>CM068385.1:54965249-56190857 GCA_034770075.1 Aralia elata
TTTTTATATCGTATAATTGTCATAATTGGATCATTCACCATATTGATCTCAAATAGTGTGATCGACGAATGCGCACGCGGGGACTAGCACTTGGTCTTGCTAGGGAATCCCCACCATGCTCCCTTATATATGCCGGCGTCGTGAATAACAGATAATTCTATTAATTGATAACAATAATTATATTAATAAAATATTTTTTTAAATAGTATTAAACAACAAATATATATTGTTATTAATTTAAATTGCAGTATCATTGACGCGCCTCTTAGGAACACGTTGCTTGGGATCGTGCGCAACCGATTCTTGAGCGCGCGTGAATGGAGTGGGGCGGATGTGGATGACCGCCATCACAGGATATTGCCAGTTGATTATAGATGAGTTTCGGGTAAGAAAGATTTAAAATGTTAGTTTTCTATAATCAATTGCATTGTTATTAATTAATCTTTGACATGTCTGATTTATGTTATCCTACTAATAATGTAATGTGTAATGTGCAGAGATATTATCTATTTGAGGATGGGCAAGAAGCTCATCGGCTTGGAATTGTTCTTCACTCATAATTAGAGATGAAACTGGCACAAGTGGGTTTACGTCTAGAAGAAAAATGGCCCAAAGCAAGAAAGTCGATGGAATAGACACTTAGAGATGTTCACGCCAGAATTTTATTGGTGTTGGGCAGTGTTGGGAGCAGATGTGGCGGCATTTGGGAGTGCGCTGGCTTTTCAGAAGAAGTCGGCACAACGTACAACATCCCGGTAGCAGAGTCATCTCCCACACTGCACGAGGTCTCAGTCGTATGCGACCTTTACAGAGAGAGACTCGAGGTTAGTCTTAAGCACACCACCGTCGCGCTTATAGTTTTGGTGGAACACTGCCAGAAGAAAGGTGAAGGTGGTTATATTTCACCTGAGGCATAGCGCATTGCTGTAAGTAATTTTAATTCTTTTATTTAGTATGTATTTAAAAATCTTAAAATTCATTTATATCCTCTTTTAACATACTGTGCTTTTCATATATATATTATGTATTCTTTTTTTCAGCGTACGGTTCCGATGACCTTGCTGTGGCTCGAGAAGAAGCCAGAGACGGTAAACGGTGACATAGATAATATTTCGACACGCATTGAATGAGGAGATGGAGGAACTGGCTGCTGCAGGCTTACAGGGGGACCGAAGAAGGGTTAGAGTTGTGGTGCATAGTCCTCAAGGGGGTCCCAACCTACACTTTAGTCCCGTGCTGCGAGAATTCTCATCGGTTCGCCCACCACCCACCGAGAAGCTAGTGGTGCGAGTGCGATCGGGAGCCAGCCCTTCATTATCTGACGATTTCTTCTGGCGGAACCATAGAGGGGTGCATGAACGAGCAAGTGTTTGTGCCGTCAGTGCGCACCATCACGCGAGCGGAACTACCCAGCTTACTCAGGAGGTTGTTACCAACGCTCCATAGGTCCATACAACATCTGCTGAAGAACTCAATGCGGTATAAGTCTGTGGAGCGAAGGCCATCAGTGTAAAGTGCGGTTGTCTTTGGCCAACATCTTTCCTCCAACATATTCAGCATTGGTAAATAAAACCAATTATTGAAGTATGTCATATATTTAATTAATGTAATTTGTATTTATTATTGCTAAGATAAACTGTTCAAAACAAATAGTGATCCATCATTGGTCGACTTATTGCCTAACTTTTTGAAATTTAAAGAAAACTTAGAACAATAGTCGAAAAGAGAGCACAAAACACCTGTCTCAGACATTCAAAAGCGACGTGCAAACCATACGACATAGCACCTCATAGCGTATTAAGCACGTGTTACAACTATGCGGGACTTGATTTCCGATATCCGGACGGCCGCGTTATCAGCCCGTATTGCCTAACTTAAGAAACTTAGAACCAATAAGTCCTAAAAGAGACCTAAAACTCGCATCGGGCATCGAAACGGAGAGTGCGCCCAACCTTAAGACACAACCACTCATATGGTATTAGGCACGCATTTACAACTTGCAGGACTCGATTCCGATATTCCAGAGGCTCGAGTTATCAGCACCGTTTGCCTAACTTAAGAAAACTTAGAACAATAGTTGAAAAAGATACACAAAACCCGCCTCGAGAGTCAAAAACGACGCGTTATACCTAGAAATAGCACCCTCATAGGTATTAACACGCGTTTATTTGCGGGGGGGACTCGATTCCGATATCCGTAAGGCCCGAGTTATCAGCCTGTTTGCCTAACTTAAGAAAACTTTAGAACAATAGTCCAAAAAGAGGACCAAAACACCCCCCTTGGGCGTACAAAACGATGCGAAAACCTAGACATACCACCTCATAGGTATTAGGCACCGCATTATAACTTGCGGGACTCGATTCCTCCGATATCCGGAAGGCTGAGGTTATCAGAACCGAGTGCCCATAAACTTAAGAAAACTTTAGAACAAATAGTCGAAAAAGAAACCAAAACCTGCCGTTGCGGGCCACGAAACGACGCGCAAACTTAGACATAGCACTTTATAAGTATTAGGCCACTGCTTTACAACTTGCGGGTACTCGATTCCGATTATCCGAAGGCCAAGTTATCAGCCCGTTTAGCGTTACTTTGTTAAAATTTTGAATAACACAAACTAAAATAATTTTAAAATTAAGCTCTCTTTCTTCGACTTCGTTATTAATATTTAAAATTGTGTAGGGTTCTTGTTGATGAGACTAGTGGGGGTGGAGAATAACGGAACACAATCTAAATTAAAATGAACTAGCAACTACACGCCACCGAACATCCACAAAGTGCGATGTCTGTGGAGGAAAATGGGTGATGAACCCCAGCCAAGCTGATGTTGAAAAATACTGGAGGGTGGGACTAACAGTCGGGACTGACGATGGGGACCAAAGGTGTATCGGGGGTGTTAAAAACCCCCCCACCCCCCCCCTTTGTGGGTGGGATTCGGAACGGTCGTACGATGGAAGCGGCGATGATGGTACTACGACACTGCCTATGATTTGGGGTTGTAGTTAAGTTTATGTTTATATTTTGACTTTCATGTATGTACTTATACAGGATTTGAGTTGTAACAAGACTAGAGTTTTTGTATCATAGTTAGGTTTGATGGTTTATATATCTAAATAAAGTTGATGACAGTTTCATGATGGTAATTTACATTTTTGTATTTACCATCAGTGACGACTTTTATCTATATGTGATTAAACGTTGTTTACATATTTGATGGTTGATAAAGCAAAAGATATTTGATTGTTATTGATATCCGTTCGTGAAAAACATTGTTTATTTTTCATTAGTTTATAACAGGTACAATTATATATATGTAAATGAACAGGGGAATTTTAATATTTCAATTTTTTTTTAAAAACAAGTCATTTGGCGACTAGGGGGCATTGGCAACGGCAATGCCGTTGCCTAGATGACCTTGCAACGACGATTTTTAGAGACGGACCATAAATTGATCCTCTTAATAATATTATTAAAGGCTCCATTCTGCCAAAGGACCATCCATTCATTGGCAGACTTGACTCGTGGGTCGTCGCCAATGATATTTAAATAAATTAATTACTAATATATATTAGCGACGGTGGACTGTCCGTCGCTCCAAGCCGTCGCCAATGACTCATAATCGACGGACAACCGTCGCCAATGACCTTGTCGCCAATGACCTTATTCAGCGACGGCGCGGACGAACGGGGCGACAGGGGCGACGACCTGATGGGGCGACGGGGAGGAGGAAAGTGATGGCGGATGGAAATCCCCGGTCGCCCAATTAGGGTTCATTGACGGACGGGGGAAAGGGGTCATTGGCGACGACAAAGGGGCCGTCGGCGAATGACATCTTTTTTGTCATGTAATTTGTGATCTAGGATAGAGGATATACCTATACGCCGCATCGTAAATGTGAATAGGGAAAACCTGTGCTTTAAATCCTTTTTAAATGTAATTTCCACATAGAGATACATCTGAATTAGTTATCTACATAGGGTATTCACCTTAATTCTAACCTTATGTAGATTTAAGTAGATTTGTTTATGATGCAATCGAGAGATAGTTATAAATATTGAATGAGTTCTTGATTAACAATCCTATGAATAATTTACATAACTTAACATGAAGTGTATTAATTTCAAGTGCAAACATTAAGGGAAATTGTACATCTTAAACCGTTTTATTCTGAATTCAAGTTCTAGGTATTTAGTGATTAGTTAGATTAGTACTTTATTTTCAAAATTCAACAACTATTATCGAATTATTTATAAGTAAAATTAATTTGATTAAGAGTTAGTACTTCTCGGTAATTATTATTAAATAATTCTCTGTGGGTTTGATGACACCATCTCTTATCACTTTATTACTTGTGCGACTATCGCGTATACGTTATGTATTTTTGCTATTTATAAAATTAGGTGCAAATACCAACCGGTGATAGTTAATCGAGAGACCCTCAAAACATATAATGACTATTTTCAAGTCAAATTTAAATAATAAAATTTTTAACTCGATAGAAGGATTGATGAATTAAATGTGATGATATGATCATGATTGAATATAATTACTTTTCTTGATCGATTTGATTTTGTTCCATAATTTATTAGAATTCGGCTGCATGGTAATATCTGTAAATACTTTTTCTTTCTACTTCGAACTTTTTTGGTGGTGGTGGTCCTTTTTTATTTTTTCTTTGTTATATTTATAATTATTTTATATATGTAACAAAAAATTATTTATTTATTAAGGTGGGATGAGTGGACAAAAAAAGCTAACCTCAACTAACTATACAAAATACATAGGTGTATTCATGTTTACTGTAGATCAGAGAGTTCTATAATAATTAGTGTGATAAAATTTATGACCGAATTTACAATAGCATAACCTCTATTAATACATACGATTGATAGGATTATTAGAAGGGGCCCCCCAGTTATTACACCTCTCTTAAAAAAAATTATCACTAATATTAAAAATATTCATATTTATATTGAGCAATCATTGAAATATCTATATATATATAATATATATATATATATATATTCACCTCATAGATATTTAACAAGATAATATTTTCCTAGGCACTATTGTTTTGTTTACTTAATTTTGAAAGGAAATGGAGCCACAACATAGTCATTTAATCACTAACAGAATTAGTCGATACAAAACTTAGGCAGACACCATCCCCAGGAATTACGCCAAATTCCAAAAACAAAATAGAGTTTTCCACGTGTTGCATGTTTTATCAGTAACTAACATACCGGAACAAGAAAAAATAGGATTTGAATTTCAGACATTTTTATAAATTGAGCCAATTTAATTTGGATAATTTTATTAAAAAACAAGTTGCATTAAATATGATACTTTGTAAAATAAAGATTTTTTCTAAAATTTTTACTCTATGTACTATATTAATGCAGGCTCGTTTTATAGACTGTTTGTCTTGAACCGTTGGAATTAAAGATCTAAGAAAAAATATAACAAGTAGAGTAGTTTATGTTTTGACAAAAAGCATAAGGGCCGAAAAATTGATACGTTTTCCAATTCGATATTTAATGGAAGACTTTAGTCGAGAGCAATTTAAGGGTTTGTTTATGGTATCGGCGTTAATAAAGGGGTTTGACTACAGTTGATATATATGTTTGTTTATGTTCCAAGGTTTTAGCCAAATCTCCGAAGTTGCTCCTAAGCTTCAAAAGTGTCAAGTATTGAAGTTATAAGTAGCAATTTAGAGATTTCTCTGTAACTTTGGCAGGGTTAAAACATTTTTATAGTACAAATAAAAAATGAGTTTTTCTTTTGACGAAAAGAATTTCATTTTCTTGTGGGCCGAGTATTAAAGAATTCAATATTTCTTTTTCGATACTACTGGAAAAGAGATTATACTCTCTCTTTTTTTAATCGTATTTCTAATTAGATCTTGCCTAGGAAGGGAACTGACATCTCATGTCCAAGGTTGGGGGTTGCTTCTTATTATTTTGTTTAAGGTAAAATAGTAGGTAATAGTAGAAAACAAAAATATTTGGACAAAAATTTTACACAATTCAAAAATTTATAAAATTTGGTCATACTCCTTTGACCACATATGTAAATTTATGAATTTTATGTTGTATTTGTTACAATAGATTATTGCATCTATGCTAATCTACAAAAAAGATTACTAAATAATAAATAACAATATTTATTATAATGAATACGATAAAGAGTTATAAACATACATATGCTTAAACTTTCAATATCTTGAGTACTCATTTGTCCACTAGCCAAGCTTAAACCCATGCAGTCCGTAGATTGAGGACTTGAATAACGATTTTTTACTATTAAGGGACCTGCTTGACGAAGATGTATGGATGAGGAATAATGATCACCAAAAAACATTAAAATTCATAAACCCCTAATGGCAATGGTGGGTGGAATAAACCGCTGGACCTCATTCCTTATTCCATGTAATTGCTGGACCGCAAACCCCCCCCTAAATCCCATTAGTGAACCAACTGATCCTTTACATACATCCCACCATAACTTATGTCACCTTTTTAGGGAAATCCACGGCATAGAATCATATACACCTCAACATGCATCAAACATAACAAATACTTACCTCTGTCCATCACAAATTAGTTTAGTATTGATTTTTTAAATTAACATTAATTATTTTATAAGCAAAATTTATACTATTTTTTTTATAAATATAGGTGGGATGAAATATCCTATGATCTCTAATTTCTTAAGTTTAAAAAACTATCAATAAATATGTCTTAATTTTTTAATTTTAAAATTAATACAATTTAATAAAAAAATCAAACTAAATCAGTTTTTAAAGACCGTTCAATGCTAGTATATGCTTTCTCATCATCACATGCATATAAATAACCTTCCCTCGCCTATCTATTCTTCAAAACATAAACTTGCATTTTTCATAAAAAAAAACCCACCAAAAAAAAAAAAAAACAAAATCTCCCTTATATTCTTCCATATATCAAGAAAGCATGAATAGGGTTTGGAAGATTGTTTAACAAAGGTTGGTGGGTGGCCATGACACCATTGTATGTGGCTCTTTTGTTAGGCTATGGTTTCGATAAAATGGTGGCGAATTATTTTACCCAACGGAAGCAGTGCGGAACGCGATAAACCTACTCGTCTGGCTATTTTAACGGCTCCCCTTTTGTTTAACGTTTTCGAGTTCACGGCTCATGTTGATCCATTCAAGATTGAACTATCCATCTCATTGGTGGCTGATGTCACCATTTCCAAAGCGTTATATATAGTGATAGTACTGGCCTCTGTGGGCAAAGTTTAAGTAGTAAAGGGAGCTATTTGTTATAGGTCCTAATAACAAGCTTCCTCTTTTGTTCTACTTGGTTAACTAATGCTCTTGTTGTGAGGAGTGCCCTTAATAAAGGCAAATGTATGGGGCAAATCGGCCGTGGACCTTGTTGTTCAGGTGCACTCGGTCATTCAAAGCTATCCAATATGGCTAACATTTTTGTTGACTCGTATTGGAGATTTCGACGTACACAAAACTGATTTTTCAAGTAGTAATTGTTGAGAGCCAACAAAAGATTTGGAAGGGAATTTTGAGTTACTGTGGTGAGGACGCGGGTCCCGTCGTTTTGGTCACTGATGAAGGTGGGTCTGGCGTGATAGCATTGCTATGAACCCCTAATTTCTTATGCTTGTATTGTTCGGCATCACTTGGGCATTTTTGTTCGAACAGGTACAATAAAAAGTAACCCCTGCTTCCAAATTTATATACGGCTATTAGTATACTTTTAAATAAATTAATTTATGCGACTTTTAAATTTAAAATTAATATGATTTAATTTAAGAAATATAAAACAACAAAATTTTTGCATTTAACTTAAAATTTCAGTGACATTCTATATCCAATTCCACTGAATTAGAAAAGTAATCTCACATTGAGAATTAATTTTAAAGTAAATAGTTGTCTTAATATTTTGGAAGGAGCCTAGGGGGCAGCATTTAATTATTTTTTTTTGTGGTATAGGAAAGTATTATCATCGTTTTTAATTCTTTTTCTTAGTAATGGGACAATAATTATTTAAGGTTATAACGTGTAACCATATTTGTTTACAGGTGGCAACTTTATCAAAATGCCAAGGCATCATGGCGAAGGTTTCGATAATTGATCATGTCCTAGAGCTGGAACAGGCACTTGGCCATGTTTAGTTAATGGGTGAGACCTAATATTTCCTATGCAGTAAAAAATGGTTTTTTTGTTTCCCCTCAAAGCTTTACCGTCTTGTAATAAATAAATATTTGAAATGTTTGAAAGTTAAAAATACACTTAAAAATTTTTTGACTCAACTAAAAATAATTTTATTTTAAAACACAATTTATTTAATTGCACAAACGTTGCTTTATATTTAAAGTTTTATTTTTTTTTTTATGTGCTGTGCACCACAAATAATATCGGTCCAAAACACACCAAATATTACCACACCCCACCCGAACTCTACAAACATTAATAGCTGAGGCAAACTTTATATATTTTTTTTTTTATTTAGTTGTTGCTCTACTAATCATAAAAGGTATCAAGTTTTTATAATAACACATAGTATTCTTTTTTCTTCCCAAAAATATACTCCCCTCCATTAATTAAGTAATAAAGATTAGGGTAGTTTGACAATTATTTAGAATTATAATTTAAAATAATTTCAAATTCAAAATAAAATATGATTTATATAACTTTTTAAAATAATAAATTTTTTAATAGCACCTTTTTTAGGAGTAAGTATTTTTATTTCCCTTACACGCTTAATTTCACTGTGTATTGGGCGCCCAGGTGATTAGAAATACATCCACATCAATTTTTTCGAATTAAAAAAAAATATTCCAAATGTGGACTTCAAACACTTAAAAAATTGATCCTGTAGTCCTGAAGGAAGAAAGTGTATATATATATACATACATACATACATATATATATATATATATATATAGAGAGAGAGAGAGAGAGAGAGAGAGGATAGGAAGTGTCCACAATTATTAATTATAAGTTTTACTTATGTAATTATTCTTTTAAGGAAACTTTTTCCTCCAATTTAACCGTTTCTTTTAAAAACATAAGTAGTAATAAAAACGAATTCATTTCTTAACAGTAGTGTTAATTAGAAGAATAATTTTCCGTTTTCCACTTATGGATGCAGGGCTGTTCATGGCTAGGCAAGAGAAACTAATCTCATTGTGGGCCCTAGTTTGACTGTATTTGGAATGGTTTTGAGGTTCATTGCTGGTCCAGCAGCAATGGCTATAGGTTCAAATTGCTGTAGGTTTGCATGGAGATGTTTTACGTGTTGCAATCATTCCAGGTGATTATTTTTTTTGCTAATATATACTGTACTTGAAATTAGTTATGAGCATGCTATAGGTGCATTCTCTTGGTCATTGGAAATCTAGAATAATAAGAAAATTCAATAATATTTTTGGAACTTTGAAAATTTTAAGGAAAAAGGAAAGCAAAAGACCAAAATGCAAAATTATCTCGAATTTATCAATATGCGGAGATATGGTATCCGACTATAATTTATAGCAAACCGAATCCTTTTGGATTGATCAGTTATGTACTTCCAATTATATCTTAAAAGGTAGATTTTGCATTAATAATAATTTTTTAAGAGAGGGATATGCTAACTAGTTAAATTTAAGGACACAAATATCATACATGCACAAACACGGGAGTATTTTACATTTTTAGTCAAAGCAAAATAACAAGAAAATAAAAAAGAAAATCCATTATTATTATTATTATTTTTTATTAGCAAAAGAAAAACCTTTCTCAATTATCTCTTATTATAAAGGCTTCTTTAATATTATTGGAGCAAACATAATATCAATTGAAATGTAGAGAAACGAACTTATTCTAAATTATCCTATATTTTCCGAGAATTCATTTCCTTTTTCTAGAGTTTTCTGTGTACGAACAGAATAGAGAAAAACAGGTTAAATGCCTAACAGAAAAGGATCAACCGTGGTAGAAACGTGCACGAAAAGATAGCTATGTGTTAAGCGTGCAAGATGCACCCTTCTACTATAATTCTAAAGGAAAATGAAACATCATAATTACAATGGTGAATTTTTTACTTCGTTGTTATCTCCAAAAAGATAGAAAAAGGAAAAAAGAATAAAAGAAAAAATAACAAACAAAAAGTAAAAATACTACTACCAGATCATAAACCACACATTCATATAAAATTAAAAATACCGGATTAAAATGCAAAATTATACCTTAAGCTTATCATTTTGTAAGGGAGATATGGTATTTGACTTTATAATATAGTAAATCGCTATTTCGTGTTACAATTATTAATTAATGCAAATAAAGTCGTAATATTATAAGGTATAAATTAACATTGCAAAATTGATTTAAAAAATATATTTTTGAGTTACTAATTGTATCACGAGAATAGCGATTTACATCATAAAGTCAGGTACCATACATTCATAAAGTAATTAACTTAGGGATACAATTTTACATTTTAGTCAAATCACCGAGTCTTTTAGCCGAAAACAACCACGTCCTATTATATATATATATATATATATATATATATATCCGGGAAAAAGTGAATAAAAGGTACTCTCTCCATCCCAAATTAAATACCCATTTTAACTTTTCTAAGTCAAATTGACTATTTTTATAATTAATAATCAAGTATATATAAATAAATTTTTAAAATTATAAAATTGGGGTTAGTAATAAATTGTATATACTTTATTTTGGTTATAATCTCTTCACTTATATTTTGGCAAAAATAATGCAAAAATTAGTTTTAAAAATAGTTAATTTGACTTTAAAAAGTCAAAACTAGGTATTTGATGGAGTCCGACTATATATTGCGAAAGATTTCTACCGAATTAACGATTGCGACGTATATCAATACATGAGATTGAATATGATTAAATAATTGGTTCACTGTATCAAATATATCACAAAATTATTATTAATTAAATTTATTTATGTAAACTTATAATAAAAAAAATTAACAAGTAAAATGATAATATATATCATTATTTCTGCGTTTAATTTAGGACGGAGAGAGTGGGGGAAACAAACAATACAACTCTTCAAGAGGAATGAGTATATTATTGGCTAGAAAGTTTGAAAATGATGATTCTTGTACTTTTACCTGAAATCTTTTATTACCTCGGTATCTATTTAATAAATCATTGTTATGCTAACTTACTATTCATGTTGTTGCAGGCTGCATTGCCCCAATCTATCACCTCTTTCATTTACGCCAAAGAGTATGGCTTGCATGCAAACGTACTTAGTACTGCGTAAGTTGTTATAATTAATACTTGGGTTGGTTTCAAATTATAAAATTATTATGGGTATTAAAAAGTAATTAAAAATATTTTTAAATTCAAAATTAATATATATAATTCATTAATAATTACAAAACAATAATTCTTACTATCAGTAATATTTAAGTTACAAATAGTCCCTCACTGATTAAAATTTTTATATGTATTTTGGGGAAAAAGTCGGTAATAAATTTTATATTTTTGAGACTCGGAATATAATTAGGGAAAAAAAATATCAGGTTACAATATAATTGTTGACAATTGAAGTCTCACTACTCTCTCTCTCTCTCTCTTTCAGGGTTATATTCGGTATGATAGTGTCCTCTTCCGGTGTTCATTGGGTATTATGCCAATGTTGGAGTTTCTACATTGATATATCCATTTTAATAATTAAGTTTATCTAACTACAGATGAGAGTTTGTGGGTGCTTCCATTATCTTGTTTTGTAGCTCTAAAAGAAATCTGATTATTTCAAACATCAATATGAATCAATTTATTGATAATATTTCGTAGCATGTTATTTCAAGTGATTGGTAACAAAGCTTTAGCAAGTGATGGATGTTATGTTAACTTAATTTTTTCATTTTATTTTTTACAAACAGTGCTTGTCTATATCAAAAATATAACGAGGTAATTAATATTGAGTAATTTTGGTTGATCTTGAGTCAACTCAACAATTCAACTTTAACGATTCGATAGTCTAAAAGTTTATTTATTAATAATAATAATAATAATAATAATAATAATAATTATTATTATTATTATTATTATTATTATTATTATTATTATTATTATTTTGCTAACTCTTCATGGTCCAAATTTGACATTTTCAAAAAGTTTTAAACGTCTAAATTTTTTTTGGTATTTCAATGCATTTCAAACTTCACATGTAAGGAACTTTCATATGAATCACTTTCTTTTCGGTCTTTGTGATGTTTTATGACAGAAAGAAAGTCATGGAGTTTGAAAAGTCAAGAGCCATAATCAAAATTAGAAAACCTTTGTGCCTTTTTTCTCTACAAACAATTGCCTTTTCATCTATCCATTAAATCTCAAAAGCTATTTCCTACTATAAAAATTTAATTAATCTTTTAAAATCTAAGTGCACAACATTTATTATATTAGATTATCAATTAATACGGTCTTAATTGAAATTTAACATACATTCATTATATAGATTCATTTATAATAATTTTTCAAATTATAAATTAAATACATTGTACTAAGTGATCCTTTCTTGTTTATATTGACATATAATTCGTCAAAAAATCCACTAAATAAAATATAACAAACTATTCATATTTTATCTTATACATGCATATAATAGATGTTAAAATTACGCGTAACGTTTTATACATAAAAAAAAGGATATTCGATAAATTATTTTTAAGTTTATCCGTGCAAAAGCACGGCTAAGCTTGTAACTTTATAAGTTGTGTTTTTATCATTCCCAAAAAACTAAAAGTCTTCAAAAGTACTCGGATGAGTTACACAGTGGCATTTTAGCTTTGTTAAGCATAACATTATAAAACACCATGTACTCTTATTTAAGAATCCAGTTCACAATAACATACAATTAAGATCAACACAGTTAAAATCAGTTAGTCTTTAAAAAACACTCAGTCAAAACTATAAAGTAAAAAGTAATTATAGGAAAGACAGATAAATAAATAAACAACACATGATGTATTTAATAGTGATTGAGAATTTATAGTGATTGAGAGCCATAGACAACTTCTAAGTGATCATGACTTCCCTATCATAATTCATAAAGAGAATAATCAGGTTTTTTCTTAACAAGAAATCTTAGGGGTTGTTTGATAAAATTAAAATAGAAATGGTCTGAATAATTAAGCATGATTGAATGACTAAATGAAATAACTGAACTGAATAAACGTGTTTGATAATTATCTGTTTGAAACATATGAATAACTGTACTTTTCCATTTTAAAACCATCTGAACTATTTTGAATAAGTTTGGTTTGAATACACATGCACATATATAATCATTAAAGGAATTTTAAAGTATGTAATGATAAATTTCATTGTAGACATCCAAAATTTGTGTTTTTAAAACTTAAAATTAATGAAAATATAAAATTAAGGGCCAAATTGCAAAATACCATGATTTTAGGATTTAAGTGGAAGATTAGAGGGACCTTGAAGCGTTGAGTAGAGAAACTTGGACTAAAGCTCCCATGTACAGGGCTTGGAACCTGCACCCAAAGTCGACTGTATGCCATACTGGCGGATCACAATCTAATTTCCCACGAATTTTGCTTCCTTTGTCCTTCCTTCTATGAATAAAAAGATGAAGCTTTCTTGGGAAAAGAGACTGCCTGTTAGAATTTAAGAATGAATAATATTGCAATCACATAAATATTACGGATATTAAATGTAAGACGGAAAAGTAAGAACACATGATATATTCAGGTTCATTAATTTGGCTAGTCCTGTTTGTTTGATGTATTTATAAGATGCCTTTCACACGCTCTACAATGATCCATACACCAAACAATATTTTTATAGTAACTAGAAAACTCTAACTGCTATAACATGAGCTCAAACTCGTAAGGTCCAATACATTAGTAAAACCCAAGACTAGACTACTAATAAATTCCCAAGCCCAATTACGCTTTTCACTTGGCTTTCAGGGCGTTGCCCCTTGCAACCCCTGACTACCCTGTCGTAGTAGCCATTAGTCGAACCTGCAGAAGTATGAGTCAACCCCAACATTCTCCTACTTGATGAATACTTCTTGATAGCCATCTCAGATGTACACCACTCAAACTTCGCCAAACTAACTACTTTAGTTAAGAAGTCTGCGCTGTTCATTATTGTGTCAACCTTCTCTAAGAGAATCAGTTTCTCATCAACCTTCTCTCTAATGAAGTGATACTGGATATCAATATGTTTCGATTGTGAGTGGAATGCAGGATTATTTGCTAAGTGAAATAGCACTCTGACTGTCACACTTTAACTTCACTGTCTTCTGTTTAAAACCAAGCTCAACACACAACCTGCGAATCCATACCTCTAAAATGCAATGCAAAATCAGAAGTACCAACAAAGATACCTGAAAACTCTTTTTGATGGCAGTCCAATGCTCTTTTCCCGGGGTTTGACATATATCTTACTTAATACTCTCACTGCTTGAGTAATATCTGGTCTCAGTATATACCATTGCATACATTAAGCTTCCAACTGTGCTTGCATTATTGAATTTGAGCTATCTCCTCCTCCTCTTCTTTGGCCTTAGGACACTGATCTGCAGACAATTTAGTTCCTGTAGCCATAGGGGTTCCAATCGGTTTGCAGTCAATCATGTTGAATTTCTTCAACACCCTTCAATGTACTTCTTGTGACACCCCCAAAATCTGAGTGCTTTCCACAACGGATCTGGTGCTCACTTCTAAATGTCTTTCATAACATTCACCAACAATATATTTGGTAAAAACTCGTTTATTTAAAAACTTATAACATAATCTTTATTCCAGAATCGTACATTTTACAATTTCCTATCACATTCCAAAGTCATATTACATTTGACTTAGTCTAATAGCATTAAAAATACAACTTTCCACCACGAAGCCCTTCTTCTCAACTTCAATACCATTTATTTAACCTAGACTTTTAATATTAGCAACCAGTCAGTTTTCAGGAAAGAGGGGGCTTTCCGTTAAAGCCGTGCTCAATTAGACAACCTCTTTCCTTGGCAAAACTTTCTAGACATTGCCAATAATGTTAATCGAGCATAGTTAAATGACTTCTACATCTACTAGCTTAAATGTAAAGTACACAAACAATACATTCTTATAATAATTCCCAACTCTTTTAATCATATCTCCAAAGTTATTACAACTTTAAGTTCTATTACAAATAAAGAAGACCAATTATCTAATCTTCTTTAACTTTATCTTTAGCTTCCTGACTCTTTTGGTAATTCCTTCCTTAACTAACAAATAAGATTTTTATTCGTAAGAATGAGCATAAAATAACTCATCAAGTCTAACACATAACACATAAGAGAACTCACACTTCTCAGATTCAAAGGAATGAATAGCTCAATAAAAGATATAACAATTGTTTTAACATAGTAAAGCTGAGTGGTAATTAAACCAAGAATCGTTCGTACTGTCTTTTGACTTAGAACCATACTGTGGATATCTATAGGGGATCAACCTAACAACATCCTATGTTATGCATAACATACAACACACCGACGATTTAATGACAGTGTTTAAATCGGTTACCCGACACATCATATTTTCCCCAATGAATAAGGGTTTGTTTATCTCAATTTACTTTATCATGCAGAGATCGCCCCAAAACAATTTGGTTTGACCAAAAGCTCAAATAAAGAACACAGTTCAATATTTCACGAATAAACGTTCATCTTCTCAAGTTATGTCGAAACATACAGCAATAACTTTCATATTAAAAAATTATATTACGTTGTTGCACAAAGTGCATAAAATCAAGTATAAAACAAGTAGATATCAACTTAGGATAGAAGACTTGTCTTGATGCGTATTTATAGTTAAACAATAAGCTTAAGTTGTTTAGTAAATCCTACACAATTTTAAGTATATACGCGGATTCGTTTATCGTCTAATTATACTTTATAAGTCTTATATATTCATGATATGACTATTTTCATAGGTTGCATAAGCCCCAAAATTCTCTAACAAAAATCCTTATTTTTAGGCCTAAATCCCGAATGGTGGCAGATTATTTAGCAGCCAGACCCAGTAACACTAAAACAACCATAACTCTTTCATAACAAAATATTTTTGGGTGACTCTTGCATCCATTCTCGTCAGAATTTCCCCATATACAACTTTCTTTTAGGTGAGAAAACCATATTCACCTAAAAGTCAGTATGACAACTTGGTTCATAATTTCTTGTTTTAGCTAAGTGAAACATGATGCCATAAGCATTGCAAAGCTAAGCCATCATGTTTTACCACTCTATAACATCTAATAACAAAATCATAAATCTACTTATGTATAAATCCATAATTTTACTCAAGAATATTTGAAAATAATTTAAACATGGTAACAACTAGTGTTTTTGATCTTTTCTACTCTATACTTGTTTTGAGTTGAGCATGTTAACAACTAAGGATCATCATACCTTTACTCTAAACATAAATTGAATCGAAATTAAGCATAATAATAACTAAGATTCTACCTCTTGGAGTGCAAGTTTTGACCACAATTGTGTAAGGCTTCAATACTCAAGTATAAGACTATTCTCACAATAACTCTCAATATCTTTAATGCTCTAAAATTACTTGGTGAAATGGTAAGGATTTAATGAAGGGGAAGGCTTGTATTTATAGGCTAGGTAAGGTTAGGGCATAATAGTCTTTTAAGTAGACCTTGCAAACGGGCCGGGCTGACCCAAACGGGTCGGGCCATTGACGGGCCGGGCCAAAATGGCCCGGATTTTGGTGGGCTAAAATTAGGCAGCTCGTGGCCCGGGTTAGGCCGGGCCGGGCCGACCCGCGAGCTTCTTTTATTTTTATTTTAAAAATCTGTAAATCACAAATTCACAATACTATTTAATCAACAAGCAATACAATGTAAACAAAAATGAAAACCAGTCCTCTTTCCAGGGAAAGTTTAGAAGAATAAACAAGCAATACAATCTAAATCATAATTAAGGCAGACATGAGACACCCTAGAGTAGTTAAAGTGAGTAATGTCTAATCACTCCTTGTAATTTCGTCCACGTTAGAACCCTTAGACTCTTGATTTGCAACTAGCCGTACCAAAAGTTGGTCGTCCGTCGGCCCATCATCTATATTAAAAAATGCAAATTTAAAATATCAATACCCAAAATTAAACTAAAAAACTACAATTAAATTAAAAATATTTACAACTAGAACAAACCTTGTATTTCATATCCACAAATCTAATTACGTCCACAAATTAATGCTTGGGCATTATCCGGTAAAAGCGAACTACGATATTTTGTGAGAACTTTTGCTCCAAATGCTAAAGGGCCGACTCCGAAGTAACCGTTGTAATTGGAATTGATAAGATATCATATGCCATATTCGCTAGTATTGGATATCTATAATAACATAATATTTGAAAGTACTAAATAGTCATTAGTCATGCATAAATAATAAAATAAAGGTATAATACTAGAATAAAAAATAAGGATTTGGGTACCTCTCAGAAAGTTTTTTCCACTCTTCTAGAATATTAAAAGAAGATTTGTTAGTGACCATTTTCTCCTCTAAGTATTGTTCCAATTCCGTTCTTGTTGATGTAGTACCTTGCACTTCCCTCACAAACTCCTATTTAAAATTTTAAACATAAAAAATTCATCAACATAAATATGCAAAAAATTAAAAAAATTATAATACACGAAAACATTACTTATATCAAACTCATCATCACTATGTTCACTTGTGCTAGTGATGGCAATAGTTGAAGTCCCTACACCATCTTGAGGTTGTTGTGAGCCATCTTTTGACAACTCCGTTACATATTTCATGAACAAAGATTTCATAGCATCCACAATTTTCTCCATTTTTTTTATTTATAACATTATCATCACGCCCGTCTCAAATTTTTTCAATTTAAATTTGACAAATTGCACCTTATACCTTGGGTCAAGAATAGTAAGCTATGGACAAGATAACAACATAGTCGTTCTAAATATTTTTCAAACTTTGGCAACATCTCATTTGCCATGTTTCTAATTAGCTCAATCTCACAATACTGATTAACCATCAAAAGTTCTTTTATTCCTCAACACATGTAAGAAATACAGATTTGCTGTTGGATAACATGTTCCTAAAAAAAGTTCTGTAATTTTCCAAAATGTTTCAAAAAGTTGGTGATAGCTTGTGCTATTTCCCACTCATCATTTGATGGACAAGTTGTGTAAGATGATTCAACCATGGCATATTGAAGGAATACATCTTTAAATTTCAGAACTCTCTCAAGCATCTCCCATGTAGAATTCCATCTAGTCACACAATCCAAACGCAAACCCGATTCTACGGACACAAGCAATTGTTCACAACATTTAACAAACTTTAATAATCTACTTTCAGATCCCTTAATATATTTGACACTCTCTCTCTGATTTTGCGTAAAGGTTCACTTGCAATTTTTCAAACCATCTTGAACAATGAAGATTTAATATGTGAGCAGAACACCGAACATGGAAAAAACTACCATTGCAAAGCAAGTTTCCTCTCAAATGAGCCTTCAAAGAAATTTTGCATGTTGTAATTGTTTGTTGCATTATCTAAAGTGAGAGAAAAGATCTTTTTTTCAATTCCCCAATCCTTCAAAAACTCAAAGATTTTTTCTGATAAAAGAGTACCAGTATGTGGTGGGGGGAAATAACTGAAATTTATAATCCTACTGTGCAACACATAATCATGATCAATAAAGTGAGCAGTTAAACAAATATAACCCTCACTAGTACCCAAGGACGACCATAAATCGGAAGTGAGACAAATTCTACCCGCGGATATTCTCAAATGCACGTTTCAATTTCACTTTCTCAAGCTTATAAATTTTAATACAATCCGCTTTGGCAGTGTTTCTAGTATACGAATTTCACCTCCAAATTCAAATAGTTATGCACTCTTCGTAATCCTTCATGTTCAACAATCAAGAATGGATAGTTATGCATCATGATTGCTTCAGCCATTTTATCCCTATAAATAAGCTGACTAAATTTTCTATTATGCATTTTTCCTTCATGATCTAAATGTATTTGAGTCACATTTTTGTAAACTAAACCGGGACATGACTTTTCATGTGCATGCAAATTTCTAGTCCCATGAGAACTACTACCATCTCCAATAGCATAACTTTTTGTGCATGTTTTTACAATATGCTCTTAACTTTTTGGCTGAAGGATCTACCTTTTTTTCAAATTGATTCCAAATTAAACTTTCTTCCCTTCGTTTTCTCTTCGAACTACTAATTGGTTGTGACAAATTGTCCGAGCATTCAACTCCCCCATCAATTGTTACACAATCCTGTCGATCCATGAGAACCCTACAAACAAAAAATATTTTTAAACAATTAACACGTACTCACCAAGAAAAATATAATGAGCTAACAAAGTAACAATGCACAAAAAGATTGTACAGAACATGCATATCTAAAATAAAGCTCGACAAGACAATAAAATAAAGCTTTTATTTGCCATACACATCTATAATCTATATCATAAAGTGCACACAAACATGCAGTTTAGGTATGTGTACATGTGTGTGATTGTGTGTGTGTGTGTGTGTGTGTATATATATATATATAAATATATATATATATATAAGTCCTTGGAAACATTATAAGCAAACAAGCTGCCTATAAAAACACTAAGATACGTGAGCACTGAGCAAGTGTTTAAATATTAAAAATTCATGTATTCAGAGGCAGTTCAATTATATATGTAGTTAACTTAAAAGGAAAAAAAATAATAACACTGAACAAAAATCTTCACCTGAGCTGAGAACAGAGCCTCGTTCGGATAAAATCAAAATCAAATATGAAAATGTGCAGAATGACTTCTCCAAGTAATTCCCATACAAATTTTTGATAGAATTGATAATAAGAAATTTATTTTTAAAAAAAAGAGACCCATTTTAATTTGGCCATTTCACTCTACCTTTTGGGTATTGACCTTGGCTGAGGAATTTCATCGAACACCTTATAAGTAGCTAAAATCAAGTTGAAACTTGAAAGTATGCATAGCCTCAAACTGCCAGGTTCAAAGCATATATACTGTAAATATTTTTTTTTTCATCCATCCAATCAAAGATTCAGTTTCGCTATATTTATAAAAACATATACAGAGAAAAAAGTGACCATAAATGGAATTTGAAGGAACCCCTGTAACTTTAAGCCATGGATTCCACATGCCAGCAGAGTAGAAATGAAAGAAGTAGAATATATTCAAATTCAAAGCATCACTGCACAAATTTAGACTAACTAATCTACATTAAAATTTCTAAAAACATACCTCTGTAACTATGAGCTTAGACTCTTAGTCACACTCTTAGTGAATGGGAGAGAGAGAGATCGCGGCGCGAGGGGGCGGTGGTAGCACGGGGGCGCGGTGGCCTTCCTTTCTCCCTTTTTTTTTCTCTCTCTCTCTCTCCTTTCTCCGAGCGCAGCCGCTGCTCTTCTTTACTTCTTCTATGCTAGATCTGACTTCTTAGTATACACTATACAATAATACAATAGCGAACTAGGTTTTTTTTAAAAGGGCCGAGTGGGCCGGGTGCCCACGGGCGGGTTATCGTTGGGCAGGGCTAAAATTGGGCCGGGCCAAAACGGCCCAAATTTTGACGGGCGAAAAAATTGAAGCCCAAAGCCTAGTTTTTGACGGGCGGGCTGGCCCGGCCCCCGGGCCGATTTTGCCAGGTCTACTTTTAGGCCACAAAATATCTAACAATGAAGTAACAAACTTTGCTTCCTCAATCAAATAGCCAACCACTTTGGTCTTCTTTCAAGGTAATATCATGCTTACATCATCTCTCCTATGATTGGTTGATTTAGGATTACATGGATTGGTTGATTAAGATCCTTGGCTTTGATTGGTTAATAACATTTCGCATGGATTGGTTTACTAATTAGTTGGTGTAACTTATTATATTTTTCCTAGTTTAGTTACTTCAACTAGTCTAGTTAGTTTGTAACTAAGTTGACCGTATTTGTTGACTATTCATACTATCTAATTTTCGTATTATTATCATATAATTTTTGTATTGTACGCGTATTATTCTGTATTCTACTCGTATAATATTTCGTATTATACTCATATTATTTTGTATTATACTTGTATTATTCTCGTATTCTACTCGTATAATATTTCGTATTATACTTGTATCTAGGTTTTAACCCTTTCTAGGTTTTAACCTTAGGCTCAACCCTAACTTAGTTTCTCCAAACTTAGTTTCGTTAGTTTCTTTCTAGTTAGGTTTCTCCTAACTCGTCCCTTAGTCAAAACCGCGAAAATTTTCTTTCATAGATTTTATTAGAGATTTCCACTCCCTTTTTCGAATAAACTCTATGATGCAATTCGAAAAGGCAAAAAATGAAAAAGGCATTTTCAACGTGAATAGTGTTTTTACCTCTTTTCTCAGATTTTTTTTAATTTTCTTATACGAAACAACAACACATATAATCCATCACATAACACATAACCTAGGTTATAAGCTCAACCTTTAATCGTATACGATCGCATGGTCGAGTCGTATTAAGCCTTCAATATATACCTGAGTAATCGTTTCTTAGGTATTTTATTCATAACAACTAGATTTTCAAGTTAACCTTTATTTAGTCTTTCAAGATCATATTTACAAGCCTCATAAATATTCGAGATATTACACTTCTTTTGCCCTAACACCAATTTTTGATTATTACGATCCCCGTGTATATGCATACCCAAGATGAAATTTGCTGGCGCAAGATCCTTCATATCAAACTGCAGTGCCAACAAACCTTTCACAGACTTGATAATTTCCTGTTATTTCTAATCAATAACATATCATCAAAATATAAGGTTATAATAACAAAATTGTCACCCAACCTTTTCACATAAGCACAATGATCAGCCTGACACCCCGCGTGAATCCAAGTTATAAAGCGTAAGAATCAAACTTTTCATACCACATTCTCGGAGATTGCTTAAGCCCATACAAGGACTTCTATAATTTACATACTAGATTCTCCTTGCCTTTGATTTCAAAACCATTTGGTTGATTCATGTAAATCTCCTCCTCCAAGTCACCATAAAGGATCGCTGTTTTGACATCTAGCTGGTCAACCTCTAGATCATAAACAACTGCTGTAAATAGAACTATCTGGATAGATGTCAACTTTGCTACTAGAGAAAAGATCTCATCACAGTCAACTCCCTCTATTTGAGAATACCCTTTTGCCACCAGCCGCCCTTTGTACTTCTCTATATTTCCATCCGTATTTGTCTTTTTCTTAAACACCCATTTGCATCCAATCGCCTTTCGATCCTTAGGCAATTTAACAAGACTCCAGGTCTGATTCTTATCAAGTGACTGTATCTCCTCATTCATAGCAAGCTCCCACTGATTTAACTCCCCCGAGGCCTTTGCCTCATTAACTGTGCATGGTTCATTATTAGTGACATATAAGGCATGATACGGACGAAGTGAATACCTGATTGGTCGCCTTTGAACCCGTGTAAACCTCCTTAATATAGGATCGACTTCTTCTTCAACCTCTACCTCAACATCTTCCTCAACATCTGAACCATCCCCATCTTCCTCATTATGCAAAACAACATGTTCTGCTTAGCTTCAAGGGGGAGCTGCCCCTGACTACCATGTCGTAGTGGTCATTAGTCGAATCCACAGAAGTATGAGTCACACTACCTTTTAGAGTTTTTTTGATAGAGAATACTCCCCCATCATTTGAGAGCATTTAAAGAGTGAAAATTAAAAAATATAAAATCTCTACCAAATTAAAATAAAAATCCCATAATTGTTGAAGATTGAAGGCTATACAAAAAGGGAATCTCCATTCAATCTCTTCTTTTCACCTTGCAAGGTCCAATTCTGTTCTTCTCCTTTTAATTTTGAAATTCAATTGGAGATTACTCAAAAAGGTAGATGGAAAAGTGGAGAGTGCAGAATCAAAAAATTAGGGAGGAAAATTTGGAGGGCAAATTTATCAAACAAAAGGATGCATCGCCAAGAAATACCAATATATCATCAGAAGGTCCACAGCCTAGTTTCCCAATACCAAGATACGAGAAGATCCCATCAGATGTAGAGGTACAAGAACAGTAAATAGGAAAGTAGGTAATAAAGGAGGAATTTAAGGGGAAAAAATAATTTTCATAACAAATTTGCCCCGCAGGATCACAAAGGAAGTGTTAGGCAATTTTTTCGGTAGATATGGAAGGATAATCGGAATGGAGATTTACCATAGATAGGGGATATATATGGTACATGAGCTTATACAGGTTCGTGAAATTTAGTCTTTGTGAAGAAGCAGAGGAAGCAAATAGGAGATTACAAGGGAGATGGATTATGAACAGACGAATCAAGATTGATTATGCAAAAAGAGAATTTATAGAGAGGAAGGAACAAGAGATGGTTGTTGAAAAAGAAAACAAGTATTCAGAGGACGAATCATATGCTGAAAATGATAGAGTTCATATTTTTAAAGGATCTACAAATTATGATGTGATTGATGCTTTGAGTAAAAGTTGGATGCTTGCACACATGGTGAAATGGGGTGATCAAGAGACTATTTCAATTTGTGCAGATGAAAAGGAAAATCAGAAGTTGGAGCAGAGTATAAAAAAAATTGAAAATGAATTCGTAAAATTTGAAAAAAAAATGAAGAAATTTGTCAAACACCAAAAAAGATATGTTTAGGTGGAGTGTAGAGGTATTCCGGTCCAATGTTGGTCAAGAAAAATAATGATGGATATTTCAGAAAAATAGAAAAAATTCATGGGACTGGAGAAAGAGATGGAGTGTTTGAAGAAGTTAGATTTTGCAAAAATTCTGATCGAAACGTGTTATTTGGATGATATTGATGGCTTTATTAAAATTAATTTTGAGGATAGATTGTATAAAGTTAAAGTTAAAGAGATTCGATCGTTGGAGTTGTCTAAATGTTTTTGCGAAAATTGTCTCATAGAGCTCGTCAGAGAAATTCCATCATAAAAGTTCACTTCGCTAGTAATGATGAGAGATCGTGATCCTTCAGATGAACCTCAAAGACTGGTGGAAGCAATTAATTCGTCAAGTGAAACTGAACAATGTGATTATTATTTTCATGAAGTTGGGAATTGTAATGATTTAAATGAAGCTGTTTCAATAAGTGGAGATAGGGAGCTCAATCAATCTTCTAAGAAGGAAGATGAGCATGTTATTTTGGGAAATGATAAAGGAACAATATTGGAAAAATGTGACGAGAATGCAAGTGTTAGAAAATTGAAGGTTAAAAGCAGACATGTAAATGTCCAGAATGTGATATTCTTAAACGTAATGTCTGTAAAAATAGTGTTATAATCAATAATAAGAATGCAAGAAAGGAAATTAATGCATCTTGGGAAGAAAAAGAAGTCGGTTAACACTTCAAGAGAAAAAAAGCAAATAAACAAAAAAAGAGGTGTTAAGGATATAGAAAAAGAAGCTAGGAGGAAGAAGAAGAAGAAACTAAGGAAAGCAGAAGATGGCAAAAAGCCGAGATCGGAACAAGATATCGCAGTGGAAAAAGCTTTCCAATTTAGTCGCGATTTGGGACTAGTTTTTTCTAATAGGGAAGAAGAGGATGAAATAAGAAAATAATTTAAGCAATTTATCGAGATATGGATTCAGTGCAGAAGAAATCATATTGAGAAGAAGTATTTTTAGATTAGTAAGATTTTATTTTCATGGCTTGTTTAAGATAGTTTGGGTTTAGTTTTGCATGGTGGATTTTGGGGTTCCTTGAATTAGGTTCTTGCATTTTTGTTTGTCTTCTCTCTATTTTTTTCTCAATTTGTTGTGTCTCTATTGTTTCTTCCATGATCCTATTTCTTTTTTCTTTCTTTCTTTTTTATTTTTTTCCTCCCATTTGTTTGGTTAGACCCTTTGTTGTACCCCTTTCATTCGTGTCTTATGGCATCTGCTCTGTTTTCTAGTCTTTTCCTAATTGTTGGGTTTGGTTGAGTTGGGGAGTTGTGGTTCAATGCTTCTTTTTAGTCTCAATATCTAAGTTTTTCTGCTGTTATCTTGTTATGGTTAAAGCTCTCATTTTTCAATTTTTAGTGTTTCTCCCAAATCATGAATCTTGGTGCTTATCATGGGTAAAAATGGAGCATGTTAAGTTCATCAATACTAGCCCATTTTCCTTATCTTTTAGTAGTAATTCCATATAAACGGGATTCCATTAGTGCAGTGTAGAAGAAAATCATTACAAGGTCAGTGTGAGGAGATACATGGCTTTCTTTAAAGAATTCAGTTTAAGTTGAAGTAAGATTTCAGATAGCTCATTTCATCGACATGTTTTTGCAATAGGCAGCAAATTTTATTCATTCTAAATCAGAGGGAGAAGATGCATTTGATTTTCAAGTTTTTTCTAGCTTGTAATTTATCATAATCCAAGCCTTTTGGGTTATTGATCTTTTGAGAAATAAAATTCTTTTGCCTTTTGCCAAAAAAATTATGTTATAGAGATATAGATTTTATGATTTACAACATATCTTTATGCTTAGATTTAATTTAAATGCATTTCCTAGTATGTGATTTGGGGTTATTTGAAGCATGCAAGACTATATTTCATATTTTGATGCTAAATATGCTTGGGTAATTTTTGTATTGATATTTTTGTGATGTCTTAGGTGAATCTAAGGTTTTGTAAGTCGTTATCCACAAAAATTAGACTTAGCCTGTAATGAATTTGAGCTTAAAAATTGTGTAGTACGTTGTTGATTTGGATTTTCTTGATTGTGAGATTAAGATGATGCCTAAGGCCTTTAAATCTATATTTGAAGGAATTGGGACCATTATCCTCCCATGATGGACTTAAGTCAAAGTTGTAGAATTCCTTGTTGGTTGAATCTACATTGATTGTGAGCCTAGGATAGGGATGCACAAATGGCTTGCGGCCTTAGGCCAAGTCCTAGCCCCGGCTTGGGCCCAGTCTGGACCGGTTAAGCTCAACCTGCAAAGCTACAAACAGACCATGTTTTTGTGGCTAATATCCAGCCTGGCCTGGCCTGACCTTCCAAATAGCCCTGTTTGGCTCGGCCTTAGGCATGGTTCGACCTAAAGCCTGGACCGACCTGAGGCCTAGCCTGGTTTGCTTCTTGCTAGCCTGTTGTTGCACAGTCCATGTGACACCACACTCTCATGCTTAATGGCCTAAGGACAGAAGCCCAACTGCCATGGTTTAAAAAAATGAAGACAACTCAGTCCACTCCTTCCTCAGAAAGCAGTAACAGACCAAATGAGTAGTGACCAACGGTCAAAACTTTAAATATAATATATAACTTGAAGCTTGCAAGGACAATAGCAATAGGACATGTTAACATGTACATACTGGCAATTGGCATGCATTATATTGTACTTAATATATAATATATAACTTCCTTGAAGCTTACAAGCTAAGCCTGTAAAGTGTAAGTTCAGGCCCACTCTTTTTTCATTTCTACTTTGTTTATATGCTTTCCGCTTTAGCCCAGTTTTCTACTTTTTGAAGCCCAACTTAATTTGAAAAATTTTTAGGTTTGGCTCGGGAGTTGTCAGTTATGCATGCCTGTTATTATTTAATATTAAAAGTTTTTTTTTAAAAAAGAAAAAAAGGGGATGGACCGGATTAGATTGACCTGGGCCTGGCCTGGTCTGATCTGCAGGCCTCAACAGGTCACATGTTTAAACACAAAGCCTGGTCTGGTCTAGCCTAGCAGACCCAAAGTCAAGGCCTGACCTGGCCTAGTCAACGACCAAGGCCTGGCAGGCCCAGGCCGGACTAGACCAAGCCGGCCTGTTGTGTATCTCTAGCCTAGGAGGAAGCCTAAGATCTTCAAATCCATATTTAAAGGAATTAAGGCCTTCTTCCCATGACGGACAAAGGCTTGTAAGTGGTCATTAGTGTTTTTAAATTTTTTATGGGCCTTAAAACTATTTGGGTGGCTTTTACCTGTCAAGGTGGAGTTTAAGGCCCAAATAATGATTGTTGATTCATGTTGGTGATGAGTCCAATAAGATGACTTTCATGTCCTAAGTTGGACCCTAGCTCATTTACTTGATTTGGGTAACTCAAAATAATTTGTTTTTAAAAAAACAAAAAATAAAGGCTTAATAAAATTAAGCAAATTCAAATGGTGAAATTAAATGCTTGGAAGAGACTGTTAGATAGAGCCTAAAACATACGTATTAAAATGGTTGTTGAAAAATACACGTTTTTAAATGATTTTTGAAAAATACACGTTTTGAAATGACTTTTTTTTAAATGACTTTGCAAATGCACATTTGAAAAATGAACTTTACAAAAAGCAAACTTTGAAACAAACTTTGAATAAACAAATATTTGAATAACCTTTTTCTAAAATTCAAAAGTCCTTTCCTAGCCCAATTGAATCACACTAGGATAAAAATGGACTCACTCATAATACATGACATAAAACACACGTACTACGAAATGATACAAGACACCTAGGCATGGAATACTTTGAACACACATAAGGCAACTTCGACTTGAGAAAGATCAGGAAGGCGATAATTATGATTCACGAAAGTCTGGAGGTGCCTAACAGCTTCCCCTCGCTTAAGTAAGCCCTCAAACTCTATAGATCTTCGTTGTAGACCATTTAACAGAATCACATTTTAATAGGCCTTTCATATTCAAAATTCAAAAATTTGCATGAGTTGGTACA
This sequence comes from Aralia elata, assembly GCA_034770075.1. Classification (NCBI taxonomy): domain Eukaryota; kingdom Viridiplantae; phylum Streptophyta; class Magnoliopsida; order Apiales; family Araliaceae; genus Aralia; species Aralia elata. The sequence goes on from CM068385.1 coordinate 54,992,956, forward strand.
TTCGTTTGAACTTATACTAACTGGCGACTTTATTTCATTAGCCCACATTGAAATCGACCTTTAAATAAAGTCGAGTAAAAAGCCATTTTTCAAAAATCTCACCAATCATACCTGTAATAACCAAGAATATTTAGGTCACATTGTAAATAAATATATTAATTATTTATCAATGTATTAAATACTTTGTGACTTATGAAGAATGAGTATTACATGAATATATATATATATATATATATATATATATATATATATATATATATATATATATATATATATATATATATTATAAATATGTGTATATTTATTTATCATATAATGTGTAATAACAAGAAAGCTTTATAACCTAATTATACATATTAGGTATGAGAATTAAATAGCCTAAGAGTTATATTTATTTGAGATTCCTAGTATTTAAAATATATACTAGTGAACTAACTTAAGAGATTTATTTTTATATCTCAATTTATTAATTATTTTAAACCTAATTAAAGTAAGTCCTAATCGGGTTATGGAATTAAACCAATATGAGTAATTATTTACAGTCCAATGTAAGTGGACTAGAAACCCTAATTAAATAACTAGGGTAAGGTAAAATTAATGTGTTGGACATATGCTAATTTATATAGCCCAAACAATTTAAATGGGAGCCTAAATAATTTAATAAAATGGCCCAAACTTTGGCCCAAATTGCATGGGACCTTCTAGATAATTTATTAGCAAATAAAACATTTAATAAAAAATCAAAATTTGAGAAATAAAGAGGGCATGAATCCGGGCAAATAAGAGGAAAGAAAGAGCACATGGTGATTTAACATTTTTACTTCACAAAATCTAAAATTTACCAAATCTCTAGGTTTTGTCTCCCTACTCCCTAGCTTAATAAAATTAAATCTTTAGCTTGTGTTTTGCTAAGATATTGGGAGATATTGTGATTATACATAAATGTTGTATGTATATTATTTGCTAGCTATAAATAGCCCCCTCTCATTGAAAATGAAGAGTTTACTTCATATTTCCTAAAAGCTTAAGAACAAAAATAGAGAGGGAGAGAGAGAGAGAGAGGGAGAGAGAGAGCAAGGGCTGCCGTGGGTATTGAGAGAGAAGGAGGAGGAGATTTTCATGCCATCTAGATTCATCAACTACTTTGGAAGAAGAAGAAGAATAGCAACAAGAACTAGGTATAAAAATCCTAAAACTCAAAACCCTAGATAGTTTAGTGTGATTTCTTTTAGTTGTTTTGGAATAAATGATGAGTTCATGATCTTAAACCATATGATAGTAGATCTATATAATATATGATGTTTTATGTTTAGATGATATCATTTTAAGTGTTGCTAAGCTTAAATAGCAAAGATGTTCAAAAATAGTTTTACATCTAAAAACCCTAATTTTCAGTTCACTTTAGACCTCTACCATTTGAAATCTGTAAATTATTTTTGAGATCCGTCAAAGACATGTGTTAGATCCATGAGTTGTCTGATGAACCCAAGTAGAATCACTCAAAATGTTTAAACAAGCAAACCGTAGCATGATTTCTTGGAAAACACTCCCTGCTGGCGAAAAATCTGGAAAACCTTATGAGCATACTGTCCAGTTTTTGTGCAAACTGTTTCAGTCACTTTTTTGCTCTAAACATTTTGATCTTTTGTGGTATGTTATTATATCAAGTTAACTAGATGTTCTCCAAATATTGGAAGTTTTCGATGTCCTGAGAGGGAGTTATGATTTTTACAAGAAAATACGATTTTAAAAGTAAACTGTTATAACTCAGTGTATACAGTCTAGAAAATTGTGAAAATTTAAGTGAAATCAGTATATGGTAGTATGAGTCTACCGTATAAAGTTCAGAATTGTTGGACAAACGAATAATTTATGATAAATATAGCCATTTTGGACTGTTTTAGGTTATTTAAAAATAGGAAACAAATTTAGAAAATTGCAAAAAAATTATTTTGTTACTAAAATATTATATATTAAGTTTTTCCAAAAGATAAAAAAATAATAAGCTGGTTTGATATTTTTCATACCGATGATTAAGTTAAAAATAAATGAGTGAATTAAGTTATATTAAGTTGTAAAACTTCTTAATGTGATTTTATTGACTCATGACCATTAATATGATGTATTGAGATTTTATGAGGGTTATTTGGTCATTTTTAATAAAATGTTATGTGTATGGCATGATATGTGTGTTAAAATAAATTAAATAGTAAGAGATAAAATAATTAAATTAAATTGTTTATAAATAATTAAAATATTATTAAATGGTTAATAATATCAGAAAAGAAATAAACTATTATTAAATGATTAATAATATTAGAAAAGAGATAAAATATTATTAAGTGCTTAATAATATTAGTAAATGATTAAAATATTATTAAATGATTAATAATATTAGTAAATAATTAAAATATTATTAAATAATTAATAATATTAGTAAGTGATTAAAATATTACTACATGATTAATAATATTATTGAATGATTAAAATATTATTAAAGGGTTAATAATATTAGTAAGTGCTTAAAATATTATTAAAGGGATAATAATATTAGTAAATGATTAAGATATTATTAAATGATTAATAATATGAGAAAATGAATAAAATATTATTAAGTGATTAATAATAGTAAGAAGTAAATAAAATATTACTAAATGATTATAATATTAAACGAGAGTTAAAATGAGGATTATGTGATAGTAATATTATCATGAGATGATAATATTATTAAGGATTTAATGTGATATCTTATGTTTAATTATGCGACTAAAATGTTAGATAATTTATTATAAGAATAGTAATATTATAAGTCAAGATATGTTATGCTAATTGGAATATCAATCTATAGGTCTTTTCATAAGAGATTATATTAAATTGCGTAGCTGTAGTCATCAAATGAGGCAAGTTTCCTAACTCAAACTTGAGTTATTATTTTTTAAGCATGTTAGTGGATAATTATTGTTGATTATTCCACATCTATAATGATTATTGATATTCGCAGTGAAATAATTTAAGTTCTATTATTTATGAACTGTTTATGAGCTAGGTCTTAGCTAGTTGTATCAGCTAGACCGAACATATTTAAATTTGTTAGTTCAAATACGTTTTAAAAGTTGTTCTAAATCAATTGTTGTTAAGGACTCTTAGACTGAGAAAAAGAACAATTTTTACTAAGGCTTTATATCAGAAAACGATTATTGGCCCGTTTACTTAAGTGTTATGCATATTCACCGGGTATGAAAGGCTGATCCCCTTGATTACCAAAACTTATTAAGAAGTGATATACCTCCGTACTTGTTCATGGTCATTGCCGACCACTCAACATTATTTATTCAATTATTGAAACTTGATTCATGTTCTTTCATAATTATTATCTATTGTTAATAATTCAAAATCTTATTCTTTTTGAATCATGATATATTATTCTTGTATTTAAACTTACTAAGCGAATTTGTTGCTCACTCTTGCTATATCATGATATTATTTCAGTTAAGCCCGAATCATCCAAGAAGGACAAAAGAAAAGGCAAAGTCCAATAGTAGATTATTATGCACGTTTATTTATTAAGTTATCAGATGTAAATTTATTATGTAAACCTTTTGAGAATGTATGTAATTAAATTAAGGTTAGTAGACCCTAGGGAAATGATGTAGAACTTATTGTATGAACAATTTATATTTATATATTCTGCAATAGTTTATATAATGTGTATGAGGATGATGGATCGTGAGCACCGAATCCGAGGTTAGGAAACCCAGATTTGAGGGCGTCATAGGTTTGTATCATAGCTGTTGGTTATAAATATTAGGATGTGAAACCTAAGTTATAACCTTAGAAGAGTCAACTCACTTCGAGTTTTAGGAGATGGATTTTTGAGAATTCATCAAATCGAGGTGTTACATAATTAAATCTACCTTCATTTCATCAATGAATATATTTTATTGCGATGCTGATGTTGTTTGTTTATATGTTATTGGTGTTGTGATTATAGGATGCCTGAGATTGGTCAATGTAATCACACAATTAAGGATGAGCCGATGGACAAGCATATAGTGTGGACGAAGTTAGTTGTATCTGAGCCAGTCCAGCCAGTTGCCTAGGATTAGTCAGAGCTAGAGATGGACCCCACAGAGAATCCTAATTTTGAGCCAGAGATGGAACCACATGAGGATCCAATATTAGAGGAGGAGGGTCCTATAGAGTATGAGGAGACTGAGGGCACTACTGAGGGTGTCGTCATTGAGGAGCTGATGGACATGAATTCAAAACTAGAATAAAGGAATGTAGAGTTAGAAGACCGAGTGGGACCTTTAGAAGAGCAGATTTGACACACCAATTCATGGAGGTTCCGTATAAGGAATTAGCTTATCAATTAGAGGGTGAGATGGCAGAGATGAAGGTACAGCTACAGGGGTATGAGACCTCAGCATAACAGATAGGACCCCTGTTGCATTAGTTAGTTGCCAGGAATGCTGAGTCGAGGGAGAAACTGGAACAGGAGGAACTGAAGTTAGCTGAGCTGAGAGTCGAGCACGAGGCCATGAAGCTCGAGTTCAACTCAGAGATTGCGGACAAGATCCTTATAGAGGATGCTTGGGTTCGAGCTGCTAGGAGGGTAGATCAGTTGGAGAGAGAGGTTCAGCAGGTGCGGTTAGGATTGAGTCTCTGGGCTTTGCGTTGGACACAACCTATGGGAGTTGGAGAAGAGGGGATAGGAGGTACCCTATTGAGGAAGGTCAGACTAGTCGTTTGGTACGACGTCATGTGATGGATGGAGTTGTGCAGTAGGAGCATGCAGATGCGGTTCGCCGCGGCATGCAGTGATGTTATGAGTCAGTTGTCATGTTTGTATATAAATGTAGTTAATACCCCTTTTGTTTATATGGTTATAGATATATATGATGTAAACCTCAGACTATGAGAGGTGGTATATGAATATGATGCATCCCCACTTTATCTGTTTAGGGGAATGTAGTTTGTAAATCCCATCTTTTGTTGCTTAAGTGGGATATGTAGCATTTATAGGAATATGCCAGAATATTATAAGTGTGTGACACTTTTATTTGGTATATGGATATAAATGCAACGTTATGCTTACATGTTTGCCTGAGTTTGAATTACGCGTTAAATTTTAAATGCTAACACTAATAAAATGTGGCGTAAAATGTAAAACCAGAAGTAATAATTTAAGGTTTTGTTAATCAGACAATGCCGCCAAGAAGGGAAACACTAAATCGAAGAGTGGAAGAATCTGCTAATAATGAAGGAAGTAACGCAAACCCGATGCAAGACTTTGTGAATATTTTAGCGGATGCAATGCAGAATCGAGCACCAGCCGCAGGGAATCTGCCAGAGAATCGTTTGGTAAATTTTAAGGACTTTAAAGCAGTTGGTCTGCTAGAGTTGAAGGGAACAACAGACCCAATTGAAGCTCAAACATGGGTAAAGGAAATAGAGAAAGCCTTTGTTATTGTGAGAGTTGCTGAGGAGCAAAAGATAGCTTTTGCTACCTATGTGATGAAAGGTGAGACGAATTTCTGGTGGGAATCGAATCAAAATAGGGTCGGAGAAGGAGTTGTAACGTGGGAGAGATTCAAAGAATTATTTTTCGAGAACTACTTTCCACGAAGTATGCAAGGAAGAATGGAAGTTAAATTCTTGGAATTGAAGCAGGAGAATATGTCAGTTTCAGAATACGCCGCCAAATTCAATGAGTTAGCTAGGTTTGCACCACGTCAAGTGGACACTGAGGAACGAAAGGCGCGACGTTTTGAGAACGAATTGAAGCCGTGGATATTCAGTAAAGTAGCAGTGTTACAGATTGATTCATTTTCGACTCTATTAGAAAAAGTGATCATTGTAGAAGGAGGAAGTGAAGCAGTATCAAAGTATAATCGAGAGAAAAATAAGAAAAAGAATGAAAGAGGAAATAAGAATGTCTGCAGTGGTCGTAGTAACAGCAACAAGCACAAGTGGGACAACAACAATGGTAATAACTTAGGGAACTAGCAGGGAAATTCACAACAGACGAAGATGGCATGTAGTAAGTGCAGGAAGAATCATTTTAGGGAATGTATGAAGGGAAAGAATGTGTGCTATAATTGTAGTCAAGAAGTTCATATCGCTGACGATGTTTTTCGTGCGGAGAAAAAGGTCATTAATTCAAGGACTGCCCATTGAAGAAGGGTAATGATGGAGGAAGCGACAACAAAGGTAGTAATAGCAAGTTAACTATTGGAGGACCAGTTCAGCTAAGCAAGCCGATAGCTCGTACGTTCAACATGACTGTGCATGACGCAGTAGCATCAAAGGAAGTGGTGTCAAGTATTATTCCGATCAATAATATAAATGCCTATGTATTATATGATTCGGGAGCTACCTGTTCATTTATGTCTGATGATTTTGCTAGAAGACTAGATTTACCTCATAAAAAGTTAGAAAACCCAACGAATATAGAGGTTGCAAATAAAAAAGTAATCCCTGTTGAGTATATCCATAGGAACTGTTGTGTGAAAATAAGGGGAAATAAGTTAAGCGTGAATTTAATTCCGATACACTTAGGAGAATTTGATGTGATCTTAGGAATGGATTGGTTATTTAACCATGAGGCAATTATTGATTGTCAAAAGAAGAGTATATGCCTTCGGACACCGAATAAGTCTAAGGTTGTATTTTATGATAGCAAGTTGCCAAGACAAACGTGTTGTCTGACGATGATGTAGGCTAAGAAACTGTTAAAAAAAGGATGTGAGGGGTATTTGGCTCATGTAGTGGATACCCAGATGGTGAATTCTGAAATAGGACATACCTATAGTTAATGAGTTCGTGGACGTCTTCCCAGAGGAATTGCCAGGACTTCCACTAGACCGAGAGATAGAGTTTATGATTGATTTAGTACCGGGGACAACTCCAATATCGAAAGCACCGTATAGGATGGCTCCAGTAGAAATGAGGGAGTTAATGGTTTAGTTGCAGGAATTGTAATGTCCAGGAAATTTTAAATATTGTATTAATTTATTTTAATATATGAAATTCGTTTTATTTAATTTTACGAATTTAATTGGATCCATGTAGGTATTATTATTTAATAAATACGTGGTCCAATAATTTTCTTTGTCTTAAAGGGGCTCACTAATAGTTGAATAAATTAATGAGTTAACCTTAACATTTGATTTGGCAAGAAAATTTGGGGAAATTAAATAAATAATTTTATCATTATCGGATTAAATAATTCGAATAAAGAATTATGGTTAAAATAAATACTTTAAATACTTAATTAATTTGTTAAGTATTTAATTTAAAATGTTAGAAATATAAGGTGGTTAATTTATTTGGGCCATCTCTTTTATTTTTGTTTTATTTTTAGCTGACCCAAATCTTTAATTGGACTGAACCCAGATTCCTTCTGAAATTCTTTTTGGGCCGCCTTTTTAATTAATTCAAATGGCCCAACCCTATTGGGTTGAGCCCATTCCTTATTTCTTTTGTCGGTCGGGTTATAACATTTCAATCGGGTTGGATCCAATTGAATTGGGGAAAATGTGATCGGTGGAAATTATTTGGGACAAGCCGAGTAAAGGAAGCCTCAAACCCTCAAAATCAAAACAGCCGAGCAAAAGGGAGGGGATCCATCAGCCTCAAACCTTCAAATCAGATGGAAAACCTTCAAGTCAGACGGAACGGGTCGAGGAGGAGGCGTCGCCAGGCATGCACCGACGATAGCTCGAAGCGAGCAGACGGCGTAATGGCTGACCGACCGCTTGGACCGAAGGAAAAGCTCGCCTACCGGCGGCCAAGCGAGGGTCGGTATCGACGACCGAGCAGACGTCGCACGGACCAGGGGTCCCAGAAAATCCGTTGAGAACGCATGGCTCAAGGCCCTGTCGGCAAGTCACAGTTGGCGTGATGGGGCTTGAGGTGGACCGACGACTGCCACTCCCTCCTACCGTTGGTTCTTGACCGACTTATTGAGGTAATACCCAGCCAATTTGGATAAAAATCCCTCTATAAATTGAACCCCCCAAAGCTGCCGAATCCCTTGTTCGTGAGTCCAAATTAGAAAAAAAAAATTTAGAGAGAGAGAGCCAGGGGAGGTCAGTCGTTCGGCGGTGAATGTCCGGCGTGATCGATTATTTTGCGAGAAGAAGGAGACAAGCAATTCGAACGACGCCAAGGTATAGCCATGGGTTGTTAAACCACTATGATAGTTTTCTATTTAGGTTTTGTACAAATTTTCTTTCTTCAGTGCTCGGATTTGCGTTGCCGATTGTGTTGGGTTGCTTGATTTGTATTTTCCTTTTGTGTTGGAATTGTATTCTATTGTTTGGTTTAAACCTCTGTAGATTGAAGGACTTCAATGTTCTGGTAAATTGGGTTTTTTCACTGCAGTTAGGACAGTGTCGTGTTGCAAGGTGCACACTGCATGTTTGTCAAAATGCTTGAATGAACTGTTTTCTACTTTTGGGTATCAATTGTTTGGTTGGCAGTATAAATTTTAAGAGTCAAACTTTGGGTCCTTGTATGTGATAATACTTGGCTACACTCAGTATATCATATGAATTTGTGAGAGAATTGTGGCATGTTGTACTGAGTAATAACGAACTGGTCAATTGAAATGGGATTGCAGGATATGGTTATGTTGTTGATTTTGGTAGGAAATAATAAACACATGATTCCCTTAGTATTATGTATTAATCGTATTGCCTAACAATAATCAAATGACTAACGTTGACTTAATTATTGGTTATCATTTGAACTAATAAGACACTTATAAAGTAATTATTTATTATTGAATAATAAATAAAGATAATAAATATTTAATTATTATTTAATTAATATTAAGTAATAATTAAGTATGAATAAGGTTAATATAATAATTATTTATTATTTATCAAGGAATAATAAATAAAGATAATGAATATTTAACCATTGTTTAATCAATATTAAATAATAATTAAGTAGGAACAAGTTAACTAAATAATTATTTATTGTTTATCCATAAATAATAAATAAAGGTAATAAATATTTAATTATTATTTAATCTTAAATAATAATAATTAAGTATAATAAATATTATAAATATTTAATTATTATTTAATTATTAATAAATAATAATTAAGTATGAATAAAATTAATAAAGTAGTCATTTATTATTTATCAATATAATAATAAATGAAGATAATAAATATTTAATTATTATTTGATCGATATTAAATAATAATTAAATATGAATAAATGAGTAAATTAATTATTTATTATTTATCAATAAATAATAAATAAGGATAGTAAATATTTATTAATAATTAAGATAATGAATATTTGCTTATTATTTAATTTGCATTAAATATAATAATAAAGTATGGGTATTATTATAAGTAAAGATAATAATACCTATTGATTAGTTAATTAATAATTAAGTGTGTGTGAATTAATGCATTAAGTATTTAATTAATGTTGAATAAAGAACAAGGTTAATAATTACTCAATTACCCCTAAGGTAAATAGTAATTAAGCGCAATAAAATTAAATAAGTGATCAACTATTATTTAGTTGCTATTAAACCATGATAAATTATTATTTATTTTATAAATAATAAATAAGAATTATTAACCCACATTTAGAGACAAATAAGGGTAATAGTTGAGTACTCAAATGATAGGTAACCATGATTAACTATTATTTATTTTTAAATAATAGCTAGAGGCCATTAAATTAATTTCTGTTTAGCTAATGATTAGATGGTAATTAAATATATATAGTAAATTGTTTACCTGCTAAATAGATAGCATAAGTGAGTGTATCGATATACAGTTATGAAATGCTAATGGATAAACTGACTTTATCAACTGATAGGTTATCCAAGATCAATTAATTAAAGCTAAATTTTACCTGTAGCTGAGCAAACAAGCAAGTTCATCTTACTCAACTTTTACATTGAGCAAGTCCTTTTTATCGAAACTTTAACTGCTGCAAGTTTCTTTTCATTCGAGCAAGCTACTATCGTATTGTAGTTTGAAATTTTATTCTAGGGATGCTTAAGTGGTTTAATTAATTTACAGTTATCCCACATCTATGATATTGTTGACAATCGCATTCGATGCATTTGAATTCGTACATTTATTAAAGTTCTGAAATTTACGAACTATTCATGATTAAGTCTGTGAGAATTTATAAAAGTTATCCGAACCAATCGATGGTAAGGATTCTTAGACTAAATGGACACCCCTTTTATTATAGGGGAGTACCCCAGGTACCGTATATAAGGTACAAACAACAGAGTTAAATGTTATGCATACACATAGCGTACGCGAGGCTGATCCCCTCAAGTACTTATTCTGTAGCCAGTAACCAGAGGGTCAACTAGCTATTGACTCCTTTGGAAGTTATTGTTCAAAGTCTACTTGACTATCTCTGTTTTAAAAGCAACTAATGTTCTTGCTTCTGATAATTGTTGAATTCTCTTTCTATATTCCCTTCATCATGATATATCCTTATTGTTGTACTTTAAACTTGCTGAGCAAACTCGTTGCTCACCCTTGCTATATCATGACTCCATTGCAGCTAAACCCGAGACGTCAGGGAAGAACAAAGGGAAGGAAAAGATGAAGTGATAGACTTAATGTAGCTAATTATACCTTAAGTATAGTAAATTTTTATTAATGTAATTTAAACCCTGACAATTATGTGGGTATGGATTTGTGTTAAGCTTTTAAGGTTATTGTATTCTGGGACTAGTAACACCTTTCTAATGAACAACATATGTTTATTTCTGCATTTTAGTCTATGTATGTTGTTGGAGGTGAATGATGTATTGGATCGTGATGACCGGATCCGGGTGTTTGGAGACCCGAATTTGGGGGCGTCACGGGAATTGTTGGACAAGAAGTACATTCAGCCGAGTGTAGCTCCATGGGGAGCACCTGTGTTGTTTGTAAAGAAGAAGGACGGATCGATGAGACTATGCATGGATTATAGGGAATTGAACAAAGTGACGATTAAGAACAAGTACTCGTTACAAAGAATAAACGATCTGTTTGATCAACTCAAAGGAACAAAATATTTTTTAAAGATTGATTTGAGAACTGGTTATCATCAGTTGAAGGTGAGGAAGGAGGATGTACCAAAGATAGCATTTAGAACTCGTTACGGGCATTATGAGTTTTTAGTGATGTCATTTGGACTGACGAATGCACCAGCTGCATTTATGAACTTAATGAATAGAGTGTTCAAGCAATACTTGGATAAGTTTGTGGTTGTGTTCATTGACGATATTTTGGTGTATTCAAAAACTGAAGAAGTGCATGCCGAATATTTAAGGTTAGTACTGGAGACATTAAGGAAGGAGAAGTTGTATGCGAAATATTCAAAGTGTGAATTCTGGTTGAAGAGAGTTCAATTTTTAGGACACGTTATTGATGAGGAGGGAATTTTTGTAGATCCAACAAAGGTAGAAGCAGTAAAAAATTGGGGACAGTCGAAGACATCAACGGAGGCCAGGAGTTGTGACACCCCCAAATTCAGGTACCAATACCTCGAATTTGGTGCTCACGATGAAATGCATCCATACACCTCTAAACAACATAAATCAACTAATGCGGAATAAAATAAACATATGTTGTTCATTACAAAAGGTTTACTACGATCCCAAAGTCTACAACCTTAAATAAAATACATCACAGAATACATTAATGATACAAAACTATTCCACGATTACACAACGGGATAGTATATATAACTATTCCTTAAGCTTTCCTTTGCCTTTGTCCGCTTTGGAACTCCCCGGCTTAACTGCAATAGGTTCATGATATAGCAAGGGTGAGCAACTACTTTGCTCAGCAAGTTTAAAAACAAGAATGAAGATATATCATGAATAAATAAGAATAATAGCTGCATAGATCAACAATTTATGAACATTGATGAAATAGCTGAAATGACATAATCAAAGTCCAAATGAATCAATGAATAATGATTATTTACTGCTGAGTGGTCCAACCGACCATGAACTTTTGGCCAAAGAGTCAATCATTCGACTAACTCTTTTAAAACCTGGCCCCGTCAGTTGTACTCGAGGGGATCAGCCTCTCGTACACCATGTATATGCATAACATTTAACTCTGACTGCATCGAATAACCGACACATTATAATCCCCTACATAAGGGTTGCTCTCTCAGTCCAAGAATCCGCACCAACAATCGGTTTGGATAGCTTTTAAAATAATAACCTGTACATGTCTAACCGAAACAAATGGCGTAGACTATCTCCTTAGATAGTTCATGAATGAAGAACTTAAACGTTTCACAATCCAACAATAGATAATGAATTCAAATGCATAAGCTGCGAATATCAATAATTATCTTGGAGGTGGAATAATTGACAATAATTACTCCACTAATATGATTTAAAGTAATAACTCCATTTGAGTCATGAAACTTGCAACAATATACAACACCTGTATAAAGTATGAAACCTGCCCAATATTAAATCGAGCTATGAAGGAAACTTGCCCAACACAAGGGTTAGACAAGGGTTAGAGAACTTGCCTGAAGCGCTGCTACAATAATACAACACACGCTCCTTAATATCCTACACAATTAAGTACATATTTACATAACAATTAGTCACATACCAAATAATGGTTCAAAAACGGACGTTGCATCATTAAAACACACTGATTACCACTACGACTACCCAGTCGGGGGTCTCGCCTTAAGACAATACTAATTTGGTTGACATTTAATAAATAATTAAGCATTTAGGGCTTAACAAAATATGTTTAGTTAACCTGTCTATTCATTTAATACAAGGAAAGATATAAGTGTTGGACCCATTTGAAAAGGGATTCATTAGGTCCGACTCGATCCGACCCAGTATGACTAACCCAACCTGGCCCAAACACGGAGCTCGCGCTGCAGCGCCAAGCTCAAGCACTGGGCCTCACGCTGCGGCGTGAGTCCCGTGTTTTTCCCAATGACAGGGCCTCACGCTGCGGCGTGAGCCTTAAGGCTTGGGCCTCACGCTGCGGCGTGAGCCCCGGTCTTTCCCCACTTGCCCCTCGCTGCAGCGTGAGCTGCAAGGCTTATGAGTGGCGCTGCGGCGCGACTCTCTAGTAGCCGGATTCTGGGTTTCTTCCCAGTTCGCGACTCCGACCTCCGGCCATTCCAACCTCCATAACTCCTTCAATACACAAGCAAATTGGTCCATTTCGGACTCTATGGACTCCTAAGTCATGGGGCTACAACATATCAAAAATGCAGAGCTACCCATTAAAATTAACATGGTCAAATCCTAAGCCAAAGTGTAAAGTTCATACTCTGTTCTTCGAGTTCTTGACATGTTTTACAAGAATCATTACTACAAACTCGTTTTAACTCCTTTTTACTCCGTTCCAACTGGGTTAGCTTCATAACCCATGGAACTACAACACCATAGCAACAAATAAAATTAACAAACACAAAATCATAGCTTTACAGTCCTCTAAAAAGTCCAAATGTCCAAGTTCATGTCCAAAGTCCATTGTTCTTGCTCCATTAAGCCAAGGTAAGGATTTCTTGCGTTTTTGTTCCACTTTGATGTTATTAATGGCTTACATAGTCTCTTAACAACATTTACAAACAATCACAACAAACAAAAACACCAAGAATCGCCAAAAATCCGACCCACAAGCTTAAGAGCTTAAAACTAAGAAAAACTTGGCAAGGAATCGAATGGAAAGGATTTGGTTGATTGTTTACCTCTGTAAATCCTTCCTAGATGTTAAGAAGCTCGGCTAGGCTTTGTTTTGGGGGTTCTCCTTGCTTGGTTCCTCCACCCGAGCCTTCTTCTCCTTTTTCCGGCGAGTTCTCCCTCACTCTCTCTCTCTCTCTCTCTATCAGCTGAGCAACTTGGAATGGAATGGAATGGGTTGAGAGTTGAATGAATGATTATTGGGGAAGTGGAGGAAATTAAGGAGAAGTGGGAGAAATGGGTGTAAGGCTCAAGGTGGCCAATTTTCAAAGGCTTGCCGGCAATGCTCTTCCCAAGCTCTCATTTGATTGGTTGAAAGTGGTTTGGTCGTTCCCACTTGAAGCAATAAGCCAAATTAAATACCAGAAAATACCAAAAATATATCTGAAAACTCCCACTTTTGTACCAAAACTGGTAAATAACTCTACCCAAAATTAAAATGGGTACTCCTATAATTATTGGGATGTATAAAAATAATTATTATGGGATTTTTTCATTTATTCGGAACACCCATATAACACATTTCGGATACGGATAAAATCACGTATCAGCTCAAATAAAATTTCTGACACTTGGAAAAATTATTCGTACGCATACACGTATTTATGAAATTTATTAACTTCGAAAAAGACACAAAAATTTTATGGCGTGAATATTGCCTCGGGAAACGTGCCCCATGAATACTGATTTAGCGACGCTACGCGAAATCAATTATTCATTTAAACAAAACTATAACACATAAAATTCATACATTCACATGATCTAGATTGTCACATAACCTTTAAACAAGTAACACAAATATAATATTAATAAATTATAAAATATTCATTAATATTCAAAAATTTGAATTACAAGGAAATTTTAGAATTCCCGGTCGTTACATCCTCCCCCCTTATAAGAATTCTGTCCCCAGAATTACAGTCTAGGTACGGAAAACTTAACGGGTTCACTCAAAAAGATGCGGATAATTCTTCCTCATCCTCTCTTCTAGCTCCCACAGCTTCTTCAGCTGCGTGGTTCCTCCAAAGTACTTTAACCGAATGAATGACCTTATTTCTTAACTTCTGTTCCTTCCTATCTAATATCTGGATAGGAATCTCCTCATATGATAAGTCCTTCTCCACTTGAATTGGTTCATAGGATATCACATGCTTGTAGTCGGGTTTATATGGCCGCAACACAGAAACGTGAAACACATTATGAATATGCTCCAGTTCAGGAGGTAGAGCTACCTCGTACGCCACTTCACCTACCCTTTTTAAAACTTCAAATGGTCCTACGAACCTGGGACTCAATTTTCCCTTCTTACCAAATCTGATCTTCCCCTTCCAGGGAGATACCTTCAAAAACACAAAGCTGCCAACTTCAAAGTCTCGCTTCTGACGATGCAAATCGGCGTATTTCTTCTGTCGATCCTGAGCCGCTACCAATCGAGCTCTTATCACTTTGACGACATCCACAGTCTGTTGTACCAATTCAGGTCCCAACAGTCTTCGTTCACCGACTTCATCCCAACACAGAGGTGTTCGACACTTCCTTCCGTATAATGCTTCGTATGGCGGCATGCCAATACTTGCATGATAACTATTATTATATGCAAACTCCACCAACGGTAGGTGATCATCCCAGCTGCCTTTAAAATCCATCACATATGCTCTAAGCATGTCCTCCAGCGTCTGAATCGTTCGTTCGCTTTGCCCATCCGTTTGAGGGTGATACGCCGTACTCAACCTCAACTGAGTTCCCAATATTTCTTGTAAACTCTTCCAAAAATTCGACGTGAAACGCGGATCTCTGTCAGATACAATAGATACTGGTACTCCATGTCGTGACACAATCTCTTTCACATATAATTTTGCTAGCTGCTCCAGATTGTACCTTATCTTGATCGGTAAAAAATGTGCAGATTTAGTTAAACGGTCTACGATCACCCAGATTGCGTCGTGACCCTTCTGAGTTGGTGGAAGCCCAGTCACAAAATTCATCGTGATATGCTCCCACTTCCACTCCGGAATCTCCAGCGGTTGTAGCAGTCCTCCCGGTTTCTGATGTTCTGCTTTTACCCTCTGACATGTCAAGCATCGCCCAACACATTCTGCAACCTCCCTCTTCATGTTCGGCCACCAGAAATGTTGGCGCAAATCCTGATACATCTTGGTACTACCAGGGTGTATCGAATACTTTGTGGAATGAGCTCCTTGCAGAACCTCTTCCCTTAACTCCGGAACCATCGGTATCCATATTCTCCCTTCAAACCTTAGCAGTCCCGTGCTATCAATTTTGTACTTAAGGTCCTCTCCTTCTGAGATTCGCTTCTTTATGGCGATACATTCATCATCCTTTCCTTGAGTCTCTTTTATCTTGTCTAATAAAGTCGGACTCGCCTCCACTGCGAACAGTTTCTCATCTGCATTCGTCGGATACTTGACTTCCAACTCCAGTTTTTCCATATCCTTGATCAGTTCTTCTTGAGCTGTCAGCATCATCAACTTATCTCTGCCCTTCCTACTTAGAGCATCGGCTACTACATTGGCCTTACCGGGATGGTACAAAATTTCACAATCGTAGTCCTTGATCAACTCCAGCCATCGCCTCTGCCTCATGTTTAGTTCCTTTTGAGTGAAGATATACTTCAGACTTTTGTGGTCTGTGTATATTTCACACTTCTCTCCATACAAATAGTGCCTCCAAATCTTCAGAGCAAACACTACTGCCGCTAGTTCCAGGTCATGTGTCGGATATCCCTTCTCATAGTCCTTCAGCTGTCGTGATGCGTATGCAATGACCTTCCCATGCTGCATCAGTACGCACCCAAGGCCTTTGTGTGACGCGTCACTGTACACCACAAACCCCCCTGTATCATCTGGCAGTGATAACACAGGTGCTTCACTTAGTTTCTTCTTCAACTCCAAGAAACTCTCTTCACACTTATCCGTCCATACAAACTTTACAGTTTTCCTTGTCAGATTCGTCAGTGGTGTCGCTATCTTTGAAAAGTTCTGAATAAACCTCCGATAGTAACCTGCTAATCCCAAGAAACTTCGGACTTCTGTTGGCGTCTTCGGCTGCTCCCAGTTTATTACTGCTTCTACCTTGGCAGGATCCACCGATACACCATCCTTGTCAATCACATGCCCCAAAAACTGCACTCTTTGCAGCCAAAATTCACACTTGGAAAACTTTGCATACAACTTCTCCCTTCTCAGCGTTTCCAGGGCTATCCTTAAATGCTCGACGTGTTCTTTCTCCATCTTCGAGTAGACAAGAATGTCATCTATGAAAACGACGACAAATTTATCTAGGTATTGCTTGAACACTATGTTCATCATGTCCATAAATGCTGCTGGCGCGTTCGTCAGCCCAAACGACATAACCAAAAACTCAAAGTGTCCATATCGAGTTCTGAATGCTGTCTTTGGAATATCCTCCTGCCTTACCTTTAGTTGGTGATATCCCGTCCTCAAGTCAATCTTCGAGAAGTATTTCGCTCCCTTTAATTGATTGAACAAATCATCAATTCTGGGCAACGGATACTTGTTCTTAATGGTAACCTTGTTCAATTCCCTGTAGTCAATACAAAGCCTTAACGATCCATCCTTCTTTTTCACGAACAGTACTGGCGCTCCCCATGGAGATACACTTGGACGGATATACCCCTTATCTAGCAACTCCTGCAATTGAACCATCAGTTCTTTCATTTCCACCGGTGCCATTCTGTACGGTGCCTTTGAGATCGGTGCGGTTCCCGGTACTAAGTCGATCACAAATTCCACTTCTCTATTCGGCGGAAATCCCGGTATCTCATCTGGAAAAACATCTGAGAATTCCCTTACTACAGGTATCTGACCCAGCTCACCCTCTACTCTTCGGGTATCAACCACGTGAGCCAGATAACCTATACAACCTTTCCGTAGCAATTTCTTTGCTTGCATCATCGTCAGACAACAAGATTGTCTCGGCGATTTACTACCGTAAAATACGACCTTCGACTTATTCGGAGTCCTTAGGTGTATACTTTTCTTCTGACAATCAATCATAGCCCTGTGACTAGACAACCAATCCATCCCAAGAATTACATCAAATTCTCCTAGCCGTATCGGAATTAAATCTACGCTCAGTTTAAACCCGTTTATCCCAGCACAACAATTTCTATGGATGTATCCCACAGGAATAACTTCTTTATTAGCTACTTCCACATTCATTGGATTCTCTAGTTGCTCACGAGGTAAGTTTAGCCGTTTAGCAAATTCATCCGACACAAATGAACAGGTAGCTCCCGAATCAAATAATACATATGCATTAATATTATTGATCGAAATAATACCTGACACCACATCCTTTGATTCCATCGCATCCTGCACTGTCATGTTGAAGGTGCGTGCTACTGGTCTGTTCTGCTGTGTTGGTCCTCCGATAGTCAGCTTACTGTTGTTCCCTTGGTTTAGCACTGCCTGCATCACTCTTCCTCTTTGGGCAATCCTTCTTCTGATGATCTGAAGCGCCACAAGAAAAACAACTTCCTGCCTTCGCCTTTGGGCATTGTGGGGCAAAGTACCCTGGTTGACCACAGTTGAAACAAACTCCTATTCCTTTCATGCATTCTCCAAAGTGATTCTTCCCACATTTCTCGCATTTATTACCCTTCTTTGTATCCCCTCCGGATTTGCTTCCTATCATCTGACTGTCGTTCCATTTTCTCTTATTTGGGTTACTTCCCCCGCTGCTACCTTCCTTATGACCATCATGACTCTTTTTCTTTTTCTGATCTTGGTTATGCCTGGCCAAAGCTTCGCTTCCTCCCTCAACAATGATTGCTTTCTCAAGTAACGTAGAAAATGTGTTGATCTGCAAAACCGCAACCTTACTATACACCCAAGGTTTCAGTCCTTGTTCAAATCTCTTTGCCCGCCTAGCTTCGGTGTCCACCTGATGTGGAGCAAACCTAGCTAATTCGTTAAATTTTGCGGCATACTCCGCAACTGACATGCTTCCTTGCTTTAGTTCCAGGAACTTTATCTCCATGCTTGCCTGCATGCTCGCTGGAAAGTAGTTTTCGAAAAACAGTTCCTTGAAACGAGCCCATGTAATCGTACCTTCCCCGGCTCGACCTTTGTTCGCCTTCCACCAGTAATTTGCCTCACCTTTCATCATGAAAGTGGCAAACGACGTCATCTGTTCTTCGGCCACCCTTGCGACCTCAAAAACTTTCTCTATTTCTTCTACCCATGTCTGGGCTTCAATCGGATCCGTAGTACCACGAAATTCCGGTGGTCCTACTAATTTGAAGTCCTTAAAATTTTCCATGTGACTTCCTGGCTGATTAACTGCAGCGGCTTGTCTGCCCTGCATTGCTTCTGTTAATAACTTAACAAAAGCCCTCATAGGGTCTGCCTGACCCTCCTCGTTATTCACCGACTCCTCAACCCTTTGGTTACGCGGTCGTCCTCTTGGCGCCATGATCTGCTAAAAGAAAACCATCGGCTATTACTAATAGATCTAGGCCTCATGCAACAAATCATTTAAGTCAACAATTAAAAGTAAAAATATCCATCAAACACGTTTGATTTGAATAAAACAACTGCATTTATAGCCATATGTCATTGTCTTAATACAACCAGACTCAACATGTGGCATACTTCTATAAATGCTAAATGACATAGCCTGCCAACCATTAACTATCCCCTAACAAACACAAGTGGGGAATAATAACCTTCCACCCCTATACTAGAAGCAAAATTGGGGTTTAACTACTATCCCACGCACGCTTCCAACAGAGGGATTTACAACATAAGTAAGCCCTTATTACAACAAAAGTGGGACCTACTGCAAATATAATGCTAAAAATAACACATCACCGCCTGCTGCGGCGAATTGCAATCCTGAGCTCCCGTCGAGCCAACCTGTCAACCACTCGGCGCCTAATCACGCGCCTGCTGCTACCCTCATCCCTGGGGTACCTCCTCACCCTGTCCCTCAGCCTGCCAATGGAAGTGGTCAAGCCTGATCTGAGGGAATCAACCTCTGCAGTCAAGGCTGCCAAGTGCTCCATAGCCTCATCTCGCTCTAGACGAGTAGTCTCTAGCTGATTCTCTACTCGCTCTATCTGTCCTACCAGCATCACATTCCTCTCTAGGAGGTCATAAACCATCACACCAAACTGAACAGAAACCCCTCGGCGACCGTGAACCTCTGCCTCTAATTCGGCAATCCTCTGGTCCTTTTCCTGTAACTTCTGGGTTAACTCAGTCTTTTCCCCCAAAGTCTGATACGCCAATGACCTGTACTGCTCTTTTCGGTCCTGGTGCTCCTGGTTCTGCTCCTCTAAGTGAGTTACTCGATTCTCGAGCTCCTCGTTCCTATTTGTCAGCTCTTCAATAATATCACTAGCAGTAGTGCCCATGCCATCTGCATACTCAGGTGGCTCATCATCTTCTGTCAATGGATTCTCCTCGGGGTCCTCATCCTCCCCCTCGTCGCTTAACAGCCTCAGCACTCTTTCGGTAACTGGCTCCTCCTCAGAACCATACTCGGCCTCGGACTCATCCCTAGTGTCCATCATCTCTGGCTCACTCGGCTGCATCTCCACTAACTGCCCTTCGTCCACATGTATGTCTGTGAACTCTACCTCTCTAGCAGGACTGAACTCTCTCATCTCAGACATCCTACAGCCACAAACAGAAACAAATAGATAGCAAGATGTCAGTGTCACAATAAAATATATTCATTGATAAAATGAAATGATATTTTATCATGCACAACTCGGCTCGATGGATTTCCACAATCCACCTCCAGACATGACCATCAAATGAATCTCCCCGATCCATCACCTAGCGTACTCAGTACGAGTTTAATACTAAGGTTATAACCTAGGTTTCGCAAATCCTAAAGTTTATAACCTAAAGCTCTGATACCAACCTGTGACACCCCCAAATTCAGGTACCAATACCTCGAATTTGGTGCTCACGATGAAATGCATCCATACACCTCTAAACAACATAAATCAACTAATGCGGAATAAAATAAACATATGTTGTTCATTACAAAAGGTTTACTACGGTCCCAAGGTCTACAACCTTAAATAAAATACATCGCAGAATACATTAATGATACAAAACTATTCCACGATTACACAACGGGATAGTATATATAACTATTCCTTAAGCTTTCCTTTGCCTTTGTCCGCTTTGGAACTCCCCGGCTTAACTGCAATAGGTTCATGATATAGCAAGGGTGAGCAACTACTTTGCTCAGCAAGTTTAAAAGCAAGAATGAAGATATATCATGAATAAATAAGAATAATAGCTGCATAGATCAACAATTTATGAACATTGATGAAATAGCTGAAATGACATAATCAAAGTCCAAATGAATCAATGAATAATGATTATTTACTGTTGAATGGTCCAACCGACCATGAACTTTTGGCCAAAGAGTCAATCATTCGACTAACTCTTTTAAAACCTGGCCCCGTCAGTTGTACTCTAGGGGATCAGCCTCTCGTACACCATGTATATGCATAACATTTAACTCTGACTGCATCGAATAACCGACACATTATAATCCCCTACATAAGGGTTGCTCTCTCAGTCCAAGAATCCGCACCAACAATCGGTTTGGATAGCTTTTAAAATAATAACCTGTACATGTCTAACCGAAACAAATGGCGTAGACTATCTCCTTAGACAGTTCATGAATGAAGAACTTAAACGTTTCACAATCCAACAATAGATAATGAATTCAAATGCATAAGCTGCGAATATCAATAATTATCTTGGAGGTGGAATAATTGACAATAATTACTCCACTAATATGATTTAAAGTAATAACTCCATTTGAGTCATGAAACTTGCAACAATATACAACACTTGTATAAAGTATGAAACCTGCCCAATATTAAATCGAGCTATGAAGGAAACTTGCCCAACACAAGGGTTAGACAAGGGTTAGAGAACTTGCCTGAAGTGCTGCTACAATAATACAACACACGCTCCTTAATATCCTACACAATTAAGTACATATTTACATAACAATTAGTCACATACCAAATAATGGTTCAAAAACGGACGTTGCATCATTAAAACACATTGATTACCACTACGACTACCCAGTCGGGGGTCTCGCCTTAAGACAATACTAATTTGGTTGACATTTAATAAATAATTAAGCATTTAGGGCTTAACAAAATATGCTTAGTTAACCTGTCTAATCATTTAATACAAGGAAAGATATAAGTGTTGGACCCATTTGAAAAGGGATTCATTAGGTCGGACCCGATCCGACCCTGTCTGACTAACCCAACCTGGCCCAAACACGGAGCTCGCGCTGCAGCGCCAAGCTCAAGCACTGGGCCTCACGCTGCGGCGTGAGTCCCGTGTTTTTCCCAATGACAGGGCCTCACGCTGCGGCGTGAGCCTTAAGGCTTGGGCCTCACGCTGCGGCGTGAGCCCTGGTCTTTCCCCACTTGCCCCTCGCTGCAGCGTGAGCTGCAAGGCTTATGAGTGGCGCTGCGGCGCGACTCTCCAGTAGCCGGATTGTGGGTTTCTTCCCAGTTCGCGACTCTGACCTCCGGCCATTCCAACCTCCATAACCCCTTCAATACACAAGCAAATTGGTCCATTTCGGACTCTATGGACTCCTAACTCATGGGGCTACAACATATCAAAAATGCAGAGCTACCCATTAACATTAACATGGTCAAATCCTAAGCCAAAGTGTAAAGTTCATACTCTGTTCTTCGAGTTCTTGACGTGTTTTACAAGAATCATTACTACGAACTCGTTTTAACTCCTTTTTACTCCATTCCAACTGGGTTAGCTTCATAACCCATGGAACTACAACACCATAGCAACAAATAAAATTAACAAACACAAAATCATAGCTTTACAGTCCTCTAAAAAGTCCAAATGTCCAAGTTCATGTCCAAAGTCCATTGTTCTTGCTCCATTAAGCCAAGGTAAGGATTTCTTGCGTTTTTGTTCCACTTTGATGTTATTAATGGCTTACATAGTCTCTTAACAACATTTACAAACAATCACAACAAACAAAAACACCAAGAATCGCCAAAAATCCGACCCACAAGCTTAAGAGCTTAAAACTAAGAAAAACTTGGCAAGGAATCGAATGGAAAGGATTTGGTTGATTGTTTACCTCTGTAAATCCTTCCTAGATGTTAAGAAGCTCGGCTAGGCTTTGTTTTGGGGGTTCTCCTTGCTTGGTTCCTCCACCCGAGCCTTCTTCTCCTTTTTTCGGCGAGTTCTCCCTCACTCTCTCTCTCTCTATCAGCTGAGCAATTTGGAATGGAATGGAATGGGTTGAGAGTTGAATGAATGATTATTGGGGAAGTGGAGGAAATTAAGGAGAAGTGGGAGAAATGGGTGTAAGGCTCAAGGTGGCCAATTTTCAAAGGCTTGCCGGCAATGCTCTTCCCAAGCTCTCATTTGATTGGTTGAAAGTGGTTTGGTCGTTCCCACTTGAAGCAATAAGCCAAATTAAATACCAGAAAATACCAAAAATATATCTGAAAACTCCCACTTTTGTACCAAAACTGGTAAATAACTCTACCCAAAATTAAAATGGGTACTCCTATAATTATTGGGATGTATAAAAATAATTATTTTGGGATTTTTCCATTTATTCGGAACACCCATATAACACATTTCGGATACGGATAAAATCACGTATCAGCTCAAATAAAATTTCCGACACTTGGAAAAATTATTCGTACGCATACACGTATTTATGAAATTTATTAACTTCGAAAAAGACACAAAAATTTTATGGCGTGAATATTGCCTCGGGAAACGTGCCCCGTGAATACTGATTTAGCGACGCTACACGAAATCAATTATTCACTTAAACAAAACTATAACACGTAAAATTCATACATTCACATGATCTAGATTGTCACACAACCTTTAAACAAGTAACACAAATATAATATTAATAAATTATAAAATATTCATTAATATTCAAAAATTCGAATTACAAGGAAATTTTAGAAATCCCGGTCGTTACAGGAGTTTCTTAGGATTAGCGGGTTATTATCGGAGGTTTATTCAAGATTTCTCGAAGATAGCAACGCCGTTGACTAATTTGACAAGGAAGAAAATTAAGTACGTATGGACGAAAAAATGTGAGGAGAGTTTTCAGGAATTGAAGAAGCGACTAAGTGAAGCACCTGTGTTATCTTTACCAAATAATACGGGAGGTTTTACGGTGTACAGTGATGCGTCACACAAGGGACTAGGTTGTGTGCTGATGCAGAATGATAAGGTCATTGCATACGCGTCACGTCAGTTGAAGGATTATGAAAAGGGATACTGATGTGATAAAAATATGTAACTGCAAGTGCACAGTGTCAAATTGAAGAACTGACAAGTACAAGTCGAACCCACAGAGACTGGATTAATTTTAGTATATCCTTAATATCTATTTTAGGCGAATTAGAAATAAAGATTGAGAATCAATTAACTATAATTAAACTACTTAATAATAAGGAAGCAATCTAGGAATCCGAATCCATTAAATAATAAACATAACAATTAATTCAATCTCTTCTATTTTTATAACTTAATTATAATTTTGATCTCCCTTCCCTTTAATTTAATAATTTTATAATTACCATGGGCAAGCATAGACTATGAAAATTTAAGGATTAACTATAACCCATCAAAACTTCTTTGAGCAAGCATGGATTATGAAAAACTCATATCTTAACAATAATCTATCAAAACCTCTTAATTAATTTAAAATCACAAAAGAACTATAAAACGAAGGTATTTCAATAATGAAACATGAAGGCGAAATCAGTTAAACATAAAAATATGAATAATAAAAGAGATGAAAAATATTATCATGAATAATTATTTAATTTCATCTTCATCCTAGATTAAAGAAATTAACTAGACATGAAAATAAATAAACTAACTAAAATAAAGAAGAAGAAGTAGAAAATTAAAAATAAAATAAGAAAACTCCCTTTAATTAACAATTATCCAACGAACGTACAATGAAGAAATAATTTAATTTACTTCTATTCCTAACCTAAACTAATACCCAAAAGAAAACCTCCTCCTCTCTCTAAAATAAGAGACTTATTTATAGAAAAAATAAATTTGTGCCCTAATTTACATTCATTGAACTTGGCCTCTTTTATTCCCTTTTTTCCTCTTCTTTCTTTCTTGATTTCAATCTCTACATGGTAATCTCCCAAGAGTCCCTTTCTATGTAGGGATCAACTTCCTAGTGGCAATCAACTTCTCAAAGATATCTTCTAGATTGACTTTCCTTTCTCTCGCTGGATTTGACTTGCACACCAAGATTGTTCCACCTCTTTCCTTCTCTTTGTAGGATTCTTTTTGAATATTTTCTTACATAAATAAGAGCATTAAATATCGCTTGATCACCAAGATTTTGACTTTATTGCAACAAAATATTAAATCCTACAAAATAAAATAAAACATATTAAATAAATAAACTAATATAATTAAAAAGACAAAATTAGGGATAATAAAATGTATGAATTATGTGTGTATCAAATACCCCCATACCTAGCTTTTGCTCGTCCTCGAGTAAAATAAAAAGAAAATAAAATAAAAACAAAAATTATACTACCCCATTTTCGTAGGAAACATGATTGCACTTAGCATGTGCAACAAGCCTTTAAACCCCAAGGTTACCCCAAGTGGACGAGTTGTGTCTCGTGAGGGTTTGCACTGAATATACCCACAAAATTCAAAATAAAATCTTTTTGAGAAACCAATTATGAAATCGAAAGAAAACTTCTAAATATCCATGGGCATTATAGATAAGCAAAATCAAATTCAAAATCGCACTTTCATCTTATCAAAAATACTCAATATTCATTCTAGACACCATCCTTCATAAAATTAATTCCATGTGATGCATGCATTGTGTATGTGATGTAACTCTTAGTAGGGATTTTTACCATGAAAATCAAGCAAATTCATTTCCTTTTTCTTTTCCTTCTTTTTTCATTTCTTTTTTTTTTCTCATTTTTTTCCTTGACTTATGCAATATCTCATTTCCTTAGGCTTCTCAGAGTTACCCATGTAACGAGCGTTGGACCAATGACTCCCAAACCAGTTGGCTTTAGGGTACTAGGTGTAGAGACACCCCTAAGGGCTTACTAACTCGAGTAACAAAGGCCACAAAACTAGACTAGTCAAGCTGCTTATATCCATCACACTTTTCAGCGTGAATATCGATACTTCCTAAGGTTTGGATTCCCAGTTATTTCGTTCAATGGACATTGAAGCAGTTTTCTTTTTTTAACTTTTTTTCCAACTTTTTTCATTTCTTTTCTTTTTCTTCAAATTTTTTTCTTTTTTTTTTCTTGAAATTGCTCAAATCATAGTTTATACCCCACACCTAAGAGTTAGTGCGAACGCGAAGTGCAAAAATGGTTATCAATCAATTTTATTCCAGATGATGTTTCAAACTAAGATTTCGTATCTAATCAAAGGTTCAAGAGTTCTAAATCTTTTAATCTTACTCGTGAGTTTTGCTCCACAAACACTTATTATAATTAAACCAACTCATAAAAAGTCAAACAAAATTTTTAATTTTTTTGATTTTCTGTGTCATTTTTTAAAAAAATAAATAAAAATCTTAAATTTTTTCCTAAAAAGAAAAAAAATATACCTAATAAAAAAATCTTAATTTTTTTTTTCTAAATTCCTAAAAAGAAATAAAAAATAATCTAATACTATAATACAAACACCCCACAATACCTAACTCATGCATTGTCCTCAATGTATGCAAATAAAAAAATAGAGAAAAAAGAAATGAAAGAATTGCACCTTGTATGTTGTGACGCCCCCAAATTCGGGTCTCCAAATACCCGGATCCGGTCATCACGATCCAATACAAACATTCACCTCTAACAACATATGGTAACTAAAATGCGGAATATAATAAACATACGTTGTTCATTACAAAGGTGTTACTAGTCCCAGAATACAAAAACCTTAAACACTTACACAAATCCATACCCTAAATAAAAGTTAGGGTTTAAATTACATTAACAGCAATTACTATACGTAAATTTAAAATCTGCTACATGAAGTCTATTACTTCATCTTTTCTTTTCCTTTGTTCTTCCCTGACGTCTCGGGTTTAGCTGCAATAAAGTCATGATATAGCAAGAATGAGCAACAATTTTGCTCAGCAAGTTTAAAGTACAACAATAAGGATATATCATGATGAAAGGAATATAGGAAGAGATTTCAACAATAGAATTATCAGAAGCAATAACAATAAATGCTTTTAGAACAATTGATAGTCAAATAAACTTTGAATAATAACTTTCAAAGGAGTCAATAGCTAGTTGACCCTCTGGTTACTGGCTACAGAATGAGTACTTGAGGGGATCAGCCTCGCGTACGCTATGTGTATGCATAACATTTAACTCTGCTATTTGTACCTTATTTACGGTACATGGGGTACTCCCCTATAATAAAAAGGGTGTTCATTCAGTCTAAGAATCCTTACCATTGATTGGTTCAAATAGCTTTTATAGATTCTTACATACGTGCCTGACCGAGACAAGGGTTCAGACTTAATCATGAATAGTTCGTGAATTTCAGAACTTATATAATTATACGAATTCAAATGCACAAGTGCGAATGCCAATGAATACATAGATGTGGAATAATTTTAAAAGTAATTAGACCACTTAAAGCATGCTTGGAGATAAGATTCAAGCTTAAAGAATAACTCGCAATAATATATACCTTTTGCACGAATTAAAAATAATGCATAAGGTTTAGAAATATTGCTCAATGTAAAAAAAATTGGGTAAGATAGAACTTGCATTCAATATACTGAAAGAATGAAGTTAGGGAACTTGCCTGATTGCTCAGCTACAGATAAGATTTAGCTTTAATTAATTGACCTTGGATAACCTATCAGTTGATAATGTCGGTTTACCCATTAGCATTGCATACTGTATATCGATACACTCACTTATGCTATTTATTTGACAGATAATTAATTCGACATACATTTAATTACTATCCAATCATTTGCTAAGCGTAAATTAATTTATGACTTTTAGTTATTATTTCAACAACTAATCATGCTTATTTATTATTTGGATATTCAGTTTAGCAACATTTAATAACCCAAGTTATTATTTACAGAAAATAATAATCTTGTTAGCGCATTATAACATAACAGTATCCAGATTTAATGACTATCATATTTAATTTATTTACGAAGCTAAATAATAAATGGTTTAGTGCATTACTAGCCATCAGTGACATCAATTAAACAGGTTATTTGAGTCCTATTCACACTTAGCTATTATTCACTTTCAAGGGTAATTACGAAATTACTTCCCTTATCCACCATTAGTTAGATATTTGCTCTATCCATACTTAATTATTATTAATAATAATTAAGTTCTTATTATCTTTATTTATTTATTATTTAATGAGAATTAACCTTACTCCTATTCATTATTAGTTAAATCTTTATTTATTATTCAAGGATAAATAATAAATAATTAAATTATTAACTTTATTCATATTTAATTATTATTCAATAATAATTAAATATTTATTACCTTTATTTATTATTCACTGACAAATAATAAATAATTATTTTATTAACTTTATTCATACTTAATTATTATTTAATATTAATTAAATAAGAATTAAATATTTATTATCTTTATTCATGCTTAAGTGAATAAATAATTACTTTATTAATTTTATTCATACTTAATTATTATTTATTATTAAATAATAATTAAATATTTATAACACTTACTTATTCTTAATTATTATTTAGGATTAAATAATAATTACATAGTTATTACCTTTACTTATTATTTATGGATAAATAATAAAGAATTATTTTGTTAACCTTGTTCATACTTACTTATTATTTAATAATAAATACATAATAATTAAATATTTATTATCATTATTGGTAGAAAATAAATAATTATTATTTTATTACTTATATTCATACTTAATTATTATTTAATACTAATTAAATAATAATTAAATATTTATCGTTTATTAATAATTAATTTTTATTAAATATTATTTTCTTTAATAATAATTAATTATTTTATTAACCTTATTCATATTTAATCATTATTAAATAATAATTAAATATTTATTATCTTCCTTCATATTTAATTATTATTATTGAATGGTAATTGAGTTTTCATTCCAAGGTTTGCCAAGCAACAAGGTTTGATCTCATAGCTAACTTGCCGACCGAACAAATCAAGCACCAAAGGAAGCAAGAGTCCGGTTCAAGCATTATTACAAACACATAGCATGCTTCCTACGATACCACTGACCTAATCGCAGTGTAAGAATCACATTACCTAGACCTTAAGGTCCTTCCATATACTGACGTTTCAAAACAAAAATCAACCCAATACAAATTTTCCCAAATCAAAACCAAACCACAAACGAAAGAAATCCAATACCAGTTTCTTAATTGAATGAACCAACCCAATGAAATACAGTGTGTAATATAAACAACCTAACACAATCGGCAACCCAAACCAGAAACGAAATTACTCAACCCAGGGAAATAGAACACCCAATACAGAGAAATGATTAAACCCATACAAAGGAACAAAGTATTCCCAATACAGAGAAGCAATAGCCCAATACAGAGAAACAAAAATTTAAACTAAAGCTACTCAGTCACTACCTTGCTAACGATCGGACTGCAGTCTTCCTCCTTCTACCGAAATAGCCGGTATAACCTTGGGACATTCACTCCAATTGAAACCCACGTTCAAACACCCATGTTCCCTTTCTGACTTTAATTTTGAACCCTAATTTTGTCTAAATTTGGGACTCAAAAACAAAGGGATTCGGCAGAGGTGGGGGTTCAATTTATAGGGAAAAATTTACCCAGATTGGCTGGGTATTACCTTAATTGCACGAGCTATTAACCTTTGGGTAGAGGGGGGTAGTGACTGACGGTACCTATCAGCTCCCCGCTGGGTTCAGCCGCCTCTCGAGCCTTGCGTTCCCACTAGTCACTTCGCCGGTCACCTTGTGTCCTTTAGTTTCTTTGATCGCCGCTCGGTCCTTGCCCGTTCCCAGCCGTGCCGCCGGTTTCTCTTACGCTACCGTACTGTCCAGTTCGATTGATTGAACCTAGCTAGGTTTGGATAATTGAGAGTCTAGGGCTTTCTTGGTTGATTAAAAACCCATGGCTGATAGGCTCGCCTCATTCCAATCTCCTCCTTAGTTCGGCTGATTGATTTGAGGTGTTAGGGTTTTCCCCCTATTCTTTTGCTCGGTTTAACCCCTGCTTCCCATTTGATCTACAGATATGGCTTGCCCCTTCCCCAACCCGAATACCAAAAAGGGTTTAACCCGGCTGAAGATTGGGCTCAACCCAATGGGGTTGGGTCGGATGAGATGAAGACAAGGGTGGCCCAATAGGAAAAAAGAATTTGGATTGGGCCGGCTGAATTAATTAGGGAAATGGCCCAAAAGAATTAAAAGAATTGGGCTCAGCTCTATTGGAGTCTGGGTCAACTAAAAAAAAATAAAATAAAATAAAGAGATGGCCCAAATAAATTTAACCACCTTATATTTCTAACATTTCAATTTAAATACTTAACAATTTAATTAAATATTTAAAGTATTTATTTTAACCATAATTCTTTATTTGAATTATTTAATCCGATAATGACATGAAATTATTTATTTCCTTATCCTAATTTTTCTTGCCAATCAAATGCTAGGGTTAACTCATTAATTTATTCAACCTATTAGTGAGTCCCGTTAAGGCAAGGAAAATTACTGGGCCATATAATTATATAATAATACTTATTACATGGATCCAATTAAATTCGTAAAATTATATAAAATGAATTTTATACATCAAAATAGTTTGATACCAAATTTAAAATTTCCGGGACATTACATATGTGGGGCATTTATTCTGCAAGAAAATGTGGTGAGAAAGAAAACAAATGTACATACCTACGAATTTCATATATCCTAAAAAGTATGTGACTACAAATGAATGATACAAATGGGCATGTGAGTGTGAACTTTTCATGATTTTCAGGAGGTATAGGAAATTGAAAATAACCATAATTTTCATTACAGTTATGCTTAAAGTCAACCTTAGGAAAACATTCACTAATATGCTCAAAGTGTAGACGAATTGACTCGCATGCATGTTTCCATTTTGTTGATTTATGTGAAGTGGATCTCAACATCTCATTAACCTTATCTAAATATTCAGATTCATTCCAATTTTGGTCAAGGTGATTTAAGAAAAAATCAATTGGATCATCTTCAATCATGAGTCTATTTTCAATTATTTCTTGGGTCATGGACAACTCTTGGATCATGTTTACTTTAACGGGTTGGTCCACAAAATCACTCAGTTGTTTTCTAGGAATAAGTCTTTCAGGATATGGAGCTTAAGGCTTATAGACTTTTTCAACCGACTCATTAAACGTGACATGATCAATTTTAGGCATGGACTCATAATTTTTAGACTCCTCAAATTGGTTTGACTCTAACTCTATAGAATTGAATCCAAAATTTTTATTTTCCTCATCATTTCTATAGTCATCATGATTTTTAACATTAACTTTAAAGTCACTAGAAAATTCACCCACCTCTTGGTCATGTATTATGGTGGCTAACCGACTCATTTGAATTTCTAGACGAGATATAACCTGATTCGTGTTTTGCATGAAATTAAAATGAGTTTCCATTAAAGCTTCCATAGTTTTCTCTAAGGTACTGAGTCTTTCCTCTTCTTCTTTTGAAAATTCTTGTGGATATTGAGGCTCTGAATCCGGATATGGATATGGATATGAACTTAGATAAGGATTTTCATAAGATGGAAAAAAATTATTTACTTGGTGTGCATTAAAATTTTCATAGGGTTCTTGATTCCAAGCAAAATTATTATTTCAACTATAATAGGAGCCCATCTTTGCACAAATCACAAAACAAATAGTTAACTAACCACGAAAGTCACATAAAAAATATAAATAAAATAAAATAAAAATCCTAATTTGATGGTTAACCTAAATAAAATCTAGACAGCTCATAGTTGTTCCAAGTCACACCCAAGGTCCACCAAATTCGAAATTAATCACACCACTAGACAAGTAAGTGTAAGAATAGTGGGAGTCTCTCCGTGGGTACGGTGACTAATTGAATAACCACATGTTCTTTAGGCGTTTGCCTTTTGAACCACTTGCCTAGATACCAATAGTTTGATTAATTTAAAATTTAGCGTCCTCTTGGAGTCACTTGTCCTAATTGAGCTCGAAATTCCTAGGGGCCAACGTCTACTTGATTTTATTAAGGCAATGTTATGCAAAATGAATGGGTGGTTTGTGGGCCAAGGAAGGGTGATAAAATTCCCACCTTATCTTGTTATGGGTTGTGCCCTTAAGTTAAATTACAAATGAGAATGCACAAATAAAAAAAACTGTAAACAAATAAAGTGTCCTAAAACTATGTGAATTACGAAAGAAGGAGAATTTTGTCGTACCTGAATCCTCCAGCAATCATCACAGTTTATAATTGATAAAAATAAATAAAATAAAAACCTAAACAGGATGTCCTCTACGTGAGTGAATGCATGAATGCAACAATTAGTTGTCTAACTAACAATAAAAACTAAAAAAAAAACTAAGCTACTATTTTTATTTTTATTTTGAGTTAAGAAACAAAATACCAGAAATAACGCAACAATAAAATCTTTATCTTTTCGCTCCTTCGATTCGCTTCGATAATCTTAGAAAGAAAAAAAATAAAATAAAAAAATAAAAAATTAGAGTTGAAAAACTAATTCGAATAAATAAATACTAAGGGATAAAAAAAATTAATTCTAGTCCCCGGCAACGGCGCCAAAAACTTGATGTGATAAAAATATGTAACTGCAAGTGCACAATGTCAAATTAAAGAACTAACAAGTACAGGTCGAACCCATAGAGACTAGATTCATTTTATTATATCCTTAATATCTATTTTAGGCGAATTAGAAATAAAGATTGAGAATCAATTAACTATAATTAAACTAACTACTAATAAGGAAGCAATCTAGGAATCCGAATCCATTAAATAATAAACATAACAATTAATTCAATCTGGTTGGTTTATACTATCTGGGTTTCAATGATGACAAGTTATTTTGTAGTGTTATTACATTTTCAGGATATTGAAGATATGGAAGATTTCTTCAAGTCTTGGTTCTTAAATGAAAGAGAGAATTGAAGACATGAAGGCTTGAAGAAATGATTGAGTCTTTACGAATTTAATATAAGATCCTAGCTTTATTTATATCTCAATCAAGGCTCTAGGATTTGCATTGCACGGAATCAATCATGGTAGTAGTTAATTAATGAGGTCTAATATTTTGCTGAAACTACCCATTAAGTATTTTGCTAAAGCTGAATATTCTGCTGAAACTAATCCCATTAAGCTTACTAAAGTTGTCCACTACTTTAGCATGATTCCTAATCCCATTACTTAGTATTTTGCTAAAGTTGTCCATGCTATCCATTCATACTAAAAATGGTCATTACATTAAGTACAATGCTGCTTATTTCAACTACTGCCACATTATCTCAAGATGGCACATATTGTTCATTACATTAAGTGTAATGCTCTCCATCTCAACTACTCCCACATCATCATAAGAGTATTGCTAGCACATGTTATTCATTAGATTAAGTGTAATGCTGTCCATTTCAACTACTCTCATATCATCTCAAGAATATTGATGGCACATGTTATTCATTACATTGCTGCCCATCTCACCTACTCCCACATCATTTCAAATGTCTAAATAGCTACTATTCTTCAACTATAAAAGTATACTAGAGTAGCTTGAAAAGAAGAAGTTAGAGAACAACAATAAGAACATATTCTGATTTCTAATCTCTACAGAAACACTTAAAGAAGGCTGTCCATTTCTCTAGTGTGAAGAATTACATTAAGGCTGTTGTGCTTCATCTAGTATCTATCTACTTCCAGTTCATATTCTGATTTCTAATCTCTTCACAAACACTTAAAGAAGGCTATGGATTTCTCTATTGTGAAGAATTACTTAAAGGCTGTTGTACTTCATCAAGTATCAATTAGTTTCAGCTTGTATTCACTACACTCAAACTGGTGATATCTTCATCTAACTCTTTGATCATTGCATATTAGTTGAGCCTTAAACTTGTTGATATAATTATTGTTTTGATCATAGTTTATCTTGTTATCATCTCTTGATAAATTCTCTAAAACAGTTGTTAATCTATTGTTTCTAATCCGGGTTGGATTAGGGGTTTTACAAGCAAGTTCAAGGAAACGTAAGAGTCTAAGGGTGCATAGGTGCACGGGGAGCTAAGGTGCTCGGGGAGTATAAGTACTCAAAGGTTGTGGAACTTGTCTTATAAAGGGGTTTAATTGTAAACCAAGTTTATTAATAAAAGAGTCTCCAATACTAGTTGGTATTGGACGTGGATTAGGCCGTTAGACTAGAGGTTAAGGGCCGAACCACATAAAAATTTCTTGTGTTCATGTTATTAATTGTTTTGCTTTAATTGCTCACTACATACTTTGATTTGATATTAACAAATTACTTTAATTAGAAAAGTTTGATATCGTTTGTTCCCACACTTATTCAACCCCCCATTCTAAGTGTACTTATTGGATTTTCATTTGGTATCAGAGCTTGGCTCTACTTATCTTGGTCTTAAAGGTGACTTGTAGGGAAATATTCTGATATGGCTCAATTTGGGAACAACCTTCAAGAAGGTCAATCAACCAATAGACCTTCATTGCTATACGGAACTGAAAATTACAACTTCTGGAAATTTCGAATGACGATCTATCTTAAAAGAGATCCTTGGGAATGGTGGGTCGTGGAGAATGGTCCTGTTATCCCAAGAAAAAAGGATGGTACTCTAAAAACTTTGATGGAGATAGACTCAACCGAGACTTACATGGTCTCCTATGATTCAAAGGCAATGAACACACTCCTTAGTGGCATAGTACAATCTGAAATTGACAAAGTATCCTCATGCAACACGGCCAAGGAGATATGGGACATCTTAAAAACGAGCCATGAAGGTACATCAAAAGTAAGAGAAATAAAGCTTAGTATGCTCATGCATGATTATGAAATGTTCAAGCTTGAAAAAGATGAAACCATCAAAGCGGCTCAAGCAAGGTTCCTAGTACTCATGAATTCCTTGAATCTACTTGATAAATCAATTCCACAAAGTGAAATCAACCGTAAGTTGCTTCGGGCTATGCCTAAGAGGTTTGCTTCTAAAGTTACAACTCTTCAAGATTCTCTTAATATTTCTTCTATGGATACATTAACATTGTTTAGTGAATTAGAAGAATTTGAACATCAATTAAGGAGATATGATGATGAGGAGGAAACTCCTCGAAAGAAAGTTTTGGCTCTTAATACAGGAAATATAGAAGAACTAGATGATGATTCGGATGAGGAAATTGTAATGATTTCAAGGAGGCTCAAAGGGTTACTACAAAGGAAGATTAGAAGAAAGAATGCTATCACTCCAAACAAGTTCAAGGGAAAGCAAAATGAAGACACTTGCTTTGAATGCGGACGCCTGGGCCACTTCAAAAAGGATTGCTTCCAACTAAAAAATAAAGGCAATCAAGTTACAAGAATCACAAAGCTCTTATTACTTGGAGTGATGATGAGTCCGATGTGGAAGTTAACTCAATCGATGAAATAGCTCAAGTATGTTTCATGGGAATTGAACATGAATCGAACGAGGTAAGTATTTTGGATTATAATTTTTTGAAACAAGAAAATGAAAAATTAAAGGAAAAGAATGTTTATTTAAAAGATCTAGTAAATACATTAATGAGTGGAGTTGATTCATTGATAGATGAAAAGAATGAAATTGAAAAAGAAACATCACCTCAAGAAGAAAAAATTTTAATGGCTATAAATGATTTTTAAAAAAATCAAAAACAAAATTCTTTTCAACGAGGTTAATGATTTGAGTAATGAAGTTGAAAAATTAACCAAAGAAATAACAATGAGAGATGTTTGTATTGATGCTTTTTATGATGATTCTTATATTAAAAATCCTTCAACGAATGAACTACAAAAAGAAATAGACTCACTAAAATCATCATTGGCTAAATTTGTTCAAGGTGAAGAAAATTTAACTGTCATGTTAGGTAAGCAAAGACCTAGTTTTGAAAAATTAAATTAAATTATTGCTCTCCTTTCACTAATTGTAAAAAATGTGGCAAAAAGGGACATTTAGATTTTAACTGTTCGTCAAATACAAGGAATGGAAATATTAAAAATGTATGGATTAAAAAGAGTGATTTGCATGTGACTAACTTAAATGGACCCAAAAAGATATGGGTACCAAAAAGATAAAATGAATTTCTTTTTGCTAGGTTTGTCTCAAGGCAAGGGTTCTTTCTCAAAAATGGATATTAGATAGCGGATGCTCTCGTCACATGATGGGTGACAAGTCAAAATTCTTGGAGCTATCTCTAAAAAAGAAAAATGGGACGGTTACATTTGGATGCAACCGAACTTATGAGATAATTGGAAAAGATAAAATAGGTAATGGTAAGGTTAATATTGATAATATTCATCTTGTCAAAGGCCTTGAATTTAATCTCATAAGTATAAGTCAATTAATGAATAATGGTCACCAAGTGAAATTTGAAAAAAATAAATGCTCTATATTTCATTGTACTAACAATGTTACCTTAGTTGCACAAAGGGAAGGAAATATATATACTATTAATTTTGAGCAACAGGATAAAGAGATGTGCTTATCAGCAATTCAAGATGAGGCAAATCTATGGCACAAGAGGTTGGGACATGTTCACATGGACTTGATTAAAAAGTTATCCTACAAAGAATGTCGTGAAAGGATTACCAAAAATTAATTATGAAAGGAAAGGATTATGTGCCTCATGCCAACTCGGTAAACAAGTAAGAACATCTTTCATTGCCAAAAATAAGGTATCAACTTATTCTCCCTTGCAACTACTCCATCTCGATCTCTTTGGACCGAAAAGGCATGCTAGTTTAAATGGTAAATTTTATGCATTTGTTATAGTTGACGATTTTTCTAGATACACTTGGGTAACCTTTCTTAAAACCAAAGATGAAGCATTTAGAGAGTTTGAAAGACTTATAAGGAACTTGGAGACCAAATACAACATCAAGCTCATAAAGATTAGAAGTGATCATGGTGGCAAATTCCAAAAAGACTTTATACCATTTTGTGCTAAAAAGGGAGTTAGTCATGAATTCTCGGCACCAAGGACAGCTCAACAAAATGGGGTGGTAGAACGAAAGAATAGAACACTTCAAGAAACGGCTCGAACATTACTACAAGAGAGTAAGCTGTTGCTTGATTTCGCAATCAATAAAACACGCGCAAGTATACGCGGTCCACAAGTAATATAAGATAAGTAAAGTGTCGAACCCACGAGGAATTATATTAAATAATTACCAAATATCAATCGCATGAAAAATCAATCCAATTTAAACAATGATAATAAGATTTGTTTTTGTTGTTGATTAAAAACTAAATAAAGACAATTTAGAAAATAACGTTTAACTACACACGGAGAGATTTCAAGATAAAAAGATCTAAGATTACAATATCCCCCAACTTTTCATTTAAACATCATACTCTCTCTTGTTTGACACATTAGAACATAATAATTGTTATCCGAGAAATCACAAGTATATATAAGCCTCTCTCGATGGTCGAATACGTATTTCCTATTGTGGTGTATAGATATATTTCTATTCTACACACTAGCAATAATCTCATATCAAGAACAATTAATAAGACACATGTCATGTAAAATTCCATTAACCATTCTATCAATTACCAACTTTCACAATAGAAATCATTAAACATAGATTCTCAATTGGATACATGTGGTATTTAGGTATATGTCTATCCTAAATACAATCAAATTATCAACCATCAAGATTAATACATAAGACTCACGTCACATAATCTCATACATTATCCATAAAGAATATCCAATTTTCACATGAGTTCATAACTAGGTCTCAACTTATACTTCCTCTCTCAATTCCATATAAGTTACCAAAGTAATTACGGGCCAAGCAATTAATCCTTAAGCAAAGGTTATAAACTCCAATTCACAAAATGCCTAATTACCATTTAAGAGAGAGCATTCAATTAAAACTACAAGTTGGGTTCCATTGCAATCTTAGAAAGAAGAATTTAGTTCATATTAAATCTCAATAACATCATAATCTGATTATAGTACATGGTTGAAGTTACAAAATAAGAAAGAAGAACTAAAACATATGAAGATACACCCTTTTTGTGATAAGATTCCCGAATTG
The DNA here is from genome assembly GCA_034770075.1 of Aralia elata. Classification (NCBI taxonomy): domain Eukaryota; kingdom Viridiplantae; phylum Streptophyta; class Magnoliopsida; order Apiales; family Araliaceae; genus Aralia; species Aralia elata. The sequence goes on from CM068385.1 coordinate 55,031,060, forward strand.
GTGTGGTGTAGTTTTTCTTCTCTAATCCTTGCCCTCCTATTTCGTGCTCCTAGCCTCCTTGGTTGATGAAATTCTGATTATTTTTCCTTTTATTCCTTTGTTCTTCTCTTTTTAGCTCCAAACCCTAGCTTTTTCAAAGATGTGTAACCAAGCTTCAATAATGCAATACCAACTCTCTGGATGCCTGATAATTCTCCTCTCTCTCCTCATATTCCCGTTCCTCAATTTCCTCCACTAGTGCGCCACAAATGCAGAACAGACAAAGCAAGCCGCACCTGCAAAACGCCGCTCTCGCCCCGGCGAGAAAAATAGCCTGGGGAGCTCGCCCCGGCGAGGGCTCGCCCCGGTGAGGTTTTAAGCCTTTAAAGGCTCGCCCCGACGAGGAAAATGGCCTGGGAAGCTCGCCGCGGCGAGGTCTCCTGTCCTGCGGAAATTACTCTTTTGCCCCTAGACTTGCTAAAAACCGCCACGGTCGTCCACAACTGTTCCCTGCACAACAAAAGCATAAAACAAGTAAATAGATACTAAACATACTTAAGGATAGCCAAGAATTGGGTTCAAAAGGTATCCAATTCGCAGGTATAAAACCCACTCATCAAATACCCCCAAACTTGAGACTTTGCTTGTCCTCAAGCAAAAACAAAAGAAATGACGAATACATGATGTAACTAACTAAATGAATACAAATGCATGAGCTATAAGCTTAGAGCAGCCATGATAAGGAAATCAAGCCTCAACAATCAGAAACAAGCGAACAACAACATCTCAACTGTAGGACCATCAGAAATGAGACACGCACCAAATTTTGCCAAATGATTAACCCTTATGTGTGTGTGTGGTCAGAAAGCCAGAGTACGCAATGATCACAAATCGACCTAAGAACTACAGTGCTCAAAAGAAGATAAAACAGTCAATATCCACTACTACCAACTTCCATGCTCGCTAGTTTCTATTTCTCACACTCTATTTACTTTATTCTATCACAATCACCGAGTGTGTTTTACGCTCCATCTCGATGATAGTTTTATTTACATCTAGATCTGTGCAATGTTTATCTTCATTAGGCTTTTCAATGTCACCCATGTAGCAAACTTTCCACCGATGACTCCCAAACCAGATGGTTTTAAGGCACCAAGCGTAGAGACGCTCCAACGGGCTTACTTGTTCGAATGACAAAGGCCACAAAGATAAACTAGTCAAGATTTACTCATATCTGTTTATATTTCATTTTCAATTATAACCAGCATTCAAGACAGACATCGAAGCAGTAAATAAGCCTAATATTATAATTTTTTTAGACTATCCTATCTTTTAATGAGCAACAACAGTTTCAGAGATTTGACTTACAATCTCACGTACTCAATAACACTGATATGTGCATTAGGAACTCAAAGGGTTAAAAATTTTAGTGAATTAGGCACGAGTTAACATTTCTAATATAGCAATTTGGATCCAAAGTATTGAATATCTTAAAATAGTGATCACCATGTCATCATCGGCTCTCCTTAAATGCGCTGCTCAAAAGCTTTTTAAATGCAGTTTTTTTTTTATTTTTATTTTTTATTTTTTTTATTTTTTTATTTTTATTTGTATTTTTTTTAAAACAAAGTAGACGATGAATATGTACAATGATCATCACACAAATGACAATAACAGTAATAATCATTAATAGCAAGAAAAGTCATTTTGATGATATTATAAGTGCTTAACTATAACATAGATTTGAAACATACTTCATGGATGCAAAACTACAACTAAATGCAACATACTACAATACTATAACTAAAAACTCTAAACACACCCCCAAACTCGAAATAAACAATGTCCTCATTGTACAAAAGATAAAGAAATGAAGAACTGAGGACTTCCCTTGGATATCAATCGGCGGGGTGGTCCTCCACCTCCTCGACGTCAGAGTCGGATGGTGGGAAAGGCGGTAGAGGTGTAGGCACCGGGAAAGAAAGTGGAGCTGCAATCAGGTACTGCGCTGCTAGAACCGCGCTGAAGCTAGTGGTGAAGTTCCACATGTGCTCCTGTCTCTCTGCTATGCGCTGATTCTGCCTCGCTAGCCTCCTCTCTAGCCTCTTAGCTTGTCTGTCTATAAGTAACTGGAGGCTGCGGATCTGAGAGCTAAATTTTGCCTTGGGCTGTGAGGAACTAGCAGATGGCTGCTCATCATCCTCCTCATCATCGGAGGTAGCCGCAATGATAAAGCCTTGACCTCGAGGATGTGACTCGGCTCCGTCCCATACCTTGTACCTCGCGATCAGTCTGTGGTCGAGGATCTGTGATGGCTGCTGTATGACCTCATCATCTCGCCACTGTACCCCTGCCTGTCTACACAATTCACAAATGAGGGAGGGGTGAGGTAGTCCGCCCTGAACATTACCCCTTAGAAGCCGGCGGATACTACCCTCGATGATGTTCCCTACATCAATCGAGAAATCCATGACAATAGCGTATAGTAACGCTGCCTTCTCCTTCGAAACATCGCTCACGTGCTGGGATGGCATGAGCTTGGCACTTAGGAAGGCGTACCAAATCTTTCCATACAGGCTGAGGTCCTTGCTGGGGAAGAGAGAGGCACCTCTTTCTTGTATCCATGTGGTACCTGGCTTGCACAACTCTGCTACAATCTTATCAAAATCAGGCTGAGAGCGAATGAGCTCTGTGTACTGGCATACTGTAGGAGGCACCAAGTTATAGTAGTCGTTAATTGCCTGTGCACTGAACGGTACCCTCCTCCCCCTGACTGTGACCTCAAAAGGCTGTCTGTCCTGAGCGTTGGCGTAGAACTCCTGTACCACTGGAACAACAGCCGGGTCGGGGTGGTGGGTGAAAGTGTCCCACACCCTCTCATCTATCTGCTCCCAAATCTCTCAGTCAACACCCCTCTCTGGCCTGAGACCTCGCTCGGGAGTTAGAGCTTTACCCGTGATGAACTCATCAAACCTGTCTGCTGCCTCGACACTAACAAATTTACTGTGGTCATACTGTCGTGGTGGTGCGGAGGAGGATCCCTCAGTACGGGATCTCTTAGGAGGCATGGTAGCAACAAAGCAGAATCTCTTTTTCAAAACAGACCTAAACACCACTGATTTCAACTCACTGATATACTGAATTTCCCCCAAACTCGAATTTTTCACAAACCAAAATTTCCTGCAAGAAGTCTCAATATACACAAAATATATTTCCAATCCTCCAGTTGATGTAACGTCCCCAAAATCGGGACCAACTTAATCTAAAATTAGGACTAATCTTAATCCCGACCTTGTGCATTAATACTATCATGTTCTAGCTTTAAAATATTATTTACTGCTAAAATAGCTAAAAATGTGGAATAAAAGTTTTTTTTTTCTGCCATTTATTCGTTCCCTGAATCGCAACCTTTACGATTCTACTTTATACTGAAATCATATTTATTATATGATTTATTTAATGTGAGTAAATGTATTAAGAGCTTCAAGTCTCAATACTTAATATTTGTTTTCTATTGATGATTCATTTATGGAATCTTTACGTACAATACATTCACCATAATACATTCCCCTTTCAAAACAGATAACCTTTAGCTATTGAATAACTCAAAGATTTACATTTATGTGGTTTACACCTGTAAAATACTATCATCATGGTTCGATACCATCTCAACTAAACAACTAGTCTTCTTTTCATGCGCTCCTAATCACGAAAGATCGCATCATAGCTTTAACCTGCAATTAAGTAAGATTGAGCACGACGGCCCAGCAAGTCTAACAGTCTATCATGCTTCACGTAGCACATAGGTTTCACATTGAGTTCATGTATTTATATTTTTGGTGTTCAAGCATATTACAAACGTATCATCAAACTTATACCCTGCTAGTAGTAGCATATGTACCATAACAAACTACACATGTTCTTTACCTATTATTCATCTCACATATATATTGAGTTCCCCAACTCAATTCAACAATTAGTCATATGTTGACTTTCATCATTCCCAAAGCAAATAATGCAGTTCATAGGTATCACATCCTTACAAACAGAAGTTCACATAAATAAACTGAGAAACTTGCCTTGATTGGAGATTACCGTTATAATTTAATTTAGCTTCTCTCCACAAATCCTTGCTTGGTTGTTATCTTCGGTTGGATTCTTGCTTCAAACTTAATTATGTAGGAATTGAATCTTCCTCTTTCTCATACCTTGCTTAAATTCTCTTCCAAACTTAGTCGTTGGCTTCAATTCTTCTTCATTTTCAGTGTTACAATTTTCAAATTTTCAGTAGGTGTGGTGAAATTTCAACGAGAATTGATGAATTCTTGTCTTAATAGCTTGAGAGTAAAGAGGATTAAGCTTGAGATGAGTTTTGGAACGGAAGTAAAGAATGAGAGAGCAGGATTTTTTTTTTTTTTAAATATGCTATCAAGCTTCTTGGCCTTCAAATAATGGCTTCGTGTCCTATGATAGCTTAAGGAGTTTACAGCTCCTTCTTACTAATGTCATGACTCAGCATACATGATTCGTACATAACCCATATAGTATATTACATTAGTAGTGTAAAGCTTAAATCATATTTATAGTATATGTAATATATTTTAATATATTACAGTATACTTATATTATACTGCATTCCTTCCATTCAAAAAACATAATATATTATATATCCATGAAATTTAATTCATGTATTATAATAACATGTATTTCAATTATTAATCAAAATCGGATAATTATACAGTTATAATTATGTATAAAAATCATCCCACTAACTATAGAATTACTCCATAATTAATCTAACTCTTTTCGTGTAACGAGCACTACATTAAATAATAACTTATTTAATTTATACAATTAATATTGTACAATTAAATTAAATTACAATTACTTCTTCCCTCCATAAATTGTTCCAAGACAATTTAGTTAATCTATACATTTCATCATAAATTATATATGAATTTAATTTATTATTCTTGGCACAAATATTCACTTACATTCAAAATAATTTATCCACTGAAATAATTCCTCTATACTAAAATAATTTAATTCCATAAATTATTTTAGTTCTCTTTATTCAATATAACTGACCAATTAAAATAGTTAATATTCAATTAACTATTTTAATTTAATTATTTAATATATACAACAAATTTTGTATATTTTAAATTTAATCATCTTCTTCTTCCCATAAAATGTCTTCAACAATTTACTCATCTTCTTTAAATATATCACTTTCATAATTGAAATATTACCTTAATTCACCAATTTAATTAAGTGAATCAATTAACTTGCTCATGAAATTTAATTCATACCGAATTCATTACAAGACTTCATAATCAAATTATATTATATTATTTCATAATATAATTTAAATTTAATCTCCATTTATAAATTATTTCTAATAATTTATTTATAGCATACTTATATTAAAATAATTTAATATTATAAATTATTTTAATTTGCTCATTAATAGATACAAAAGTTTTGTATCTTCAAAGCTATCCGTCTCTTTAAATAAATTGATTCTAAAATTTATTTTCATGAAATAATAAATACATAATAATAATATATTTATTATTCACAAAAATCACATATTGCATAGCATATACTCACTCGTGCATCACATATTACATAGCATATCACCAAATAAGAATTTTATTTATTAAATTCTTATTTTTAATATTTTTTTTGAGACTCCGAGTCATTACATTCTTCCCTCCTTATAAGGATTCCGTCCCCGGAATCACAATACTGAATCGTTCTTAATCGGTTTAGATATTATTCTTTCTTGTAACCCTATCGTTGAATTATTCCAACGTACCATTTCCTTAGGTTTTTTTTTTATCACCTATCTCCTTTCTTTCCTTAATCAATTCTTACAGGTTCCATGCATTTCATAATTGATATTTAAACTTGATTATATTACGAGTATTATTTATTCCTCAATTTCCTTTTTCTAAGGATATTTCTGAACCGTTACATTCTTCATATTCTTCTTTCTAGTACTCTAAAAGTCTTATAATTATTGGACTTACTCTTTTATTCTTTCACATTTCTTAATCTTCACGTGACTATTCCCTATCAATTTCATGATCAGGAAATTTTCAATTCTCCCGACTCTACATTTTTCTTTCTTTAAGGATTTGCTTAAAAATTGTCGTATTCTACGACCTACTTTCTTTTTAGGAACATCATCCTTTCTACCTCCCACTTTCAGAATAATAGGAGTTCTTCACAATTGATCAATAATTGTGAATCAATATGAATAATTCAGGAATTTCAAAGATTCGCTTAGGAGGAGTTTTCTGTACCATACAAAGGGTCGTAAAGACCGTGAACTTTCTTTTTCATGTTTCTGAAAAGGTTTTAACAGAAATTCATCTGTAAACCGTCTGGCTTACGGGCACGTAGGTGATCAGCCTGTTATGCCCTGTGTTGATCAGTGCTATCTACAGGAACGACATTTGCGTTCATCGTCACCGCTATTCAGCGCAAACAGAATTTTTCCAATTCAGGGTTATTCTGTATTCATCAACACTATGTGTATCTGTCATCACTGCCTGTCGGCGCAATTAAATTTTTTTTTCCCAATTCAGGGATATTCTGGAGTCCATGCCAAATCAATTTAGTTGGACAGTTCTATATCTGTGTCTAGCCGATTCAAATGGCATTTGACAACTCTTTAACTATTAAAATACTGAAAATCATTTTATGACGCATAGTACCGCACTGTTTTCAGCAGTCCGTTGAGAATGTCGTCATTTTATGATTTCGTCATACTACATCATACCATAGTGGGCTGACGATCCTTAGATCACATCCAACACTAGGTTAATTCTGCATTGATGACTCCATCATCTGTCATTCTACACCAGGTTCCATGATGCATTGATGACTATTTAAAAATATATTTTGATATTTTAAATCATTTTTGTCTAGCCGAAATAAATAGCGTAGACTCTTCTTTACACAGTTTAAAACATTGAAAAATCATTTTTGGTGTTATCATGCCACAACAGGTAACGATGTGATAATGACTCGAAGTCCATCTACACACCCTTGTCACCTTGTTTTAAGGATAACAAAAATTTTATTTTTATTTTTTAAAGGCACATCAGTGCGAATTTAGCTTGATGTCAAAAATTTCGAAGTCTAGCATAGCTAGAAGATTTGGGATACTTATGCCTCCACCATCAACTTCAATTTCTCCAATGATCCATTGCTTAATAATTCTATCTATTTCTATCATCCTTAAAGCTTACTATACTAAAAATCCTCAATTCTTCATACACAACTTTTCTATACCCCAATATAGTTCATTAAATATACCACACGTTATGAGTTCAGGAACTTACCACAATCATATGAGTTTAAGAACTTATCCTAGTCAGACTAAAGACGTCCATTCGCTGAGGGGTTCAAAAACGTACCATATGATTATGAGTCACGAACTTACCATAAGTATGGATTCAAAGAACTCGCACCTAATCTTAATATTCTCTAACTATCAAATATAAATATGAGAAAAGAATCACCTTCTCGTCATATGTATATTGATAGCGTGACACCAATATTTCAATGATTATCAATATAAGAAGCTAAGTGGTTGTCGAACCAAGCACAAATTCCCGTCCCATACCAGGAATAGTGCAACTCAGCCACTAACACGAGTCCTCAATTGAAATCCCACATAATTCTAACTTCCCCTTTACTGAATACGAATTTCATTTAATCCGTATCTCAACATTAATTACTCTTTCATGAGTTTACATAGTACAATTTCATAGTACAACTTTCATACAATAATTCTGCTATAAAATTTTCAATCAGTTAATTGATCATCTGTCATTTCATGACTTAATCAGATCACGTTGTGATCCTTTCCTACAATCATCTTACATTACGATTCTTTCTTTATGATCGTTTTGTTTTTACGACCTTCTTTCTTTCCTCTTTAATCATGTTATTTTATGATTATTCAATTCAGGTGTCCCCTAATCCTTTAGCTTTTCAAGATTCTTCTTTGAATCTCTGCGTACTATCTTAACGCATTCTTTATGAATTTCTAAATTCATTTTAAGATCATTTAAACCTCATTCGAGTTTATGCTTAGCCTCTTCTTCCTTTTCATCTATCTTGTTTACGGTTATAGCCTAAGGTATGCTTACCTAAGGTTTATAACCCATAGCTCTGATACCAACTGTAACGTCCCCAAAATCGGGACCAACTTAATCCAAAATTAGGACTAATCTTAATCCCGACCTTGTGCATTAATACTATCATGTTCTAGCTTTAAAACATTATTTACTGCTAAAATAGCTGAAAATGTGGAATAAAAGTTTTTTTTTTCTGCCATTTATTCGTTCCCTGAATCGCAACCTTTACGATTCTACTTTATACTGAAATCATATTTATTATATGATTTATTTAATGTGAGTAAATGTATTAAGAGCTTCAAGTCTCAATACTTAATATTTGTTTTCTATTGATGATTCATTTATGGAATCTTTACGTACAATACATTCACCATAATACATTCCCCTTTCAAAACAGATAACCTTTAGCTATTGAATAACTCAAAGATTTACATTTATGTGGTTTACACCTGTAAAATACTATCATCATGGTTCGATACCATCTCAACTAAACAACTAGTCTTCTTTTCATGCGCTCCTAATCAGGAGAGATCGCATCATAGCTTTAACCTGCAATTAAGTAAGATTGAGCACGACGGCCCAGCAAGTCTAACAGTCTATCATGCTTCACGTAGCACATAGGTTTCACATTGAGTTCATGTATTTATATTTTTGGTGTTCAAGCATATTACAAATGTATCATCAAACTTATACCCTGCTAGTAGTAGCATATGTACCATAACAAACTACACATGTTCTTTACCTATTATTCATCTCACATATATATTGAGTTCCCCAACTCAATTCAACAATTAGTCATATGTTGACTTTCATCATTCCCAAAGCAAATAATGCAGTTCATAGGTATCACATCCTTATAAACAGAAGTTCACCTAAATAAACTAAGAAACTTGCCTTGATTGGAGATTACCGTTATAATTTAATTTAGCTTCTCTCCACAAATCCTTGCTTGCTTGTTATCTTCGGTTGGATTCTTGCTTCAAACTTAATTATGTAGGAATTGAATCTTCCTCTTTCTCATACCTTGCTTAAATTCTCTTCCAAACTTAGTCGTTGGCTTCAATTCTTCTTCATTTTCAGTGTTACAATTTTCAAATTTTCAGTAGGTGTGGTGAAATTTCAACGAGAATTGATGAATTCTTGTCTTAATAGCTTGAGAGTAAAGAGGATTAAGCTTGAGATGAGTTTTGGAACGGAAGTAAAGAATGAGAGAGCAGGAATTTTTTTTTTTTTTAAATATGCTATCAAGCTTCTTGGCCTTCAAATAATGGTTTCGTGTCCTGTGATAGCTTAAGGAGTTTACAGCTCCTTCTTACTAATGTCATGACTCAGCATACATGATTCGTACATAACCCATATAGTATATTACATTAGTAGTGTAAAGCTTAAATCATATTTATAGTATATGTAATATATTTTAATATATTACAGTATACTTATATTATACTGCATTCCTTCCATTCAAAAAACATAATATATTATATATCCATGAAATTTAATTCATGTATTATAATAACATGTATTTCAATTATTAATCAAAATCGGATAATTATACAGTTATAATTATGTATAAAAATCATCCCACTAATTATAGAATTACTCCATAATTAATCTAACTCTTTTCGTGTAACGAGCACTACATTAAATAATAACTTATTTAATTTATACAATTAATATTGTACAATTAAATTAAATTACAATTACTTCTTCCCTCCATAAATTGTTCCAAGACAATTTAGTTAATCTATACATTTCATCATAAATTATATATGAATTTAATTTATTATTCTTGGCACAAATATTCACTTACATTCAAAATAATTTATCCACTGAAATAATTCCTCTATACTAAAATAATTTAATTCCATAAATTATTTTAGTTCTCTTTATTCAATATAACTGACCAATTAAAATAGTTAATATTCAATTAACTATTTTAATTTAATTATTTAATATATACAACAAATTTTGTATATTTTAAATTTAATCATCTTCTTCTTCCCATAAAATGTCTTCAACAATTTACTCATCTTCTTTAAATATATCACTTTCATAATTGAAATATTACCTTAATTCACCAATTTAATTAAGTGAATCAATTAACTTGCTCATGAAATTTAATTCATACCGAATTCATTACAAGACTTCATAATCAAATTATATTATATTATTTCATAATATAATTTAAATTTAATCTCCATTTATAAATTATTTTCTAATAATTTATTTATAGCATACTTATATTAAAATAATTTAATATTATAAATTATTTTAATTTGCTCATTAATAGATACAAAAGTTTTGTATCTTCAAAGCTATCCGTCTCTTTAAATAAATTGATTCTAAAATTTATTTTCATGAAATAATAAATACATAATAATAATATATTTATTATTCACAAAAATCACATATTGCATAGCATATACTCACTCGTGCATCACATATTACATAGCATATCACCAAATAAGAATTTTATTTATTAAATTCTTATTTTTAATATTTTTTTTGAAACTCCGAGTCATTACAGTTGAGCCAACACAAACTCAACTGGGCACTCAATGTCAACCAATTCAACAATTTGCAGACAACTGATAGTTCAAAATGGTATCAAACAATACTGCTAAACCCAACTGGTTGCTCAAACTACTCAATTATGATCCAATGGAATTCTCAGATGCAATATCAATCAAAATTAACAGTAAACACAGAGACAATTGCAGTGAAAAAAAATTCAGTCCTTAATTTGGTATACCTTCCTTCTAACAGTCGCTTGTATGAGGATGAAGGCAATACTCCCTTGGACTCACCAAATTGAAGCTAGGAACCAAATTGAAGCGTAATGAGACTGAAGTTTAGCCCCAATCTCAAAATAATTGACCAAGTTCAAGCGGCACCAATGGTGGTGACTGTCACGGGCGGAATTGAGTGAAAGCCCTCACTAGAATCAATTTGTGTGGGGAAAGGGATCGCTCAATCCTCTGTTAAGGCAAAATCGGTAGTGGGTTTGTGCAATAGTTAGGTTTCGAATGCTTTAGGATGGATTGGGGGTGTTGGGTTTTAGGTTGCAGAAGAATGGGGATGAAGGAGAATGGTGCAGAGTCGAACGGGAGGAACTTTTTAAGTTCTGCAATTCCGCATCTCTCGCCGGGGCGAGAGATTTCCTCATGTTTTTCTCGCCGGGGCGAGAGATTCCAAGCCTAAAAAATTCGCCGCGGCGAGCTCCTTTGCTGAAGCAATTTTTGATTTTTTGAAATTCTAATACAGGGACCATGCATGCTATCACTCCCCTGTATCCTTGCAACCTACAAAACAGATATTAGGAACATAGGGCCAAAAATGACTCTCAAAAGCGACATGGTGCTAAAAATCCAAAACTAACACACAATACACTAAATATGAAAAACTTAAAAACTAACTACCATGGAAAATGCAATAATTAAGACACAAAACTGAATCATAAAAGGATACGGAAGACGGTGGGTTGCCTCCCACCGAGCGCTTGGTTTAGAGTCCTCGACCCGACTTTTCATCAATTTCAAGGTTGATCGGCTAAAGTGATCGAGGTCTTCTGGCGAGCGAAGCCGCCACCCCAGTAATGCTTAAGACGCTGCCCGTTAACTTTGAATGTTTCCTCCGGATTATCACCATAGACTTCCACAGCCCCGTGAGGAAATGCGTGCTTGACAATGAAAGGCCCCGACCAACGTGACTTGAGCTTTCCTGGAAAAAGCCTCAATCTAGAGTTGTATAGTAATATCGCTTGGCCAGGCTCGAATTTTCTGTCAACAATTTTCTTATCATGCCATCTTTTTACCTTCTCCTTGTACAATTTTGAATTCTCATAAGCTTGCAGTCGGAACTCATCAAGTTCATTGAGCTGAAGAAGCCTTTTCTCGCCTGCAGCTGTGAAATCAAAATTCATCTTCCTTATGGCCCAGAACGCCTTATGCTCAAGTTCAACCGGGAGATGGCATGCCTTGCCATAAACAAGCGGGTATGGTGACATACCAATGGGTGTTTTAAAAGTCGTTCTATACGCCCACAGTGCATCATCCAGCTTTGTTGACCAATCTTTTCTTGTGGGATTGACGATCTTTTCCAGGATTTTCTTCACTTCTCTGTTGGAAAACTCAGCTTGTCCATTGGTCTGGGGGTGATATGCAGTAGCAATTCTTTGAGTGACCCCATATTTTCCCAAGAGGGAAGCAAAGTGCTTATTACAGAAGTGACTCCCTTCATCACTGATCATGGCCCTTGGAGTACCGAACCTTGTGAAGAGATTCTTTTGAAGGAATTTCAGCACTACCTTGGAGTCATTAGTGGGCAATGCAGCTGCCTCCACCCATTTAGATACATAATCTAATGCCAAGAGAATATATAGATTGTTAAAAGAGGGTGGGAATGGCCCCATGAAGTCTATACCCCAAACGTCAAAGACTTCAACCTTTAGGATCATGTTTAACGGCATTTCATGTCGTTTAGAGATGTTCCCCATCCGTTGACATCTATCGCATCTTAGAACAAACTGATGAGCATCTTTAAACAAAGTTGGCCAAAAGAACCCTGCTTGCAACACCTTAGTGGTTGTTTTCTCACCTCCGTAGTGTCCTCCATATAACGAATCATGACAGTGATGAAGAATGCTCTTAACCTCACTTTGTGGAACACACCTTCGAATCATTTTATCCACATAATGTTTGAACAAATACGGCTCATCCCACATATACCTCTTAACGTCATGAAGAAAGTTTTTCTTTTGCTGCCACGACAAGTCCGGTGGGAGTGTGTTACTAACCAAGTAGTTAGCAAAATCAGCATACCATGGAATTTCGCCTTGAACCACAAACAGCTGTTCATCCGGGAAAGATTCATTTATTAGAACTTTGTCTTCCTTATCAAGACCCGGATTCTCCAATCTAGATAGATGGTCAGCTACTTGGTTTTCAGTTCCCTTTCTGTCCCGAATCTCCAAGTCAAACTCTTGCAGCAATAAGATCCATCTAATCAATCTCGATTTAGCATCCTTCTTAGCAATTAGATATCGAATAGCTGAATGATCCGTGAATACAACCACCCTTGTTCCAATCAAGTAAGATCGAAACTTGTCAAATGCATAAACTACTACAAGCAACTCCTTCTCGGTAGTGGTGTAATTGAGCTGTGCATCAGTTAAGGTTTTGCTGGCGTAGTAAATAGCATGAAAAACCTTCTCCTTGCGCTGTCCCAAAACAGCCCCAACCGCATAATCACTGGCATCACACATCAATTCGAAGGGTTTTGACCAATCTGGAGCAATGATCACTGGTGCAGTGGTTAATTTCTTCTTTAAAAGCTCAAAAGCGATCAAACACTCTTCATCAAACTTGAATGGCACATCTTTCTCTAGTAAACTGCATAAAGGCTTTGTGATCTTAGAAAAATCCTTAATGAATCTTCGGTAAAACCCCGCATGTCCCAGAAAACTGCGAATGCCCTTCACTGAGGTTGGTGGAGGTAAATTTTCAATTGTTTCAAGTTTTGCTCTATCCACCTCAAGACCCTTGGATGACACTTTATGCCCAAGTATTATCCCCTCTTGCACCATGAAGTGACATTTTTCCCAGTTGAGCACTAGATTAGTTTCCACACATCTCTTCAGTATTAGAACTAGATTTTCCAAGCAGTTGTCAAATGAGTCTCCAAACACTGAGAAATCATCCACGAAAACTTCAACATTGCGTTCTACCAAATCTGAGAAAATAGCCATCATGCACCTTTGAAAAGTGGCCGGTGCATTACACAATCCGAATGAGACCTTTCTAAAAGCAAAAGTACCAAATGGGCATGTGAAGGTAGTCTTTTCTTGATCTTCTGGAGCAATAGCAATATGATTATATCCCGAATATCCATCCAACAAGCAATAGTACTCATGTCCAGCTAGTCTATCCAACATTTGATCAATGAAGGGTAATGGGAAGTGATCCTTTCGAGTTGCTTTGTTAAGTCTCCTGTAATCCATGCACACCCTCCAACCAGTTACTGTTCTTGTTGGAATCAATTCATTATTCTCATTGGCTACAACTGTCATACCCCCTTTCTTGGGTACACACTGAACTGGGCTCACCCAAGCACTGTCAGAAATAGGATAAATTATTCCAGCATCTAATCACTTCAAAATCTCTTTCTTTACCACCTCCTTCATGATTGGGTTGAGTCTCCTCTGATGTTCCACAGTGGGCCTACTATCATCCTCCATCAAGATTTTGTGCATACAGTAAGATGGGCTTATTCCCTTGATGTTGGCGATGGTCCATCCGATAGCAGATTTGTACTCTCTAAGAACCCGCAACAGCTTGCTTTCCTGAAACTCGTTAAGCACAGATGCAATAATAACAGGTAAAGTAGCTAAATCACCTAAATATGCATACCTGAGATGGTTAGGCAAAGGTTTTAGCTCAAGTGATGGTGGTGTCTCAAGGGATGGTCTCAACCGATCTGTAGCATTCTCAGCATGCTCAAGAGATTCAAACGGGATTTGAAACTTGCTTCCCCGTGGCACTGTATCCAAAATCTGTAGATACTCAACCAAATCTGGATCATCCATGTCAAACTCTCCCAGAAGTGTAGTCTCTAATGGATCATTGTTCAACACATTCAGAAGCTCATCATTTACAACTCGCTCGATCATATCCACTTGAAAACATTCTTCCTCATCCGAAGGAAATTTCATGGCCTTAAATACATTGAAGGTGACTTCTTGATCCTGAACCCTCATAGTGAGCTCTCCCTTTTGTACATCGATTAAAGTTCTCCCAGTGGCTAAAAATGGTCTCCCCAGAATAATAGGAATGTTTTTATCTTCCTCAAAATCTAAGATGATAAAATCAGCCGGGAAGATGAATTTATCCACCTTAACAAGAATGTCTTCAACAATTCCCCTTGGGTATGTAACCGACCTATTGGCAAGCTGAAGAGAAATGTTTGTAGGCTTTGGTGCAGGAAGCCCCAACTGAGTATACACAGATAATGGCATGAGATTAATACTAGCACCCAAGTCAAACAAACATTTGTTGAATGAAAGGCTACCAATAGTACACGGTATAGTGAAGCTGCCTGGATCCTTTAACTTGGGAGGTAGCTTTCTTTGCAACACTGCGCTACATTCCTCTGTCAAACCCACTGTCTAAAAGTCATTTAGCTTTTTCTTCCTAGATAGAATTCCCTTCATAAATTTGGCATAGCTAGGCATCTGTTCTAAGGCCTCTACAAAAGGAATGTTAATTTGTAGCTTCTTGAAGACCTCTAGGAATTTGGCAAACTGTTTATCTAACTTTTGCTTCTGCAATCTTTGAGGGAAAGGTACTGGTGGATACACTTTTGGAGTAGGCTCAACACTAGGTTTATCTGTGGTATCTCTCTGCTCCGACTCAGGTGGTACACTGCTATCCATTTCCTTAGAGAAATCAGCATTAGTCAAGTCCGGATGGGAGCTTGAGTGGGCTGCCCCCTTTTGCAATTCGGGCTCCTGTAAAGCTTGTTTTCCACTTCTGAATGTTACTGCCTGACATTCCTCTTTCCCATCTCATCTTGGATTAGTCTCTGTGTTACTAGGAAGAGATCCCTGAGGTCTATTTGACATAGAACTAGCCATTTGCCCAATTTGGTTTTCCAAAGCTTTAAGTGCTGCCGCTTGGTTTTTTTATCAAGATATCCTGGTTAGCCATGTGTTTCAATATCAACTCTTCAAAATCTGATTTTCTCTCTAGTTGTGATTGTGAGGTTTGAGCTGTATGATGTTGTGGCTGATTTTGGAACCCTGGTGGATGGTGTAGCTTAGGAGCTTGTTGAAAATTTTGATTGTTGCTCCATGAAAAGTTAGGATGGTTCCTATTTCCAGCATTGTAAGTGTTTTGGTACTGATTCGGCTGTCTCTGGTAGCTACTTACAAACTGAACTGCCTCGTGGTCAAATGGGCATTGGTCGTTGGCATGTGTCCCTGCACATACTTCACAAACAACAGCCACCTGCTGCACTTTTGAATTAGTCAAGGAATCAAGTTTCTTTGACATTGCTGCCATCTGAGCTGCTAAGGCTGTGATGGCATCCACCTCTAATACTCTGGCTACCTTTGGTTGACTCATCCTAGCAGTAGGCCATTGGTAGTTATTTGCAGCCATAACCTCCAATAAATCAAGTGCTTCCCCATAATTTTTAGCCATAAAAGATCCTCCCGCAGCTGCATCTAAACTAGACCGATTGTGAGATCCTAATCCATTGTAGAAGGTATTCAATTGCATCCACAGAAGGAATCCATGATGTGGGCATCTCCGAAGCAAATCTTTAAATCTTTCCCAAGCTTCATACAATGATTCTCCATGGTGTTGTGAAAAGGTTGCAATTTCATTTCTCAATCTAGCAGATTTTGCAGGAGGGAAGAACTTTGTCGAAAATTTCTGTGCTAAGTCTGACCATGTAGTGATGGATCCCGGTGGCAATGAATGAAGCCAACTCTTAGCTTTGTCTCTCAAAGTGAACGAAAAAAGTCTAAGTCTCAAAGCATCATCCGTCACTCCAACAAATTTGAAAGTATCACATATCTCAATAAAGCTCAACAAATGCTCATTAGGGTTGTCATTAGCCAAACCCCCAAACTGTAACGAATTTTGTACCATTTGTATTATTCCCGGTTTGATTTCAAAGGCATTTGCAGTTATTGCCGGTCTTGTGATACTAGACTGTAAATCACTTATCTGCGGCGTTACATAGTCTCTCAATGCTTTTTGTTCCTCTGTCGCCATAGTTTCTTGATTGTTAGAATCCCTGATTCTTTCTCTTCTTAGTCTGCGGGTATTTCTCTCGATCTCGGGATCGTAAGGAAATAAATCAAGACTTTATGATCGGCGCATACAAATCAAGGGTACCTACACAATCAAGAAAATAAAAATTAAAAATAAGTCTAAATTAAGATCAATTCAACTATAATCAATATTGGTAAAATTATTGTAAAATAACTCCCCGGCAACGGCGCCAAAAACTTGTTGCTTGATTTCGCAATCAATAAAGCACGCGCAAGTATACGCGGTCCACAAGTAATATAAGATAAGTAAAGTGTCGAACCCACGAGGAATTGTATTAAATAATTACCAAATATCAATCGCATGAAAAATCAATCTAATTTAAACAATGATAATAAGATTTGTTTTTGTTGTTGATTAAAAACTAAATAAAGACAATTTAGAAAATAACATTTAACTACACACGGATATATTTCAAGATAAAAAGATCTAAGATTACAATATCCCCCAACTCTTCATTTAAACATCATACTCTCTCTTGTTTGACACATTAGAACATAAGAATTGTTATCCGAGAAATCACAAGTATATATAAGCCTCTCTCGATGGTCGAATACGTATTTCCTATTGTGGTGTATTGATATATTTCTATTCTACACACTAGCAAGAATCTCATATCAAGAACAATTAATAAGACACATGTCACGTAAAATCCCATTAACCATTCTATCAATTACCAACTTTCACAATAGAAATCATTAAACACGGATTCTCAATTGGATACATGTGGTATTTAGGTATATGTCTATCCTAAATACAATCAAATTATCAACCCTCAAGATTAATATATAAGACTCACGTCACATAATCTCATACATTATCCATAAAGAATATCCAATTTTCACATGAGTTCATAACTAGGTCTCAACTTATACTTCCTCTCTCAATTCCATATAAGTTACCAATCTTAGAAAGAAGAATTTAGTTCATATTAAATCTCAATAACATCATAATCTGATTATAGTACATGGTTGAAGTTACAAAATAAGAAAGAAGAACTAAAACATATGAAGATACACCCTTTTTGTGATAAGATTCCCGAATTGGTGTGGTGTAGTTCTTCTTCTCTAATCCTTGCCCTCCTATTTCGTGCTCCTAGCCTCCTTGGTTAATGAAATTCTGATAATTTTTCCTTTTGTTCCTTTGTTCTTCTCTTTTTAGCTCCAAACCCTAGCTTTTTCAAAGATGTGTAACCAAGCTTCTAAAATGCAATACCAACTCTCTGGATGCCTGATAATTCTCCTCTCTCTCCTCATATTCCCGTTCCTCAATTTCCTCCACTAGTGCGCCACAAATGCAGAATAGACAAAGCAAGCCGCACCTGCAAAACGCCGCTCTCGCCCCGACGAGAAAAACAGCCTGGGGAGCTCGTCCCGGCGAGGGCTCGCCCCGACGAGGTTTTAAGCCTTTGGAGACTCACCCCGGCGAGAGCTCGCCCCGGGGAGGAAAATGGCCTAGGAAGCTCGCCGCGGCGAGGTCTCCTGTCCTGCGGAAATTACTCTTTTGCCCCTGGACTTGCTAAAAACCGCCACGATCATCCACAACTGTTCCCTGCACAACAAAAGCATAAAACAAGTAAATAGATACTAAACATACTTAAGGATAGCCAAGAATTGGGTTCAAAAGGTATCCAATTCGCAGGTATAAAACCCACTCATCATAAGCTTCCAAAGAAATTTTGGGTCGAAGCGGTAAAGACTTCTTGTTATATTCTTAATATAGTACTTATTCGTCCTATTCTACTAAAAACACCCTATGAACTGTTAAATAATAGAATTCCAAACATAAGTTATTTCAAAGTATTTGGTGCAAAATATTTTATCTTAAATACTAGTAATAATTTGGGAAAATTTGTTGCTAGATCATATGAAGGAATTTTTATTGGTTATTCTTAAAATAGTAAAGCTTATCGTGTGTTTAATGCTAATAAATCATGTGTTGAAGAATCTGTCCATATAAAATTTAATGAGGCTAACAATGATCTTCCAAAAGATAGAGATGATGATGCAGAAATTCTAGAGACTGCTGCAATTCTAACAAAGTAGAATAATCCATCCAGCAGACTGGATAAAGCAAAGCAGGAAATTGGATTCAACAAACAAGAGACAAAAGCATCTCCTAGTAACGAAGAAGCTACAAAATCTGATTCTATCCAACAGGAAGAGCACATAGACAACGTTACAATGCCAAAAACTGCAAAGTATATGAAAAATCATCTTCCTGAAAATATCATTGGAGATGTTAATAGAGGAATAACTACAAGAAGTGGGGCACAAAACTTGTGTGCTTTTTCAGCATTCTTATCACAAGTTGAACCAAAGAATGCTAAGGAAGCTATCCTTGATGAAAATTGGTTGTTAGCAATGCAAGAGGAACTCCAACAATTTAAAAGATGTGAAGTATGGGAATTAGTTCCTCCTCCAAAAGAAACCTCAATTATTGGAACAAAGTGGGTATTCAAAAATAAGCTTGATAAGCATGGTATAATTACTCGTAACAAAGCAAGGTTGGTAGCTCAAGGATACAACCAACAAGAGGGGATTGACTATGAAGAAACATTTGTCCCGGTAGCAAGGTTGGAGTCTATTCGAATTTTGCTAGCTTTTACTTGTTACAAGAAATTCAAGCTTCACCAAATGGACGTAAAAAGTGCATTCCTTAATAGATACATAAATGAAGAAGTGTACGTAAAATAACCTCTCGGATTTGAACATGAAAAATATCCAAATCATGTGTATAAACTCAAAAAGGCTCTCTATGGACTCAAACAAGCCCCAAGAGCTTGGTACGAGAGGTTAAGTAAGTATCTTCTCATAAATGGTTTCACTCGAGGTAAGATCGATTCTACATTATTTATTAAACATGAAAATAAAGATATTATCATTGTACAAATATATGTAGACGATATAATATTTGGTGCTACTAATGATTCTCTTTGTGAGTGGTTTTCTAAGTGTATGCATAAGGAGTTCGACATGAGCCTAATGGGAGAACTTAACTATTTCTTGGGATTCCAAATAAAGCAAAGAAAGGGCGGTATCTATATACATCAAACCAAATACACAAAGGAATTGCTTAAGAGGTTTGGATTTAAAAAATCTAAATCAAAGGCGACGCCAATGAGTACGACAATCAAGCTTACATCCGATGACAAAGGTACAGATGTAGAGTTAATTAAATATCAAAGTATGATAGGTTCTTTGTTATATTTAACTGCATCAAGACCCGATATTATGTATAGTGTTTGTCTTTGTGCAAGATTTCAAGCAAAACCAAAAGAATCACATTTAAAAGCTGTTAAAAGAATTCTTAAATATTTATGCGGTACTATCAATTTTGGTTTATATTATCCTATTTACAATAATTTTGAACTAATAGAATACTCAGATGCAGACTATGCAGGTTGTCAAATAGATAGAAAAAGCACAAGTGGTTGTGACACCCCCAAATCCGGGTACTTCGTTTCTTCAGGATTTGGTGTTCACAATCCAAAAACATCACATCACATCTAACTACCCATACAATCATAATGGAAATACTAATAATTAAAAATAGAAATCTCCCATAAAAGGGTTACAACATCATTCATAAAAAATTCCCAGGTCATCTAACCTTAATAAACATCAATGCGGAAACATAAATCAAGTCTATTAAATAAACATCACTTAATCAAATAAAACAAGTCTTCATCACTTGTTTGCTTTTCCTTTGCCCTTACTAGTGGATGGCTCATCAGTTCTTTCAACTTTAGCTGCAATGTTATTATGCAAGGGTGAGCAATGATTGCCCAGCAAGTATAACAACAACAGTAATAATAACATGCGAAATAATTAACGGATATTGAATAATCGAAGATTTAGCTTTTGAGTCAAGAATGTAAGATAAGATTCAAAAGAACGTCTGAGGGTCTTAAGACCATGAACTATGTCCCAGGTTATCAAGTATTTCTACTTTAAACCTTTAACAGTCGTAAGACTATATGGACCTTGCTTCTCGTACTCAGGGGATTCATCCCTTTGTACCATGTATGTGCACAACATCTTAACGCTAACGCGTAATAAAATCCCCTATATAAGGGTTGTTCATCTCAGTTTGACATCGAAGTCCGCACCAAAGGAAGTTTAGTTTGGATTTACTTCAATAACGTTTCTAGAATTTAGAACGCTTATCAACTATGGATTAGTCGAATCAAAAAGGGTTCGCTAGTCAATCAAGGTTCAAAAGGTGTAATTCGAGAATCAAAACTAAATCTCACAAAAGGTACAATTGTAAAAGTTCTATATATAACTGAAGCATTACAAAGAGAAATTTTAAACATCTCATTGAATCCATGAAATTGAATGGAATAGAAACAATAACTTGCTCGAGTAAGTAATAGCATTATGAAACATATATGATATGAGAATTAAGTTCAAGAACTTGCGTGATTGAAATCAAGATAGAAAACTTGCGTAAATGTAAAAGTAGGGATAAAATACTTGCCTCGTGCGTAGACTATAAATTTAAGACTCACGTTCTCTAAATCAACTTATACATACGGTTTATAAAGCAGTAACAATAATTAGTTACAGTATTATAAACACATCAGAACTCATTCTCATTAAATTTCATTTTAATAGCTCAGTTGACACCGAGCAATCAATGGGTTTATGCTTACCACCCATTACAGTACCTTAACATTCATTTTATACATTAGCCGAAGCTTTAGGCATGTCTACGATATTATAACATGATCTCAAAGAAAGAAGAAAATTTTTACTCTCGTCTGTTTACTCTTTTTTTTTTAATTCTTCGCGGGGGCGAGGAATCCCTTCACAAAATTCGCGCCGAGGCGAGCTCCCGCCGGGGCGAGGAATTTCTTCACAAAATTCTCGCTAGGGCAGGATCCCGCCGGGGCGAGAAATTCCTTCACAAAATTCTCGCCGGGGCGAGAAATTCCTTCACAAAATTCTCGCCGGGGCGAGAATCACGAATTCCAGTTTCTGCAGTTCGCGAAGAACGCAGAAACAGGCCAAAATTTCCAATCTTGTTATTCTAATCGTCAAATTAAACATACCCAGACATTATAATTCATCTATAATTGTTACCCAAGCCTTATAGCATAATTCTAATAACTTAAATTGCATAAATCATGAATCTAAGAATCAAATTTGAGGTTTCTTATCAGTTTATCAAAGTTTCTATAATTTTCATGAAATCACACATAGCAGGTTCATTATACAGCCAAATTAATCCGTTTAAATCTTGTTTCCTTCATTATCACATGCATAAACAAATTAAGTTATCGATTTACCCAATTAACTAGCAACACAGACTTCAATTTCATACATTCAAACCATGTTCGTACACTGTACTACTCTGTAACTTTCTGAATTCTCATATAAACGTAATTTCACGGATTAAATTACTCTACATCATATTTAAATCATATAAAACACATAAATACATGCTTATTAACATCTAACATCAATTTATTTAAAGACTTAGCCATACAATTTGGTTTACAGAGAACTCAGAACATGCATTAATGGAAGAAATTAAGAAAACATAAATTAAAGGTTAAAATCAAGAATTACCTTTGATTAAATGCTTTAACTAATACAAGTAGATGAATAATTTCTTCAATTCTCCAAATTTCTCTCTTTTTCTCTTTGATTAATCTTTTTAGGAATGAAATGAATGAATACGTATAATGTAAAAGAACTGATATAAACATGGGTGTCAGTTAATCCATAATGGTTAACTGACTCCAACTTCCTTAAGGCCTCGTTTGGCTTGCTTATAAACTCTTCTTTTGGTTTATTTTAATAAATAGCTTATAATATAGTTTAATGTCACACTTCTAAATTAATAAAATAATCTCATTGAAATCAATTAAATAAGGCAAAATAATACCACATTAAATCATATATTCATATGATTAAAAATATCATTTATTAATAATGACAAATCGTTTAGTCTCTAATTAATAATTAAATTAATTAGAAATAACATTATACTTATTTAAATAATACATTTAATCAAATAAATTCAATTAAACACATACTTTAAATATAAAAATTCTCCACATTAATTTAACTAATGTAACATATATAATTAAATTAATCTACCACAATTTCATCAATTAATCAATTAATTCAACAATCAAATCATTGAAAAATATTTATTCAATCAATAAATATTCAAATTAAGTTACAAAATTCTCGTTTGTCACATCTTTCCCCCCTTAAAAGGATTCTGTCCCCAGAATCACGACTCAATTAACTTGTCCCGTTACATTCTCCCCCCTTACAAAGATTCTGTCCCCAGAATCGCTACACATAGATTAAGCAAATAATTGAGGATAATTTCTCATCATTTGATCTTCGAGTTCCCACGTAGCTTTTTCAGTGTTGTGGTTCCTCCAGATCACCTTAACAGAAGGTATAATTTTATTTCTTAGCACTTGCTCTTTCGTGTCAACTATCTGAACAGGTTCTTCTTCGTAAGACAAATCATTCTCAACTTGCAGGGGTTCATACTCTATGATATACTTGTAGTCGGGGCTTGTATGGTCGTAACACCGAGACATGAACGACATTGTGGATGTGTTCCAGTGCTGGAGATAAAGCTACCTCATATGCGAACTCACCAACTCGTCTTAACACTTCAAAGGGTCCAATGAACCTCGGGCTCAGTTTTCCCTTCTTACCAAAACGAATCTTCCCTTTTCAGGGAGATACTTTTAAGAAAACATAGCTACCAGACTCAAACTCTCGATTCTTACGATGTTGATCGGCGTACTTCTTCTGTCTATCCTGATCTTCTATCAATCTTGCCCTGATCACTTTAATGATTTCTGCAGTTTGTTGTACCAGTTCTGGTCCGAACAATTGACGTTCGCCAACTTCATCCCAGCATAATGGAGTTATGCACTTTATGTCGTACAACGCTTCGTAAGGCGGCATGCCAATACTTGCGTGGTAACTGTTGTTGTAAGCAAATTCCACCAATGGTAGATGATCATCCCAATTTCTTTTGAAGTCCATAATGCAAGCTCGTCACATATCTTCCAATGTCTGAATCGTTCTTTCACTCTGTCCATCGGTTTGTGGATGATATGCCGTACTCATACGTAACTGCATTCCCAAACATTCCTGTAGTTGTTTCCAAAAGTTCGATGTGAAACGCGGATCCCTATCTGAGACAATAGATATTGGAACACCGTGCCTCGAAACAATCTCCTTGACATACAACTTCGCCAATTGATCTAGGTTGAATCTGATCTTGATCGGTAGAAAATGTGCTAATTTCGTCAGTCGATCCACGATAACCCATACTGCGTCGAAACCCTTCTATGTCGTCGGAAGACCTACTACGAAATCCATGGTGATGTGCTCCCATTCCATTCTGGGATTTCTAACGGTTGTAATAGCCCACTTGGTCTCTGATGTTCGGCTTTAACTTTCTGGCATGTTAAACACTTGGCCACACAATCGACAACATCTCTCTTCATCTTCGGCCACCAAAAATGCTGTCGGAGATCTTGGTACATCTTCGTACTACCCGGATGAATCGAATATCTTGAATTATGAGCCTCGCTCAAAATTCCCTCCTTAACCTCTTGTACTGGCGGAACCCAAATTCTTCCTTCGAATCTTAATACTCCCTCATTGTCCAATTTGAATTTCACTTCATCACCTCCAGATATTCTTTTCCTGATTTTCTCACATTCTTCGTCCTGCATTTGTGCTTCCTTAACTTTATCCACCAAAGTTGAACCGATTCTCAACTGAAATAACTTTTCATCATTCTCTTTCGGATATTTCACCTCCAATTCTAATTTCGACATTGTTGTAATTAACTCCTCCTGAGCAGTTAACATAAATAGTTTCTCCCGTCCCTTTCGGCTTATCGGCCACAACGTTCACTTTACCCGGATGGTATAAAATCTCGCAGTCGTAATCTTTTATCAATTCCAACCATCTCCTCTATCGCATGTTCAGATCCTTCTGTGTAAAAATATATTTCAGACTCTTGTGATTTGTATATATTTCACACTTCTCCCCGTAAAGATAGTGCCTCCATATCTTCAAAGCAAACACCACCGCGGCCAACTCCAAATCATGGGTAGGATACCCCTTTTCATAGTCCTTTAATTGTCATGACGCATACGTAATGACCTTACCGTTCTGCATAAGCACACAACCTAGTCCTTTATGCGACGCATCACTGTACACCACAAAATTTCCTGTGCTATCCGGTAGAGACAACACAGGCGCCGTACTCAACCTCTTCTTTAATTCTTGAAAACTTTCCTCACACTTCTCCGTCCAAACGAACTTCACCGTCTTTCTAGTCAAATTCGTTAACGGAGTCGCGATTTTGGAAAAATCCTGAATGAATCTCCTGTAGTAACCCGCCAATCCGAGAAAACTCCTTACTTCCGATGGCGTTTTCGGCTGATCCCAGTTAAGCACTGCTTCAACCTTTGATGGATCCACCGAAATCCCATCCTTGTCAATCACATGTCCAAGAAATTGCACTCGCTCTATCCAGAATTCACATTTTAAAAATTTAGCGTACAACTTC
Organism: Aralia elata; assembly: GCA_034770075.1. Lineage (NCBI taxonomy): Eukaryota > Viridiplantae > Streptophyta > Magnoliopsida > Apiales > Araliaceae > Aralia > Aralia elata. Next base: position 55,056,600 of record CM068385.1, read on the forward strand.
TCTCTTCTTAACGTTTCCAATGTTAACTTCAAATGCTCTGTATGCTCTTCCTTGGTTTTGGAATAAATTAGAATATCGTCAATGAATACTACTATGAACTTGTCCAAAAACGGCTTAAACACCATGTTCATTAAGTCCATGAATGCTACAGGAGCATTCGTTAGACCAAATGACATCACCAGAAACTCGTAATGACCATAACGAGTTCTGAACGCTGTCTTCGGTACATCTTCCTTCCTCACCTTCAACTGATGATACCCATTCCTCAAATCTATCTTCGAGAAATATCTAGCTCCTTTCAACTGATCAAACAAGTCGTCGATTGTTAGCAACGGGTATTTATTCTTAATTGTGACCTTGTTTAACTCCCTGTAATCAATGCAAAGTCGCATCGATCCGTCTTTCTTTTTAACAAACAATACCGGCGCTCCCCACGGCGATACGCTCGGCTGAATATATTTCTTATCTAAAAGTTCTTGTAACTGTACCATCAATTCTTTCATATCTACTGGGGCCATACGGTACGGAGCTTTTGATATCGGGGCAGTTCCTGGTGCCAAATCGATTACAAACTCAACTTCCCTGTCTGACGAAAGTCCTGGCAAATCGTCCGGAAAGACGTCTACAAAGTCCTTTATAATAGGTATCTCTTCTAATTTCGGACTCTCCTTTCGAGTATCAACTATGTAGGCTAAGTATCCCACACAACCTTGTTTTAACAACTTCCTGGCCTGCATCATCGTCAAACAACTCGCTTGTTTAGGCGATTTGCTACCATAAAATACTACCTTTGACGGAGTCATAAGGTTAATACATTTCTTTTGGTAATCAATTATCGCTCCATAATTGAATAACCAATCCATACCCAAAATAACGTCAAATTCCCCAAGTTTGATTGGGATCAGATCTACTGTCATCACGTTTCCCTTAATATTCACTCTACGGTTCTTGTGTATGTACCTAACAGGAATTACCTCCCTGTTCGCAATTTCTATGTTCAAAGGGTAATCTAATTCCTCCTTAGGCAAATCTAAGTTCTTAGCAAAGTCATCGGATATAAATGAACAAGTAGCACCCGAATCAAACAATACATAAGCATCTATATTATTGATCAGAATGATACCTGACACCACATCGCGAGACTGCACGACATCTTGCACGGTCATGTTGAAAGTCCTTGCAGTAGTTCGGTTTGTTAGTGCTGATCCGATTATTGCTAACGTACTACCACCACTGTTTCCCTTATTTCCTCCTGATCATGTTCCTACTGCTGCTTTCTTGGGGCAATCCATAGCCAGATGATCCTTCGATCCACATGTGAAACAAGTGCCCTTCTTTGGATTCGGACAATTCGGTGCTATGTGGCCCTCCTGGTTGCAATTGTAGCACACCCTCTTCCCCTTCAAGCAAATCCCTATGTGATTCTTCCCACACGTAACACACGCTTCTACCTTCTTCTTCTGACCTCCCTGTTGATTTCCAGCAGATCCATTATCATTCCACTTTCTCTTCTGGTTGTGACCACCACTGCTACTACCACTTGCCTTATTATTCTCATTTTCACCTTTCTTCTTCTGTTCTTAATTATACTTAGTCAAAGCATCACTCCCGCCTTCTGCGATGATCGCCTTTTCCAATACTCCAGCAAAAGTGTTTAATTGGAACATTGACACGTTGTTATACAACCACGGCTTCAACCCTTGTTCAAACCTCCTTGCTTTCCTTTCATCTGTATTCACTTGGTAAGTTGCAAACCTAGCCAACTCATTAAACTTCGCCGCGTACTCCGGTACAGTCATGGTACCCTATTTCAGCTCTAGAAATTGAATCTTCATTTGGTTACGCGAGCTCGTCGAAAAATACATCTCAAAGAACATCTCCTTAAATCTCTCCCACGCGATCACACCCTGACCTCCTCGAACCTTATTAGCTTTCCACCAATAACTAGCCTCTGACTTAAGCATAAACGTTGCGAAAGTAGTCTTTTGGTCCTCACTAACCCTCGCAACGTCAAATACTTTCTCCATTTCCATAACCCAGGTTTGGGCTTCGATCGGGTTGAGGGAACCCCTAAATTCTGGCAGCCCTACCACTTTGAAATCTTTAAATGACGTCACCGGTGGAGTTTTTGGCTGATTCGCAAGTGCTCCAGCCAAAAGGTTCACCAATTGCTGAACAGGATTACCATTGGCGTCGTTGTTGTTAGTAGAGCTCTCTTGAGCTTGTTGACATGGTTGGCGTCTTGGCGGCATTTTCTGTTCAAGAATATGCGCTTATTAGATTAACACTCAATTTCTTAAGTGTTCAACATTTAACTCAAACATTTCATGTTAAACATTTAACACATAACATCTTCAAATAAAACTGATATTTCATTCATTCAAAGGTCTTAAACATAAAGAGATAGCATCACTGCTATTAACATCAATTATCCCAAGATCAAATAATCTTTAGGATTAAATAGTCATATTCCATTGTGTATAATCACGCTGGAATTTACATCATAAAACATCATAAATATTTACACATAATTCAAAAACTTCTCGTATCACGGCCTACTAAGGTGTCGAACTGCCTGTCTACGTTCTTCCTCCATGATACAGCACATCGTCCTGCGGTCCAACATATACCATGGCAAGTCCTTGAACTGAACTGGATAGTGGAGAACTCGATCCTGGGCCCTATCAATCGCTGTCTGGAAAGTATAGTCCGTCTCCTCAATCTTGGCCTTCTTTGCCCGTTCCCCTTCTTCGAAAATTTCTGCACGTCGAGCGTTGTTCATCCAAGCATCCTCTGCTCTAGCACGTTCTGCTGACTCCTCGCTCAGGTCATCCTTCAATTTATGAATCTCAAGTTTCATCTTTTCATTCTCAGCCAGCAAGTCTTCTTTTTGACTCTCTGCCTGAACTAACTTCCATTCTACGTCCCCAAGACGTATCTCAAGATCCTCAATAAAAGTCTGGCGTATATTTGCCAGTCTCTCCCAATCTCTGACTTTGTCCTGCAACTCTACAGTACGATCATACAATGCGTCATACATCTTAACATCGACAGAGGTAAGGGGTACCTCCTCGGAATCCTCATCAGCATCCTCAGCCTCTACCTCCTCAAGATCCTCCTCTGGATCAGACTCAGGATCATACTCCTGACCCTCAACCGTGATCAATAGAGATGGCTCTCTGTGTATCAACTGCTCCCGGATAACATGGATATCATGGGGCTCCTCCTCTCCAGCCACTCGGGGCTCAACATCCCTAGGCTGACTGAATCCTCCAACATCCGACATCTTGACAACAAAGTTTAAATTTTAATTAATACTCGGTACTAGTCGCAACACATAGGTTGTAAACACATAAGCACATAACACATAAAGTCTTTTATTATCTTTAATGAATTTCCTTAATTCATTCCTTAGAAGTCGATGAGAGTTTATCACCACTATATTTCCTGACTCTAAAAAGGCTACTACCCTAAGGTTTCCCCCACCTAAGGTTCATAACCTACAGCTCTGATACCAACCTGTGACACCCCCAAATCCGGATACTTCGTTTCCTCAGGATTTGGTGTTCACAATCCAAAAACATCACATCACATCTAACTACCCATACAATCATAATGGAAATACTAATAATTAAAAATAGAAATCTCCCATAAAAGGGTTACAGCTGTCGACGCCGGGAAGAATCGCTTCCGTGCGATTGTTACCCTTTCCAATTTTGGCCTTTTTATTAGATGATTTTTGGAAAAGGTTGGCACACATGTCGACGGGGTTTTGAAAGATCGTTTCTTTATGATGAGCCAATTGACCAGAGTCGCCAGTTGGTATATTTGAAATGGATGTACCAACTCATCTGAATTTTGTTTTCGTAAATCGTTGGCTCATGTGTGACTCCGAGTTAATTGGTCTGCAAACCGAGATTCCTAGAGTTCGGGGGCTTGCTTAAACGAGGGGAAGGTGTTAGGCACCTCCCGACTTCCGTGAAACACGATTACCGCAATCTTGACGCCGAGAAGAATCGCTTTGGTGCGATTGTTACCCTTTCCAATTTTGGCCTTTTTATCAGATGATTTTTGGAAAAGGTCGGCACACATGTCGACGGGGTTTTGAAAGATCGTTTCTTTATGATGAGCCAATTGACCAGAGTCACCAGTTGGTATATTTGAAATGGATGTACCAACTCATCCGAATTTCATTTTCGTAAATCGCTGGCTCATGTGTGACTCCGAGTTAATTGGTCTGCAAACCGAGATTCATAGAGTTCGGGGGCTTGCTTAAGCGAGGGGAAGGTGTTAGGCACCCCCCGACTTCTGTGAAACACGGTTATCGCAATCTTGACACCGGGAAGAATCGCTTCGGTGTGATTGTTACCCTTTCTAATTTTGGCCTTTTTATTAGATGATTTTTGGAAAAGGTCGGCACACATGTCGACGGGGTTTTGAAAGATTGTTTCTTTATGATGAGCCAATTGACCAGAGTCGCCAGTTGGTATATTTGAAATGGATGTACTAACTCATCCGAATTTCGTTTTCGTAAATCGTTGGCTCATGTGTGACTCTGAGTTAATTGGTCTGCAAACCGAGATTTATAGAGTTCGGGGTCTTGCTTAAGCGAGGGGAAGGTGTTAGGCACCCCCCGACTTCCGTGAAACACGGTTACCGCAATCTTGACACTTTTCCTATCCTTTAATTCTTAAAATGTGTGTGTGCGTGCATGTGTGTCTATGTGAATGTTGTGGTGAATTTGCACGAAGAAACCATTTGGGTTTTTTTATAAAAAGTCGTGTTTTATTTTGAGAATGCTTTAGAATGTCTTTTGACTTATACGAGAAAGAAAGATTTGATTTTAATTGTCAAAAGTCGTGGTATTTTCATTAGGTGTCATTTTGGCAAAACAAAGGTTTTTAAACCTTCGTCAATATAGGAATCGAGACCTATTCGTTTGCCTTCATAAATAAAATGACGGGCAATTTTTAGGATCTATTTAACCCTATGCACAACGGTTTAACAAAACGTCATTCATTTTTTATAAAATCATTTTGTGTGATGTTTGAAAACGATTTTTTCCTTTTGCCTTCTCGTTAAATAGGAATCGACATTCATTAGCATTTTCAATTTTTTTAGCCTCGTGATTCGAATAACCCAACTTGATTGATTTTACGGAAATCTTCATCGTTTTAGCTTTGAAATCAGTTTCGTGTCGTAAATCAAATCAAGCATTAAAATGCGTTGGGGCTATTCACGGGCATGTAAGCCATCAAAATAACCCCAAATGCCCCCAATCGCATATTTCACTATTACGGGGCCTTAAACCCGATTTCAACTTGATGACGTTTTAAGGCCCGACGATTACACATTTACAATCAAGGACATATCGACCCTATTACATACACCCCAAAAATATCCATCATCGGATTTGGACCACGGGATCGCGTTCCTAGGCTCACATCTATAATTTCTACACACCCACAAAATGGATATTACAACGATTAAACAAGCTAAAAATCACCAAATGGATATCATCGGGCCATTAGGAAGAATTTCGTTCCGTTGGAACCCTCACTAATAGTCCCTAGTCCATGGATTCTCAATAATATACAAGAAAAACTACATTTAATGCACCGCAAATGACCAAAAGCTTAACAAAATGATATAACAAAAATGCAACAAAAGAGGGCTTTTTTACCTTGCAAATGACACCACGATGCGTATAAACTCGTATATTAATTAGAGTAGAAAATATATATGATACAATCTCACAAAAGAGGTATAATTCCTCACTTTTTCCTCTATTTTCTCTCTTTTCTCGCCGCTCTTTGTTGCTGATTTCTTCCTTTTTTCTTTCTTTCCTCGCCGCTGCTTTCCCTTCTGTATCCGAATGAAGAAATGAGCTGATAAAGGCTGGCCAAGGGCAGCCGCAGATTGATCTGCGGCTGGCCTTGGTTTCTCCGCGCCCATCGCGCACTTCAGCCGCCCGCTGCGCACTTCAATTATTTTAGTCGTTGGCCGTAGATCAATCCACGACTAGGTGGGCTGATTTTCTCGATTTTCGAGCCGCACCTTGATTCTCGTGTCGTACCGTTGGTTTTTTTTGAAGGACTTGTATTTTATAGTCCGGGAACCGCTGGGAAACGTGCCATATCATTTCGCTTTGATCGTTGTCGTGTCGGCTTTGATCGTACGTCGTTGCGGTAGCTCTGAGTATTCGTATTTATGCCCACCTTTCGTTCTCGTAGGCTGGGTTCATTGACGATTTTGCCCTCCTGTCAGGGTTAGTATAGGAAGTGCAAAATTTGGGTGTCTATAGCTGCCCCTCTTTATCATGTTTATGAAATGTTAAATGAAATAAACATGATAAAGAAGTAGACACACGATGCATGAATGACAGTGCATAAGAATGACAGTACATACATGATGCAACACATATAGCTTATGATGCAATACAAGATGTAATGCATGCATAACATTCGTAAAGGTGTCAATGCATCATGCAACCGTAAATTTATTGTGAGCATTGATCTCAACATTTTCACTCAATCACTGCTATAATCATCGTCGTCTCACAACCGTCGGGTCTCGTATCCGATCAGTCGTCTCGTTTGCACCGGATCTCGTATCCGGTTGCTTTTTTTGTAATCACCGGGTCTCGTATCCGGATGATCGTCTTGTCTGCGCTGGGTCTCGTATCCGGTCGCCTATCTCGTAATCACCGGGTCTCGTATCCGGTTGATCATCTTGTCTGCGCCGGGTCTCGTATCCGGTCGCTCGTCTTGTAATCATCGGGTTTCGTATCCGGTTGCTCGTCTCGTGATCACCGGGTCTCGTATCCGGTTGATCGTCTGGTCTGCGCCGAATCTCGTATCCGGTCGCTCGTCTCGTGATCACCGGGTCTTGTATCCAGATGATCGTCTGGTCTGCGCCGGGTCTCGTATCCAATCGCTCATCTCGTAATCATCGGGTCTCGTATCCGGTTGATCGTCCTGTCTGCGCCAGGTCTCGTATCCGGTCGCTCGTCTCGTGATCACCGGGTCTCGTATCCAGATGATCGTCTTGTCTGCGCCGGGTCTCGTATCTGGTCGCTCGTCTTGTGATCACCGGGTCTCGTATCCGGATGATCGTCTGGTCTGCGCCGGGTCTCGTATCTGGTTGCTCGTCTCGTACTCACCGGGTCTCGTATCCGGTTGATCGTTCTGTCTGCACCGGGTCTCATACCCGGTCGCTCGTCTCGTGATCACCGGGTCTCGTATCCGGATGATCGTCTTGTCTGCGCCGGGTCTCGTATCCGGTCGCTCGTATCGTAATCACCGGGTCTCATATCCGGTTGATCGTCGTGTCTGCCGGGTCTCGTATCCGGTCATTCGTCTCGTAATAACCGGGTCTCGTATCTGGATGATCGTCCTGTCTGCGCCGGGTCTCGTATTCGGTCGCTCGTCTGGTAATCACCGGGTCTCGTATCCGGTTGATCGTCCTGTCTACGTCGGGTCTCGTATCCGGTCGCTCGTCTCGTATTCATCGGGTCTCGTATCTGGATGATCGTCTAGTCTGCGCCGGGTCTTGTATCCGGTCGCTCGTCTCGTGATCACCGGGTCTCGTATCCGGATGATCGTCTTGTCTGCGCCGGGTCTCGTATCCGGTCGTTCGTCTCGTGATCACTGGGTCTCGTATTCGGATGATCGTCCTGGTCTGCGTCGTGTCTCGTATCCGGTCGCTCGTCTCGTGATCACCAGGTCTCGTATCCGGATGATCGTCTGGTCTGCGCCGGGTCTCGTATCCGGTCGCTCATCTCGTGATCACCGGGTCTCGTATCCGGATGATCGTCCTGGTCTGCGCCAGGTCTCGTATCCGGTCGCTCGTCTCGTGATCACCGGGTCTCGTATCCGGATGATCGTCTGGTCTGCGCCGGGTCTCGTATCCGGTCGCTCGTCTCGTACTCACCGGGTCTCGTATGCGGTTGATCGTCTCGTAATCACCTTATTCCATCGCATTGTCATCAAAGGAAGTTATTCTCCTGACTAGCTTGAAAGGCATCCTTGGAGTTCGTCCTCGTACATCGTTCTTGGTAACCATCGCTTTTGATTCTGATAGGGTAGGACCTTGACACCTAACCTGCTCGAGTTATTTATTTATTTTTTTTTCATTTCATGGATCACGTACAGAATTATCATCTATTCATGCATGTGAGACAACATTTAAAATGTAAATTGATGAAAAATGACCCCTGTACAGTCTTTTGATACTGTTCTACAGATGTCATCATTTGTCGTGGTTTGCTTGGATCTCAGCCCTTCCCAGGGATCGCTCACTTTTTTGGATATCGGCCCTTCCCAGGGGTTGTTCACCACCTTGTTGTGGTTCGCTTGGATGCCTTCCCAGGTTCTCACACCACCTTATTGTGATTTGCTTGGATGCCTTCCCAGGTTCACTCACCACCTTGTTGTGGTTTGCTTGGATATCTTCCCAGGGTGCTCACCACCTTGTTGTGATTTGCTTGGATGCCTTCCCAGGTTCACTCACCACCTTGTTGTGGTTTGCTTGGATGCTTTCCCAGGGTGCTCACCACCTTGTTGTGATTTGCTTAGATGCCTTCCCAGGTTCATTCACCACCTTGTTGTGGTTTGCTTGGATGCCTTCCCAGGGTCACTTCTTGCTTGGATACCAGCCCTTCCCAGGGTCATTGATTGTTTGGATACCAGGCCTTCCCTAGGGTCATTGATTCTTTGGATACCAGCCCTTCCCAGGGGTCGCTCGATTTGATTGAAGTGGGATGTGTGATCGACTTCTGTCCTGGATCTCCCATCAACATCGTCGACGTACCATGCCGCAAAAGCCATCACGGTCTGATCATTTGTGAGGTTGAAAGCGACGTGCTTGTACTTTCCCCTAAAGATTCTCATTTTGATCGTACATGTATGCATGCAAAAGATGTTATGCATGATCTAGCAGATATGTTATGGACAGATGCATGTGCACAACATATGTTTAGATAGAAATGACCCCTGTTCAGTTAAATGATACGATTCGACAGTCGTCGTTGTTTGCCAACATTTGATTGGATCACGCCTCATCGTGAAGTGTAGTTTCTAGACTTCAACATTGGTTTGGTACTCTGCCTGTTCTTGGTCGTCTTCATTTCATCGAGTTGAGGCAGTCTGTTTCGCTATCTGTGATAATCGATAGCTATGTTGGGCTCCTTGGCCTTTTGATCATTTCTGCTGGCCGACATGCTGTTGTCCCGCATTATATCATCCTTGTATATGCTCATGCACGTGGATCAGTTGGATGTCGAGGCAGTGATAGTCAGGATTAGGGAGAGGCCTAATGACGAGAAGTTCTGTGCAGCCTCAGCTTCCTTCCATTTCATGATTCTTAACTGCCCCTGCCTTGGCGCGTGTTGTTACCAAGAATTTCTATCGAAAACTCGCGATGTTGACCGTGCTGAGTTATCCACAGCTCTGCAAGATCCTGCATATCAGATGACTAACAAAGGCCAAAACTTGAAGGCTCGGGCCGTTAGTGTTAGTTCAACACAAAGATATTATAATCTCGACAAAAGCGTAAATGCAGTTTAAAGCACATGAAATTGAATATCTGTTGATCGCACAATCTAACGAGTTGTGAACCGTGAATGTACTAGATTAGAAGTTATTTTCAATCCCTCGTGAGTTGATGATTTTCTATTTAACGAGTTATGAAATCGTAAGAACACCTTCAAGCATTCATGGTCATTGTACGTGAGTAAGGTCGAATTCAAAAGAACTACCTTCCCTCGTCAAAGGTATTCTGTCTCCCTTCTCGACAACGTTCTTAGCAGGATTGACGTCATATGACAAATGTACTGTGCGATGCAGCATTCAGTAGGGGTTTCTCTTCCATGACTTCTTGTTTAAGGCCGAGAGTTTTTTGTATTATCTTTTCTCTTTATTAGCCCACTTCACTTGTCTCATTTTCTTAGGCTATTCAAAGTTACCCATTTAACGAGTTTTGGACCAATGACTCCCAAACCAGACGATTTTGGGGCATTAGGTGTACAGACACCCCTTCGGGTTTATTTACTCGAGTAACAAAGGCCACGATTCGAGACAAGCTGATGGTCTGCACCATTCATTCTTTGCTTGACCTTGCGCAAGATTCGTTTTCTTAGGCTTGAGTTACCCATGTAGCGAGTGTTAGGCCGGTGACTCCCAAACCAGGCGGCTTTAGGGCACCAGATGCAGAGACACCCCTTAGGCTTAATTACTCGAGTAACCTATGCCACGATTCGAATCTGCTCGGGCCTCCTCTACTGTAATGCTCGTTTTCTTAGGCTCTGAGTTACCCATGTAACAAGTGTTGGGCCAGCGACTCCCAAACCAGATGGCTTTAGGGCACCAGGTGTATAGACACCCCTCGGGCTTAATTACTCGAATAACCCAGGCCACGATACGAGACATTAGCTTGATAATCATTTATCGTCTGACTTCTTGATATTAGCTTGATAATTATTGGCTGCCTGACTACGTGTTAATTGCCATCAATGTCGTCATAGTTTTATACCCCATAACTGAAAGTTCGTGCAAATGCAAAGTGAAGACTAGCATATGAGGTCGATTCTGTCGCAAACGTTGCTTTGAATTAAGGCTTTATACCCGATCAAAAGGTTGAATAGCTTTCTTCGTCTAATCATACTCACGATCGTGCTCCACGGTTGCTTGTCAGAATTAATCCGATTCCTATCAAGTCAAATAAAATCCTCTTTCACGCGGGTCATCGTATCCTGGGAAAACTATGCTTGACAAATGCCAGATGATCGTATCATTGAATATTGAATTAACATGAGGTAGCATTTGATGATGATGGTGCATGTTGATGGGATTGTTGCATGGGTGCCAATTTGCACGTCATCATTTCCTGGGTAGTTGATAAATGCCCCAGTGTTAAGTTGCTTTTCTTGTGATCTCCCTCGTACTAGTTGCATCGGTATCTCGCTAGGCTAACAAAAGATCCGGTCCTTTGACTTGTTGAAAGGTTTGGGGGACTTTTGATTTTTGATTTTTGAGATTTTTTTGTGTGGTCGAATTTCCCCTACTCCGGGTTCTTTGTGATCGTTAGGGGTTCTGATGTTTGATGGCGATGGTTTGGTCTAAGTCGGGTTTGGGTTTATTTTCGACCCATTCTTTGATCTCGTCAGGCATATTATCGATATCTGTCTTGTCCTGCTCAATCCCCATCAGATCGAAATCTAGCTCTATACCAAAATCGTGATCCTCCTTCAAATTTGGCCTATTGCTTGTCAGGCTAGAATGCCTCAAATCGGGGTACCTGACATAAAACAAAAATGCTTGTCATATATATAAAACATTTCAGCACATGATCTTCTTTTTGGATAACATGACAAAATGACATGAGCGTGCAGGGATTTGAAATAAAACTCAGAATTTTAAAACCCATTGATCTTCTACTAGCCGGGATTCACTGCCATACTCCTGGATTTACCCCTTCCTGGATATCACCTGCTGCACGGTCCAACTGGCCACGGTGAGGTCAAGCAATGGAGCTCATTAGGAGGTGCATGGATCGCATTGGCATGGATCTGGCATTGATGGCATTTCTTGACATGAGTATCGCAGTCAGTTTTCGTGGTTAGCCAGTAGTGACCCGTTCACATGATTTTCTTTGCCAAAAATGTTCTGCTCATATGGGCTCCGCACACATCGCCATGTACTTCGTTCATTAATATGTGGGCTTCTTCCGCTTCCAGATATCTCAGCAGTCCCGTAGCTAGGTCCCATTTATGCAAATCGTCTCCGCTTAGGAAGAATTTCACTGCCCATCTTTGGATTCTCTTTCCTCGGTCAGATCTGCATTTTCGGGAGAGGAGCTGTCTCGAAGGAACTCTTTAATATTTTGATACCAAGCCCATTTAGGAGGGGCGTCACTATGGGAGATCTCTCCGATCTGATCCTCATAGGCCGGACAAGTTTGTATCGCAATTTCCCCCTTAAAGCTCGTCTCGTACCGTGATGTGTGAATCAGGGAAGCCAGTGTGGCTAGAGTATCCGCGAAGTAATTTTGATTTCTGGGAACGTGCCGAAAGGAAATATCTTCGAATTGTTTTGGCAAGTTTGATGATGAGGCGATGGTAGGGCAATGGCTGAAGCCCTTTGGTGTTGTATATTCCCATGGCCTGCCGGATGACCAATTCGGAGTCTCCAACTACTATCATCCTTTTGATTCCCATTCCCAGGGCTAATCTCAGTCCTAGGATGCATCCCTCGTATTCAGCCGTATTGTTGGAGTGGCAGAACTGTAATTTCATGGTTACCGGCTTTTGCCATTTGGATGGATGGAGTATGGACTTTACGGCCTCTTAGTTGGGTCCTAGGGGCAATCTCGCAAAACAAACAAGGGCCGTAGTTTAGTACTATGCCAGTTACAAGTTGGCAGATGCATGTCAACACCGATTCATGATTATTATTATTATTATTATTATTATTATTATTATATTTTTTTTAGGTTCTCTAATCTTATCCTGCAAAACAAGGTCAGTGTTTGATGACAGGATAGTATTTAGAAGTTTTAGAAAACCTTGGTACGTGGTATGGATTGCCTTCCTGCAAAACCATGTCAGTATCCTCTTTATATGTGCAGGTGATGTAATTACATGATACAAGACATATTTATTACGATGATGACGGTATGACAGTTGTATGCCATTTACATGACATTTATTTATTTGACTAAACGATAAAAGGGCATAAAGAAACTTCCCTTTCGTTAGGTTTATCAGAGGCTGCCCTACCCTAGGGTTACTCTCGCGGGTTTTTCGGCATAAAGGTCCCCAAATCTTCGCAATCTACTCGTCTGAATCCTTTCGATTGGAGTGGATCTGGGTGGTGCGTTTTCTGAGCCATCTCCGGGGAGCAGCCCCTTCGAGTCCAGTAATAAGCAACCGACGGGTTCGCCTCAAGAGGAGGTACACTCTCAACATACATTCACATTCATCGTCCTCACCGTATGCATATGATTACTTTGAAGTAAGTAATTCCATTCATTCATTCATTCACTGGACAAAATGTCGTACGCACACACATTCATAAATTTTAAAGGATAGGACAGCATCAAGATTTGAATGCGGCTTAAGCCCTCTAATGTCCCCAGCGGAGTCGCCAAATGTCGACGGGGTTTTGAAAGATCGTTTCTTTATGATGAGCCAATTGACCAGAGTCGCCAGTTGGTATATTTGAAATGGATGTACCAACTCATCTGAATTTTGTTTTCGTAAATCGCTGGCTCATGTGTGACTCCGAGTTAATTGGTCTGCAAACCGAGATTCCTAGAGTTCGGGGGCTTGCTTAAACGAGGGGAAGGTGTTAGGCACCCCCCGACTTCCGTGAAACACGATTACCGCAATCTTGACGCCGAGAAGAATCGCTTTGGTGCGATTGTTACCCTTTCCAATTTTGGCCTTTTTATCAGATGATTTTTGGAAAAGGTCGGCACACATGTCGACGGGGTTTTGAAAGATCATTTCTTTATGATGAGCCAATTGACCAGAGTCACCAGTTGGTATATTTGAAATGGATGTACCAACTCATCCGAATTTCGTTTTCGTAAATCGCTGGCTCATGTGTGACTCCGAGTTAATTGGTCTGCAAACCGAGATTCATAGAGTTCGGGAGCTTGCTTAAGCGAGGGGAAGGTGTTAGGCACCCCCCGACTTCTGTGAAACACGGTTACCGCAATCTTGACGCCGGGAAGAATCGCTTCGGTGCGATTGTTACCCTTTCTAATTTTGGCCTTTTTATTAGATGATTTTTGGAAAAGGTCGGCACACATGTCGACGGGGTTTTGAAAGATTGTTTCTTTATGATGAGCCAATTGACCAGAGTCGCCAGTTGGTATATTTGAAATGGATGTACCAACTCATCCGAATTTCGTTTTCGTAAATCGTTGGCTCATGTGTGACTCCGAGTTAATTGGTCTGCAAACCGAGATTCATAGAGTTCGGGGTCTTGCTTAAGCGAGGGGAAGTGTTAGGCACCCCCCGACTTCCGTGAAACACGGTTACCGCAATCTTGACACTTTTCCTATCCTTTATTTCTTAAAATGTGTGTGTGCGTGCATGTGTGTCTATGTGAATGTTGTGGTGAATTTGCACGAAGAAACCATTTGGGTTTTTTATAAAAAGTCGTGTTTTATTTTGAGAATGCTTTAGAATGTCTTTTGACTTATACGAGAAAGAAAGATTTTATTTTAATTGTCAAAAGTCGTGGTATTTTCATTAGGTGTCATTTTGGCAAAACAAAGGTTTGTAAACCTTCGTCAATATAGGAATCGAGACCTATTCGTTTGCCTTCATAAATAAAATGACGGGCAATTTTTAGGATCTATTTAACCCTATGCACAACGGTTTAACAAAACGTCATTCATTTTTTATAAAATCATTTTGTGTGATGTTTGAAAACGATTTTTTCCTTTTGCCTTCTCGTTAAATAGGAATCGACATTCATTAGCATTTTCAATTTTTTTAGCCTCGTGATTCGAATAACCCAACTTGATTGATTTTTACGGAAATCTTCATCGTTTTAGCTTTGAAATCAGTTTCGTGTCGTAAATCAAATCAAGCATTAAAATGCGTTGGGGCTATTCACGGGCATGTAAGCCATCAAAATAACCCCAAATGCCCCCAATCGCATATTTCACTATTACGGGGCCTTAAACCCGATTTCAACTTGATGACGTTTTAAGGCCCGACGATTACACATTTACAATCAAGGACATATCGACCCTATTACATACACCCCAAAAATATCCATCATCGGATTTGGACCACGGGATCGCGTTCCTAGGCTCACATCCATAATTTCTACACACCCACAAAATGGATATTACAACGATTATTAAACAAGCTAAAAATCACCAAATGGATATCATCGGGCCATTAGGAAGAATTTCGTTCCGTTGGAACCCTCACTAATAGTCCCTAGTCCATGGATTCTCAATAATATACAAGAAAAACTACATTTAATGCACCGCAAATGACCAAAAGCTTAACAAAATGATATAACAAAAATGCAACAAAAGAGGGCTTTTTTACCTTGCAAATGACACCACGATGCGTATAAACTCGTATATTAATTAGAGTAGAAAATATATATGATACAATCTCACAAAAGAGGTATAATTCCTCACTTTTTCCTCTCTTTTCTCTCTTTTCTCGCCGCTCTTTGTTGCTGATTTCTTCCTTTTTTCTTTCTTTCCTCGCCGCTGCTTTCCCTTCTGTATCCGAATGAAGAAATGAGCTGATAAAGGCTGGCCAATGGCAGCCGCAGATCGATCTGCGGCTGGCCTTGGTTTCTCCGCGCCCATCGCGCACTTCAGCCGCCCGCTGCGCACTTCAATTATTTTAGTGCGATTGTTACACTTTCCAATTTTGGCCTTTTTATTAGATGATTTTTGGAAAAGGTCGGCAGACATGTCGACGGGGTTTTGAAAGATCGTTTCTTTATAATGAGCTAATTGACCAGAGTCGCCAGTTGGTATATTTGAAATGGATGTACCAACTCATCCGAATTTCGTTTTCGTAAATCGCTGGCTCATTTGTGACTCCGAGTTAATTGGTCTGCAAACCGAGATTCATAGAGTTCGGGGGCTTGCTTAAGTGAGTGGATGGTGTTAGGCACCCCCCGACTTCCGTGAAACACGGTTACCGCAATCTTGACGCCGGGAAGAATCGCTTCGGTGCGATTGTTACCCTTTCCACTTTTGGCCTTTTTATTAGATGATTTTTGGAAAAGGTCGGCACACATGTCGACGGGGTTTTGAAAGATCATTTCTTTATGATGAGCCAATTGACCAGAGTCGCCAGTTGGTATATTTGAAATGGATGTACCAACTCATCCGAATTTCGTTTTCGTAAATCGCTGGCTCATGTGTGACTCCGAGTTAATTTGTCTGCAAACCGAGATTCATAGAGTTCGGGGGCTTGCTTAAGCGAGGGGAAGGTGTTAGGCACCCCCCGACTTCCGTGAAACAAAGGTTTTTAAACCTTCGTCAATATAGGAATTGAGACCTATTCGTTTGCCTTCACAAATAAAATGACGGGCAATTTTTAGGATCTCTTTAACCCTATGCACAACGGTTTAACAAAACGTCATTCATTTTTTATAAAATCATTTTGTGTGATGTTTGAAAATGATTTTTTCCTTTTGCCTTCTCGTTAAATAGGAATCGACATTCAATAGCATTTTCAATTTTTTTAGCTTCGTGATTCTAATAACCCATCTTGATTGATTTTACGGAAATCTTCATCGTTTTAGCTTTGAAATCAGTTTCGTGTCGTAAATCAAATCAAGCATTAAAATGCGTTGGGGCCATTTACGGGCATGTAAGCCATCAAAATAACCCCAAACGCCCCTAATCGCATATTTCACTATTACGGTGCCTTAAACCCGATTTCAACTTGATGACGTTTTAAGGCCCGACGATTACACATTTACAATCAAGGACATATCGACCCTATTACATACACCCCAAAAATGTCCATCATCGGATTTGGACCACGGGGTCGCGTTCCTAGGCTCACATCCATAATTTCTACACACCCACAAAATGGATATTACAACGATTAAACAAGCTAAAAATCACCAAATGGATATCATCGGGCCATTAGGAAGAATTTCGTTCCGTTGGAACCCTCACTAATAGTCCCTAGTCCATGGATTCTCAATAATATACAAGAAAAACTACATTTAATGTACCCCAAATGACTAAAAGCTTAACAAAATGATATAACAAAAATGCTATAAAAGAGGGCTTTTTCACCTTGCAAATGACACCACGATGCGTATAAACTCGTATATTAATTAGAGTAGAAAATATATATGATACAATCTCACAAAAGAGGTATAATTCCTCACTTTTTCCTCTCTTTTCTCTCTTTTTCTCGCCGCTCTTTGTTGCTGATTTCTTCCTCTTTTCTTTCTTTCCTCTTTTCCCTTCTGTATCCGAATGAAGAAATGAGCTGATAAAGGCTGGCCAAGGGCAGCCGCAGATTGATCTGCGGCTGGCCTTGGTTTCTCCGTGCCCATCGCGCACTTCAGCCGCCCGCCGTGCACTTGAATTATTTTAATCGTTGGCCGCAGATCAATCTGCGGCTGGGTGGGCTAATTTTCTCGATTTTCGAGCCGCACCTTGATTCTCGTGTCGTACCGTTGGTTTTTTCTGAAGGATTTGTATTTTACAGTCCGGGAACCGCTGGGAAACGTGCCATATCATTTCGCTTTGATCGTTGTCGTGTCGGCTTTGATCGTATGTCGTTGCGGTGGCTCTGAGTATTCGTACTTATGCCCACCTTTCGTTCTCGTAGGCTGGGTTCATTGACGATTTTGCCCTCCTGTCAGGGTTAGTATAGGAAGTGCAAAATTTGGGTGTCTACAACAGCATCATTCATAAACAATTCCCAAGTCATCTAACATTAATAAACATCAATGCGGAAACATATATCAAGTCTATTACATAAACATCACTTAATCAAATAAAACAAGTCTTCATCACTTGTTTGCTTTTCCTTTGCCCTTACTAGTGGATGGCTCATCAGTTCTTTCAACTTTAGCTGCAATGTTATTCTGCAAGGGTGAGCAATGATTGCCCAGCAAGTATAACAACAACAGTAATAATAACATGCGAAATAATTAACGGATATTGAATAATCGAATATTTAGCTTTTGAGTCAAGAATGTAAGACAAGATTCAAAAGAACGTCGGAGGGTCTTAAGACCACGAACTATGTCCCAGGTTATCAAGTATTTCTACTTTAAACCTTTAACAGTCGTAAGACTATATGGACCTTGATTCTCGTACTCAGGGGGATCATCCCTTTGTACCATGTATGTGCACAACATCTTAACGCTAACATGTAATAAAATCCCCTGTATAAGGGTTGTTCATCTCAGTTTGACATCGAAGTCCGCACCAAAGGAAGTTTGGTTTGGATTTACTTCAATAACGTTTCCAGAATTTAGAACGCTCATCAACTATGGACTAGTCGAATCAAAAAGGGTTCGCTAGTCAATCAAGGTTCAAAAGGTGTAATTCGAGAATCAAAACTAAATCTCACAAAAGGTACAATTGTAAAAGTTCTATATATAACTGAAGCATTACAAAGAGAAATTTTAAACATCTCATTGAATCCATGAAATTGAATGGAATAGAAATAATAACTTGCTCGAGTAAGTAATAGCATTATGAAACATATATGATACGAGAATTAAGTTCAGGAACTTGCGTGATTGAAATCAAGGTAGAAAACTTGCGTAAATGTAAAAGTAGGGATAAGATACTTGCCTCGTGCGTAGACTATAAATTTAAGACTCACGTTCTCTAAATCAACCTATACATACAGTTTATAAAGCAGTAGTAACAATAATTAGTTACAGTATTATAAACACGTCAGAACTCATTCTCATCAAATTTCATTTTAATAGCTCAGTTGACACCGAGCAATCAATGGGTTTATGCTTACCACCTATTACAGTACCTTAACATTCATTTTATACATTAGCCTTAGTTTTAGGCATGTCTACGATATCATAACATGATCTCAAAGAAAGAAGAAAATTTTTACTCTCGTCTTTTTACTCTTTTTTTTTAATTCTTCGCCGGGGCGAGGAATCCCTTCACAAAATTCGCGCCGGGGCGAGCTCCCGCCGAGGCGAGGAATTTCTTCACAAAATTCTCGCCGGGGCGAGATCCCGTCGGGGCGAGAAATTCCTTTACAAAAATTTTTGTCGGGGCGAGCTCCCGCCGGGGTGAGAAATTCCTTCACAAAATTCTCGCCGGGGCAGAAACAGGCCAAAATTTCCAATCTTGTTATTCTAATCGTCAAATTAAACATACCTAGACATTATAATTCATCTATAATTGTTACCCAAGCCTTATAGCATAATTCTAACAACTTAAATTGCATAAATCATGAATCTAAGAATCAAATTTGAGGTTTCTTATCAGTTTATCAAAGTTTCTATATTTTTCATGAAATCACACATAGCAGGTTCATTATACAGCCAAATTAATCCGTTTAAATCTTGTTTCCTTCATTATCACATGCATAAGCAAATTAAGTAATCAATTTACCCAATTAACTAGCAACACAGACTTCAATTTCATACATTCAAACCATGTTCGTACACTGTACTACTCTGTAAACTTTCTGAATTCTCATATAAACGTAATTTCACGGATTAAATTACTCTACATCATATTTAAATCATATAAAACACATAAATACATGCTTATTAACATCTAACATCAATTTATTTAAAGACTTAGCCATACAATTTGGTTTACAAAGAACTCAGAACATGCATTCATGGAGGAAATTAAGAAAACATAAATTAAAGGTTAAAATCAAGAATTACCTCTGATTAAATGCTTTAACTAATACAAGTAGATGAATAATTTCTTCAATTCTCCAAATTTCTCTCTTTTTCTCTCTGATTAATCTTTTTAGGAATGAAATGAATGAATACGTATAATGTAAAAGAACTGATATAAACATGGGTGTCAGTTAATCCATAATGGTTAACTGACTCCAACTTCCTTAAGGCCTCGTTTGGCTTGCTTACAAACTCTTCTTTTGGTTTATTTTAATAAATAGCTTATAATATAGTTTAATGTCGCACTTCTAAATTAATAAAATAATCTCATTGAAATCAATTAAATAAGGTAAAATAATACCACATTAAATCACATATTCATATGATTAAAAATATCATTTATTAATAATGACAAATCGTTTAGTCTCTAATTAATAATTAAATTAATTAGAAATAACATTATACTTATTTAAATAATGCATTTAATCAAATAAATTCAATTAAACACATACTTTAAATATACAAATTCTCTACATTAATTTAACTAATGTAACACATATAATTAAATTAATCTACCACAAATTCATCAATTAATCAATTAATTCAACAATCAAATCATCGAAAAATATTAATTCAATCAATAAATATTCAAATTAAGTTACAAAATTCTCGTTTGTCACAGTGGTGCTTGTACATTTTTAGGACAAAGTTTAGTGTCCTGGCATAGTAAAAAGCAAACTTCAGTTGCTCTATCAACCACTGAGGGTGAATATTTAGCTGCAAGAAGTTGTTGCTCTCAAATTTTATGGATGCGCCAAACATTGTGTGATTTTGATATTACATGCAATAATGTGCCAATTTATTGTGATGATATTGGTGCAATAGATATTTCTAAAAATCTTGTGCTTCATTCTCGAACTAAGCATATTGAGGTTAGACATCACTTTTTGATTGATAATGTTGCTAAAGGATTAATTAATCTAGTATTTGTCCCAACCGAGCATCAATTGGCTGACATTTTTACAAAACCTTTAAGTGAAGAACGGTTTTGCACCTTAAGAAGAGAACTAGGCATGACTATATGTGCATAACATATCAATGTAAACATATTGGATTATTCTTTTTGATACTAATAAAAAGGGGAAAAATAATCTATCTTGCTTTAACTGTCTCTTATGAACTATTTTTGTTGATGACAAAGGGGGAGAGAGATTACTAAATTGATATGCAATAAATCAACTTATGCTTAGTAATTATATGCATGGTTTTAGGGGGAGCCATATATTAAGGGGGAGTCATATATTATTCGTTGTCATCATCAAAAAGGGGGAGAATGTTGGTTTATACTATCTTGGTTTTAATGATGACAAGTTGTTTTTGTAGTGTTATTACATTTTCAGGATATTGAAGTTATGGAAGATTTCTTAAAATCTTGGTTCTTAAAGGAAAGAGAGAATTGAAGCCATGAAGGCTTGAAGAAATGATTGAGTCTTTAGGAATTTAATGTAAGATCCTAGCTTTATTTATATCTCAATCAAGGCTCTAGGATTTGCATTGCATGGAATCAATCATGGTAGTAGTTAATTAATAAGGTCTAATATTCTGCTGAAACTACCCATTAAGTATTTTGCTAAAGCTGAATATTCTGCTGAAACTAATCCCATTAAGCTTACTAAAGTTGTCCACTACTTTAGCATGATTCCTAATCCCATTACTTAGTATTTTGCTGAAGTTGTCCATGCTATCCATTCATACTAAAGATGTTCATTACATTAAGTACAATACTGCCTATTTTAACTACTCTCACATTATCTCAAGATGGCACATGTTGTTCATTACATTAAGTGTAATGCTCTCCATCCCAACTACTCCCACATCATCATAAGAGTATTGCTAGCACATGTTGTTTATTACATTAAGTGTAATGTTGTCCATTTCAACTACTCCCATATCATCTCAAGAATATTGATGGCACATGTTATTCATTACATTGCTGCCCATCTCACCTACTCCCACATCATTTCAAATGTCTAAATAGCTACTATTCTTCTACTATAAAAGCATACCAGCAGTAGCTTGAAAAGAAAAAGTTAGAGAACAACAATAAGAACATATTCTGATTTCTAATCTCTTCACAAACACTTAAACAAGGCTGTCCATTTCTCTAGTGTGAAGAATTACTTAAAGGTTGTTGTGCTTCATCTAGTATCTATCTACTTCCAGTTTATTTTTTGATTTCTAATCTCTTCACAAACACTTAAAGAAGGATGTCCATTTCTCTATTGTGAAGAATTACTTAAAGGCTGTTGTACTTCATCAAGTATCAATTAGTTTCAGCTTGTATTCACTACACTCAAACTGGTGATATCTTCATCTAACTCTTTGATCATTGCATATTAGTTGAGCCTTAAAATTATTGATATAATTATTGCTTTGATCATAGTTTATCTTGTTATCATCTCTTGATAAATTCTCTAAAACAGTTGTTAATTTATTATTTCTAATCCGGGTTGGATTAGGGGTTTTACAAGCAAGTTCAAGGAGACGTAAGTGTCTAAGGGTGCATAGGTGCACGGGGAGCTAAGGTGCTCGGGGAGTATAAGTACTCAAAGGTTGTGGAACTTGTCTTATAAAGGAGATTAATTATAAACCAAGTTTATTAATAAAAGAGTCTCCAATACTAGTTGGTATTGGACGTGGATTAGGCCGTTAGAATAGAGGTTAAAGGCTGAACCACGTAAAAATTCTTTGTGTTCATGTTATTAATTGTTTTGCTTTAATTGCTCACTACATACTTTGATTTGATATTAACAAATTACTTTAATTAGAAAATTCCGATATCGTTTGTTCCCACACTTATTCAACCCCCCTTCTAAGTGTGCTTATCGAATTTCAAATCTCTTCTATTTTTATAACTTAATTATAATTTTGATCTCCCTTCCCTTTAATTTAGTAATTTTATAATTAACGTGGGCAAACATAGACTATGAAAATTTAAAGATTAACTATAACCCATCAAAACTTCTTTGAGCAAGCATGGATTATGAAAAACTCATATCTTAACAATAATCTATCAAATCCTCTTAATTAATTTAAAATCACAAAAGAACTATAAAACGAAGGTATTTCAATAGTGAAACATGAAGGCGAAATCAGTTAAACATAAAAGCATAAATAATAAAAGAGATGAAAAATATTATCATGAATAATTATTTAATTTTATTTTCATCCTAGATTAAAGAAATTAACTAGACATGAAAATAAATAAACTAACTAAAATAAAGAAGAAGAAGTAGAAAATTAAAAATAAAATAAAAAAACTCCCTTTAATTAAGAATCATCCAACGAACGCACAATGAAGAAATAATTTAATTTACTTCTACTCCTAACCTAAACTAATACCCAAAAGAAAACCTTCTCCTCTCTCTAAAATAAGAGACCTATTTTTAGGAAAAATAAATTTGTGCCATAATTTACATTCATTGAACTTGGCCTCTTTTATTCCCTTTTTTCCTCTTCTTTCCTTCTTGATTTCAATCTCTACATGGTAATCTCCGTAGAGTCCCTTTCCATGTAGGGATCAACTTCCTAGTGACAATCAACTTCTCAAAGATATCTTCTAGATTGACTTTTTTTTCTCTCGCTAGATTTGACTTGCACAACAAGATTGTTTCACCTCCTTCCTTCTCTTTGTAGGATTCTTCTTAGATATTTTCTTACATAAATAAGAGCATTAAATATCGTTTGATCACCAAGATTTTGACTTTATTGCAACAAAATATTAAATCCTATAAAATAAAATAAAACATATTAAATAAATAAACTAATATAATTAAAAGAACAAAATTAGGGATAATAAAATGTATGAATTATGTGTCTATCAGATACCCTACCCATGACCTGGAATTGGTAGCGATAGTTTTTGCCTTTAAGATTTAGAGACATTATCTCTATGGGAAAAAATGTGAGCTATTTATGGATCATAAGAGTCTGAAGTATATCTTTACACAAAAGAAGTTGAACATGAGACAGATTATATGGATAGAATTAATCAAGGATTATGATTGTGAAATTTTATATCATCCAGGAAAGGCCAACGTAGTGGTAGATGCTTTAAGCAGAAAGAGTAGAGAGAAGTTGTTTGTATTGACAGAGCAGGAATAACTAGTAAAAGAAATGGCTAGAATGGAGTTGGAGGTGAAAAATCCGAATGATTCAGAGGAGAGATTGATGGAGATGGATGTTGATGAGTGTGTTTTATACACACAATTTGGGTACTTTTGGCCTTGATAATTTGTAAGTCTTTGGGTACTTTATGTGGTTTTATTGTATTTTTATCTTAATTTTAGATATTATGGTTTTATATTGTTTATATTTGTTTAGTATTGTCTTTTATGCATTTTTACTATGTTTGTAGGAATTGAAATAAAGACCGCTCGGATCGTTGTTCATAATGACTCAATGTTCGTGCCTGGACGTCCGTGCCCGAATGGTTGAACAATAGAAATTAGTGTTTGGCGACGCTCGATGCTTAATTTGATATCATTTAGTAGTTAGGTCTGCACGACATTAGAACGAGTGCACGACGTTCAGCATCGGCCAAACCATAAGGGCAAGCCCGTGCTTGGATATCCGTGCCCGAATGATAATACGATGAAAATTTGTGTTTGGCGATGCACGGGATTTAATTTGATGACATTTGGTAGTTGGGCGTGCACGGCGTCGGAATTGCGTGCACGACGTGCGGCGTCGGCCAAGCCACGGGCGCACGCTGGGCGTCGGGCGCTGGATGTCGGGCGCTGGCGTTGGGCACGGGCACATGGGCGCGTGCGGGCCTCAGCAGGCGCCGGGCGCGGGGCCTCGGCAGGGGGGCGCGGCACTGAGCAGGCATAACCGTGGGTGCTGCTCGGCAGGCGCTGGGTGCGGGCGCCGTGCGGCGCGCGCGGGGCTCGATAGGCGCTGGGCGCGGGGCCTCGGCAGCGGGGCGCGGCACTCGACAGGCATGGGTGTGGCACTCGGCAGGCACTGGGCGCGGGCGCCATGCGGCGCGCGCGGGCCTCTGCAGGCGCTGGGCGCTGGGCCTCGGCAGCTGGGCATGGGCGTGCGACATTCAGCAAGGGCTAACCAGGGCCTAGGCGTGCGCGCGCCAGGCGGCGTGCGGGCGCGCCGAGCCTCCTGAGTGTGATCCCAGCTGTCGGGTTTGTTCAATCTGAGCGGGTTTTTGGGTCCAAATCCATGTGGAGGCTAGGGTTTTCAGAGGAGCATTATAAATAGAACATTTTGCCTCTATTCTTGTTATTCTCACACTTCTTATTACACATCTATGGATTGGGAGGCTAGGCTAAAACATTAAATTGAGGCCAAAAGTACTGCAATACAAGGAAAACTCAGCAAAAGCCAAGGAACCAAGAAGGAAAGGATTGTCAAAGGGATATCTGGACCTTGGGAGGCTGCACATACATCATCAAGAAGAGCTTGAGGGCTGCAATTCAAAGTAATTTCCAGTAACAAGCTAAGGAGCAAAAAAAGAAACGAATGCCAAATGAAGAGGAAAAGCTAGAGATTGACATCAACCAGGCAAGCAACACATGATTATCTTCTAAATGGGTTTTATCATCTCTTGCTTTCCTTTGAATTTGTATTTCTATTTCATGATGTACACCATATGTTTGATGTTTTGCTTAGCTACCATGAACTACAATTTGTATTCTAAGATTTCAATGGAACCCAACACATAGTTTGAATTGACTTCTATCTCTTTATTATTAATTACTCACTTTGTGGATTGAATATCATAATTTATGCTTCATATCTTAATTGCCTAGCTAGTAATTACCGTGGGAACCTATACGAACTTGACGAACGGATTACTGTGTTTAGACCTTGTTATGATATCATGCGAAAGTTAAAGATTATTGTGGGTTATTAATTGAGATTAAGTGACATGTGTCTTGTTGATTATCCTCAATGATAGGTAACTTGATAGTATTTAGGATAGACATATACCTAGATACTGTGTGCAACCAATAGAGAATCTATTCTTAATGACTTCTTATGTGAAAGTTGGTAATTGAAAGGACGGTTAATGAGATTTAGTGACACGTGTCTTGTAATTGTTCTTGAAATTGGTCTATTGATAGTGTGTAGGATAGACATATACCTATATGCCGCATTAGGAAGATTCGAATTTGACCATCGATAGAGGCTTATAAGTAGCTTTGATTTCTCAGTTTGTAATTCTATATTGTTAAATAATTCAAATGAGAGAGTTAGGATATTCAAATGAAGTGTTGGGGGAAATTGCAATCTTAGACTTGTTAATATTAGATTTCATTATCTTAATGCTTTCCATAATTCTTAATTATTGCCAAACAACAAAACAAACTCAATTCATCAGCTGTCAAAATAAAATCGAGACGATATATAGTTGGTACTTGGGATACACTAGAATAATTCCCTGTGGGTTCGACAACTCTCTTATTACTTTATTACTTGTTGACCGCGTATACTTGCGCGCATTTTTCGGTTGCGAAATCGGCCAATAGATGTAAGTCTAACCTTATTGGATAAGGTGAAAGAAGCTCAAGAAAATGATGAAGAATGTGGTAACATTAAGACATGGTTAGCCGAAGGTAAAAAATTGAAATATAAAATTGATGGCACCAGATTACTGAGGTTTGAAGAGCGAGTTTGGGTACCTTCAATACCGGAATTAAGAGAGGAGATTTTGTAAGAAGCGCACAGTACGAGATACTCGATTCACCCGGGTAGTACGAAGATATATCAAGATTTGCGTCAATATTTTTTGTGGCCGAACATGAAAAGAGAGGTTACCGAATGTGTTAGTCGATGTTTAAGTTGTCAACAAGTTAAGGCAGAACATCAACGACCGAGTGGATTATTACAACCATTAGAGATTCCTGAATGGAAATATGAGCACGTCACGATGGATTTTGTGATGGGACTTCCAGTAATGCAGAAAGGTTACGACACCATATGGGTGATAGTGGATCATCTTATAAAGTCAACGCACCTTTTCCTGATCAAGATTAGGTGCAATCTGGATTAACTCGTCAAATTATATATCAACGAAATAGTTTCAAGATATGGAGTGCCGATATCAATTATATCTGATAGGGATCCGCGCTTCACGTCAAATTTTTGGAAGAGTCTTCAAGAAAGAATGGGGACACAATTAAGGTTAAGCACCGCGTATCATCCATAAACCGATGGGCAAAGCGAGAGAACGATTCAGACATTAAAAGACATGCTCAGAGCACGTGTTATGGACTTCAAGGGAAGCTGGGAGGATCATCTTCCGTTAGTAAAGTCTCTGTATAATAATAGTTATCATGCGAGCATTAGTATGCCACCGTACGAAGCACTGTATAGGAGAAAATGTAGAACGCGCTTATGTTGGGACGAGGTAGTGTTAGGTTTGTATATAACGCGAACATGCAATCAAATTGTTCTAAATAAAGCAGAAACACGATAAAATCAGATTTTAAAATTTTATACAAACCATTACCATGATCTTTGTTTATGCACAGTTATTAATTAAACGAAAGAGATGGAGAATAAGAATTATACCCTTATAGAATTCTAGCTTCATCAGGTATAAGTTCACCTCCAATTCATTCCCGTTCTCCTTGAATTCCACCGATTAAATTTATTCCTTTGATCAACGTTAGCCACCCAAGTGTTTGGCCTCTAGAGGTGATCCACCAAGGAATAATACTTGTTCAAGAACACGGGTGTTGGCAAAACCCTAGTTTCTATCTCTATAGAAATTATAAGTACTCTCCACAATTCTTATGCAAGAGTGTATAACCCTAATCTATGATAAGCCTTCTCTTATTTATAGATGTAGGATAACCCTTCCCTAAATTATTTAGGATTAGGGTTTCTATTCTAATTAAACTCCTAATCTAATTATGAATTAATGAGAGAGTACTTCTATTAATTAATTTCCAATCCTTATTAGGAATTAAATAATAGTAATAGTAATAATAATAATAAGACTCCTCTTATTAATTTATATTTAATATTTTTAAAATATTAAATAATAAATATTAAGCTATTTAATTTATTCTATCTCCAAAGACTAAATTAAATACACTTAACTTATTATTAGAATTATGTCATTTACTTCTTAAATAAATATTTTTTTTTGCAGTGTGACCCTTTAGGTTCTCCATATTAAACTGGTTGTGAATAAATCAATTAGAACAATTCTAATCTTATTTAAATAAATAAATTAAACTATTTAATTTATTTAAATAAATAACATTTATTCTACAATAAGAGTAAACCCCCTTAGCGATCAACGACTTTCCAAATAATATAGATTTTAACATTAATTATAAAATAAACTTTCAGTGAATAGTTATCGTACAATTCAATTCTTCTACCATATAATTTTCCAATTAAATATAAGAAATGAAATTATTGTCAAGTCTTATTTTATTTAATTATATGTATTCTGATTCTCAAATGCACAACTCTAAATAATGCAAATTAAAAACTCCTTTCTAATTTCATTCTGCCTTGGCCAAGGACTACTGAGTTGTCATTTATCGAATCACATAGGACATTCACATCATTTACTAGACGTGATAGATTCTTTATTGATCATTTACCTATCTCCATGTACAACTTATTATACCTAAGCATACCTTTTTATATACCTTAAAGGTTTTAAGGGATATGTCAAAGTGTTGGTTCTGGGGGACACAATATGGATCTAGTAGGGGGGGATTGAATAGATCCTTTAAAACTTTTTCCATTTATTAATGAAAGTATAACAGTTATGAAATAGAGAATCAATTCATGCACAACGGAATAATCATTAGTAACCCCTTCATAGATTCAAGCATAATCTCAATTCAATTTACAAATCTATGGTATGGTTGATAACAAATATAGCAGTTCATTTAGCATAAAGTAAATAACATAAAGTAAATAACACAGGAGATTTTAAGTGGTTCGGAGACTGAATAACTCCTACTCCACTCTTCTACTTCAACAAGTAGGAATCCACTAATTATTTTAGTCACAAAGACAAGGACTCTACGCCTTCCTCAAGTCCAGCAGACAAGAGTTGTTTTTAGCCACAAAGGCAAGGATCCTATAACCCTCCTCAAGCCCTGCAGACACGGATCCTCTGACCCCTCTTGAGTCTTACAGACTTAAGTTATTTTTAGTCCCTCGGACAAGGATCCTATGACCCTCTTCAAGTCTAGCAGACTTGGAAACCCAGTTCACAAAGAACTCTTCAAGGCCAGCAGCCTTGGAACTTGTAGACTAAGCCCAGCAGACTTAAAATCTATTGTACACTCCGGTACTCAGCAAGTCCAGCAGATTTGACTTTGTTTAGTCACTTAAGACAAGGACACCTTGCCCTCTTTGGTGTGTTGATTGTTCGTTGGATTGTGCTGCCAAGATGAACTTTGATCTCCTTCATCTTTAGGTACTTGGCAGCTGTTAGTGATCTTCTTCTGGATGCTACTGATGATGGTCGTTGAATCCCTTCCTTCCTCTGGTACATAGTAGATGTAGATGATCACTTCTGTTGAACACTAGTTGACTTGTCCAAGTCAGTCTTTTATCTATTCAGCCCATAGTGTTCCTTGCTTGATCATAGAGTTGTTCGTTCTGGATCTGGTTGCTCTAGATCTTGGCTTCTTGGTTATTCGAGTCTTAGGTCGTATGTCAGCCCTTTGGCATACCTCTCATGTCGCAGTGAAGCTTCTAGTTGATTGTCCAGTTTGTGTTCTTGCTCTCTTACTTATTGCATACTGACACACCCTTTCATTTGAGTGTGGTTTTCTCTTTTGTAGTTCTCCATTTTCTTCCCGTTGGAAGCTTGGTGTTGATATCTTCACATTGCACTTCTTTCTATTGGAGACTAACTTTCTGCAGACTTATTTATTGTACCACTGAGTATTTTACTTCCCTAAGTCTGCTAATGATGGCTGAGTCAGCATCCATTAGTTGGTACCAAGATAATGGAGTCACATGCGCTGCTTGTTGACTGTTGCAGATATGACTATTTGAGCTCCACTCAAATTGGTTACTTATTATACTCCTTTATCTACTCAATCGCTCATCTTGGAATAGCAACCCTGAGTGCCCTAATATTTTTAATCCAGCTGGCACTCTCTTACTTGCTCTACGATCATCTTAGGTGTAGCCTGTATCTTTGATTGTAGAGTGAACTGCTTGTCTCTAACTGAAGACTGTTACCTTTGATCATAGAGTTTACTATTAATTTTAGTTGTGGCTTTGTGCTGCCTTGCAGTTCGTAGGGTGGCTGACTGTACTTGCATTGCGCTTTTGATGTGCTTCTCACTATACTGCAGTTTGTGTTCCTTTATGCTCTGTGATCTCTATTTGGCTTTTCGTTCCCAGAGCATAGCATTATGATCTTCGTTTAACCATTGTTGCACTGCTTTATCATAGAGGACTGCTCTATGTTCTATAGGTGTTGGCTCTGCTGCTATGTTATAAAGGACTGCTCTATGATGTTCTGTTTGCTGTGGCACCTTTGATGTAGAGGACTGCTTTACTTAATCTTCAGACATTCTTCCTTAGGTCATAGAGTACTGCTCTATGATCTTCTTGCTTTGCTTTGCTGAGACTACTAGAGTGCTTCTGTTGTTTTAGACTCAACTCTACGATCACTTGATCTTGTTGTAACTCTCCAACTCTACGAGCTTTGTCTTTGATGCAGGTCTAGAGCCTTGATGGATCGTAGAGTGATTACTTGACCTTGTCCTTTGATCTCTGTTATGGCTTGATGCTTTGGTTGTGCTCAGAGATCTTGCTATGTCTGATAGCTCATGCTCAGCTTGCTTGGTAGTCTTGAAGATTGCCACTTTATCTTTGAGTGCTTCAGCAGTGACTGCTCTACTTTGTTGCTTGATTGCAGACTATTCATGGGAGTCGTAGAGTGGCTGACTTGTACTGACTCTCTACGATTTCCTTACCAGCTCTGCGTTAACATGCGTAACTCTACCATCCCCAATGAGTGATGCCGAGTGAGCTCTACGATCTGTCAAGCCTGTTACTGTGCTTTCCTAGCAGACTCTACGATCATGGAATTTAGCACTTCAATGCCGAGGCAACTCTACGTCCTGCCGAGAGTGCTCTACGTTTGGACGGGACAACTCTACGTCCTGCCGAGAGTGCTTTACATTCTGTCAAGAGAACTCTACGTCCTGTCGAGTTTTACTCTACGTTTTCCTGAAAAACATTGTGATGACATACTTGGCTCTGCGACGTTGACTGACTGTTCTACGATCCTTCACTTAGTTAGTGCAATGCTCTACGATCAGTCTGGCCCTTGTTTGTACATATATCATTATAGCTCATAAGATCAACCTAACAAATTTGATCTTTATCTATTCTAAGTCCTTGTACATCATATTCATTTAAGGACTTTACAAATCCTAATCTTACAAACATGCTCTGATCAGATAAATATTCATTTAGCTCAGATCAACCTAACATATTTGATCTTCTAAGTCCTTGTGCATATATTTCATTAAGGACTTTACAAGGCTTTAACAGTATGAATGTTCTTCTTATCATTTTGTCATCAATCAAATCACATATAATGAATAATAGTAATCACATGCAGATCTTATAGCATTCTTCCCCTATGATAATGAGTGTAACAATCGCATGCTGATTCCCAACAATCTCCCCCTATTTGATGATGACAAAAACACTAATAACATAACATTCAATTTAAGCAATACATGCAAGTGTGTGAGTACTAATGTGACTTAAGATACAGTAAGTCACTGTATTGCTCGATAAAATGAAATGATGGGCATTCAAGATAGTCATTTACATCATATCAAGAAATTTAAACATATGCCGTTCACAAGCTATAGTAATCTACCAAGGAGATCCTAGTTACTAGCATAAGTCAGTTAATTTCTTCTTGCTTGTTAGAGATATACCTTCTTCTTGATGTTGTCTTATTACTGCTTTCTCCTGCCGCTGTCCTCTTTATTATTTTGTGTCTTTCTCTAGCACATGCTCCCCCTTACTTCTTGCTGGTTCTTCTCCTTCTTCTCTTGGCTCACTTCCTGCACTTCCTGCTGGTTCTTCTTCTTCTTCTCCTGGCTCCCCCTTAGTTGTTGGTGCTTCATGTTTGTTCTTCTTGTTTTTCTTTAGCTCCTTTCTTATTGTCATACTGGCAATTATCCTCTTTTTGTTCTTCATCTTCTTATGCTTCATCTTTTTGTGCTTCATCTTTTTCTCTCCCCTTTTTTGCCATCAATCATTTGAGAGAGATACTGAACATGCGTAATGAGCTATTCAACTAAGTAGGAGGTGTTACCAACTTCCATTTTCACCTCCTGCTGGCCAAGCTCCATTTGCTGAGTTAGGGACTGGCTGAGGTTCTATACTTTAGCTGACAAAGTCTGAAGAGAGTGTGCATTCTGTTGTTGTAGTTTCAGAACCTCAGTTTTCTGCTGCTCAATAGAGTTGAGATATATCTGATCTCGTTGATGTAGCTTTGAGAACATGTCTGTGAATGAGGCTTACAATTTCTTGTAGAATTCATTATCTTCTCCTCTAGTTATCTTCTTTGCTGCTTTTGTGACTGAAGAAATGTTTCCAAGCAATTCTTCGAAGTTTTTCAACAACTCTTGGTCAAATAAGACATCTTCAAAAATTGGTGTAGTTGACTTGGATTTCTCACTCTTGTAGATGTTCTCAAGAGCAATGACAATATTAAATAGCTCTTTGTTGGATGAGGAAGGGATGTCAGTGGAGATATTAGGGAGTTTGGTACTTGGCTGAGACTGGAAGGCTGTAGTCGTAGAGTTACAGGGTTCCACAACTGCAGACTCTACGAACTAGTTTGTTGTTTTGCCTTTAACACTGTTTTCTAATATATAGTATGGAATGTATATACCTTCAGCATGGCGATAAACTTTGAAATGTTGTGTGTCCTTGATCAGTAACTTTGGATAAGATTAAACTCTTGGGAAGTTTTGAGAGATCAACTTCAGATTTGGAAACTGTGAGTAACAGCAGCTGATGAAGCTTGTATCTCCAAATCAATGGCCTTTAACCAGGGCATCCATGGGTAAAATCATGTCAGTTGTTCACTGTCAGGATCATATAGAACTGTAGTGCGATCAAGCTCAATGTCTTGAAAATTGTTAAGAAGATCCTCTATGGTCATTGATACCACTTTCATTTGACCGTCGCCATAATCTATCCATCTTGTTGGCAACACAGCTCCTGGTTTGTTACAGGCCTCCAGCATAATCCTCCTTCCCATTCTCGTAGTTGCTGGCTTGAAGTGGCTTTTTGACACACTGTTCTCAGAATCAGAATCCTGTTGCATTTCATCATCATCCATTGCTTCTTTCCCTTTATCAGATTATGTGACAGTCATGTTCTTTGAACTTGCTTCCTCTCCTTTATCAGTGTCAGCTATCTTGGTACTCTTTCCCTCTTCTTTCATAGTTGCTCCTTTTTATTTTTCAACTGACTCTCTAGTTGACTGATCTTCATAGCTTGTTTCCATGTCCTCATCATCTTTTGTTGATTTATTGAGATTCTTTTCAACAGACATAGCTATATCTTCATTTCCTAATTTAGACTCACTTATGGTCACATCCTTTTTAACAAATTCATCACTAGATGCCACTTTTTTACTTATTTCTGCAGCTTCAGCTTTGTCACTCTTATCATCATCATCTCCAAGGTCAATTGTCACTGGTGGAATCTCTTCTTTACTTCTTTGACTTGAGAGTTCCATTATTTGCTTTAGTCTTGCACTTTGTCTCCTTCCTGAGGGTTTGACCATAGGTGCCTTGGATGCTACTTTCTCTTCCTTAGATTCATCTTTTGAGGAGGAGGTACTTTTCACTGGGGTTGCCTCAACTTTCACCTTCTTCTTGAGTGATTTTGAGGGAATGAGCTCAATTGATGAAGAGTCTTCAGATTGAGATGGTTCATCTTTCAATGTACTAGCTTTCCTCTTCCCTTTGCTAGCCTTTGAAGTCCCTCTGCTACTGCTACTAGATGTTCTCAACTTCTTGTTCTCCATGGGGTTCTTCTTCCAATTGTCAAATAATTTGGGTGACATGATTTTGTGGACATTTAGGGTTTCTCCCTCATCATCCCCAATTTTGCTTTTTTTCAGCCTCTTCTTCAGTATGATGCTCAAGAACCTTCCATAGTAGACCTTCAGGACTGGTTTATCTGATGTCTTCACTTTCTTGGCTTCTTTGACTAACCAATCAGACAATATAGCTCCAAAATTCATCTTCTTCTTTATGACAATGACGGTCATAATCTTCAGTTGCAAATCACTCACAGTATCATGGGCAGTATCTTTACATAGAATACACTTGCCCACAACCTCAACTAGGAATTCGAGCTTCTCAGGAAATGTCTTTTTCTTCATTCCTTTCACATGGGGATTCTTCACATAGCCCATCAATTTCTTGCCTTCATCAGAATCGATTCCTTCTAGGGATGATAGACCTTGGTTGGTAAATCCTAAACATTGATTGATTTCTGCAGCATTCATCTTCAGTTTGATTCCACGAACTTTAGTAGTCAGAACATCACCATCGATTACTGAATTCTGATAGAACTCCTTGATAAGATTAGAGAGGATCTTGGTGTTCGATCCCAAGCACTCTAAGAATCCTGCTTGCTTCACACTTTCTAGGATCTCCTTGAATTTCTCAACTGATTCTCCAAATTTGTCGAAACCAAGTTGAATACCTGATACGACTTGACAGTTTTCCATAATAAGGATTGAAGAATACTTGACTGTTGATAGAGATTTGAAGCAACAAGGGTTTTGAAGCTTTTGAAGGATGTTGTGTTTGGTTTGCTAAAGATTTGATGATTTTAGGGTTTTAAAAGATCAGCACAGCTTTATGAAAGGAACGATATTGATAACTGATAGGAAAGTGCAACCGGCAGTATTTAAAATTTTGACTGATATCAGTTCCCTCTTTTTGTCAAGTATACATGTGAGAGACTCATTTGTTGAACGTGGCCAACTGTGTTGAAACTTCCATAACTGCTGCACATCAGTTACTAAAAATGTGGCCCATGTCCTTTTAACTCTTGACTTAGCCCGTTCGTAGAGTGACTTGATGGCATTTCCCTTCACTCTACGATCATGTCTGTCGACGCCGGGTTTTCGCTTTCTCTTGGTCTTTTCCAATTTTAGCCTTTTGATTTAATGATTCTTTGGAAAAGATCGGCATTGATGTCGACGGGGTTTTAAAAGATCGTTTTTTATGATGAGCCAATTAACCAGAGTCGCCAGTTGGTATATTTGAAATGGATGTACCAACTCATCCGAGTTTTCGTTTTTTATAAATCGCTGGCTCATGTGTGACTCCGAATTAATTGGTCTGCGAATCGAGATTCATAGAGTTCGGGGGCTTGCTTAAGTGAGGGGAAGGTGTTAGGCACCCCTCGACTTCCGTGAAACACGGTTACCGCAATCTTAATGCTTTCCTATCCTTTAATTCATGAATATGTGTATGTAGGTGCGCGCGCGTGTGTGTGTGTGTGTGCCTATGTGCATGTTGTGGTGAGTTTGTATGAAAGAGTCATTTGGATTTTAGGGAAAATCGTGTTTTAATTTGAGTACGCGTCGGAATGTCTTTTCGATATACCCGAGAAAGCTTTATTCTTTATGAGAAAGGTTTGATTTTAATTGTCCAAAACTATGGGATTTTCATTAAATGTCGTTTTAACAAAAACAAGAGTTTTAAAACCTTCGTCAAAATAGGAATCGAGATCTATACGTTGCTTTCATAAAATGATGGGCAATTTCTAGGATCTCTTTCACCCTATGCACAAAGATTTAATAAAACGTCAATTATTTATAAAATCATTTCGTGTGATGTTTCGGAAAACGATTTTCTTTAGCTTTCTAGTTAGATAGGAATTGACATTCATTAACGTTTCTCAAATTTTAACCTCGTGATTCTAATATCCTACTTTGATTGATTTTATGAAAATCTTATCATTTAGCTTTGAAAACCAATTTCGTGTCATAAATCAAATCAAGCATAAAACACGCGTCGGGGCTATTCATGGGCATGTAAGCCATCAAAATATCCCCGAACGCCAACAATCACAAATTTCACTATTTCGGGGCCTTAAACCCGATTCTCGCCTTAGCGTCGTTTTAAGGCCCAACGATTACATATTTACAATGAAAACTACGTCATTTCTACTTCTTACATCAAGATATGTCCATCATCGGATTAGGACCCCGGGGTCGCTTTCCTAGGCTCACAACCAAGTATCCACAAACAATCGGATATTACAAGAAAATAAACCAACCCGGATAATCTAACAATACCAAGGCATTCTAAAACAACGATTTTAAAGGAATTGATACTAAATATAACACCTTAAAAAAACAAACAAAGAAATTAATGAACGAATATCATCGGGTTATTAGGAAGAGTTTCATTCCGATGAAAACTTCACTCACAATCCCTAATTCATTGTTCAATCAATAAATTACATGAAAAATTACATCTAATTTGATCAAATGATATGATAGAAATTGATATCACAAAAGAGATTTCACCTTGCAATTGATATCCAAATGGATGTAAACTTGATGTATTTGAATTTGAATAAGGAGTGTATTGATACAATCAAAATCAAAAGAATTGAATTCTCTCCTTTTTTTCTCTCTTTTCTTCCTATTTTTTGTTGCAAAATCTACTATTTTTCTCTCAAAATCCGTGCTGCTGTTTGCTGTTTTTCTTCTTCTTCTCCAAAATTCGCTGAACCTCCTGTATGCTGCCAGAAGCTGGGCTTAAATAGGCTGGCCAGAGCCAGCCGCAGATCTATCTGCGGCTGGCCGCAGATAGATCTGCGGCTGGCCAGCTGGCACGCCTCCCATCGCACTCAGCTGCTGAGTGCTGATTTCCCGGTTTTCGTGCTGGCGCACCCACTTGGCCGCAGATCTATCCGCGGCTGGCGGGCTTGACTTTCTCGATTTTCGTGCCACGCCTCGATTTTCGTACCGCAACGTCGGTTTTCGCTGACAGGCTCGTATTCCGCAGTCCGGGAACTTCCGGGAGACGTGCCACCTCATTCGGAAATGCCTGCCTCGGACGGTCATGCTGTCACGTCGACTTGGGCTGCCCAAATCATTGCGGCGGGACCGGGCGCTCGCCCTTGTGCCCGCTCCTTTGCTCCCGCAAGCTGGTTCAATTGACGATTTCGCCCTCCTGTCACGGTTAGTAGAAGGAAACGCAAAATTTGGGTGTCTACAATGTCTTCTTTGGTTACACCTACTGCTGCTTAGATGCTGACTTACACTTATCTTAGTGAGTGCAGGCTTTGATGAGAGAGTCTCTATTTAGGCTTGTAGTGGCTTCCTTCTAGAGTATGTAATCTTTGAAGGAATCTTGTTTTCTCTTGACATCCGAGCTGACGCTCTTCATGTTTTGTATCTTGTAGTAGAGCTGAGTCATTTGCTAGGTGAAGACTTTCCTTTAGGACCGGCTTCTTTCTCTTCTAGAGAGCTTCATGATCAACTCTCATTTAAGGGATCAACCTTTCTCCTTTGTTTCTTTTACACTTTAAGCTCTAGAGAATTGTTAGTGATGCATTCTCATTTAGTCTTTCGACAAGACTAAGGAAGCTCAGAAAGGGCAAGCCTCTAGGTTTGAAACGTAGGGCTTGGTTTATCTCTGAGGCGCTTGTCTAAGGAAGGACTATTTGGATAAGGTGTTTAGAATGTCATCACTGTCAATTATAATGTCTCTATGACTTGGAATAGAAAGGCTGGCTTGGTTTGTCAGTCGTAGAGTTTATGAATTTTATGAGGATTCATTTAGTTCATCAGGCACAGAGTTTTGTGACTCTGAGTCTGGGACAGGGTTATGTATGATGAAGTGTCACCTTGAGGATTTATGGGAGCTTTATTTTGCTTGAGTCATGAAATAGTTAAGAGCAATGACTTGATTTGTCTCTTAACCTGCTGGAGAACTTTTGACCCTGCAGGCTTATATGCCCTCTGTTAGGCTTAATTACTTTCTTTTGCACTCAAGGCTGTAGTTTTGTATCTCTTTCCATCTTGCAGCTTCACATTCCTCATCTCTTCAATTTCCTTGACTCCTTATCAAATTGAGCATTGCTGAACTTATCAGATTGTTGCTCCCCTATAGTTGATACTTCCATTTTAGATGAATGTCCATCTTTCTTCATCTAATCGTAGAGCATTCTCTTTAGCACTGGTCACTCTACGATCCTTCCCTTTATACTATTGCTGTAGAGCTGATGAAGTCTTGTACCCTTGGCTACTCTACGATCCTTTCATTCACACTGTGATCTTAGAGTTGAAGACCTGGTTTTTGTACTGCTTCTTGAGGAGCTTTATTATGTCGTATGGAGCTCCAACTTCTGAGAGGGATTTACTGGAGAATTATGCCTTTACCGTTTGCCAGAAGTTTGTTGATGAGGATCATCTTTTTCTAACTTCTTCCTTGAATGTGCTTGAGTGAGGATAAAACAATCATGATACCTGCAGGTTAACTCAATTTCTAACTTGGTATCCAATATTCTTGGGGTCATGCTGGATTAGTTCTTTTTGAAAGCTCAAGTCTTTTCCAGACTGTGGTTTCACAATTTATGCCGCTTAAATGAGATGGCAATAAGACATGCTGCATGACAGTGTGTGTGAGATAAAACATGATAAAGCGGATGTGGGTCCTCAATCCTTCTCCTTAGATGAGTCATTGCTTGCATCTTATTCTAAGTGTTTGAACCTTAGTAGAGTGGTGGTCAGTTCTGTGAGTTGTACCTAAAGGGTTCGTAGAGTTGATCAGTCTCCACAACCCTTCAGTGCACAACTGCAGACATGCATATACTCTACGATTTATCAAAGACTTAGATCATGAAGTAATGCACCACTCATCAAATAAGATGTGAGGACAAAGGTAGGATGCAAATAGCTTATTAAGCACAGTCACCTATCAAGCAACAGAGTTTAAATAGCTTAAGTTGATTTTACAATCCCAGAACACTTGGTTTTCCGCATCTAAGAATATACTCTCAATAGTAAGATAAATAATTATGAGTCTTTATCAGTACACACAATAGCAATTGCAAAACAGTTTAAGCACATTATACTCATTTAGCAACAAGATAGAAAAAGACTCTATTTGTAGAGACTTCAGATATTCATCTCAAGAGTTTTATTTTCAGCCTCAAACATGAATAGACAACAAAGTGATTGATAAGCCATTATTCTCACTTTCTTTCTTTTTCCTTTTGGGGTAGAAAATGATTACTTGATATGCTTACTGAAGTATGAAGACACGCAGCTATGCAATACATATTAACAGTTAAAGATATTTGCATTTTAGAGTGACAGAGATAGATACCTTGCTGATGTCAATTTCTTGACAGTCAGTGGTGCTGCTAGTAATGATGCATTTCTTTGTTAGTTAAACTCCCCCAGGTCATTGCTGGTTGATGAGTGTGTTTTATACACACAAATTGAGTACTTTTAGCCTTGATAATTTGCAAGTCTTTAGCTATTTCGTTTGGTTTTATTTGTTTTCATCTTATTATTGTGTAATATAGTTTTGTATTACTTTTATATGTTTTTGTATGCTTTTATGTGTTTTTACTTTGTTTTGTAGGAATTGAAATAAAGGCCTCTTGGATCGTTGTGTTTTTGACTCGACTTTGGCATTCTAGCTGCTTGTTTCTCAATTTGACCCATGATGCAATCCGAATCTCTCAAAACTCAAAGAACGAAAGTTGTAGATTTTGATCTTAGCTTTCCAGAACATCCAGAATCATCCAATTTGAAGTTCGTATGAGAGAGTTATGGTCATTTTACCATCGGATTTTGCATAAATTTTACACAGCAGCTGCTTCCAGGCCGTTTTGAGCCTTTCTCCGGCCATTATCTCGACGAGCTCCGGTTATGGAAGTTGTAGGGCTACTTCTTAGCTTTCCATAGCCTACTTAATCGCCTAAATCCGAGTTCGGACGAAGAAGTTATGACCATTTTACCAAAAGACGTCGAAGCTGAATCAGGATACAGGAAGCTGAAGCCAAGGAAGCTCGCCGGGGCGCGAATTTTAGGCTTATTTTGGCGCCGGGGCGAGCTCACCTGTAGCTATGCAGAAAGTGCGATTTTTGGTCCAAAACTCGGGAATAAGCTAGGTTTTTGGATACCCATCTCTTATAACACCAAGGAGGCGGCTGAAACTGAGATTCTAACACCATCTAACACTTCTAACATCAATTCTAGAGAGATGGAGGCTTCCATAAACATCAAATTAAGAGGAAAAATCTGCAATACAAGGCAATTTTCAGCAAAGTCCAAGGAACAAAAAGAGCAAGGAGTATCAAATCTTGAAGGAAAGCTAGAGAACAAGAATCAACCCATCAAGCAACCATTGAATATCTTCCTAAGGGGTTTTATCATTCTATCTCTAGTATTCTCTTCTTAATTTGTAATTCCATCATGATGTATAGATCAAATTTGATGTTTATTGTAATTCCCATGAACTAGAACTAATTTTCTAAGATTTCAATGGAACCCAATACATAGTTTGAATTGAATGCTCTCTCTTTGATGTTGGTTAATTATTTGTGATTAAATATCATAATTTGTCCTTTATATATTAATTACCTAGCTAGTAATTACCTTGGGAACTTATATGGAATTGAGAGAGGAAGTATAGGTTGAGACCTTGTTATGATATCATGTGAAAATTAGATATTCCTATGGGTAATTTATGAAATTAAGTGACGTGTGTTTTATTTATTACCCTCATGAATGGATAATTTGATTGTATTTAGGATAGACATATACCTAAATACCACATGTAATCCATGAGAGAATCCATGCTTAATGATTTCTATTGCAAAAGTTGGTAATTGATGGAGTAGTTAATGAGGTTTTGTGACATACACCTTACTAATTGTTCTTGATATGAGAATCTTGCTAGTGTGTAGAATAGAGATATATCTATACACCATAATGGAGAATACGTATTTGACCATCGAGAGAGGCTTAGACATACTTGTGATTTCTCGGGTAACAATCCTTGTGATTTAACTAGTTGAAAAGAGAGAGTTAGGATATTCAAGTGAAGTGTTGGGGGAAATTGTGATCTTAGACTTGTTAATATTTGATTTCATTATCTTAAAGCTTTCCATAGTTCTTTGATTATTTGTTATCTTCATTAATGCAAAACAACAAAAACAATTATCGTTTGTTTAAATAAGATTGAGATGATAAAAGGTTAATACTTGGAAAACATTAGTAATAATTTCTCGTGGGATCGATACTCTACTTACACTTTATTACTTGTTGACCGCGTATACTTGCGCGTTAATTGTCATTATATAATCGGACAACACTGGTCTCATCATTTGTTCCTTCATTGTGCTGTATTGACTGATATATTGAGCACATCTTTGAATTCTGCACTTGGTTGGTTATGACATCCCATATCATTGATACGCTTGAATAAACCTCTGTGTTCATATCTTGTAGAGTGGGAACATGTCATAAATGTTGAGAAGCTCATGGTGATGTCATTGTAAGTGCATGGATGATGGCGCATTATCCTTTAGATAACCCCTTGATCATCTTTCGTAAGACTTCACAATATCTTAGGTGGAGATGCAGATTCTCTTTTTAATGGAGAATATCTTCGTTCTTGCTGCACCTGTCTATTTCCTTCTTATGAGATAATCGATATGCTCAGTGACATCAACATGCCTGGTGATGATGAGTTTTCCATTTAAGCCCATGGAATAACCTGGATAGCTTAGGACAGTTTTTCCTGCATATACAATTTTTAATATATTACTCATTGTCTTGTCAACCAATACCTAGACTTAGAACTGATCTAACTTTGTGTCATGGATCTACTCAAAGCGTTAGCTTTAACATATTCATGAGAATCCGCTCTATTACTAATTGTTGGTTCCCGGGGACACAATGTGGATCTAGAAAGAGGGGTTGAATAGATCCTTTGAAACTTTTTCCATTTGTTAATGAAAGTATAACAGTTATGAAATAGAGAATCAATTCATCCACAACGAAATAATCATTAGTAACCCCTTCATAGATTCAAGCATAATATCAGTTCAATTTACAAATCTATGGTCTGGTTGATAACAGATATAACCGTTCATTGAGCATAAAGTAAATGACAAAAAGTAAATAACACAGGAGATTTTAAGTGGTTCAGAGACTGAATAACTCCTACTCCACTCTTCTACTTCAATAAGTAGGAATCTACTAATTGTTTTAGTCAAAAACACAAGGACTTTACGCCTTCCTCAAGTCCAGCAGACAAGAGTTGTTTTTAGCCACAAAGGCAAGGATCCTATGACCCTCCTCAAGCTCCGTAGACACGGATCCTCTAACCCCTCTTGAGTCCTGCAGACTTGAGTTTTTTTTAGTCCCTCAGACAAGGATCCTATGACCCTCTTCAAGTCCAGCAAACTTGGAAACCCAGTTCGCAATGAACTTTTCAAGGCCAACAGCCTTGGAACCTATAGACCAAGCCCAACAGACTTTGAATCTCTTGTACCCTCCGGTACTCAGCAAGTGCAGCAGACTTGACTTTGTTTAGTCACTAAAGAAAAGGACGCCTCACCCTCTTTGGTGTGTTGATTGTTTCTTGGGTTGTGTTGCCAAGATGAACTTTGATCTCCTTCATCTTTAGGTACTTGGTAGCTGTTAGTGATCTTCTTCTGGATGCTGCTGATGATGGTCGTTGAAGCCCTTCCTTCCTCTAGTACATAGCAGATGAAGATGATCACTTCTGTTGAACACTGGTTGACTTGTCTAAGTCAGTCTTTTATCTATTCAGCTCATAGTGCTCCTTGCTTGATCATAGAGTTGTCCGTTCTAGATTTGGTTGCTCTAGATCTTGGCTTCTTGGTCATTCGACTCTTAGCTCGTATGTTAGCCCTTTGGTATACCTCTCATGTCGTAGTGAAGCTTCTAGTTAATTGTCCAGTTTGTGTTCTTGCTTTCTTGCTTACTGTATACCGACACACCCTTTCATTCGAGTGTAGTTTTTTCTTTTGTAGTTCTCTATTTTCTTTCCGTTCGAAAGTTGCCATTGATATCTTCCCGTAACACTTCTTTCCGTTGGAGACTAACTTTCTGCAGACTTGTTTATTGTACCACTGAGTATTTTACTTTCCTAAGTCTGCTAGTGATGGCTGAGTCAGCATCCATTAGCTGGTACCAAGATAGTGGAGTCACATACCCTGCTTGTTGACTGCTGCAGATATGACTGTTTGAGCTCCACTCAAATTGGTTACTTATTATACTCCTTTATCTACTCAGCCGCTCATCTTGGAATATCAACCCTGAGTGCCCTAATATTTTTAATCCAGCTGGCACTCTCTTACTTGCTCTACGATCATCTTAGGTGTAGCCTGTATCTTTGATTGTAGAGTGAACTGCTTGTCTCTAACTGAAGACTGTTACCTTTGATCATAGAGTTTACTATTAATTTCAGTTGTGGCTTTGTGCTGCCTTGCAGTTCGTAGGGTGGCTGACTGTACTTGCATTGCGCTTTTGATGTGCTTCTCACTATACTGCAGTTTGTGTTCCTTTATGCTCTGTGATCTCTATTTGGCTTTTCGTTCCCAGAGCATAGCATTATGATCTTCGTTTAACCATTGTTGCACTGCTTTATCATAGAGGACTGCTCTATGTTCTATAGGTGTTGGCTCTGCTGCTATGTTATAAAGGACTGCTCTATGATGTTCTGTTTGCTGTGGCACCTTTGATGTAGAGGACTGCTTTACTTAATCTTCAGACATTCTTCCTTAGGTCATAGAGTACTGCTCTATGATCTTCTTGCTTTGCTTTGCTGAGACTGCTAGAGTGTTTCTGTTGTTTTAGACTCAACTCTACGATCACTTGATCTTGTTGTAATTCTCCTACTCTACGACCTTTGTCTTTGATGCAGGTCTAGAGCCTTGATGGATAGTAGAGTGATTACTTGACCTTGTCCTTTGATCTCTGTTATGACTTGATGCTTTGGTTGTGCTAAGAGATCTTGCTATGTCTGATAGCTCATGCTCAGCTTACTTGGTATTCTTGAAGATTGCCACTTTATCTTTGAGTGCTTCAGCAGCGACTGCTCTACGTTGTTGCTTGATTGCAGACTGTTCATGGGAGTCGTAGAGTGGCTGACTTGGACTGAATCTATGAACCCATGTTAGCACAATGGTTTCCTCTTTGCATTGTATACTCTACGATCCTGAGTAAGCTCCTTGTTATGCCGAGCCACTCTCTACGATTGCCTTACAAGCTCTGCGTTAACATGCGCAACTCTACGATCCCCAATAAGTGCTGCCGAGTGAGATCTACGATCTGCCAAGCCTGTTACTGTGCTTGCCTAGCAGACTCTATGATCATGGAATTTAGCACTTCAATGCTGAGACAACTCTACGTCCTGTCGAGAGTGCTCTACGTTCGGCTGGGACAACTCTACGTTCTGCCGAGAGTGCTTTACATTCTGCCGAGAGAACTCTACGTCGTGCCGAGTTTTACTCTACGTTTTCCTGGCAAACCTTGTGATGGCATACTTGGCTTTGCGACTATGACTGACTGCTCTACGATCCTTCACTTAGTTAGTACAATGCTCTACGATCAGTTTGGCCC
This sequence comes from Aralia elata, assembly GCA_034770075.1. Lineage (NCBI taxonomy): Eukaryota > Viridiplantae > Streptophyta > Magnoliopsida > Apiales > Araliaceae > Aralia > Aralia elata. The sequence goes on from CM068385.1 coordinate 55,100,649, forward strand.
TTGTTTGTACATATATCATTACAGCTCATAAGATCAACCTAACAAATTTGATCTTTTTCTATTCTAGGTCCTTGTACATCATATTCATTCAAGGACTTTACAAAGCCTAATATTACAAATATGCTCTGATCAGATTGATATTCATTTAGCTCAGATCAACCTAACATATTTGATCTTCTAAGTCGTTGTACATATATTTCATTAAGGACTTTACAAGGCTTTAACAGTATGAATGTTCTTCTTATCATTTTGTCATCAATCAAATCATATATAATGAATAATGGTAATCACATGCAGATCTTATAGCATTCTCCCCCTATGATAATGAGTGTAACAGTCGCATGCTGATTCCCAACACAAAGTATAACTCATCGTACACAAGATACTATGATGATCTCAAGTCCAAGGATCACTTGTACTACTATCACTAGAGGAATTCCTATTGAGAGGCGAGTAAAACTCCATTAGGTATTCCTTAGCGAGTCACGTTCAGTGAACTTATTCTCCGATAAGCACCTATATACTTGCTTTAGTGTCTCCATACAAATGATTATGAGATCAGTCATCCTCTTCCTAAGAGCAAGCAACGTATGTACTAATCTATCCAGATTAACTAATCCCCTTTTTCGTAATCTAACGATTAGGAACGATTTTAGTTTTAAGCTATCTAGAATTTAGATCTCATTAGCATGATCACCATTATGAGTCTAAAAGCATTGCTCAAAACTATGGGTTTATCACATTTAATATAACATCACAATGTAGATAATGTAAAATGCCTTTTAAGAAAATCAATTCTTTTATTAAAAAATGAATAAGATTACAAAGTATATGCTACATCATATCAAATATGATTGGCTTGTGTGCATACTACTTTCAATCTCCCACTTGCACTAAGGCCAATTGCCATGATATCTAATACTCATCTTCTCTAAGTGACGATCAAACTGCTGTTGTGTTAAAGCTTTAGTAAATGGATCTATAATGTTGTCTTTAGAGTCCACACGCTCCAGGGTGACATCTCCTCCTTTGCGTTCCATAATGGCTGCCACACAGAGAGGAATGACATGCATATAATATACTAGTAGTCTCGACATCAGGAATGCACCTTCGGATCACAAGATCTGTACATTGCTTAAACAAGTAAGGCTCGTCCGACATTTATCTCTTTACATCATGCAAAAATTTCTTCTTCTGCTGAGAAGTTAGATCCGGTGGTAGCACATGACTCACAAGATAGTTAACAATATCAGCAAACCATGGGATCTCAGTTGTGATTGCAAACAGCTGCTCATCAGGGAAGCACTCATTTATTTCAACCTTCTCTTTGCTCTCCAATTTCGGATTGTCTAATCTGGAAAGATGATCAGCTACCAGATTCTCCGTGCCTTTCTTGTCCTTTATTTCCAAGTCAAATTCTTGGAGCAAAAGGATCCACCTAATTAATCTGGGTTTGGCATCTTTCTTAGAAATCAAATACCGAATTGCTGCATGGTCAATGTACACCACTACCTTCGTTCCAACGAGATAGGACCGGAACTTGTCGAATGCATAAACAACCGCGAGTAGTTCCTTCTCGGTGGTGGTGTAATTCATTTGGGCCTCTGAGAGTGTCTTACTGGCATAGTAAATTGCATGAAGAACCTTGTCTCTGCGCTTACCCAATACCACGCCCACAGCGTAATCACTAGCATCACACATATGAACGAAACATCCTTTTCCAAATGGAAGAGACCAATCCGGTGCCACAATCACAGGTGCCGATGTCAACTTCTTTTTCAACAACTCAAAGGCTACTAAGCATTTTTCATCGAATATGAACGGAACATCCTTTTCCAATAGATTGCACAGGGGTTTTGTGATTTTGGAGAAGTCTTTGATAAATTTCCGGTAGAATCCACATGGCCCAAAAAACTTCGAACTCCCTTCACAGAAGTTGGTGGAGGCAGTTTCTCGATAGTTTCTAACTTTGCTTTATCCACTTCCAACCTTCTTGCTGAGACCTTGTGACCCAAGATTATTCCTTCTTGAACCATGAAGTGGCATTTCTCCCAATTAAGCACAAGGTTTGTTTCTACGCATCTCTTTAGTACCATTACCAAATTCTCTAGACAGCTGTCGAAGGAATTTCCAAACACCAAAAAATCATCCATGAAGACTTCCATGTTGATTTCCACCATGTCAGAAAATATTGCCATCATGCACCGTTGAAATGTAGCTGGAGCATTACAGAGACCAAAGGACATTCGTCTAAAAGCAAAAGTTCCATATGGACAAGTAAAAGTGGTCTTCTCTTAATCCTCTAGAGCGATGGTAATTTGATTGTAACCAGAATATCCGTCTAGCAAACAGTAGTATTCATGCCCTGCCAATCTGTCCAACATTTGATCAATGAATGGAAGTGGGAAGTGATCTTTCCTTGTGGCTTTGTTGAGCTTTCGGTAGTCCATGCAAACTCTCCACCCCGTGACTGTTCGGGTTGGTATTAGCTCGTTGTTCTCATTTCTTACCACAGTTATTCCTCCATTTTTCGGTACACACTGCACAGGGCTCACCCACGGACTGTCAGAGATGGGATAGATGATCCTGGCGTCTAGCCATTTTAGAATTTCTACTTTCACTACTTCTTTCATGATGGGATTCAGCCTTCTTTGATGTTCTATGGTGGGCTTACTGTCATCCTCCATCAGAATCTTGTGCATGCAAAATGAGGGGCTGATTCCTTTTATATCAGCAATGGTCCAACCAATAGCCCCTTGGAATTCTCGAAGGATTTTTATCAGCTTGCCCTCCTGCAAAGAGGTTAGTGCAGAGGAAATAATGACAGGTAAAGTATCTGAAGAGCCTAGATATGCATACCTGAGGTGACTTGGTAAGGGCTTAAGCTCAAGTTTTGGAGGTACCTCCCTAGATGGTTTTAAATGAGATGAGGCATCAATTTGAGCTTTTCAAGGGCTCAATAGGTACCTTGAACTTTGCCATCCTGGGTATTGCACATAGAAAATGAACATACTCACAGTTCTCGGGCTCGTCCAAGTCGATGTCTCCTGTTAGTGTCATCTCAAGTAAATCACCATGTGTGGCCTTAATGAATTCCTCGGTCACTGCATTTTCAATGATATCAACTCGGAAACACTCTTCTTCTTCGGTCGGAAATTTCATAGCTTTAAAAACATTAAAGGTGACTTCTTGGTCTTGAACCCTCATTGTCAATTCTCCCTTTTGCACATCAATGAGAGTTCTCCCGATAGCTAGAAATGGCCTCCCAAGTATGATGGGAATGTCCTTGTCCTCCTCAAAGTCTATGATTATGAAATCAGTTGGGAAAATGAAACTTATCAACCTTAACAAGAACATCTTCAATAATACCTCTCGGATAGGTGACTGAACGATCTGCTAGCAGAAAAGAGACATTTGTTGGCTTGGGTGCTAGTAATCCCAACTGAGTAAAGACGGACAATGGCATGAGATTAATGCTTGCACCAAGATCACATAAACATTTTTTGAACGACAGGTCTCCAATGGTGCAAGGAATGGTGAAGCTGCCCGGATCCTTCAACTTTGGAGGTAGCTTCCTTTGTAATACAGCACTGCACTCCTCTGTCAAAGCTACAATTTCATAATCTTGCAATTTCTTCTTCCTTAATAGAATACCCTTCATGAACTTGGCATAGCTCGGCATTTGTTCTAAGGCTTATGCAAATGGTATATTGATCTGAAGCTTTTTGAAAACCTCAAGAAACTTAGAGAATTGCTTGTCCATTTTCTGCTTTTGCTGCCTTTGAGGGTACGGAACTGGTAGGTAATATTTGGTGGGAGGAGGTTGAGTCTTTTCTGTGCTTTTTATTGGTATGGGCTCAGATTTCTCAAGGTTATCCTCCTCTTCAAAAATTTCAGTATGGTCAGACTCTAGGGAAGGGCGCAGCTGCGCCGTCTCCCTTTGTAAAATGGGCGCAGCTGCGCCGGATGGATCCAGCGCTGGAGAGGGGCGTAGCTGCGCTGTCTTCTCGTGTGACAGGGGCGTAGCTGCGTTGGTTGGCAGGGTCTGCTTCCCACTTCTGGTGGTGACAGCTTGGCATTGCTCCTTTCCATTTCTCCTTGGATTGATATCTGTGTCGCTAGGAAGGGCTCCCTGAGGTCTACTAGATAACAAGCTGAACAATTGACTCATTTGATTCTCCAAATTCTTGAAACCTAATGTTTGGCCTTGTTCCAACTTATTAGTTTTGGCCATGTATCTCTCCAAATTTTCACTCAGTTCAACAACCTTCTTATCAGTAGCTAAGACTTGTTGCTGAATGTGGAACCCCGGAGGATTGAGAGGTTTTGGAGCTTGTTGTTGGTCTTGTCGGTTGCTCCATGAGAAATTGGGGTGATTCCTATTCCACGGATTGTAGTTGTTCTGATATTGATTTGTTGGCCGCTGGTGGTTGCTCACAAATTGCATAGATTCAGCATTGATGGCACATTGATCAGAAGAGTGTGAACTTGCACAAAGCTCACAAATCATGGAAACTTGCTGCCCCTTTCCTTCACATAAGTTATTAATCTTTTTGACTATAGCAGATATCTGGGCTTGAAGTGAAGTGGCCGTATCTACCTCTAATATCCCTGCTACTTTTGGTTGGCTGGATCTAGAAGATGGCCATTAATAATTTTTTGCAGCCATGGTCTCCAAAAGTTCATAAGCTTCGTCATAGTTTTTACCCATGAAAGCTCCACCTGCAGCTGCATCAATGCCTGCCCGTGTTTGAATATTCAACCCATTGTAAAATGTGTTAAGCTGCATCCATTGTGGCAATCCGTGATGTGGACACTTTCTCAATAGTTCCTTGTACCGCTCCCATGTCTCATACAAGGATTCTCCATGATGTTGTTCATATGAAGAGATGTCATTTCTCAACTTAGCAGTTTTGGCTGGTGGGAAGAATTTTGCTAAGAATTTCTGTGCCAAATCTTGCCAAGTAGTAATAGATCCCGGTGGTAGTGAGTGTAGCCAACTCTTTACTTTATCCCTCAATGTGAATGGGAATAACCGCAATCTCACCGCATCTTCTGAGATCCCGCTGAATTTGAATGTATCACAGATCTCTAAAAAATTTATCAAGTGCTCATTTGGGTCATCAACCACCATTCCTCCGAATTGGACAGAATTTTGGATCATATGGATTGTCCTCGGTTTGATTTCAAAGGAATTAGCCGTAATGGCTGGCCTTAAGATACTTGATTGCAAATCATTGATTCTTGGCATAGCATAATCTCTTAATGCTTTTTGTGCTTCTCCCGCCATTGGTTGAGGTTGTTCTAGATCCTTCAGAGTATTTTCAGCACACTTTCTTGACTGTTGAACCCTTTTCTCAATGTTATCCACGAAAGGAAATAGGTTAGGATTCTTCGACCGAGTATGCATACACTACTAAAGAGTACCTATCACAATGTAGACAAAAATAAAATAGAATTAGGATAAGAAAAGATTTGTTTAACTAAAACCAATCTAATTTAAATTGATGATGAAAGTTAAAAACGCAATTACAATTCCCCGGCAACGGCGCCAAAAACTTGTTGGGATATTTGTATGTATAACAAATACGACTCATACACGCAAGTGCACGTGGTCCACAAGTAATATAAAGTAAGTATCGATCCCACGAGGAATTGAATTGCATTTATGACTACAAACACCGATTTTATAATTAATTCGGTCTCTTTAAACAATTGATTTTTAGCTATGAGATTATCTAACGAATACTAATGAAACAAATAGAACAAATTATTGTTGTAAAAATATAGATTTTATGGGCTTGGGATTATAATTTCACTTAATGCAAACTTAGATTTCCATGCTTCCTATTGTTGCTAATTGACTACTATGAAATGTTGGTCGAGAACACGAATGTAAAATATGACCATCTCTCGATGCACCATATTCATATCACACTAAATCCACAATTGATAGAATGAATGTGAACACCCTAGATGACTAACACACTATATCTCTATGTGAATTACAATCAAAAGGGTTTAAGAGCAAGTTCTCAATTGGCCACATATGGTGCTTCGGTATATCTCTATCCTAAGCACGAAACATAATTTCACGAGGAATGTAATAATTATGAACATATGCTAGCATAATTAGATCTCAATTTATATTTCCTTTCACAATTCCATATAAATTATCATTGTAATTGGTGATCAAGCAATTAAACATTAAGTATATATTATGTTAGACATTTCTTTCATAACCAACTAGCAATAATAAGGAAGCATATCAATTTTTAGATAAGCAAAAGATCCATTATTATCCCAAGAATTAAACTTACTTCATAATAATAATAATAATAGAATTCATCACACACAATTGGTTCATCATCATAATTACAGAATAGGAAAAATTAATCAAAAACATGAAATATTAATGCTCCATTTTTCCGTTCTGCAACTTCTGGTGAATTTCCAAGTTATGTTGATTCTTTATTTCTTGCTCCCAAGCTTCAATTCAACATCCATATAGCTTCATTCTTCAGTTCCCAAGCAAAATTGAATCTCAGCTGGAGTGTTTTTTATTTTTGAGCTGATAATGTAGAAAACTGACTAATTTTCGTAGAGAAAGAACTCCCTCAAAATTGAATTCTAAATTGAATATATTACATGCATAATTTGTCTTCATTTGACTTATTCTGATTCCCATTAATAAAGTTTTGCTCCACTAGAACCTCAAAATCTGACATTGCATGATTTTATGGAAGTGCTGCTTCGCTGGCTGGAATGTGTCTGCATGGCTGGCTGGCTGGCGACAGGCGCAGCTGCGCCGGCGCCCTTTGTAAAAGGGGCGCAGCTGCGCCGGGGGCAGGAAAGGAACAGGAGGGGCGCAGCTGCGCCGGCTACCAGTCTTGCTGTTGTACTGCTGTAGCTTGATTTCTCGATTCTCGTGTCATGTACAAGCAACAAATAATCAAATAGCTCTCAAGCAACAAATGCAATAAAACCCGTGTCAAATTTACCAAAAACCGTGCAAAAGCCATATAATGAGAATAGTAAATCAAAACCGAAAGAGAGGGAAAAATGCATGAAAACGTACTAAGTAGCTATTAGATAAGCAACAAATGAAACCAAATAGTATCCAATAAGTAGGTATGAAACCTACTTATCATTCAGCTTTCTACTTCTGCTTAGTCCCTACATATTGTTACATATGTGAGAACCACAGCCGGTATCCAATACCCAAGCATAATTTTGGCTTTCATAAAAATTAATTTAAATCATGAACAAACCTAGATCGGAAGTCGAAGCTTCTCCAAGCTTCTCCAAGCTTCTTCTGCTTTTGATCCGCAAGATAATCCTTGCAGTTCCTCTTCAAGTGACCCGACTTATTGCAATGGTAGCAAATTTATTTGCTATCTGGATCAGCTTTCTTATTATCCTTTCTTTTCGCCTTGCCCTTAGCCTTCTTCTTTTTCTTCTTTTCAGAAGATACTTTGGGCCTCTTCCTTTTCTTGGAAGAATCATCCACTAGTAAGACTTGGTTCTTGTTGGATGAGAAGTGACCTTCAGCAGTTTTCACCATGTTAAGTAACTTAGGCAAGCTGACGTCCAACTTATTCATGTGAAAATTCACAACAAATTGTGAGAAGGTGTCCGGGAGTGACTGCAAGATCAAATCTTGACTTAAGTCCCCATCCATCACGATCCCAGCTATCCAAGTTGTTTAATCAGATTGATCATCTTAAGGACATGAGTCTCAACGGCAGTGCCCTGGGTCATATGAGATCGGAAGAGCTCCTTAGATATCTAATATCTTGCAGTCCTACTTTGCTCATCATACAATTCTTTGAGGTGCAACAATATAGTATGAGCATCCATAGTTTCATGCTGACGCTGAAGCTCGTTACTCATGGATGCGAGCATGATGCATTGAGCCAAGATTGCAACATCTTGCCACTTTCTGAAAGTAGCAATCTTTTCTTCAGAGGCTGTTTCTACAACATTTGCAGGGACTGACGAATTTAAGACATAAGAAATCTTTTCAGTAGTGAGAATAATTCTCAGATTCCTTAACCAGTCTGTGTAATTCGGTTCGGTCAGTTTGTTAACATCAAGTATGCTACGCAGTGATAGTGAGTTTGACATTTTTAAATTCTGCATGTGAAATAACATTTTAGCATACATTCATTTTATTAATTAGCAAAATAAATTAGGTCTTTATTTAAATTGGTATCTCCCACTATTTTCATCAAACTATATTACCCTCAATATATAGTTCGACAAATCTAATTAAAGATTTGCTAGTGAGAATAAGGATCCCATTTTAAATGTATTTAGCCTAGTGTGTGCACAATAAACTATATATAAATAAATAGGTACACAACTATTGCCAATTACATCACCATGTAACTCCTTGTATTTTTGCCTTTTAGATTATAATGGTCAAGTGTGTGCACATCCGAACTAAAATAATCTAAGTTTAGTCCAACCTAGTACTTCCATATATGTGAAGAGAAAAAGACCGCCCTTGTGTGTGCACAACAAAGCAGTAATGTTCAATTCCTTAATAAGCTTCAAATGTGATAAAACAGCATCTTAAATATTTAATATTCGTCTTATGTGTGCACAACAAACTCATATTAAATATTTAATACTCTATCGCTTTACCATGCTAGAAGGCGACGTTCGATATTCCAAATATCTTTGAATGCTTAGGATTTAATATGATTTCTTTGAGGGGTTTGTTATTATTTGTCTCATCTTATTTAGCGCGCATGAACACACACATATATAAAATACGCGTCATATTATTTGACATGCGAAGCATGTTGGATAATATATAATATATATAGTAAGCATGCACATATAGAATACTATATTATACCTGGATTGATTATGGACTTTTATTCTAGTTTGGTTCACTAGAGCCACCAAGTGAACCAAAAGGTCAAACCTAGGGTGCAAGAATTAAATCTAAATATAATTATTACATTTAAACCTAGGCTCCATTATAAACGGATCTTCAAGCGCCCCTTGTTCCTTTGTCTCCAATTCTTTAAAGTAATTCTAACTAATCCTATTACGTAAACTATTTACAAGAATAGAAACCTTGATCAGCAGTCAAGGAGAAGTACATAGGAGGAAAATAGAATTTACATCAAAAAAACTAGAGAAGACGAGGTACGCAGACCCTATTTATAAAAACTCATTCATTCAAGCCTCCTGTAAATTAAATCCAAGCACACATTGCTCAATGGTCCATAATCAATCCCTATCTATTATCATACATATCTCCATATGCATCAATAAATAATATTCATCTCATGAAATTAAAACATTCAATATATATATATATTGATATCATTCAATGGGCAATTTAAGTTAATATAAAATCCAATTTCAACTCCAATTAGTTATCATTGAATCCAATTTCAACTCTAATTAGTTATCATGAAATTAAATCCCAATTAAAATAAACATCTTTATTTTAATCCTTTTTTCAAAACCAAAATAAACCTTTTATCTTAATTTAAAAATTGCACAAAAATTAAAAATAATGGATTTTCTGCTGGACCGGCGCGCCCCTCGTTGGACCTGCAGAAGCCAGCGTGTCCCGCGCCACGACTGAATTCTGATTTTTTTTCAAATCGCGATTTTTGTTGTTTTTCTCCAAAAACATGATTTTATATCAACAATAATACCCAATCAAATTGTTCTAAACACATGTCAACATATATATGAATCAAAATAATTAATAATTCGCATAAAGTTTGGCTCTTGATACCACTGTTAGGTTTGTATATAATGCGAACATGCAATCAAATTGTTTTAAATAAAGCGGAAGCACGATAAAATCAGATTTTAAAATTTTAAACAAACCATCACCATGATCTTTGTTTATGCATAATTATCAATTAAACGAAAGAGATAGAGAATAAGAATTATACCTTTATAGAATTCTAGCTTCCTCAGGTACAACTTCACCTCCAATTCCTTCGCATTCTCCTTGAATTCCACTGATTAAATTCCTTCCTTTGATCAACGTTAGCCACCCAAGTATTTGGCCTCCAGAGGTGATCCACCAAGGAATAATACTTGTTCAAAAAGATGGGTGTTGGCAAAATCCTAGTTTCTATCTCTATAGAAATTGTAAGTACTCTCCACAATTCTTATGCAAGAGTGTGTAACCCTAATCTATGATAAAACTTCTCTTATTTATAGATGTAGGATAACTCTTCCCTATACTATTTAGGATTATAGTTTCTATTCTAATTAAACTCCTTTAATTAAATTAAACTCCTAATCTAATTAAGAATTAATGAGAGAGTACTTCTATTAATTAATTTCCTATCCCTATTAGGAATTAAATAATAGTAATAGTAATAATAATAATAAGACTCCTCTTATAAATTTATATTTAATATTTCTAAAATATTAAATAATAAATATTAAGCTATTTAATTTATTCTATCTCAATAGACTAAATTTAATACACATAACTTAGTATTACAATTATGTCATTTACTTCTTAAATAAATATTTTTCTTTTGCGGTGTGACCCCTTTAGGTTCTCCATATTAAACCGGTTGTGAATAAATCAATTAGAACAATTTTAATCTTATTTAAATAAATAAATTAAACTATTTAATTTATTTAAATAAATAACATTTATTCCACAATAAGGGTAAACCCCCTTAGCGATCAAGGACTTTTCAGATAATATAGATTTTAACATTAATCATAAAATAATCTTTCAGTGAATAGTTATCGTACAATTCAATCTTTCGACCATACAATGTCCCAATTAAATATAAGACATAGAATTATTGTCAAGTCTTATTTTATTTAATTATATGTATTTCGATTCTCAAATGCACAACTATAAATAATATAAATTAGAGACTCCTTTCTAATTTCATTCTGCCTTGGCCAAGGACTACTGAGTTGCCATTTATTGAATCACATAGGACATTCACATCTTTTACTAGACGTAGTAGATTCTTTATTGATCATTTACCTATCTCCATGTACAACTTATTATACCCAAGAATACCCTTTGATATACCCTAAAGGTCTTAAAGGACATGTCAAAGTATAACTCATCATACACAAGATATTATGATAATCTTAAGTCCAAGGATCACTTGTACTACTATCACTAGAGGAATTCCTATTGACAAGCGAGTAAAACTCCATTAGGTATTCCTTAGTGAGCCACGTTCAGTGAACTTATTCTCCAATAAGTACCTACATACTTGCTTTAGTGTCTCCATATAAATGATTATGAGATCAATCATCCTCTTCCTAAGAGCAAGCAACGTATGTACTAATCTATCCGGATTCACTAACCCCCTTTTTAGTAATCCAACAATTAGGAACGATTTTAGTTTTAAGCTATCTAGAATTTAGATCTCATTAGCATGATCACCATCATGATTCTAAAAGCATTGCTCAAAACTATGAGTTTATCACATTTAATATAAGAGCACAATGTAAATAATGTAAAATGTCTTTTAAGAAATTCAATTCTTTTAGTAATAAATGAATAAGATTACAAAGTATATGCTACATCATATCAAATATGATTGGCTTGTGTGCATACTACTTTCAGGTAGTTGAATGAAGATTGTTGGGGCCAGGTCGTGCAGCAGACCGTGAAGATCATCAAACTGATAAGAGCTCGTATAACTACCGAAAATTCTTTATTTGCCTTGTAATTCGAATTTGAATATTAATGAATATAATATATTTTATTAATATTATTTTTGTGTTGCATGTTTAAAGGTTGTGTGACAACCTGGATTAAGTGAATGCATGAAATTTTACGTGTTATAGTTTTGTTAAAGTGAATAATTGATTTCGCGTAGCATCCCTAAATCACTGTTCACGGGGCACGATTCCTGAGGCAATATTCACGCTATAATATTTTACGTCTTTTTCAATTTGGAATAATTTCATTAATGCGTGTATGCGAATGAATAATTTTTGCAAGCGTCAGAAATTTTATTTGAGCTGATACGTGATTTTATCCGTATCCGAAATGTATAATATGAGTGTTTCGAATAAATGAACAAATCCCATAATAATTATTTTTACTCATCCCAATACTTTATGGTAATACCAATTTTAATTATGGGTAGAGTTATTGAGCAAATTGGGTACAAATGAGGGAGTATTCAGGCATGGGAGAGACCAAATGGGTGTATTAGTTTGTGTGTTGCTGATATGGGGAACCATCTAACCCTTTGGACCAATCAAATGAGAGAATGGAGGGAGTGTTGACTAAGGGTGGCATTGTGCCAAGCAAAATGCATGGATAATCCCTAATGCCAAACATTCGTTCTTGAGAATTATTCTAAGGGAGCTCGGGCTGTGCAACCACTTCCCCCATCTCCCGAAGTAACCCACCAAGTCCCTCACCTCCTCCTCCTTGCACATCTGATCTCATCCATCATCCTTCCCTTGTTGTTGCAAGTAGAGAGAAGAGCATAGAGAGAGAGAAAGTGCAGAAGAAGAAGGACAAAGAAGAAGGACTAAGCTACATCTGTTCCCCTCTTCTATATCTAATTCAAACTTCAGCCCATTATCAAGCATAGAGAGCGAGTGCTAGTGCGGGGGGGGGGGGGGGGGGGGGGGAAAGAGAACAAGAAAGCAAGCAACAACAAACAAGAAGAAAAAAGAGAGCTCGAGAGAAAGGAGCAACGGGTGAAGGAAAAAGAAGAAAGAAAAAAGCTCGAGAGGAAGGAGCAGCGGGTGAAGGAAAAGAGAGGAGGAGAGGCTCGGGTGCAGCAAGGAAGGAAGAAAAAAAGAGTCTCAAGCTAAGCCTAGCAAGTTCTCTAGCATCTTAGAGGAATTACAAGAAGTAAACCATCAACCTAAACCCATCCCAACTGATTTGTTAAGAGTTTCTAAGTTTTTATGGTTTTTGGAGCTTTCAAGCTTTTGTTGATGGGTTTGAGTTATTGCTGTGATTTTTGTTGTTGTTTTTTGTTTTGGATGTTTGTAAATGTTGTTAAGAGACTATGTAAGCTACTAACGACATCAAAGTGGAACAAAAATGAAAGAAATCCTTACCTTGGCTTAATGGAGCAAGAACAATGAACTGGTGAACAAGAACATGGACTGTTGGACGAATTTAGAGGACCATTGTAGATATTTTTCATGTTTGATAATTTTGGTTAATGCTATAAGTGTATGAATCTATAAGAGCCTTATAGTTCATGTTGTAAGCTTTCCATAACCTCTGAAATGGCCTAATTCCGAGTTGTAACGAAGAAGTTATGAATGTTTGAAGTTTGAGTGCCAAAACAGAGCTTGTTGGCGAGCTTGACATAGAGGAGCCCTTCGGGGGTGAGCTCATTTGGCCTAGGGACGAGCTCAGCCCTCCGGGGGCGAGCTCATTTGGTCTAGACGAGCTCGACAGATCGGAGGTGAGCTCATTTGGCTTATGGCGAGCTCATTCGGCTTAGGGCGAGCTCATTTAGCCTAGGGCAAGCTCATATGGCCTAGGGGCGAGCTCAACCCTTTGGGGGCGAGCTCATTTGGTCTAGGGGCGAGCTCGTCAAAGAGGAGCTCGTCGGGGCAAGCTCGTTGTGCGATGCTGACCTCCTTTAGTAAAACGGACCTAACTTTCTCATATAAACTCCAAATTGGGTGATTCAAGATGATCCGGAAATCTAAGAGATAGAACTATAACTTCCATATATTAGAATTGAAATTTACTACTTGGAGTAATTTTGAAATTGACCATTTTTAGGGTTGTTGTGCAAACAGAAGGCGTCGGTCATGCGTGTGTGCAACGTGTAATGCTTCCGACAATAAAAGACATTGTTCTAAGTCCTAAAACATGAATGTTATGAATTATAATGATACTTAGCATTAACCAATGAGTATTAGATAAATCTAATGGGCATGCTAGATGTACGCAATTGCGTGTCGCTTGGGCATTCGAATAGGCAAGGTTGGCGTGTGGACGCGCAAGCATCATAACGCTGTAACCAGTGTGTATAATCTTGTTTAATATTTTATTTATTATAAGAATGAAACATTATAGAGTAGTATAAACCACTATTTGGTATCCAGTATGTGACTAATTGTTATGTGAATATGTACTTAATTGTGTAGGACATTAAGGAGCGTGTGTTGTAATATTGTAGCAGGCACACCAGGCAAGTTTCCTATCCTAACTCAATTTATTTATTGGGAAAGTCTCCTAACGCTTGTCTAACCCTTGTGTTGGGTAAGTTTTCCCTAACATTACTCGAATTATACTTGAGCAGGTTTAATATTATATACAAATATTGTATATTGTTGTAAGTTTCATGACTCAAAACGAGTTATTACTTTCAAATTATATTAGTGGATTAATTATTGCAAATTACTCCACATCAAATAGAATTATTGATATTCGCACCTTGTGCATTTGAATTCATTATTTGTTGTTGGACTGTGAAATGTTTAAGTTCTTCATTCATAAACTGTTTAAGGAAATAGTCTACGCTATTTGTTTCGGCTAGACATGTACAGGTTATTATTTTAAAAGCTATCCAACCGGTTATTGGTACAGATTCTTGGACTGAGAGAGCAACCCTTATTTAGGGGATTTTAATGTGTCGGTTATTCGATGCGGTTAAAGTTAAATGTTATGCATATACATAGGGTGCAAGAGGTTGATCCCCTCAAGTACTACTGACGGGCCAGGCGTTCAAAAGGGTTAGTTGAATAACTGATCCTTTGGACAAAAAGTTCATGGTCTATTGGACCACTCAGCAGTAAATAATCAATATTCGTTATTTCATTTGAAATTTGATTATATTGTCAGCTATTTCTTCAATGTTCTTAAATGGTTGAATTATGCGATTATTATTCTCATTCATTCATGATATATCCCCTTTATTCATTTTGAACTTTCTGAGAAAAGTAGTTGCTCACCCTTGCTATATCATGAACCTATTGCAGTTAAGCTGGAGAGTTCCAAAGCGGACAAAGGCAAAGAAAAGCTTAAGGAATAGTTATATGTACTATCCCGTTATGTAATTGTGGAATCGTTTTGTAATATTATTGTATTCCATGATGTATTTATTTAAGGTTATAGACCTTGGGATCGTAGAAAACTTTTTGTAATGAACAACATATGTTTATTTATTCCGCATTAGTTAATTTATGTTGTTTAGAGGTGTATGGATGTACTTTATCGTGAGCACCAGATTCGAGGTATTGGTACCTGAATTTGGGGGTGTCACAGGTTGGTATCAAAGCTTTAGGTTATAAACTTTAGGAATGCGAAACCTAGGTTATAACCTTAGTATTAAACTCGTATTGAGTACGTTAGGAGGTGAATCGAGGTGATTCATTTGGTGATCATTTCTGGAGGTGGATTGTGGAAATACATCGAGCCAAGTTGTGCATGATAAAATATTATTTTATTTTATCAATGAATATATTTTATTGTGGCACTGATATCTTATTGTCTATTTATTTTTATCTGTGGCTGTAGGATGTCTGAGAGAGAAGAGTCCAATCATGCTGGATAGGTGGAGTTCATAGACATTCATGTAGACGCAGGGCATTTAATAGAGGTGCAGCCGAGTGAGCCAGAGATGATGGACAATAGGGATGAGTCTAGGGCCGAGTATAGTTCTGAGGAGGAGCCAGTTACTGGAGGAGTGCTGAGGCCGTTAAGCGATGAGGGGGAGGATGAGGACCCCGAGGAGGATCCAGTGATGAAGGATGATGAGCCACTTGAGTAAGTAGATGGCATGGGCACTACTGCTAGTGACATCATCAAAGAGCTGACAAATAGGAATGGGGAGCTCGAGAATTGAGTAGCCCACTTAGAAGAGCACAATCAGGATCACCAGGACCAAGAGGAGCAGTACAGGTCGTTCGCACATCAGACTTTGGGGGAAAAGGCTGAGTTAACCCAGAAGCTGCAGGAAAAGGACCAGAGGATTGCCGAGCTAGAGGCAGAGGTTCACCGTCGGTGTGGGGCTTCTGTTCAGCTTGGTGTCATGGTTTATGACCTCTTAGAGAGGAATGTGGTGCTAATAGGACAGATAAAGCGGGTAGAGGATCAGCCAGAGATTACTCGTATGGAGAGAGATGAGGCTATAAAGCAGTTGGCAACCCGGACTGCAGAGTTTGATCTGGACGTTGCGAACAGAACCCGCATAGAGGGGGCGACCACGATTGATTCCCTCTGTTTAGGCTTGACCACTTTTATTGGCATGTTGAGGGACAGGGTTAGGAGGTACCCCAGGGAGGAGGGGAGCAGCAAGCGCATTGTAGACACCCAAATTTTGCGCTTCGTATACTAACCGTGACAGGAGGGCAAAATCGTCAAATGAACCGGCCTGTGAGAGCGAGGGATGCACAAGTGCGAACACTCGACGCCACCGCAACGATTTGCAAATCAAAACCGACGTGACAGCAGGGTCGTCCGAAATGAGCATGCCCGAATGATGTGGCACGTCTCCCAGTGATTCCCGGACTTCAAAATACAAACCTATCGGCGAAAACCGATGTCACGACACGCGAATCGAGGTGCGGCACGGAAATCGAGAAAATCAGCCCACCCGGCCGCGGATTGATCTGCGGCCAAACGATTAAAATAATGGTGGTGCGCACGGGACTCGAAACCAGGAAACCAGCTGAGTGCGATGGGGGGTGGGCCAGCCAGCCGCAGATCAATCTGCGGCCAGCCGCAGATCAATCTGCGGCTGCCCTAGCCAGCCTATTTCAGCTCAGTTTCTTCATTTCATCCAGGAGAGGTTCAGCAGCAGAGAAGGAGGCGGGAGCAGCTCGAAAAAGAAGGAGAAAACAGCAAGAAAATGAGAGAAATTTAGAGAGAAAAGAGTAAGAAATAGTGAGAAATTGTACCTATTTTGGGATATTACATATCACATATTTCTACTCTATTCAATACACAAATTCATATATATTGTGGGGATTATTTGCAAGGTGAAAAATCCTTTGTTTTAGCATTTTGTTTTACCATTTTTGTTGAAGCTTTTTGTCATCCGAATTATATTAAATGTAGTTGTTCTTATATATTGTTGTGAATCCATGGATTGAGGGCTATTAGTGAGGGTTCCAAATGGAACGAAATTCCTCCTAATGGCCCGATGATATCCATTTGGTGAATTTTTAGCTCGTTGTAATGATGTATTGTGCATAGATTATTTAGATTGTTATTTTTAGGATCTCGTGGGTGTGTAGCGATTTTGGATGTGAGCCTAGGAGCGCGACCCCGTGGTCCAAATCCGATGATGGACATCTTTTGATATATGTAATAAATTCAATGTACCTTTCATTGTAAATATGTAATCGTCGGGCCTTAAAACGACGCCAAGGCGAGAATCGTGTTTAAGGCCCCCGAAATAGTGAAACTTGTGATTGTAGGCGTTTGGGGGTTATGTTGATGGCTTACATGCCCATGAATAGCCCCGACGCGTGTTTATGCTTGATTTGATTTATGAGATGAAATTGATTTCAAAGCTAAACGATAAGATTTTCATAAAATCAATCAAACTAGGTTATTAGAATCACGAGGCTAAAATTTGGGAATGCTAATGAACGTCGATTCCTATTTAACGAGAAAGCTAAAGAAAAATCGTTTTCAAACATCACAAAAAAGGGTTTTATAAAATAAGAAATGTTTTATTAAATCTTTGTGCATAGGGTGAAAGAGATCCTAGAAGTTGCCCATCGTGCTATTTACAAAAGCAACGTATAGATCTCGATTCCTATTTTGACGAAGGTTTAGAAAACTCTTGTTTTTGCCAAAACGACACCTAATGAAAATCTCACAGTTTTGATAAATTAAAATCAAACCTTTCTTATAAAGAATAAAGCTTTCTCGTGTATGCCGAAAAGACGCTCGAAGCGTTCTCAAATTAAAGCACGACTTTCCCTAAAAATCCAAATGATTCTTTCACACAAACTCACCACAACATTCATTAGGCACACACACACACACACACACATACACATTTCATGAATTAAAGGATAGGAAAGTATCAAGATTGCGGTAATCGTGTTTCACGGAAGTCGAGGGGTGCCTAACACCTTCCCCTCACTTAAGCAAGCCCCCGAACCCTATGAATCTCGATTCGCAGACCAATTAATTCGGAGTCACATATGAGCCAGCGATTTATAAAAAAAAAACGAAAACTCGGATGAGTTGGTACATCCATTTCAAATATACCAACTGGCGACTCTGGTTAATTGGCTCATCATAAAAAATTATCTTTCAAAACCCCGTCGACATCAATGCCGACCTTTTCCAAAGAATCACCTGATAACAAAGGCTAAAATCGGAAAAGGACAAATATCGCGAAAGAGCGGATAAAACCGGCGTCGACACGCATGATTAGGCGCCGAGTGGTCGACAGGCTGGCTCGACGGGAGCTCAGGGTTGCAATTCGCCGCAGCAGGCGGTGATGTGTTATTTTTAGCATTATCTTTGCAGTAGGTCTCACTTTTGTTGTAATAGGGGCATGCTTATGTTATAAATCCCTATGCTTGTAGCGTGCATGGGATAATAGTTGAACCCCAATTTTGTTTCTGATAGAGGGGTGGAAGGTTATTATTCCCCACTTTTGTTTGTTAGAGGATAGTTAATTATTGGCAGACTATGCCATTGAGCATTTATAGAAGTATGCCACGTGTTGAGTCAGGTTGTATTAAAACAGTGACATATGATTATAAATGCAGTTGTTTTAGTTAAATCAAATGTGTTTGATAGATGCTTTTACTCCTAATTGCTCATTTAAATGACTTATTGCATAAAGCATAAATCTATTAGTAAAAGTCGACGGTTTTCTTTTATCAGATCATGCCTCCAAGAAGATAGCCACGAAACCAAAGGGTTGAGGAATTGGTTAATAACACTCAGGGTCATCTAGACCCAATGAGGGCGTTTGCTGAGTTGCTGGCAGAAGCCATACGAAATAGACTCCCACCTATTGGAGAACAGCCAGAGCACTAGCCAGCGCAACATTTGGGTAGTTTCAAAGATTTTAAGCTAGTAGGACCTCCCGAGTTTAAGGGAACACTAGACCCGATTGAGGCCTAAACCTGGATCGAAGAAATAGAAAAAGTGTTCGAGGTTGCCAGGGTGGCCGAAGAATAGAAGATAGGATTCGCCACTTTTAAGATGAAAGGTGAAGCGAACTATTGGTGGAAGGCTAACAAAAGTCGTGCTTGAGATGGTGCGATACCATGGGAACATTTTAAGGAGCTATTCTTCGAGAACTATTTCCTGGAGAGTATGCAGCAGAACATTGAGGTGAAGTTTCTGGAGCTGAAATAGGGGAACATGTCAGTCGCGGAGTACGCGGCTAAATTTAATGAGTTAGGCTAATTTGCACATCACCAGGTAGACACTGAAGCCAGAAAGGCAAGGAGATTTTAATTAGGCCTGAAACCGTGGGTGTACAGTAGGGTGGCAGTTCTAAGGATTGACACATTTTCTACACTGTTGGAAAGGGCCATTATCGCCGAAGGAGGCAACGAGGCCCTGACAAAGTTCAATCAAGATAAAAAGAAGGGTCACGAAGGAAGCAAGGGAGGAAGCAGCGGGGGAAGTAACCCGAATAAAAGGAAATGGAACTATAGCCAATCTCCCGGATGCAACGAGTCCGTAGGAGAGGTTAAGAAGGGTAATAAGTGCAATAATTATGGAAAGAATCACTCGGGGGAGTGTCTAAAGGGCAAAGGGATTTGCTACAACCGTGGGCAACAGGGACACCTTGCTAATCAGTGCCCAAAAAGAAAGAAAGCAGGATGTTTCTCATGTGGAGCATCAGATCATCAAATTAAGGATTGTCTGAAAAGGAAGGGGGATGCGACAAGTGGCAATATAAACAACAATAATAGCAACAACAATAACAACAATAGGTTGAGTATTAGAGGGCCAGCTAGCCAAACCAACAGACCGATGGCACGCACTTTCAACATGATAGTGCAGGATGCAGTGGAGTCGAAGGAAGTGGTGTCAGGTATTATTTTGATCAATAATATTAGTGCATATGTATTATTTGATTCGGGTGCTACCTGTTCCTTTGTCTCGGATGATTTTGCTAAACGGTTAAATTTAGCTCGTGAAAAATTAGAGAATCCTATGAATGTAGAAGTAGCTAATAAATAAGTTATCCCTGTTGAATTCATTCATAGAAATTGTTGTGCTGGGATAAATGGGCATAAACTGAGCGTAGATTTGATTCTGATACGACTAGGAGAATTTGACGTAATCCTTGGAATGGATTGGTTGTCTAATCATGGAGCTATAATTGACTACCAGAAGAAATATATACACCTGAAGACTCCGAATAAGTCGAAGGTAGTATTCTATGGTAATAAATCGCCTAAACAATCTTGTTATCTGATGATGACGCAAGCAAGAAGATTGCTTAGAAAGGGTTGCATAGGTTATCTGGCTCACGTGGTTAATACCCGAAGAGTAGAGGGTGAGTTGGGTCAGATACCTGTAGTAAGAAAATTCCCAGATGTTTTCCCAGATGAGTTATTTGGTTTACCACCGGACAGAGAGGTCGAGTTCGTAGTCGATTTAGTACCGGTGACAGCACCGATATCGAAGGCACCATACAGGATGGCACCGGTGGAGATGAAAGAACTGATGGTTCAACTACAGGAGTTGCTAGATAAGGGGTATATTCGTCCAAATGTATCTCTATGGGGAGCGCCACTACTATTTGTAAAGAAGAAAGACGGATCATTTAGTTTTGTATTAACTATTGGGAGTTGAACAAAGTCACGTTTAAGAACATATACCCGTTGCCCAGAATTGATGATTTGTTTGATCAATTCAAGGGAGAAAAATACTTTTCGAAGATTGACTTAAGAACGGGGTATCACCAACTGAAAGTGAGGCAAGAGGATATTCCAAAGATAACATTCAGGACTCGATATGGACACTTTGAGTTTTTGGTGATGTCGTTTGGGCTGACGAACGCGCCAGCATCATTTATGGACATGATGAACAGAGTGTTCAAGCAATTCCTAGATAAATTTGTTGATGTTTTCATAGATGACATCGTAGTCTACTTGAAGACAGAGGAGGAACACGTCAAACATTTGAGGATAGCAATGCTTTATCTATGTTTAGTTATTCGAATTAAATAAATGTGATAAACCCATAGTTTTGTAGCAATGCTTTTAGAATCATGATGATGATCGTGTTAATGAGAACTAAATTCAAGATAGCTCAAACTAGAATGTTCCTAATCGATGGATCACTAATGTAGAGTTACTGAATCTGAATAGATTAGTACATACTATGCTTGCTTTGTTGAAGAGGATGATTGATCTCATAATCATTTGTGTGGAGACACTAAACCAAGTATGTAGGTGCTTATTGGAGAATAAGTTCACTGAACGTGACTCGCTGAATGAATACCTAATGGAGTTTTACTCGCATGTCAATAGGAATTCCTCAAGTGATAGTAGTACAAGGGATCCTTGGGCTTGAGATCATCATAATATATCAAAGGGTATGATTGGGTATAATAAGTTGTATATGGAGATAGGTGAATGATCAACAAAGAATCTACCACATCTAGTAAAATATGAGAATGTCCTATGCGATTCCATAAAATGACAACTCAGAGTAGTTCTTGGCCAAGGCAGAATGAAATTAGAAAGGAGCTTCTAATTTGCATTATTTAGAGTAGTGCATTTAAGAATCAAAATGCATATAATTAAATAAAATAAGACTTGGCAGTAATTCCATCTCTTATATTTAATTGAGACATTGTATGGTAGAAAGATTAAATTGTACGATAACTATTAACTGAAAGATTCTTTTGTGATTAATGTTGAAATCTATATTATCTAGAAAGTCGTTGATCGCTAAGGAGGCTTACCCTTATTCTAGAATAAATATTATTTAATTAAATGAATTAAATAGTTTAATTTATTTATTTAAATAAGATTAGAATTGTTCTAATTGATTTATTCATAACCGGTTTAATATGGATAACCTAAAGGGTCACACCGCAAAAGAAAAATATTTATTTAAGAAGTAAATGACCTAATCCTAATAATAAGTTAAGTGTATTTAATTTAATCTATGGAGATAGAATAATTTAAATACCTTAATATTTATTATTTAATATTTTAGAAATATTAAATATAAATTAATAAGAGGAGTCTTATTATTATTATTATTATTATTACTATTATTATTATTTAATTTCTAAAAGGGTTTGAGAATTAATTAACAAGAAGTACTCTCACAAATTCCTAATTGGATTAGGAGTTTAATTAATTAAAGGAGTTTAATTAATTAAAGGAGTTTAATTAGAATAAAAAAAAATTAATCCTAAATAGTTTAGGAGGGTTCCCTATATCTATAAATAAGATGAGTCTTATCATAGATTAGGGTTACACACTCTTGCATTAGAATTGTGGAGAGTACTTACGATTTCTATAGAGATAGAAACTAGGGTTTTGCCAACATCCATCTTCTTGAACAAGTATTATTTCTTGGTGGATCACCTCTAGAGGCCACACACTTCGGTGACTAACGTTGATCAATGGAAGGAATTTAATTGGTGGAATTCAAGGAGAACGCGAAGGAATTGGAGTTGAACTTATATCTGAGGAAGCTAGAATTCTACAAAGGTATAATTCTTATTCTCCATCTCTTTCGTTTAATTAATAATTGTGCATAAAGAAAGATCATGGTGATGGCTTGTATAAAAAATTTTAAAATATGATTTTATCGCATTTCTGCTTTATTTATGTAATTTGATTGCATGTTCGCGTTATATACAAACCTAACAGTGGTATTAAAGCCAAAATTTATGTGAATTATTAATTGTTTTGATTCCATATATGTATGAGTATGTGTTTAGAACAATTTAATTGGGCATAATTGTTAGTATAGAATCATGTTTTTGAGAGAAAACTCAAAAATTACGATCTTGAAAAACCAAAAAGGAACGGACAGAGCTTGATAGCCACGACGCTCATTTGTGTGAGCCGCGACGCTGGGCTTAAGTCGCGGCGCTCAAATTCTTGAGCCGCGACACTTAGAAATTCCTTGAAGGCTGCGACGCTCAATTATTGAGTCGCGACGCTCGGCAAGGGCCGTGACGCTCGTTTCTTTGAGTCGCGGCGCATAAAGGCCTGTTGGTTCGTTTTGTACAATTTTTTTTGATAAATTCTAAATTAAAATAAAGGAGTTTATTTTTGTTTTGGAATTGGACTAAAATAAATATGCTTATTTTATTTGGAATTGATTCCATGTTAAATTAAAATAAATAGTTTATTTTGATTTAATTTGGATTAAAATAAAGAAGTTTATTTTGATTCAAAATTGGATTTTATGCTAACTATAATTTCCCATTAAATGATATCAATGCATATATGGAATGATTTTAATTTCATGAGATGGATATTATTTATTGATGCATATGGTGATATGTATGATAATAAATGAGATTGATTACGGACTATTGACTAATGTGTGATTGGATTTATTTTAGAGGATGCTTGAATGAATGGTGTTTTTATAAATGGGGTCTGCGAACCTCGTCTTCTTTAGTTTTTTTTTTATGTAAATTCTATCTTCCTCCTATGTACTTTCCCTTGACTGTTGATTAAGGTTTCTATTTATTGTAAATAGTTTATGTAATAGGATTAGTTAGAATTATTTTGAAGAATTGGGACAAAGGAGCAAAGAGCGCTTGAAGACCCGTTTGTAATGGAGCCCGAGTTTAAATGTAATAGTTATATTTAAATTCAGTTCTTGCACCCTAGGTTTGATCTTTTGGTTCACTTGGTGGCTCTAGTGAACCAAACTAGAATAAAAGTCCATAATCAATCCGGGTAGAATATAGTATTCTATATGTACATTATTACTATATATATATATATATATATATATATTATACAACATGCTTCGCATGTTAAATAATATGACGCGTATTTTATATATATATGTGCATGCGCGCTAAACAAGATGAGAAAAATAATAAAAAACCCCTCAAAGAAATTATATTAAGTTGTAACGTTCAAAGATATTTGGAATATCGAACGTCGCCTTCTAGCATGGTAAAGTGATATAGTATTAAATATTTAATATGAATTTGTTGTGTCACTACAAGGCAAGTATTAAATATTTAAGATGTTACCTTATTACATTTGATGCTTATTAAGGAATTGAACATTATTGTTTTGTTGTATCACCATAAGGACGGTATTTTTCTCTTCACATAAATGAAAGTGCTAGGTTGGACTTAACTAGGATAATTTTGATTCGGATGTGTCACCACTTGATCAAAATAATCTAAGAGGCAAAAAACAAGGAGTTACATAGTGATGTAATTGACAATAGTTGTCTACCTATTTATTTATATATCGTTTGTTGTATCACCACAAAGCTATATACATTTGAAATGGGATCCTCATTCTTACTAGCAAATCTTTAATTAGATTTGCCGAACTATATACTGAGGGTAATATAGTTAGATGAAAATAGTAGGAGATACCAATTTAAATAAAGACTTAATTTATTTTGGTAATTAATAAAAATAAATGTATGTTAAATTGTTGTCTATTTGAAAAATGTCAAACTCACTATCACTGCGTAACATACTTGATGCTATCAAACTGACCGAACCGAATTACACGGACTAGTTAAGGAATCTGAGAATTGTTCTCACTGCTGAAAAAATTTCCTATGTCCTCTCGCATCCATGAGTAACGAGCTTCAGTATCAGCATGAGACTATAGATGCTCCTATTATATTGCTACACCTCAAGGAGTTGTATGGTGAGCAAAGTAGGACTGCAAGATATAAGATATCTAAGGAACTCTTCCGATCTCGAATGACCGAGGGCTCTACTGTTGAGACTTATGTCCTAAAGATGATCAATCTGATTGAACAACTTGGACAGTTAGGGTTAATAATGGATGGGGAGTTAAGTCAAGATTTGATCTTGCAGTCACTCCCAGACACCTTCTCACAATTTGTTGTGAATTTTCACATGAATAAGTTGGATATCAGCTTGCCTGAGTTACTTAACATGTTGAAAACTGTTGAAGATCACTTCCCATCCACGAAGGACCAAGTCTTATTGGTGGATGATTCTTCCAAGAAAAGGAAGAGGCCCAAGGTATCTTTTGAAAAGAAGAAAAAGAAGAAAGCTAAGGGCAAGGCGAAAGGAAAGGATAATAAAAAAGCTAATCCTGATAGCAAAGGAATATGCTACCATTGCAATAAGTCGGGACACTGGAAGAGAAACTGCAAGGAGTATCTTACAAAGTAAAAGAAGCTTGGAGAAGCTTCGACTTCCGATCTAGGTTTGTTCATGATTGAAATTAATTTTTCTGAAAGTCAAAATTCTACTTGGGTATTGAATACCGGTTGTGGTTCTCACATATGTAATAATATGTAGGGACTAAGTAGAAGTAGAAAGCTGAACAAGGATGAAGTTGTCTTACAAGTGGGAAATGGAGCAAAGGTTGCTGCCTTAGCTGTATGAACTTATTGTTTAGCACTGCCTACGGGCAAGTCCATTAGTTTAAATAATTGTTATTATGTTCTCACACTTATAAGAAATATTATTTCAATTTCTGTATTGGATACGGATAGTTTTGATATTATAATAAAGAACAATAGTTCTTCTATTTATAATAAAAATATTTTATATGATGTTGGTAATTTACTGAATGGACTTTATGTACTTGACTTGCATGAAAATATATTTCAAATTGAACAAACTAAGAAAAGAAAAAGAGATGATGTTAATTATACCTTTATGTCACACTGTAGACTCAGTCATATTAATGAAACAAGATTAGCCAAGTTGCATAAAGATGGGCTTTTAGAGCTATCTGATTACGAATCATATCCAATTTATGAATCTTGTCTCATGGGTAAGATGATTAAATCTCCTTTTAGTGGAAAAGGAGAAAGAGTTACAGAGTTGTTAGCATTGGTGCACACAGACGTATGTGGACCTATGACAACAATTGCACGAGGAGGATATTTTTATTTTATTACTTTCACTGATGATCATTTAAGATTTGGATTTATGCATTTAATGAAATACAAATCTGAATCGTTTGAAAAGTTCAAAGAATTCAGAAGTGAAGTAGAGAAACAAACTGGTAAGAGTATTAAAATTCTTCGATCGAATCGATGAGGGGAATACTTAACCAATGAGTTTCTCAATTGTCTCAAAGAAAATGGTATAATCTCACAATGGACTCCACCAGGGACGACATAGTTGAATGGTGTATCTGAAAAGAGAAATCGAACATTATTAGACATAGTTCATTCCATGATGAGTTTTACCGACCTTCCAGTATCCTTCTAGGGTTATGCCCTAGAATCGGTTGCATACCTACTTAATAAGGTACTTACCAAATCCGTCCCAAAGACTCCATATGAGTTATGGACAAGGAGGAAACCAAAATCTTAAGCATGTTAAGGCTTGGGGTTATCCAGCTTATATGAACAGTTTTGAGAATGATAAGTTGAAGACTAAATCTAACAAGTGTAGATTTATGGGATACCCTAAAGAAACATCAGGGTACTATTTTTATCATCCTATTGATCAAAAGGCGTTTGTTACAAAATACGCTGCCTTCTTGGAAAAAGAGTTTATCCTTGAAGGGGTCAGTAGGAGTAAGATATATATTGAAGAAGTTCAAGAACCACAAATTACTACGGATCAAAGTCAGGTACCTGATCAAGTGAAAGAATCTGTTGTACCATAACCTATTCATAAATCTGAAAGAGTACCGAAGATACCTGATAGGTATGGATTCATCATAGAGGATGATGATGAGGTACGCATCATAGGTGATGATGATCCATTGACTTACGAAGAGGCTATAAGTAGTAAAGACTCAGAGAAATGGCTAGAAGCCATGAAATCCGAGATGGACTCCATGTATGAAAAACCAAGTATGGACTTTGGTTTCACCACCTGAGGGCATTAAGCCTATTGGGTGCAAATGGGTCTTTAAGAGAAAGACTGGAGCGGGCGGCAAGGTAGAGACCTATAAGGCCCGACTGGTTGTAAAAGATTTCAAACAAAGACAAGGTGTTGACTATGATGAAACCTTCTCACCAGTAGCTATGCTCAAGTCCATTCGGATTTTGCTTGCATTTGCAGCTTATTATGACTTCGAAATCTATAAAATGGACGTAAAGATGACTTTCTCAATGGAAAACTTGAGGAGAATGTATATATGATACAGCTAGAGGGGTTTGTTTCAATGGTTGGAACAAGTCAAGTCTGTAAGCTACAACGTTCCATTTATGGATTGAAGCAAGCTTCTCGAAGGTGGAACATCCGTTTTGATGAGATAATCAAAAGGTTTTATTTTATCAAAAATGAGGATGAACCTTGTGCGCACAAGAAGGTTAGTGGGAGCACTATTTCATTCCTACTATTATATGATGATGATATATTACTGATACGGAATGATGTTCCTATGCTACAGTCAATCAAAATTTAGTTATCTAAACACTTCTCCATGAAGGACTTGGGTAAGACATCGTATATTTTGGGGATAAAGATCTATAAATATAGATCTAAAAGGATGATTGGCTTGACCCAAGGAAAGTACATTGACTCGATGCTAAAGAAGTTTCGCATGGAACATTCCAAGAGAGGTCTCATGCCGATGAGCCATGGAATACATCTCTCCAAGAAACAGGCCCCAAAGACATTTGAGGAGAGAGACCGTATGAGTAAGATTCCTTATGCTTCATGTACGGTATGATATGTACTAGACCGAATGTCGCTCATGCACTTAGTGTAACAAGAAAATATCAGTCGAATCCAAGAGAAGAGCATTGGAAGGCAGTGAAAAACACCCTAAAGTACTTAAAAAGAACTAAAGATGTATTTCTTGTCTACGGTGGGTCTGAATTGAAATTAGAGGGTTATACACACTCAAGTTTTCAAATGGACCAAGATGACAATAAATCTATTTTAGGGTATGTGTTTACCTTAAACGGTGGCGCAGTGAGTTGGAAATGTTCCAAGTAGCAAATAATTGTTGATTCAGTGACAGAGGCAGAGTACATAGTTGCAAGTGAAGCTGCAAAGGAAGCTGTTTGGATGAAGAAGTTCATAACTGAACTTGGAGTGGTTCCTAGCGTTATAGGGGCCATACCTTTATTCTTTGATAACACAGAAGCTGTTGCATAGGCCAAGGAACACAGGTCTCATCAGAAATCCAAACACGTGTTGCGGCGGTTTCATTTGATTAGAGAGATCATTGAAAGAAGATATGTCACCCTAGAGCGTGTGGACTATCAAGACAACATTGCAGATCAATTTACTAAAGCTTTAACCCAACAACAGTTTGATCATCACTTAGAGAAGATGGTATTATATACCATGGTGATTGGCTTTAGTGCAAGTGGGAGATTGAAAGTAGTATGCACACAAGCCAATCATATTTGACATGATGTAGCATATATACTTTGTAATCTTATTCATTTATTAATAAAAGAATTGATTTTCTTAAAAGGCATTTTACATTATCTACATGGTGCTGTTATATTAAATGTGATAAACTCATAGTTTTGAGTAATGCTTTTAGAATTATGATGGTGATCATGCTAATGAGATCTAAATTCTAGATAGCTCACAAACTTAAATCGTTCCTAATCGTTGGATTACTATTAAAGGGATTAGTGAATCCGGATAGATTAGTACATACGTTGCTTGCTCTTAGGAATAGGATGATTGATCTCATAATTATTTGTATGGAGATACTAAAGCAAGTATGTAGGTGCTTATTGGAGAATAAGTACACTGAACATGACTCGCTACGGAATACCTAATGGATTTTTACTCACCTGTCAATAGGAATTCCTCTAGTGATAGTAGTATAAGTGATCCTTGGACTTGAGATCATCATAGTATCTTGTGTATGATGAGTGATACTTTGACATGTCCCTGAAGACCTTTAGGGTATATCAAAGAGTATGATTGTATGACGAACTAGAATTTTGTAATTTAATTTAAATAGTTATTGAATTAAATAAATATTTTTTGATTATTTGATTGTTGAATTAATTGATTAATTGATGAATTTGTGGTAGATTAATTTAATTATATGTGTTACATTAGTAAAATTGATGTGGAGAATTTTTATATTCAAAGTATGTGTTTAATTGAGTTATTTGATTAAATGCATTATTTAAATAAGTATAATGTTATCTCCAATTAATTTAATAATTAATTAGAGACTAAATGATTTGTCATTATTAATAAATGATAATTTTAATCATGTGAATATGTGATTTAATGTGGTATTATTTTATTTTATTTAATTGATTTTAGTGAGATTATTTAATTGATTAAATATGTGACATTAACTATATAATAAGTAAGTTATTAAAATAAATTAGAAATGAGGAATAAATGGGTAACCAAACATGGCTTTAGTGGGAGTTGGTGCCAGTTATTAACTGACACCATGTTCTTCTAACCATTTTAATTTTTACGTACCGATCATTGTTCATCAGTTTCTAAGAGTTGGCACGGAGAGAAAAAGAGAGAGATTTGAGAGAATTAGAGAAGGGAAGAAGAAATTAGTTCGTTTGTTGCTTAATCTAGACTACTAATCAAGGTAAATTCCTTAAATTCAACTTTGATTCATGTTCTTTCAAGTTTTATTTCATGAACGTACACTGTATTTTTTGTAAAGTAAATTCTATGGCTAAATCTTTAATAAATTGATGTTAGATATTTGTAAGCATGCATAAATGTGTTTTATATGATTTATATGTGAATTAGAGTAATTAAATACATAAAATTACATTTATATGAAAATTCAGAAACTTACAAAGTACGTAACTATATATGAATATGAACCATATGTATGAAATTGATGCTCGTTTCGCATGATTATTGGTTAAATTGATGATTAATTATGTTGTAAAAACGAAGAAAACAAGAATAAAACGGATAGATTTGGTTAACAAATGAATTTACAGTGATTAATTTTGTTAACTGTATCAAAACTTGATAATAAAGTATGAACAGTTAAATTTTAGCCTTTAATGAAACAAGATTAACCAAGTTGCATAAAGATGGGCTTTTAGAGCTATCTGATTACGAATCATATTCAATTTGTGAATCATGTCTCATGGGTAAGATGATTAAATCTCCCTTTAGTGGAAAAGGAGAAAGAGTTACAGAGTTGTTAGCATTGGTGCACACAGACGTATGTGGACCTATGACAACAATTGTACGAGTAGGATATTTTTATTTTATTACTTTCACTGATGATCATTCAAGATTTGGATTTATGCATTTAATGAAATACAAATTTGAATCGTTTGAAAAGTTCAAAGAATTCAGAAGTGAAGTAGAGAAGCAAACTGGTAATCATGCTTATTGGATATTCAACTTAGCTATATTTAGTAACCCAAGTTATTATTTACCACACTAAATAATAATTATGACACATTGGCATCCAATTTAACGACTATTCTATTTGATTAAATCTCTATTCATTATTTACAAAACTAAATAACAATTTGATTAATGTATCACTAGCTAAGAGTGTCAACAAATAAATAGGTTATTTAATATTCATTCATACTTAGCTATTATTCCCTTTTAAGAGAATTTACGAAATTATTTCCCTTATTTAATATTAACTAGAAAATTAATGTATCACTCTATCCATACTTAATTGTTAATAAGAACTAAGTTCTTATTATCTTTATTTATTATTCAATGAGAAATAATAAATAATTTACTTTACTCACATTAAATCATTAATAACAATCAAATATTTAATATCTTTATTTATTACTCAATAATAAATAATTATTTTATTAACTTATTCATACTTAATTATTATTTAATACTAATTAAATAATAATTAACTATTTGTTATCTTTATTTATCACTTACTGACAAATAATTAAATTATTAACTTAATTCATACTTGATTATTATTTAATAGTAATTAAGCAATAATCAACTATTTATTAACTTTATTTATTATTTAAGGATAAATAATAAAT
Organism: Aralia elata; assembly: GCA_034770075.1. Taxonomy (NCBI): domain Eukaryota; kingdom Viridiplantae; phylum Streptophyta; class Magnoliopsida; order Apiales; family Araliaceae; genus Aralia; species Aralia elata. The sequence goes on from CM068385.1 coordinate 55,131,667, forward strand.
AATTAATCTATTAATTTTATTCATACTTGGTTATTATTTAATAGTGGTTAAACAATAATCAGATATTTATTAGCTTTATTTATTATTTAAGGATAAATAATAAATAATTAAATTATTAACTTTATTTATACTTAATTATTATTTAATATAAAATAGTAATTAAATATTTATGATCTTTATTTATTATTTATTGATAAATAATAAATAATTACTTTCTTAATTTTATTCATTATTATTTAAAATTAAATATTTATTAACTTCATTTATTATGCATTGATAAATTATTAACTTAATTAAATACCAACAATTAGTCAAATCATTTACCCTTTGTTAGGCAATAGTGGTTTAACAATCATTTAATCCCAATGATTTGCACCACCCATTTCAAAATTTGTTCAACAGTTGTATTATCAGTAGTCAAGCTCCTGCAATTATTTTCAACCCAATGATCATCCCCAATACAGAGTATGTCAACAACTCAATGTATTATATACAACCAACATACTGATACAACCAATACATTGATCTAAACCAACACAAGGATATAAGCAAACACAATACAATTCCCAGATTTTAACCTAACAATAATAACAGATTTTTCCCAAATCAAAACCATACAATCCAGTATAATTAAATTTCCCAAATCTTACACAAGCAGAACAATGCAGAGTATAAATTAAAACCACTGACTCTAGAACCTTTAAGGTTCATCCACCGTTTCCCAACAATTACCTAACACAGTACAAGCAACAATACCATTTCATACAGAAGAAAAAAAATGTTCAAAGAAACCAACCCACAAGAAAATCAGCAACTGGGTATACCTTGAGCTCGATCGCGTTGCGACTCTTCTCCTCCTACCGAAATACGTAATCAAGCTGGACATTCACAGCAAACTGGAATCGCAACCCCCAATTGGTTACCCCTGTTCCCTCTCTCTGATTAAAATTTCTTTTTGATTTGGGTCTCACCAAGCAAAGGAGAATCGGCAGCTTTTGGGGGTTAATTTATAGGAAAATCTTTACCCAAAATGGCTGGGTATTACCTTAATTGTTTTGCCAAAAACCAGTGGTAGGAAGGGAGTAGGCGTTCGACCGTTCCCATCACGTCGCCTGAACTTCGCCGGTAAATCCTCGAGTGTCGAACCCCCACCGGTCCAATCGCCCACTGTTTCGAACCTTTGGTCCGAACGATAGCACTCGGTTGCGTCGATTATCCGCCTCGATCGTTGGTCAGTCCGCCGGTCCTCTTGCTACTGTCGGCGCATGGTTGACAGCTCCTTTTCTTTCCCCCGTCGCGCGCTCGTCCGCTTCGACTGATTGATGGAGGTTTCTAGGCTGATGGGTTCCCCTCTAGCTCGGCTTAACCTCTCCCTTTCCTCTCGTTTATATCTGGTGCGATTGGAACCCTAGGCTTGTTTCGTTGCCTGATTTGAGAGTTGAATCTCATTTGCTCTATTATCCCCAATTTGGCTTTTACCGGTTTTCCCCAAACTAATCTGGGATGGATCAACCCGATTGCTATGCCATGACCCGGCTGGTAAAAGAATTAGGGAATGGGCTCAGCCCACTTATTAATTAATATAGAGTTTGGGTTGGGCTGACTGAATAAATAGGGCGCGGTCCAATAGGAATTAAATTGACAAGAAGATTTGGGCTCAAATTAGAACTAAATAAAAGCAATGGGCCAAGAAAATTTGCCCAAATTAAATTAACCACTATGCACTTCTAATATTTTAAATTAAATAACTACCAATTAATTACTTATTTCAGATATTTATTTTTAACCATTATTCTTTATTTAAAAGAATTTGTTCATTAATCTTCTTTCCAAATTTTCTTGCAATTAAATTCTTAGGGTTAACTCACCAATTATTCAACTTTTAATGAGTCCCTTTACTGCGAGAAAATTATTGGACCATATATTTAGATAATTAATTAATAATACCTACATGGGTCCAATTAAATTCATTAATAAAATGAATTTCATATATTAAAACAAATCAATACAATGTTTAAAAATTCTCGGACATTACATCCTCTCCCCCTTATAAAAATTTCGTCCTCGAAATTTCAATCTAAGGTTACTCGAATAACTGGGGGTAATTCGCTCTCATTTTCTCTTCGAGTTCCCACGTGGCTTCTTCCACCGCGTGATTTCTCCAGAGAACTTTAACAGAATGAATGGTTTTATTCCTCAGTGTCTGTTCCTTCCTATCTAGGATTTGAACAGGAATCTCCTCGTACGATAAGTCCTTTTCGACTTGAATTGGCTCATAGGAAATAACATGCTTGTAATCTGGCTTATATGGTCGTAACACCGATACATGAAACACGTTGTGAATGTGCTCAAGTTCAGGAGGTAATGCTACCTCGTACGCCACTTCGCCTATTCTCCTCAAAATCTTGAACGGTCCTATGAACCTAGGGCTCAATTTGCCCTTCTTCCCAAAACGGATCTTCCCTTTTTAGGGGGATACTTTCAGAAACACAAAGCTACCAACTTCAAAGTCTCGTTTCTGACGATGTAAGTCGGCATACTTCTTCTGACGATCTTGAGCTGCTACTAACCGCTGTCTTATTATTTTAATGATTTCCACGGTTTGTTGAACCAATTCTGGTCCCAACAATCTCCGTTCACCAACTTCATCCCAACACAACGGCGTTCGACACTTCCTCCCGTATAACGCTTCATATGGTGGCATACCGATGCTAGTGTGATAACTGTTGTTGTAAGCGAACTCTACCAATGGCAAGTGATCGTCCCAGTTGCCACCTAAATCCATCACAACTGCCCGGAGCATATCCTATAGGGTCTGAATTATTCGCTAACTCTGACCATTAGTCTGAGGATGATATGCCGTACTCATTCTTAACTGTGTTCCCAGTCTCTCCTGTAGACTTCTCCAAAAATTTGACGTGAAGCACGGATCTCTGTCAGACACAATAGATACCGGCACTCCATGTCGTGATACTATCTCCTTCACATAAAGTTTCGCCAACTGTTCCAATTTGTACCTGATCTTGATCGGTAGAAAGTGGGCAGACTTGGTCAACCGATCTATGATCACCCAGATGGCGTCTAGACCCTTTTGGGTTGTCGGGAGTCCTACCACAAAATCCATAGTAATGTGCTCCCACTTCCACTACGGAATCTCTAAGGGTTGCAACAATCCGCTCGGCTGTTGGTGCTCTGCCTTTATCCTTTGACAAGTTAAACATCGGCTGACGAATTCTGCAACTTCCCCCTTCAAATGCGGCCACCAATAATGTTGACGAAGATCTTGATACATCTTGGTGCTACCCGGATGTACCGAAAATCTCGTATTATGGGCCTCCTGTAAAATCTCTTCCCTTAGGTCCGGTACGTAGGGTATCCATATTCTTCCCTCGAACCTTAGCAATCCTGTGCTGTCAATCTTGTACTTCAATGTTTTTCCCTCCGATAGTTGCTCCTTAATGACAAGGCACTCTTCATCAAATTCTTGAGCCTCCTTTATCTTATCCAGTAGAGTCGAACCTGCTGTTACAGTAAATAATTTTTCGTCCGCCTCCATTGGATACTTAACCTCCAGTTCCAGACGTTCAAAGTCCCTTATCAATTCCTCATGAATTGTCAGCTGCATCAATTTCACCTTGTCTTTCCTGCTTAAGGCATCAACCACTACATTTGCTTTGCCCGGATGGTACAGAATTTCACAGTCGTAGTCCTTGATCAATTCTAACCATCGGCGCTGCCTCATGTTTAGCTCCTTTTTGAGTGAAGATATATTTCAGACTTTTGTGATCTGTATATATTTCGTACTTCTCCCCGTATAGGTAGTGCCTCCAAATCTTTAAGGCGAAAACTACCGCTGCTAACTCCAAGTCGTGAGTCGGGTAACCCTTCTCATAGTCTTTCAGTTGACGTGATGCGTACGCCACGACCTTGCCGTGTTGCATCAGTACACAGCCCAGACCCTTGTGTGACGCATCGCTATACACTACGAAACCCCCAGTGTTGTCAGGTAAGGTCAACACCGGTGCTTGACCGAGTCTCTTCTTCAGCTCCATAAAGCTTTCCTCACACTTCTCCGACCAAACGAACTTAACTGTTTTCCTGGTGAGATTGGTCAATGGCGATGCTATCTTTGAAAAATCCTGTATGAACCTTCGATAGTATCTCGCTAATCCCAAGAAACTCCGGATCTCTATCGGCGTCTTCGGATGTTCCCAGTTGATAACTGCTTCCACTTTTGTTGGGTCCACTAAAACACTATTTTTGTCGATGACGTGACCCAGAAACTGTACCCTCTGCAACCAAAACTCACACTTCGAAAATTTTGCGTACAACTTCTCCTTCCTGCGAGCTTCCAATACAATCTTCAAATGTTCAGCATGCTCCTCCTCTGTCGCTGAATACACCAGAATGTCATCGATGAATACGACTACGAACTTGTCCAAGTACTGCTTGAATACTCTGTTCATCATATCCATGAATGCTGCTGGTGCATTCGTCAATCCAAAAGACATTACCAGAAACTCGAAGTGCCCGTAACGAGTTCTGAATGCAGTCTTCGGGATATCTTCCTGCCTCACCTTCAGCTGATGATAGCCTGTTCTTAAGTCAATTTTTGAAAAGTATTTCGCTCCCTTAAGTTGATCAAATAGATCGTCAATCCTAGGAAGCGGATACCTATTCTTAATCATAACTTTGTTCAACTCCTGATAGTCGATATAAAGCCTCATCGAACCATCTTTCTTCTTTACAAACAGAACTGGCGCTCCCCATGGGGACACGCTTGGTCTGATGTAACCTTTATCTAACAGTTCCTGCAGTTGCACCATTAACTCTTTCATTTCTACCGGTGCCATCCGATACGACGGCTTCGATATTGTTGCGGTTCCCGGTGCCAAATCGATAACGAACTCGGATTCCCTGTCCGGCGGCAGTCCCGGAAGTTCATCGGGGAAGACATCAGCGAAATCCCTAACGATTGATATTTGACTTATCTCATCCCCGACCTGACGAGTATCAATTACATGTGCCAAATAACACACACAACCTTTCTTAAGCAGTTTCTTGGTTTGCATCATAGTCAGACAACAAGATTGTCTTGGTGACTTACTACCGTAAAATACCACCTTCGACTTATTAGGAGTCCTCAGGTGTACACATTTCTTTTGACAGTCAATAACTGCTCCGTGAGTTGATAGCCAATCCATTCCTAGGATTACATCAAACTCCCCAGCCGAATTGGTATCAAATCCACATTGAGCTTAAATCCTCGTAGTTCAGCACTACAATTCCTATGAATGCATTATACGGGTATAATTTCCTTGTTTGCTACTTCTACGTTCATAGGGTGTTCTAACTTTTCACGAGGTAAATTTAACTGACTAGCAAATTCTTCGGAAACAAAAGAGCAAGTAGCACCCGAATCAAATAACACATATGCATTTACATCATTGATTGGGATGATACCTGACACCACGTCTTTGGATTCCATGGCATCCTGCACAGTCATGTTGAACGTGCGGGCTGTTGGCCTGTTGGCTTGACTGGCTGGTGGCCCGTAGTTCAACCGGTTGCTGTTTCCACTGTTGTTGTTGCTTCGATTGCCACTCCCGGCGTTGCCCTTCCTCTTCGGGCAATCCTTGATCTGGTGGTCAGGTGATCCACAGGAGAAACAACCTCCTTTCGGCTTATTTGGGCACTGTGGGGCCATGTGTCCAGGTTGTCCACAATGGTAACACACGCTTTTCCCTTTCATGCATTCCCCCGTGTGGTTCTTGCCACAATTGTTGCACCTGCCTGGCTTCTTCACCTCCCCTCCAGATTTGTTTCCCCCGGAGGACTGACTCTCGACCCATTTTCGTTTATTGGGGTTACTGCCCCCGCTGCTTCCTGCCTTCTGGCCCTCGTGACCCTTCTTCTTTTCCTGATTGTACTTAGTCAGGGCCTCGCTGCCACCCTCTGCAATGATCGCCCTCTCTAACAATTCTGCAAATGTCTTGATTTTCAATACCGCAATAGAACGGTATAACCATGGTTTCAACCCTTGCTCAAACCTACGAGCTTTCCTTTCCTCTGTGTCGACTTGGTGAGTTGCAAACCATGCCAACTCATTAAACCTAGCCGCGTACTCAGCCACGAACATGTTTCCTTGTTTTAGTTCCAGGAACTTGATCTCCATCTCTTGCTTCATGCTCTCTGGAAAGTAATTCTCCAAGAACATCTCCGTAAAGCGTTCCCATGCGACAATGCCTCCTTCCACTCGGCCCCTGTTGGCCTTCCACCAGTAGTTTGCCTCGCCCTTTAACATGAAGGTAGCAAAACTTGTTTTCTGTTCCTCTGCCACCCGTGCTACCTCGAAGACCTTTTCTATCTCCTCGATCCAGGTCTGCGCTTCGATTGGGTTAAGAGTTCCCTTGAACTCGGGTGGTCCAACCAATTTGAAGTCTTTAAAACTTGCCAGATGATGCGCTGGCTCGGCTGCTGCTTGGGTTCCTCCAGGTGGCGGTCTTGATTGCATGGCTTCTGCCAGCATCTCCGCGAACATCCTCATTGGGTTGGATTGATTTCCAACCTCACTCTCTGACTCTTCAACTTGTCGATTACGTGGTCGTCCTCTTGGCGGCATGATTTGAATTCTGGCTGATTTTTACCTATAATTTTATATTTTACATAATATGTCATTAAAATCAGGAATCAAGGTAAAATATCTATCAACACATTTGATTTAAGTGAAACATCTGCATTTATATTGATATACCACTGTTTTTTACAAAGACTAAACCTGTGGCATACTTGTATAAATGCGCCACTACATGCCCTACCCATCCTTAAACATTCCCCGAAGACAAAGGTGGGGAATCCTGACTTTCTATCCCTCAAAACCACAAAAGCTGGGGTTTAACTGCTACCCCAGACAGGTAAACAAATATAAGGTTTCACAAGACAAACATGTCTATAATCTAGGAAAAGTGGGACCTATGGTACCCAAGACAAGACAACCATCCATATCATATCACCGCACGTCGTGCCGAATCCGAGCCTGCTGACCAGAGAATGCTCCATCCCCTACCCTGCGACGAACAGAGCGGCTAGACTCGCCTGCCTCAGTTCGGGGGCTCCTGTAGGCTGCGTCTAAGGCATATCCTAGGGTCTCTATCCTCACTGCGCTGGCCTCCAACTGATCCTCTAACCGATCAACCCTCCTGGCCTCCCTGACCCAGGCCTCTCTGACATGCCTCCTCTCAGACACCTCCAGCCCAAACTCAAACCTCATGGCCTCCTGCTTCGCCTTCAGGTGGGCGATCTGTAGATCCCTCTGCTCCAGCCTCTCTCTCAAGTCAGCATTTCGGGCCACAAGCTGATGTAGCAGTGGTCCGATCTGCTGCGTTGAGGACTCGTATCCCTGCAGCTGCATCTTCGCTACTCCCAAGTCATGCTCGAGCTGGTAGGCTAGGTCTCTATACTGGTCTTCTTTAATCTGGTGGGTCTGGTTCTGCTCCTCCAGATGAGCTATTCGAGCCTCCAGCTCCTCGCTCCTGCTGGTCAGTCCCTCTATAATATCGTCGGTAGTGGAACCCATGCCATCCACGTAAGCGGGTGGCTCCTCTCTCTCGGTCTCGGGGTCCTCCTCCTCAGCATCTGAGTCCTGACTGCCAGACCTCATAACTCTACCTACCACCGGCTCTGGTAGCTCCCTCTGGTAGTCCTCCTCTGGCTCGGACTCCTCTAGCGGTACCCCTGGGGCAATAGGAGCATATCCCACCAGCTGCTCCGCAACTACGGGTATATCTAGGAATGTCTCCTCCTCCTGGGTTCCACTAGTCCCTTCCCTGTCAGCCATCCTATAAACACAGACAGAGATAACAGATATCAGAATCATAATAAAATATGTTCATTGATAGAATGAAATGATATTTTATCATGTACAACTCGGCTTGGCAGATTTCCACAATCCACCCCCAGACAAGACCATTACCTGAATCTCCTTGATTCATGTCCTAGCGTACTCAATACGAGTTTAATGCTAAGGTTATAACCTAGGTTTCGCGATCCTAAAGTTTATAACCTACAGCTCTGATACCAACCTGTGACGCCCCCAAATTCGAGTCTCCAAGTACCCGGATCCGGTCATCACGATCCAATACAACCATTTACCTCTAACAACATATGGTAACTAAAATGCGGAATATAATAAACATACGTTGTTCATTACAAAGGTGTTACTAGTCCCAGAATACAATAACCTTAAACACTTACACAAATCCATACCCTAAATAAATATCAGGGTTTAAATTACATTAACAATAATTAACTACACATAAGTTTAAAATCTGCTACATGAAGTCTATTACTTCATCTTTTCTTTCCCTTTGTTCTTCCCTGACGTCTCGGGTTTAGCTGCAATGAAGTCATGATATAACAAGGATGAGCAACGAGTTTGCTCAGTAAGTTTAAAGTACAACAGTAAGGATATATCATGATGAAAGGAATATAGAAAGAGATTTCAACAATAGAATTATCAGAAGCAATAACAATAAATGCTTTTAGAACAATCGATAGTCAAGTAGACTTTGAACAATAACTTCCAAAGGAGTCAATAGCTAGTTGACCCTCTGGTTACTGGCTACAGAATGAGTACTTGAGGGAATCAGCCTCGCGTACGCTATGTGTATGCATAACATTTAATTCCGCTAGTTGTCCCTTATATACGGTACCTGGGGTACTCCCCTATAATAAAAGGGGTGTTCATTCAGTTTAAGAATCCTTACCATTGATTGGTTCATATAGCTTTTATAAATTCTTACATACGTGCCTGACCGAGACAAGGGTTCAGACTTAATCATGAATAGTTCGTGAATTTCAGAACTTAGATAATTATACGAATTCAAATGCACAAGTGCGAATGCCAATGAATACATAGATGTGGAATAATTTTAAAAGTAATTAGACCACTTAAAGCATGCTTGGAGATAAGATTCAAGCTTAAAGAATAACTTGCAATAATATATACCTTTTGCACGAATTAAAAATAATGCATAAGGTTTAGAAACATTGCTCAATGTAAAAATTGGGTAAGATAGAACTTGCATTCAATATACTGCAAGAATGAAGTTAGGGAACTTGCCTGTTTGCTCAGCTACAATTAAATCTTAGCTTTAATTAATTGACCTTGGATAACCTATCAGTTGATAAAGTCGGTTTATCCATTAGCATTGCATACTGTATATCGATACACTCATTTATGCTATTTAGCAGAATAAACATTTCGCATTCCTTTATTAACTCCATTTTCATTAAATTACTAATCAATATTGTGCTAATCAGAAATTACTTAATGACCCTCAGTTATTATCTCAATAACTAATCATGCTTATTGGATATTCAACTTAGCTATATTTAGTAACCCAAGTTATTATTTACCACACTAAATAATAATTATAACACATTGGCATCCAATTTAACGACTATTCTATTTGATTAAATCTCTATTCATTATTTACAAAACTAGATAACAATTTGATTAATGTATCACTAGCTAAGAGTGTCAACAAATAAATAGGTTATTTAATATTCATTCATACTTAGCTATTATTCCCTTTTAAGAGAATTTACGAAATTATTTCCCTTATTTAATATTAACTAGAAAATTAATGTATCACTCTATCCATACTTAATTGTTAATAAGAACTAAGTTCTTATTATCTTTATTTATTATTAAATGAGAAATAATAAATAATTTACTTTACTCACATTAAATCATTAATAACAATCAAATATTTAATATCTTTATTTATTACTCAATAATAAATAATTATTTTATTAACTTATTCATACTTAATTATTATTTAATACTAATTAAATAATAATTAACTATTTGTTATCTTTATTTATCACTTACTGACAAATAATTAAATTATTAACTTAATTCATACTTGATTATTATTTAATAGTAGTTAAGCAATAATCAACTATTTATTAACTTTATTTATTATTTAAGGATAAATAATAAATAATTAATCTATTAATTTTATCCATACTTGGTTATTATTTAATAGTGGTTAAACAATAATCAGATATTTATTAGCTTTATTTATTATTTAAGTATAAATAATAAATAATTAAATTATTAACTTTATTTATACTTAATTATTATTTAATATAAAATAGTAATTAAATATTTATTATCTTTATTTATTATTTATTGATAAATAATAAATAATTACTTTATTAATTTTATTCATTATTATTTAAAATTAAATATTTATTAACTTCATTTATTATGCATTGATAAATTATTAATTTAATTAAATACCAACAATTAGTCAAATCATTTACCCTTTGTTAGGCAATAGTGGTTTAACAATCATTTAATCCCAATGATTTGCACCACCCATTTCAAAATTTGTTCAACAGTTGTATTATCAGTAGTCAAGCTCCTGCAATTATTTTCAACCCAATGATCATCCCCAATACAGAGTATGTCAACAACTCAATGTATTATATACAACCAACATACTGATACAACCAATACATTGATCTAAACCAACACAAGGATATAAGCAAACACAATACAATTCCCAGATTTTAACCCAGCAATAATAACAGATTTTTCCCAAATCAAAACCATACAATCCAGTATAATTAAATTTCCCAAATCTTACACAAGAAGAACAATGCAGAGTATAAATTAAAACCACTGACTCTAGACCCTTTAAGGTTCATCCACCGTTTCCCAACAATTACCTAACACAGTACAAGCAACAATACCATTTCATACAGAAGAAAAAAAATGTTCAAAGAAACCAACCCACAAGAAAATCAGCAACTGGGTATACCTTGAGCTCGATCGCGTTGCGACTCTTCTCCTCCTACCGAAATACGTAATCAAGCTGGACATTCACAGCAAACTAGAATCGCAACCCCCAATTGGTTACCCCTGTTCCCTCTCTCTGATTAAATTCTGAACCCTAAAATTTCTTTCTGATTTGGGTCTCACCAAGCAAAGGAGAATCGGCAGCTTTTGGGGGTTAATTTATAGGAAAATCTTTACCCAAAATGGCTGGGTATTACCTTAATTGTTTTGCCAAAAACCAGCGGTAGGAAGGGAGTAGGCGTTCGACCGTTCCCATCACGTCGTCTGAACTTCGCCGGCAAATCCTCGAGTGTCGAACCCCCACCGGTCCAATCGCCCACTATTTCGAACCTTTGGTCCGAACGATAGCACTCGGTTGCGTCGATTATCCTCCTCGATCGTTGGTCAGTCCGTCGGTCCTCTTGCTACTGTCGGCGCATGGTTGACAGCTCCTTTTCTTTCCCCCGTCGCGCGCTCGTCTGCTTCGACTGATTGATGGAGGTTTCTAGGAAAATGGGTTCCCCTCTAGCTCGGCTTAACCTCTCCCTTTCCTCTCATTTCTATCTGGTGCGATTGGAACCCTAGGCTTGTTTCGTTGCCTGATTTGAGAGTTGAATCTCATTTGCTCTATTATCCCCAATTTGGCTTTTACCGGTTTTCCCCAAACTAATCTGGGATGGATCGACCCGATTGCTATGCCATGACCCGGCTGGTAAAAGAATTAGGGAATGGGCTCTGCCCACTTGTTAATTAATATAGAGTTTGGGTTGGGCTGACTGAATAAATAGGGCACGGTCCAATAGGAATTAAATTGACAAGAAAATTTGGGCTCAAATTAGAACTAAATAAAAGCAATGGGCCAAGAAAATTTGCCCAAATTAAATTAACCACTATGCACTTCTAATATTTTAAATTAAATAACTACCAATTAATTACTTATTTCAGATATTTATTTTTAACCATTATTCTTTATTTAAAAGAATTTGTTCATTAATCTTCTTTCCAAATTTTCTTGCAATTAAATTCTTAGGGTTAACCCACCAATTATTCAACTTTTAATGAGTCCCTTTACTGCGAGAAAATTATTGGACCATATATTTAGATAATTAATTAATAATACCTACATGGGTCCAATTAAATTCATTAATAAAATGAATTTCATATATTAAAATAAATCAATACAATGTTTAAAAATTCTCGGACATTACATCCTCTCCCCCTTATAAAAATTCCGTCCTCGAAATTTCAATCTAAGGTTACTCGAATAACTGGGGGTAATTCGCTCTCATTTTCTCTTCGAGTTCCCATGTGGCTTCTTCCACCCCGTGATTTCTCCAGAGAACTTTAACAGAATGAATGGTTTTATTCCTCAGTGTCTGTTCCTTCCTATCAAAGATTTGAACAGGAATCTCCTCGTACGATAAGTCCTTTTCGACTTGAATTGGCTCATAGAAAATAACATGCTTGTAATCTGGCTTATATGGTCGTAACACCGATACATGAAACACGTTGTGAATGTGCTCAAGTTCAGGAGGTAATGTTACCTCGTACGCCACTTCGCCTATTCTCCTCAAAATCTCGAACGGTCCTATGAACCTAGGGCTCAATTTGCCCTTCTTCCCAAAACGGATCTTCCCTTTCCAGGGTGATACTTTCAGAAACACAAAGCTACCAACTTCAAAGTCTCGTTTCTGATGATGTAAGTCGACATACTTCTTCTGACGATCCTGAGCTGCTACTAACCGCTGTCTTATTATTTTAATGATTTCCACGGTTTGTTGAACCAATTCTGGTCCCAACAATCTCCGTTCACCAACTTCATCCCAACACAACGGCGTTCGACATTTCCTCCCGTATAACGCTTCATATGGTGGCATACCGATGCTAGTGTGATAACTGTTGTTGTAAGCGAACTCTACCAATGGCAAGTGATCGTCCCAGTTGCCACCTAAATCCATCACAACTGCCCGGAGCATATCCTCTAGGGTCTGAATTGTTCGCTCACTCTGACAATCAGTCTGAGGATGATATGCCGTACTCATTCTTAACTGTGTTCCCAGTCTCTCCTGTAGACTTCTCCAAAAATTTGACGTGAAGCGCGGATCTCTGTCAGACACAATAGATACCGGCACTCCATGTCGTGATACTATCTCCTTCACATAAAGTTTCGCCAACTGTTCCAATTTGTACCTGATCTTGATCGGTAGAAAGTGGGCAGACTTGGTCAACCGATCTACGATCAACCAGATGGCGTCTAGACCCTTTTGGGTTGTCGGGAGTCTTACCACAAAATCCATAGTAATGTGCTCCCACTTCCACTCGGGAATCTCTAAGGGTTGCAACAATCCGCTCGGCCGTTGGTGCTCTGCCTTGATCCTTTTACAAGTTAAACATCGGCTGACGAATTCTGCAACTTCCCCCTTCAAATGCGGCCACCAATAATGTTGACGAAGATCTTGATACATCTTGGTGCTACCCGGATGTACCGAAAATCTCGTATTATGGGCCTCTTGTAAAATCTCTTCCCTTAGGTCCGGTACGTAGGGTATCCATATTCTTCCCTCGAACCTCAGCAATCCTGTGCTGTCAATCTTGTACTTCAATGTTTTTCCCTCCGATAGTTGCTCCTTAATGACAAGGCACTCTTCATCAAATTCTTGAGCCTCCTTTATCTTATCCAGTAGAGTCGGACCTGCTGTTACAGTAAACAATTTTTTGTCCGCCTCCATTGGATACTTAACCTCCAGTTCCAGACGTTCAAAGTCCCTTATCAATTCCTCTTGAATTGTCAGCTGCATCAATCTCACCTTGCCTTTCCTGCTTAAGGCATCAGCCACTACATTTGCTTTGCCCGGATGGTACATAATTTCACAGTCGTAGTCCTTGATCAATTCTAACCATCGGCGCTGCCTCATGTTTAGCTCCTTTTGAGTGAAGATATATTTCAGACTTTTGTGATCTGTATATATTTCGCACTTCTCCCCGTATAGGTAGTGCCTCCAAATCTTTAAGGCGAAAACTACCGCTGCTAACTCCAAGTCATGAGTCGGGTAACCCTTCTCATAGTCTTTCAGATGACGTGATGCGTACGCCACGACCTTGCCGTGTTGCATCAGTACACAGCCCAGACCCTTGTGTGACACATCGCTATACACTACGAAACCCCCAGTGTTGTCAGGTAAGGTCAACACCGGTGCTTGACTGAGTCTCTTCTTCAGCTCCATAAAGCTTTCCTCACACTTCTCCGACCAAACGAACTTAACTGTTTTCCTGGTGAGATTGGTCAATGGCGATGCTATCTTTGAAAAATCCTATATGAACCTTCGATAGTATCCCGCTAATCCCAAGAAACTCCGGATCTCTGTCGGCGTCTTCGGTTGTTCCCAGTTGATAACTGCTTCCACTTTTGCTGGGTCCACTGAAACACCATTTTTGTCGATGACGTGACCCAGAAACTGTACCCTCTGCAACCAAAACTCACAATTCGAAAATTTTGCGTACAACTTCTCCTTCCTGAGAGCTTCCAATACAATCTTCAAATGTTCAACATGCTCCTCCTTCGTCCCTGAATACACCAGAATGTCATCGATGAATACGACTACGAACTTGTCCAAGTACTGCTTGAATACTCTGTTCATCATATCCATGAATGCTGCTGGTGCATTCGTCAATCCAAAAGACATTACCAGAAACTCGAAGTGCCCGTAACGAGTTCTGAATGCAGTCTTCGGGATATCTTCCTGCCTCACCTTCAACTGATGATAGCCTGTTCTTAAGTCTTTGAAAAGTATTTCGCTCCCTTAAGTTGATCAAATAGATCGTCAATCCTAGCAAGCGGATACCTATTCTTAATCGTAACTTTGTTCAACTCCCGATAGTCGATACAAAGCCTCATCGAACCATCTTTCTTCTTTTACAAACAGAACTGGCGCTCCCCATGGGGACACGCTTGGTCTGATGTAACCTTTATCTAACAGTTCCTGCAGTTGCACCATCAACTCTTTCATTTCTACCGGTGCCATCCGATACGGCGGCTTCGATATTGGTGCGGTTCCCGGTGCCAAATCGATAACGAACTCGGTTTCCCTGTCCGGCGGCAGTCCCGGAAGTTCATCGGAGAAGACATCAGCGAAATCCCTCACGATTGATATTTGACTCATCTCATCCCCGACCTGACGAGTATCAATTACATGTGCCAAATAACACACACAACCTTTCTTAAGCAGTTTCTTGGTTTGCATCATAGTCAGACAACAAGATTGTCTTGGTGACTTACTACCGTAAAATACCACCTTCGACTTATTAGGAGTCCTCAGGTGTACACATTTCTTTTGACAGTCAATAACTGCTCCGTGAATTGATAGCCAATCCATTCCCAGGATTACATCAAACTCTCCCAGCCGAATTGGTATCAAATCCACATTGAGCTTAAATCCTCGCAGTTCAGCACTACAATTCCTATGAATGCATTCTACGGGTATAATTTCCTTGTTTGCTACTTCTACGTTCATAGGGTGTTCTAACTTTTCACGAGGTAAATTTAACTGACTAGCAAATTTTTCGGAAACAAAAGAGCAAGTAGCACCCGAATCAAATAACACATATGCATTTACATCATTGATTGGGATGATACCTGACACCACGTCTTTGGATTCCATGGCATCCTGCACAGTCATGTTAAACGTGCGGGTTGTTGGCCTGTTGGCTTGACTAGCTGGTGGCCCGTAGTTCAACCGGTTGTTGTTTCCACTATTGTTGTTGCTTCGGTTGCCACTCCCGGCGTCGCCCTTCCTCTTCGGGCAATCCTTGATCTGGTGGTCAGGTGATCCACAGGAGAAACAACCTCCTTTCGGCTTATTAGGGCACTGTGGGGCCATGTGTCCAGGTTGTCCACAACGGTAACACACGCTTTTCCCTTTTATGCATTCCCCCGTGTGGTTCTTGCCACAATTGTTGCACCTGCCTAGCTTCTTCACCTCCCCTCCAGATTTGTTTCCCCCGGAGGACTGACTCTCGACCCATTTTCGTTTGTTGGGGTTACTACCCCCGCTGCTTCCTGCCTTCTGGCCCTCGTGACCCTTCTTCTTTTCCTGATTGTACTTAGTCAGGGCCTCGCTGCCACCTTCTGCAATGATCGCCCTCTCTAACAATTCTGCAAATGTCTTGATTTTCAATACCGCAACAGAACGGTATAACCATGGTTTCAACCCTTGCTCAAACCTACGAGCTTTCATTTCCTCTGTGTCGACTTGGTGAGTTGCAAACCGTGCCAACTCATTAAACCTAGTCGCGTACTCAGCCACAGACATGTTTCCTTGTTTTAGTTCCAGGAACTTGATCTCCATCTCTTGCTTCATGCTCTCTGGAAAGTAATTCTCCAAGAACATCTCCTTAAAGCGTTCCCATGCGACAATGCCTCCTTCCACTCGGCCCCTGTTAGCCTTCCACCAGTAGTTTGCCTCGCCCTTTAACATGAAGGTAGCAAAACTTGTTTTCTATTCCTCTGCCACCCGTGCTACCTCGAAGACCTTTTCTATCTCCTCGATCCAGGTCTGCGCTTCGATTGGGTTAAGAGTTCCCTTGAACTCGGGTGGTCCAACTAATTTGAAGTCTTTAAAACTTGCAAGATGATGCGCTGGCTCGGCTGCAGCTTGGGTTCCTCCAGGTGGCGGTCTTGATTGCATGGCTTCTGCCAGCATCCCCGCGAACATCCTCATTGGGTTGGATTGATTTCCAACCTCACTCTCTGACTCTTCAACTTGTCGATTACGTGGTCGTCCTCTTGGCGGCATGATTTGAATTCTGGCTGATTTTTACCTATAATTTTATATTTTACATAATATGTCATTAAAATCAGCAATCAAGGTAAAATATCTATCAACACATTTGATTTAAGTGAAACATCTGCATTTATATTGATATACCACTATTTTTTACAAAGACTTAACTTGTGGCATACTTGTATAAATGCGCCACTACATGCCCTACCCATCCTTAAACATTCCCCGAAGACAAAGGTGGGGAATCCTGACTTTCTATCCCTCAAAACCACAAAAGCTGGGGTTTAACTGCTACCCCAGACAGGTAAACAAATATAAGGTTTCACAAGACAAACATGTCTATAATCTAGCAAAAGTGGGACCTATGGTACCCAAGACAAGACAACCATCCATATCATATCACTGCACGTCGTGCCGAATCCGAGCCTGCTAACCAGAGAATGCTCCATCCCCTACCCTGCGACGAACAGAGCGGCTAGACTCGCCTGCCTCAGTCCGGGGCCTCCTGTAGGCTGCGTCTAAGGCATATCCTAGGGTCTCTATCCTCACTGCGCTGGCCTCCAACTGATCCTCTAACCGATCAACCCTCCTGGCCTCCCTGACCCAGGCCTCTCTAACATGCCTCCTCTCAGACACCTCCAGCCCAAACTCAAACCTCATGGCCTCCTGCTTCGCCTTCAGGTGGGCGATCTGTAGATCCCTCTGCTCCAGCCTCTCTCTCAACTCAGCATTTCAGGCCACAAGCTGATGTAGCAGTAGTCCGATCTGCTGCGCTGAGGACTCGTATCCCTGCAGCTGCATCTTCGCTACTCCCAAGTCATGCTCGAGCTGGTAGGCTAGGTCTCTATACTGGTCTTCTCTAATCTGGTGGATCTGGTTCTGCTCCTCTAGATGAGCTATTCGAGCCTCCAGCTCCTCGCTCCTGCTGGTCAGTCCCTCTATAATATCGTCGGCAGTGGAACCCATGCCATCCACGTAAGCGGGTGGCTCCTCTCCCTCGGTCTCGGGGTCCTCCTCCTCAGCATCTGAGTCCTGACTGCCAGACCTCATAACTCTACCTACCACCGGCTCTAGTAGCTCCCTCTGGTAGTCCTCCTCTGGCTCGGACTCCTCTAGCGGTACCCCTGGGGCAATAGGAGCATATCCCACCAGCTGCTCCACAACTACGGGTATATCTAGGAATGTCTCCTCCTCCTGGGTCCCACTAGTCCCTTTCCTGTCAGCCATCCTACAAACACAGACAGAGATAACAGATATCAGTATCATAATAAAATATGTTCATTGATAGAATGAAATGATATTTTATCATGTACAACTCGGCTTGGCAGATTTCCATAATCCACCCCCAGACAAGACCATTACCTGAATCTCCTTGATTCATGTCCTAGCGTACTCATTACGAGTTTAATGCTAAGGTTATAACCTAGGTTTCGCGATCCTAAAGTTTATAACCTACAGCTCTGATACCAACCTGTGACGCCCCCAAATTCGGGTCTCCAAGTACCCGGATCCGGTCATCACGATCCAATACAACCATTCACCTCTAACAACATATGGTAACTAAAGTGCGGAATATAATAAACATACGTTGTTCATTACAAAGGTGTTACTAGTCCCATAATACAATAACCTTAAACACTTACACAAATCCATACCCTAAATAAATATCAGGGTTTAAATTACATTAACAATAATTAACTACACATAAGTTTAAAATCTGCTACATGAAGTCTATTACTTCATCTTTTCTTTCCCTTTGTTCTTCCCTGACGTCTCGGGTTTAGCTGCAATGAAGTCATGATATAGCAAGGATGAGCAACGAGTTTGCTCAGCAAGTTTAAAGTACAACAGTAAGGATATATCATGATGAAAGGAATATAGAAAGAGATTTCAACAATAGAATTATCAGAAGCAATAACAATAAATGCTTTTAGAACAATCGATAGTCAAGTAGACTTTGAACAATAACTTCCAAAGGAGTCAATAGCTAGTTGACCCTCTGGTTACTGGCTACAGAATGAGTACTTGAGGGGATCAGCCTCGCGTACGCTATGTGTATGCATAACATTTAATTCCGCTAGTTGTACCTTATATACGGTACCTGGGGTACTCCCCTATAATAAAAGGGGTGTTCATTCAGTTTAAGAATCCTTACCATTGATTGGTTCAGATAGCTTTTATAAATTCTTACATACGTGCCTGACCGAGACAAGGGTTCAGACTTAATCATGAATAGTTCGTGAATTTCAGAGCTTAGATAATTATACGAATTCAAATGCACAAGTGCGAATGCCAATGAATACATAGATGTGGAATAATTTTAAAAGTAATTAGACCACTTAAAGCATGCTTGGAGATAAGATTCAAGCTTAAAGAATAACTTGCAATAATATATACCTTTTGCACGAATTAAAAATAATGCATAAGGTTTAGAAACATTGCTCAATGTAAAAATTGGGTAAGATAGAACTTGCATTCAATATACTGCAAGAATGAAGTTAGGGAACTTGCCTGTTTGCTCAGCTACAATTAAATCTTAGCTTTAATTAATTGACCTTGGATAACCTATCAGTTGATAAAGTCGGTTTATCCATTAGCATTGCATACTGTATATCGATACACTCATTTATGCTATTTAGCAGAATAAACATTTCGCATTCCTTTATTAACTCCATTTTCATTAAATTACTAATCAATATTGTGCTAATCAGAAATTACTTAATGACCCTCAGTTATTATCTCAATAACTAATCATGCTTATTGGATATTCAACTTAGCTATATTTAGTAACCCAAGTTATTATTTACCACACTAAATAATAATTATGACACATTGGCATCCAATTTAACGACTATTCTATTTGATTAAATCTCTATTCATTATTTACAAAACTAGATAACAATTTGATTAATGTATCACTAGCTAAGAGTGTCAACAAATAAATAGGTTATTTAATATTCATTCATACTTAGCTATTATTCCCTTTTAAGAGAATTTACGAAATTATTTCCCTTATTTAATATTAACTAAAAAATTAATGTATCACTCTATCCATACTTAATTGTTAATAAGAACTAAGTTCTTATTATCTTTATTTATTATTAAATGAGAAATAATAAATAATTTACTTTACTCACATTAAATCATTAATAACAATTAAATATTTAATATCTTTATTTATTACTCAAAAATAAATAATTATTTTATTAACTTATTCATACTTAATTATTATTTAATACTAATTAAATAATAATTAACTATTTGTTATCTTTATTTATCACTTACTGACAAATAATTAAATTATTAACTTAATTCATACTTGATTATTATTTAATAGTAATTAAGCAATAATCAACTATTTATTAACTTTATTTATTATTTAAGGAAAAATAATAAATAATTAATCTATTAATTTTATCCATACTTGGTTATTATTTAATAGTGGTTAAACAATAATCAGATATTTATTAGCTTTATTTATTATTTAAGGATACATAATAAATAATTAAATTATTAACTTTATTTATACTTAATTATTATTTAATATAAAATAATAATTAAATATTTATTATCTTTATTTATTATTTATTGATAAATAATAAATAATTACTTTATTAATTTTATTCATTATTATTTAAAATTAAATATTTATTAACTTCATTTATTATGCATTGATAAATTATTAACTTAATTAAATACCAACAATTAGTCAAATCATTTACCCTTTGTTAGGCAATAGTGGTTTAACAATCATTTAATCCCAATGATTTGCACCACCCATTTCAAAATTTGTTCAACAGTTGTATTATCAGTAGTCAAGCTCCTGCAATTATTTTCAACCCAATGATCATCCCCAATACAGAGTATGTCAACAACTCAATGTATTATATACAACCAACATATTGATACAACCAATACATTGATCTAAACCAACACAAGGATATAAGCAAACACAATACAATTCCCATATTTTAACCCAACAATAATAACAGATTTTTCCCAAATCAAAACCATACAATCCAGTATAATTAAATTTCCCAAATCTTACACAAGCAGAACAATGCAGAGTATAAATTAAAACCACTGACTCTAGAACCTTTAAGGTTCATCCACCGTTTCCCAACAATTACCTAACACAGTACAAGCAACAATACCATTTCATACAGGAGAAAAAAAATGTTCAAAGAAACCAACCCACAAGAAAATCAGCAACTGGGTATACCTTGAGCTCGATCGCGTTGCGACTCTTCTCCTCCTACCGAAATACATAATCAAGCTGGACATTCACAGCAAACTGGAATCACAACCCCCAATTGGTTACCCCTATTCCCTCTCTCTGATTAAATTCTGAACCCTAAAATTTCTTTCTGATTTGGGTCTCACCAAGCAAAGGAGAATCGGTAGGTTTTGGGGGTTAATTTATAGGAAAATCTTTACCCAAAATAGCTGGGTATTACCTTAATTGTTTTGCCAAAAACCAGCGGTAGGAAGGGAGTAGGCGTTCGACCGTTCCCATCACGTCGCCTGAACTTCGCCGG
This sequence comes from Aralia elata, assembly GCA_034770075.1. Classification (NCBI taxonomy): domain Eukaryota; kingdom Viridiplantae; phylum Streptophyta; class Magnoliopsida; order Apiales; family Araliaceae; genus Aralia; species Aralia elata. The sequence continues at coordinate 55,152,834 of CM068385.1, forward strand.
CAAATCCTCGAGTGTCGAACCCCCACCGGTCCAATCGCCCACTATTTCGAACCTTTGGTCCGAACGATGGCACTCGGTTGCGTCGATTATCCGCCTCGATCATTGGTCAGTCCGCCGGTCCTCTAGCTACTGTCGGCGCATGGTTGACAGCTCCTTTTCTTTCCCCCGTCGCGCGCTCGTCCGCTTCGACTGATTGATGGAGGTTTCTAGGCTGATGGGTTCCCCTCTAGCTCGGCTTAACCTCTCCCTTTCCTCTTGTTTCTATCTGGTGCGATTGGAACCCAGGCTTGTTTCGTTGCATGATTTGAGAGTTGAATCTCATTTGCTCTATTATCCCCAATTTGGCTTTTACCGGTTTTCCCCAAACTAATCTGGGATGGATCGACCCGATTGCTATGCCATGACCCGGCTGGTAAAAGAATTAGGGAATGGGCTCTGCCCACTTGTTAATTAATATAGAGTTTGGGTTGGGCTGACTGAATAAATAGGGCACGGTCCAATAGGAATTAAATTGACAAGAAGATTTGGGCTCAAATTAGAACTAAATAAAAGCAATGGGCCAAGAAAATTTGCCCAAATTAAATTAACCACTATGCACTTCTAATATTTTAAATTAAATAACTACCAATTAATTACTTATTTCAGATATTTATTTTTAACCATTATTCTTTATTTAAAAGAATTTGTTCATTAATCTTCTTTCCAAATTTTCTTGCAATTAAATTCTTAGGGTTAACCCACCAATTATTCAACTTTTAATGAGTCCCTTTACTGCGAGAAAATTATTGGACCATATATTTAGATAATTAATTAATAATACCTACATGGGTCCAATTAAATTCATTAATAAAATGAATTTCATATATTAAAATAAATCAATACAATGTTTAAAAATTCTCGGACATTATAGAAGAATCATGATCACTACCATTACCCACTAACGACATGTCATGTAAAGATTGATTAGCATCAAAACCTAATTCAACATGTGAATGAAAAACCCTAGAATGAGTTGCATGAAAGTATATATATTGAAAACGAGAATACCCACAATAATCACTAGAATAAATTCTACGAAGATATGCACTTTGACAATGAGAATTTACCAAATGATAGTAGGAATATTGACAACGAGAATATAACACATGCTCATAAACTAACTCAATAAATATCAAATATCCTCCATAGTTTATGATAAAGACGATTTTACCCTCAAAATAGCCAAACACAAATTTATCCATGGAAGCATGCAAAACATGTTTTAAATAACTCATGAAAATACTAGATGCATCATTTAATCTAACAGAGATAACTATCCACCTATACAAATCACATGTTAACACAATTTTCCATTCATCACATTTTCTTAAGCTAACTTGACTAGGCAATATCATCACATGGTTATCAACACATGTATATAAAACATAAGCACTATGCAATTTATCAAACATATTATCTAAGCAAAGAAAATAGTATCGATACTTGTTTACCAATTCAAAATCAACGAACAAACCCGACATTCTATCTTCCTTAGGTACTATGATCTCCTGAATAGCACATGCACTAATGACTTCATCCACGATACCCGCTTTGATGAAGTTGGACTCCATCAACTCTCCAACCTGCCTAGATAACTCCGTCATCTCCTCGGGAATACTATAAGCTGGCTGATATGGAATGATAGCTCGGGGTATATCCTTAATCACCTGTATAAGAGAAACAACAGAACTAGACAAAGAAGAGTTAATCTGGTTAGTATTCAAAAGCGCCGTCTTGTACGAATGTACAGTCATTGGCTTTTCAAAATACAACTCACTTTCCAACTCACTCCCCTCTCTTTTTTCACTCTTACTCTCCACTCTTTCTTTCTCTCGTTTATTTTCATTCTCATTCTTTTTTATTCTCTCGTTTCTTTTCATTCTCTTTTTCACACTTTTCTTGTTCACACTCAATCTTTTTTTCAATTTCTTTTTCAATTTCTTTTTGTCGTTTATTTTCACTTGTATTTTCTTCCTCGGGATCACAGACTTCATCTCGAACAATAGAATCTAACAACTTTCCTTGGACCGCATATTCTATTATTTCTTCTTCCACCTGCCTCGATTGATCTTGCTCCTTTTGCGCCTGTCGAGCGTTTTGTAGTTGCTTCGCCATCTCTCTAAATGATCCCATGACTTCTTCTTCTTTTTTCTTAGAAAATACTGGTTCCCTATACACTTTAGGAGTTTCTCGTGACTTTCTCCAATGTGAATCCTCATGCTTTTGAACCCTCTTTTCATCCTCCCAAGTTGAACTCGTTGAATGTTGCTCTTTATGTCTTGGAGATACATATTCATACCTCCTGCTAGGCTGTACTGGGGCATACCGCTTTCTCATCACAGTTTTCAACTCTTTCCATGTATCGATCAGATGCTCTCCACATCTTCTCCTTTCACGTTCAAATTGAGCCCACCATGTAGCTGCATGACCGGAAAAATTTTGAACTGCAAGTTTGAACTTCTTGTGCTCAGAATAATTATGATAGCTAAACTCCCGTTCCTTCCTTTCCTTCCAACTCAAATAAGCTTCTGCATCCGCTCTGCCTTGAAAAGATCTCTTTTGCCACTCATAATTATTTTCACAATTATATCCATACATGATTGCTGCAAAACAAAGGTTAGTAGATAAAGAAAATTTTTCTCACACACTCCCTTACGTGTTTCGCTCAAACAGTATATCCCACAATTATGAAACGCTCGTGTATCACTCTATTGGCTTTTATCCTCAATTATTCTCACACCCTTGCCTTTTACCACTCTAATTCTCTCTTATAAGTTCTTTTTGAATTCACCAAATAAATATCACAGTTTTTCTTTTTAATTCAACAAGAACTCATCACAAAACAAAATATAACAAGTGTGACGTACGATAACCCCCAAAATTTTACGATCACCAATTAGAATCCTCTTGAGTGAAATCCGAATATCCTCAAATTTCACAAATTCCAACAATAGAACCAAATGATAGCTTCTTCAATATAATCCCAATATTCACGAAACTTATGAAACCCAAGAATTGTAATAATAATAAAAAAATTTCCTTTTTTTTTTACTCACGATTTTTTTTTGCACTCACGATTTTTTTTTCCTTCACGAATCTCACTTTTTTTTTTCTGTTTTTTTTCGAACTTTTTTTTTCAATATATATTCAAACAAGAAAAATAAAGGATAAATAACTCGCTAGGAACTTAGCTCTGATACCAAATGATAGACTCCGCGGCATGCTTGCGTGAGGTGGTCGTCGCCCAGATCGTTTCCAGCAAGTTATAAAGGTGGAACTCGTTCGAATCCTTAATCCCTCGCCTGAATATAGACGATAAACCTTGGAATAGTCGATCAAGCAATTTGAATGTATGAAAGATGAAACACCAACAACACTTTGACCCTCGTTTAATTCAAACGATAATCTCCGTATGATTGAATGATGCGGTAGAATAACGCCACACACAACTGTGATTTGTTGTATGATAAGTTGATAATGGAATCTCAAGAAAACTAAGAAAATAATCTAGGAATTCTTAAAGAACCAAAAGATGAGAAGAATCTCACAATAATTTCATTAATCAAAAAGTGTCCCTCCATTACATCAGACATGTATTCTATTTATACTAATAGAATAAAACCTTAAAAAACCCTAAATCCTAAAAGGAATAGAAATCCAATTGGAAATCAAATTCTACCTAACTAATTAATATGGAAAACAAATCATATCTAATAAATATCCTAATTACAATAGAAATCTAAAAGATATGTAAATCCTTAAAATAAAAGAAAGAAATCTGCCAAAAACTGTGTGCCTCGAAAAATGCGTCAAACAAAATCTCCTATTCTCGCCGAGGCGAGAAACTTTGAACTAAAATCCTCGCCAGGGCGAGAATGGCCAGAGAGATCTTCGCCGGGGCGGCTTCAGTTTGGGCTGGGGCGAAAATATCCAGAAGAGTTCTCGCCAGGGCGAGAAAAATAAGCCTGAGATTCTCGCCGGAGCGAGAACCCTGAATCCCAACTTCTGAGTTTGTTTACTGTGCAATCCAACCTCGCGTTGTCCCATGATATAACATAACCTCTTCAGCTTTCTTGGACATCCATAACGTCGTAATAACGCTAATCTTTGCATTAATTGACAAATATCTACATTAACGATTAGACGATACCAACGAACATGACGAACACTATCTCGAACGCCTGACTTGCATTAATTTGGTCTTACTACATAGATCGTATCTAGCAATTCCAAATCACATAAATAACTCTCTCCTCGATGTTCATATGAATTGAGCTCCAATGTAAGCATCCTTGAGTAGATTCTAGCCCAATTACTTGAATTCGTTTGTTGAACCCTCTAAGCTTGAGTTGAGTCGATGACGCTTAATGCGAGCCTAGTCAGGATTGTATCACAATCCAAAAACAACTAATCATAATATTCCAGGAAGCATGTTATTCAAAACTACGCAATAAGATCCACCATAGCCTTAAAAAGAAATTTAGTTCATAATTAAACTAGAATTCATCATCCACAAGTATAATAACATTCAAAAGTTTAGAGTAAAGAAGAGAAAAGAAGAAACACTGTAAAGTAATCCTCGAATCTCTAACTTGCTCCTCCTTGCTTTTGCTCCGCTATTAGCTTGCTTCAAATCTTCTCCAATTGCTCTAAACTAGGGGTTTCTAATAATAAGCTCAACCCCCTTGAAATTAACTTATAGCATCTAATAAAAAAACCCAACTAATTAAAAAGTCTTAAATCTAATTCTATATCAAATTAACTTGAACTGCTGAAAAGTCAAACTTGGTCAATTCCCGAACCGGCGCGGTCGCGCTTGGAAAAGGCTTGTATTGCTTGCGGCCGCGCTACCCTGGCAGCAAAATTTCTTCAAGTTCTGGAGACAGGCGCGACCGCGCTGCCTCCTAGTTCATTTTGGGCGCGGTCGCGCTGCACCAATTCTGCAGCAACTCAGCATCTGCACAGCAAAATCAATCCAACTCTCGCCAAACCAATTCCCAACATGTGTAACCTACAAAAACATATTAAATGCATGAAAAGCAATTACAAACCATGGAAATAAGCAATAATCTGCGTTCATTGGCATTCCATTCGTAGTATTAAGGTGTGCAAATTGTAACAAGAAACATGAAGGTGTATGCATGAAAGGACAGAATGTGTGTTATAATTGTGGACGTGAAGGACATGTCTCTTCTCGTTGTCCCGAACCGAAGCAATGCGTATGTTTTGTATGTGGAATAGTAGGTCACCAGGCAAAGGTTTGCCTAGGATCTAAGAACGGTGTAGGGAATAAATAGGATGAGTGCTCTAGAATTATGTATGATATGATGTGTGTGTAATGTACTACTCCCGACTTTTATTGTCATTAAGGGATAGTAAATGATGATAACAGCATGCGCTGTGTAATGAAAAGTACTTGGTACTGTTTAAAAGATTATGAATATGAATGAGATGGTATGGTTATATGTTTGATTAAGATAGTATGTTGTTTAAATCGGTAAACTTGTAATTCGGTAAGCTGCATTTGGGAATTCAGCAAGCTGAATTGGGTAATTCGGCAAGCTGAATTCATGAATCCAGCAAGCTGAAATGGACAATCCAGCAAGCTGGATTGGGTAATCCGGCAAGCTGAATTGGTCTAAGTTTTGAATTTTGTTTCATAGGGTTATGATACGGTACGGTATAAAGGAATATGAAGAATCATATAATAATTTAAGGTTTTGTATAACTAGATAATAAAAATATTTGATATGTATGATTCGTGAGAGAAGTATGTATTGGTATGTGTAATGGATAGATAATGAAGATTATTAGTAAATAGAAAATGGGTTAAAATAACTCGTTAATGAAAGGATTTTTGGAATAAAAATCATGTGGGCACGTTATCGTACAAAGTCTCAAACGCAAGGAAACACTAAACGACATAGTGTAAGCAGACTGTAAGCAATGGATCAAGACGTGCAACAGTTCCGGACTCGTAATACGTAATCCGAAAAGAAGGGCAGATAGGGAAAGTGCGAACACAGGAAAAAGCGGCAGAAAGCTGGCGATTACTTATCCAATTCTGACCAACAAACCAATCGCAAGGACCTTCAACATGACGGTTCAAGATACGGTAGCAGCCGGGGATGGAGTTCCAGGTATTATTCGAATAATAATTTATCTTATATATACCGTAGGGTACACTTACATTTGAAAACATCGAAACTATAGGAAAAGGACCTACATTAATAAATAAATAATACATAAGTTAATAATAAATCGTTTTATTAACGTATTTTGAAGGAGGGATTTGAGTTCTAATAGAAATCAAATTCCATGTAATCAGAAAGATAAGCTTTATGCTGAATAGTTAAAGATCCCTTTGATCGAATCAGATCGGCATCTACTTGTAATATGAATTTTTATGATATTTACCTTTATGGGTGTAAGTGTTGAACGGTGATTCCGGGGACGGAATCCTTATAAGGGAGGGTGAATGTAATAACCCAATATTTTCGATATAATTAAAATAAGAAATTTTACGTATGAATTTTTTTTATATAATAAAATTATTTTTATTATATATTAAAGCAAGTATGGCAATGTGTGCAAGGAAAGGAATGTGATTATGTAATATGTACATATATATTTATTTCATATATAGTTTCAAGTAAATTTCTTATTAAAGAAATAGTTGATAACTATAAATTATATTCTGTTAATAAATTAATTTCTATATTAAAGATATATGATTATTTATAAAAATATGATCACTATATTGTTTAAAAGATAAATGTATATTTTGAGAAATAATTATTAATATTATTATTATTACTATGATTATTTCTTTAGGATAAGAATTTGTAAGATTAGTCAATTTATTTTAAATTGACTAAGTATGGTAAATGCGACATAGATAAAGGGATGATCAAAACCCTAATTTGATCTATGATTATGGATTTTAAATGATTAATAAAATTATTATTACAATTGTATTTAAAATGGATGTATGTGTATTATGAATAATAAGAATTTATTTTCTTAAGAAATTTGAATACTAAATATAAGTATTGATTATATCTGAATGCATGTATGAACAATATATGATTCAATGTGTATGATAATTATTTATCAATGATGATAAATATGTTATGACTTATGTGAATAATGCATGTGACTAATTGTTACTTAAACTATGTCCCACTAATAGTTATTTAAATTAGTGGACTAACCTAAGAATATTAATATTAAACAATTGATAAGATAGTTAGTTAGTTAAATATTTAATTGAAGTAAATATAGTAAGTCAATAAATTTTGTACATTAATTAATATGAGTATTAATTAATGAGAATTATGTGTTATATGTATAACTTATTTTAATAGTCCAATTAGAAAGGAATTCTAGTGGACTAGCCTAATTAATTTACTAACCAATCCACTAATTTATTTAATTGTGGACTTGAATAATTAATGTGTGGACTAATTAATTTGGCCCAACACTTATTAAATTAGTAACCAAACATGGATTAAAAATATTTAGAAACTAGTGGCATAAACTAGTTAAAAATGAGCCCAAAAGGAATTTTTATTAAAGCCCAAATGTTAGCCCACTTGGGAAAGGTTTTTACCAACTTAATTATTATATTAAAGCAATAAGTGAAGACTAAAAAGTGGGGCATATCATGAAGGGGCCAGCCGGCATGGTGTAAAAAAAAATGGGTGAGGTGTTGACATTTTAAATGGTTGCTTGTAAGAATGAAAAAGAAGTACAAAAAGTAATGATGGTCCATCACAAGCTTGTCAAAATGGTGTACTTCCTAATCATGCTAAAATATATAGATATAATACCTATATTTATTAGTTTTGTAAGCAACTAGTTAATTAGATTTAATAAAGCAAAAGTCTCTTTTTCATCTTCATTCTTCCAACTTGGAGAGAGAGAGAGAGAAATTAGAAAGCTACTCATTCTCTCTCATCTACCATTCTTTTCAAAAAAATCTAAAGAGAGAGGAAGAGGAGAGGCTACGACCAAGAGAGAGCTTTGTGTAAAGTTTCAAGGTTCCATAGCAAGCCTAGAAAGAAAGGAGGAAGGAAATCAACCAAAAAGGTATAACAAAAACCCTAGTTTATTTCTTTTGTTAGATTTAATTTTTGAAGGTATAAAGTTATGATCTTAAGGTCTAAAACCCTTAAACTATATGTTAAATAATGTTTTATGCTTGGTTGTGATCAACTTGTGTGTTGATATGTTTGGTTGGTTAAGAAAAGAAAAAGGAAAACTAGGTTGTTTTAAAACAAAACTAGAAAACCCTAGCTTTTCATCACTTTGTAAGCTTATAACTTGAGATCCGTAAACTCTTTTTACGATCCGTCAAAGAATGGTACTAGATATATAAGTTAACTACAAAATCTAAGTGGTATAACTCAAAAATAGTTGGTACAAAATTCGTATGGACTATTTTGGTACAAATAGTCCACATTTTTCTCAAAAACTGGAATGAGCCCGCTGACTATTCACATCCAGGGGCAATTTCGTCAACTTTTTGTGCTTTAAAAATTCTTGAAAAATTTGGGGTGATAATATGGGAAGTTATGCGAGTCTTGTAAAAATTTGAGGATATTTGACCATGTATAGTGAAAGTTATGGATTTTATCGTGAATGACTATTTTCAAAAGTATTCTTGAATAACTCTTTGTGGTTAACTCCAAATATTATGAAATAATTACTGGGCGTATATGTATATACCAAGAACATACCCTGTAAATTTCAGAATTTTCTAAAAAATTTTAGATTTATGAAAAATATAGAAATATTTACCTATTTTAGACTATTTAAATATAGTAAATGAATTTTAAAAATTCCGGGAAAAATATATTTTAATAAGGGGACTATATATAGTCTATTTCCAGAAATGAAATGATTTTGAAGTTGTGTTGCTATTTTTCATGTAAATAATGAAGTTATGTGTAATCCAGTTTGCTAAATAGTGTAATCCAGTTTGTTGAATAGTGTAATCTAGTTTGTTGTATTATAGGGTAGTTTGAATCCTGGTTGCTAGATTGCAAAAATAGTTGATTGAATTGAATAGTTTGAATCTAGTGTGCTAGATTGTAATCCAGGTTGGAATCCAATTTGCTAGATTGGAATCCAGTTTGCTGGATTGCCATCTAGTTTGCTGGATTTGGAATCCAGTTTGCTGGATTGGGTAATTAACTTACGGGATCATAAAGAAAGACCTATATAATGAAAGACTTAGTGTTAATTCATAAAGTAGTGGTACAGTCGTACTTTTTAATAGTCGATGTATAGTATCTGGGCTAAACAATTTCTTCAGGGAGTGGAGGTATATACGAACTGACAACCGATCTAACTCACTGTGAAAACAGTGTAGACGAGACGGAAACTAGTTTGTTGGTTGTTTGTGGGAAACCACTCAGCATACTATATTGAACACTGTTAAAGACTCGATGTGTGCTAACTTTAGAATTAAATGCATATGGTGTTATGTGTTATCTAATATTTGATTATGTGGTTGAATGTTAGATAATTTACTTGTAAAGAAGTGATATTATAAGGTATAATATGATTGGCTGACTGAAAGATCAATCTTATAACTGATAGGTCTTTCAAAAGAAGTCATATTAAATTGCGTAGCAGTAGTCAACGACCAAGGCAAGTGTCATATCCTTTTCATTTACTTTATGAGATGGTTCTGTTTATGCAAGCTTTTAACTCAATCTATTATTGAGCAACTATTTTATCCTTTTCATTTACATTATGAATTGGATCTGTAAGTTATGCAAGTTTCTAACTTACTCAACTTTTACATTGAGCAAGTATCCAAACCTATGCATTTATTTTATGCAATAGGTGTATGTATGCAAGTATCTTAACTCAATCTTTTATTATGCAAGTATCCCATCCTCTGCATTTACTTTATGAATTGGATCTGTGAAAGCAAGTATCTTAACTCAATCTTTTGTTGTGCAAGTATCTGAACTCTTTCTTTACTATACAAGTATTTAAACCTTATGCACTATTTTATTTCGTGCAAACAGGTATATATTGTGCAACTTCCTGATTATTGCTAAACTCCTTACATTTATTGCTAGTTCCTAACTCAACATGAGTTATCAATTTCAAAGCATACTCGTGAATAATTATTGTTAATTATTCATATCCATAATGATCTTTGTTAGTCGTTTATGCAATTATCGTAACCCTTGCATTTACTTTATGCAATGGATCCATATATTATGCAATTATTCTTAAACTTTATTCAACCTATCTATTGATTTCAAATATCTCGATATTGGTTCATGTTATGCATATATAATCAAAATTGTTCTGTTCTTTGTGCAAGTGCCCTCACTTGTACAAACTGTTATAATTATTATAAATTCGAATTTACTTCGATTCGTTCATTGTTAAAAGTATCTTATTACTGAATTGCTATGACTCATATTAAAAAATTGTATTCTAAGTTTGGTTATGCAAGTGTCCCCACTTGTATGAACTATTGTACATTATCAATTACCCTTGAATTCAAAATTCGTTGATAAGTTCTGATACATACTATTAAATTTTAGTATGTATACCTAGTTTAAAGATTGTCTAAGCTATTTGTCCCAGCTAGACACGATTTGAAAAGTATTTGTCGAATATTATTGGTTATGATAAAGCCATCCAACTAAGTTGTTTTAGTTAGGACTCCAGACTGAGTATGAACAACCTTAAATGGAAAATTTTATGCGCTAAAAGCGGTGATGAAAATTTTATGCGCCAATGGCGGTGATGTATTATATAGTGTTGATCAATACAGGGCACAACGGGACTGATCATCCTCCGTGTCCGTAAGACCAGACGGTTTACAATTGAATTTCTGTTTAAACCTTTTCAAAAAATGAAAAATAATAGTTCATGGTCTTTTGACCACTCAGTATTCAAAAGTCACTCAGTTGTTTCAAAAATCTTAAAATGATTTGATCTGTTGTTAAGAATGGTTTCAAATGACTTCACCACTATTGATTCGTGGTAGAAGTAGTCGTCAAAGAAAACATTTACTTCTTTCAGCGCATTATTATTAATTATTATTACTTGCTGAGCAATTGAATGCTCATTCTTTCTTTGACTTAAATGTTTTCAGCTAAGTGTGATCGACTAGAAGGCTCTGGCAAAGACAAGGGCAAAGGAAAGCTCCAGGATTAGGTTTCAAGGTGTTATCTGTAATAATTAGTCTTTTGTATTGTGATCATATATATTATGTAACATGTAAGGAGTATAATTAAAGGTTGCCATACCTAGGGAATAGACAACTTTGATATAAATATTAAGTTTGTAATTTATTAAACAACTCAAAGAAATGGTATCGTGATGCACCAAGTACGGGTTTCAAGTACCCGGATTTGGGGGCGCCACATAGTTCCCTTATTGCCATTTTCATCGCTATTTTCTTAATTCAAACTAATCGAATTAGTTAACTTTGGTCAGCTATTAACTTACATTCCTCATCACTTTACTAAATATATATATATATATATATAACACATATATTTATTCATTTCGCACATTTACATAGAATAATATCCCTAAAAACTTCATTTTATTAGATAATTATTCTTAAACCTAATTATAAGGTTACACCATTTTCTCGGATATTACAGTAATATCCAAAGTATATTTCAATTATGACTCGTTTAGACTCCCTCCGCCCAAACTAATTAAAAAAATAAATTAATTAATTATAAGTTTAATAAAGTTATAACATTAAATTTAATAATCATTAACATTTATAATTCTACTAAACATCAAGCTTTTCACATCTTATGATTACGACTGCCATGTTTTAATTAACTAATTATGTTGCCTTATGATTATACGTTATTATTTTTATAATGTTCATGTGGGTCACTGATTGTTGGACAAGAGCATTCATCCAAATTAAATTATGTTAACTAATTAGCCTAAAACAAGAACACAACAAGTTATACATAAATTGTTCAAATTACTTTATCTTTTATTAACTAAATTATATGATTTTTAATATCAACTTTCAATCTTCGCCCCTCTGGTTATCAATCAATATATAACATGTATATAATGCATACCTTAAAATACAACTTGTTAACTGTTAATATAAATATGAGTGGAAAATAAGATTCGTGCTACAGAACTTGCTGACTTGAATTCGGATAACCCACATAGTGATAATCAAGTATAGATTAAGAAAGAGACACACATACATATACATATATTGTGACACCCCCAAATTCGGGTCTCAAACACCCGGATCCGGTCATCACGATCCAATACAAACATTCACCATCTAAACAACATACAATAACTAAATGCATAAACGTATGTCGTTCATTTAAAAGGTGTTACTAGTCCCAAGATTCGAAAACCTTAATACAACCATATAATCATACCCTAGAATAACCATTAGGGTTCAAATTACATTAACGGTAAATTAAACTAAACATAAAACAAAGTCAGCTACTTGAAGTCTATTACTTTATCTTTTCTTTACCCTTGTCCTTCCCTGAAGTCTCGGGTTTAACTGCAATAACAGTCATGATATAGCAAGGGTAAGCAACTAATTTTCTCAACAAGTTTAAATACAACAATAAAGGATATATCATGATTAACGGAATATATATAAAAAGGAATGCAACAATATGACTATCGAAAGAAAGGATAATAATTGCTTTTAGAATAAATGATAGTCAAATAGACTTTGAACAATAAACTTCCATTGGAATCAATAGCTAATTAACCCTTTGGTTATTGGCCACAGAATATGTACTTGAGGGGATCAGCCTCGCGTACGCTATGTATATGCATAACATTCAACTCTGTTGTTTGTATCTTATATTAGATATGTGGGGTACTCCCCTATAACACTACAAGAAAAAGGCACTATTCCGACGAAATTATTTCCGACGGAATATATTCCGTCGAGACTAACGTAATTTCGATGGAATATTCCGTCGAACATAATTCGGTCGAAAATATGAGATCATATTGACGCCAATGTTCCCGCCAATGCCAATATTATTTTCGAGGGAATAATAATTACTTCCGACGGAAAATCCGTCGAGGTTAACGCAATGTCGAGGGATTTAAGTCCGACGGAATATTCCGTCGGAAATATCGTTTAAAACCTAAAAACATTTCAGTTCCCCCAGCCGCCGCTGTTGTTAGTCTCTCTCTCTCTCATTTCTTCTCCCTATTGCTGTTTAGTCGATACTATCACTCTCTCTCTCTCTCGCCTCTGATCTCGTTGCTCATCACCGACGGCAGCCCATCACCGACGACGACAGTCGTGTGCCGCCCCACCTAAGACGCAGCAACACCTCAACACTCTCCTCACCTCTAGCGACAACTAGCAGACATTCGACAACCTTGTCTCCCCACATTCGGTGGCGTCTCCTCCTCCTTCTCCTTCTTAAGGTACTTTGTTACCTAGAAAGGTTAGTGGTTAATTAATTTGAGTATGGTTAATTTTTTTTCCAGCCTATAATTTTTTTTTTAATTTGATATGGGATTACTTAATTTGTGAATATATTGTTGCTGAAACTATGAAATTATAATATGTAGTTGTTGCTATTGTTGCTAAAATTGGGATTAAGTTTTGAGTTGTTACTGTTGCTGCCCTAATTATTCAACGTTCATGCCTAATTTGGACTGCCTTTTATTTGGTCGTGTATGCTAATTCATGACTCAGTTGGGGCTGAATATTAGAATATTTGGGCAATTTTGCCACTGATTTTGGGACTGCCCTAGCAAACTTGCCACTGATTTTTGGGTCTGTTTATGTTCATCAATGTGTTTGGCTTTGATTATGAGGTTAAATTGCAGCATGCATATTCTGTATCATTGTGGGTTATATGTTCTACTTTGTATGAACTTACTGAATCTATCAATTTGGCTTATGTTTAGCTATAAGGACTGAATATGAATGTTGTTGCTATTTTTGACAGAATTTCTGACTGAATTTCTGTCAGAAATATTCAATTGGAAAATGTGTGGGCCCTGCATGTATTTATATATTTTTAATTTAGTTTTTCAATATTAAAATAAACTAAGTAGCATTTACTTAGTTTTGACACTACTAAATACAATAATATAATAACATAAACTAAATTTACGTAATATAATATAATATAATATAAGATAATATAATTTACTTTAATACAAATTTAATATTAATTTAATAAATTCATTTTAATAAAATAAAATAAAATAAATTTTAAAAATTAGATAATATAATATAATACAAAATAATACAAAATAAAATAAAACCATTTAATTAAAATAAATTATAATAAATTAAATAATGTAATATAATGTAATAGAAATTTAATTTAATTTAATAAATTAAGTTTAATAAAATAAAATAAAATAAAATAAAATAAATTCAAGGTTGTATCGTGAATGGATATAGATTCAAGGTTGATGACTTGAATGAATTGACATCAGTCAACTCCGGTGTTGTCGTGTTGGGAAGTTGTTATGGAGATTCAGAATTCAATTACTACGGAAGATTAAAGGAAGTGGTTGTGCTTAATTATCCAGGGGCAAAAAAGGTCGTTACATTTAAGTGTCGTTGGTTTGATACTGCAAAGGGTGTTAAAGTTGATCGTAACAGAATCGTCACAGTAGATATAAAATTGACTTTACAGTCTGATGATGTATTTGTGTTAGCCAGCCAAGCAACTTGATGACAACGAAGACTCGGTCATTTGATGGTACTAATTTGTCTGGAACGGATGACCCGTTACAAGAACAAGTTAGCAATCCCAGCCACGTTGTGCTAAATGATGACGATGTGTTGGGTGATGATGTCATTAACGTACTCGATGTTGACGAAGTCGATGAAGCTGTGGTTGGTAGTCCGTTTGTGATGGTAGAAGATGATATTGAGGAAGAAATTGATATAGAAGAGGAAGAAACAGAATCAGAGGATGAAAATGATTTTGATTCTGACGGGTTTGACGACGTAATACTTCTTCACTAATTGGTGTTTTGTAAATACTATACAACTAAAATCAATCATTCTATATAATCAAAGACTTGAAATTTAATTAATTTCATCGTATCTATGTCTGTTATTTTAGTAGTACAACTACATATGCCTCGACATAGCGGTGGAGGCGGTCGTGGTGGCGACCGCTCCGGATCGGGTGACGGCTCCCACGGAGGGTCATCTTCAGATGCTAGTGAGTTGATTACTTTTTTGGCTCAATAACAATATTTTGATAACTATATTATACATTCATGTACTATGTTTTGACAATGTCATTACTATATTAAACATACAGATGCTAGACGTCGGCGTTCGCGAGGGCCTAACCTCGGTCGATTAGGTCGACCATCGACAGTGCCTGACATAGTTCCGGTTGATGTCGGCTCGTCTATGTAGGTTTCAACTATAATATATCACTTATGTTCAATTAGAATGATATTATCATGTGATTAATAAATTAAAATGTTCTTAATAAATTTCGTATTCTAGTATTATGGATCCTGTCGCTAAGGCGACCGTACACGCCATCTGCCTAGCGCATCTCCCTACTGGATGCATGAGATTTACTCAGTACGCACGCTACGATGCCGGCTTCATGGTGACAGTATTGCGGGAGTTTCACGTAAGTCGAATTACATATATTAAATCAAGGTCCATGCACGTTATTTACATATTGTTCAAATAATAATTAATACGTATGTTATGTCTGTTTGATAGAGATACTACAGATACGAGGCCGACATCACCGAGGCGGATGGTGATGCCGTTATCATTGCCCACATCTCGAAGAATTATGCCGGTTGGTTGTACGAGATGCGTCAGAGGGCAGTCCGAGCGATAGAAGAATCGCCCGGGACTACTTTGCGAGACCATCAGCCGCCGACAGTATCGGATGCAGCATGGGCTGCGATGTGTGCATATTGGGATGATGCTGTGTTCAAGACCAAGTCGGAGCAGATGAAGAAGAATCGCGACAAGCTGCGAGTTGTACATACTTTTGGCTCGCAGTCGTTTCAGGAGGTTAAGGCGGTATGTATTTCACTTTATATGAGTTTAATATTATACTGCAACTATAGTAAATTAAGGTGATATTATTTAATGTATATGATTTAGGCCATGCGGCGTAGCTTGGGCCGACCTCCTACTATGATCGGGTTCTGGGATAAAGTCCATACGCCGAAGGGCTCTACTTCGGGGTTGACGATATCTCCAGCAGCACTAGCTATACGGCTAATACATTTACTATAATAAATATGATTTAGGATAATATTTTAAATTACGATGATACCAAGATAACTCACTTGTATATCAAATTACAGGAGCGGTTTGAGAAGCTCCGCAGCCAGCGTATAGCAGAGTTGGAGGCTGCTAGGAGCGATGCTGAGACGTTAGATTTGTTAGGTTTGTATAGCGCGAACATGCAATCAAATTACATAAATAAAGCGGAAGCGTGACAAAATCAAATTTTAAAATTTTATACAAACCATCACCATGATCTTTCTTTATGCACAATTATTAATTAAACGAAAGAGATGGAGAATAAGAACTATACCCTTGTAGAACAAAGCTTCCTCAGGTACAAGTTCAACTCCTAGTCCTTCGAGTTCTCCTTGAATTCAACGGTGTGATTATTTCCTTTGATTAATGTTAGCCACCCAAGTGTTTGGCCTCTAGAGGTGATCCACCAAGGAAGAACAAATATTCAAGAAGTTGGGTGTTTGGCAAAACCCTAGTTTCTATCTCTATAGAAATTGTAAGTACTCTCCACAATCTAATGTAAGAGTGTGTAACCCTAATCTATGATAAGACTTCTCTTATTTATAGATGTAGGAAAACCCCTTCCCTAAACTATTTAGGATTAGGGTTTCTATTTTAATTAAACTCCTTTAATTATATTCCTAATCCAATTAGGACTTAATGAGAGAGAGAGTACTTCTATTAATTAATTCTCAATCCCTATTAGGAATTAAATAATAGTTATATTAATTAATTCCCAATCCCTATTAGGAATTAAATAATAGTAATATTAATTAATTCTCAATCCCTATTAGGAATTAAATAATAGTAATAGTAATAATAATAATAAGACTCCTCTTATTAATTTATATTTAATATTTCCAAAATATTAAATAATAAATATTAAGCTATTTAATTTATTCTATCTCCATAGATTAAATTAAATACACTTAACTTATTATTACAATTATGCCATTTACTTCTTAAATAAATATTTTCCTTTTGCGGTGTGACCCTTTAGGTTCTCCATATTAAACCGGTTGTGAATAAATCAATTAGAACAATTCTAATCTTATTTAAATAAATAAATTAAATAATTTAATTTATTTAAATAAATAATATTTATTCTACAATAAGGGTAAGCCCCCTTAGCGATCAACGACTTTCCAGATTGTCGACGCCGGGTTTTCGCTTTCTCTTGGCCTTTTCCAATTTTAGCCTTTTGATTTAATGATTCTTTGGAAAAGATCGGCATTGATGTCGACGGGGTTTTGAAAGATCGTTTTTTATGATGAGCCAATTAACCAGAGTCGCCAGTTGGTATATTCGAAATGGATGTACCAACTCATCCGAGTTTTCGTTTTTTATAAATCACTGGCTCATGTGTGACTCCGAATTAATTGGTCTGCGAATCGAGATTCATAGAGTTCGGGGGCTTGCTTAAGTGAGGGGAAGGTGTTAGGCACCCCTCGACTTCCGTGAAACACGGTTACCGCAATCTTAATGCTTTCCTATCCTTTAATTCATGAATATGTGTATGTAGGTGCGCGCGTGTGTGTGTGTGTGTGCCTATGTGAATGTTGTGGTGAGTTTGTATGAAAGAGTCATTTGGATTTTTAGGGAAAATCGTGTTTTAATTTGAGTACGCTTCGGAATGTCTTTTCGATATACCCGAGAAAGCTTTATTCTTTATGAGAAAGGTTTGATTTTAATTGTCCAAAACTATGGGATTTTCATTAAGTGTCGTTTTAACAAAAACAAGAGTTTTAAACCTTCGTCAAAATAGGAATCGAGATCTATACGTTGCTTTCATAAAATGATGGGCAATTTCTAGGATCTCTTTCACCCTATGCACAAAGATTTAATAAAACGTCAATTATTTATAAAATCATTTCGTGTGTTGTTTTTGGAAAACGATTTTTTTTCTTTAGCTTTCTCGTTAGATAGGAATCGACATTCATTAACGTTTCTCAAATTTTAACCTCGTGATTCTAATATCCTACTTTGATTGATTTTATGAAAATCTTATCATTTAGCTTTGAAATCAATTTCGTATCATGAATCAAATCAAGCATAAACACGCGTCGGGGCTATTCATGGGCATGTAAGCCATCAAAATATCCCCGAACGCCAACAATCACAAATTTCACTATTTCGGGGCCTTAAACACGATTCCCGCCTTGGCGTCGTTTTAAGGCCCAAAGATTACATGTTACAAAACGAGCATCTTAAATCTATCACATACATCAAAACGTCCATCATCGGATTTGGACCTCGGGGTCGCATTCCTAGGCTCACACGAGATTAATACATGCCTACAAAATGAATATTACATAACTAACCAACCCGGGTTTATCTAATATACCATGATATCCGGAAATGACAATCTAAATAAATTACACCCCATAAATTATCACAAACAAGCTAGAAATTTTATCAATTGGATATCCTCGGGTTATTAGGAAGCATTTTGTTCCAATGGAACCCTCACCAATAATCCCTAATCCATGATTGCTCAATCATATTCTTGAAAATTTCAATTAAATTTAGCCAAATAACATGATAGAAGTTGCAAAAATAATGAGATTTTCACCTTGCAAATGATACCAAAATTGTGTAGAAACTTGTGTATTGAGGGAAATATGAGATGTATATGATATAATCTAACAACAAAGGAAATTTCTCTCTTTTTCTCTCTTTTCTTCCTATTTTTGTTGCAAAATCTACTATTTTTCTCTCTCAATCCGTGCTGCTGTTTGCTGTTTTTCTTCTTCTTCTCCAAAATTTTTGCTGAACCTCCTGTATGCTGCCGAAGCTGGCTTAAATAGGCTGGCCGCAGATAGATCTGCGGCTGGCCAGCTGGCACGCCTCCCATCGCACTCAGCTGGTTAGTGCTGATTTCCTGGTTTCCGTGCTGGCGCACCCACTTGGCCGCAGATCTATCCGCGGCTGGCGGGCTTAACTTTCTCGATTTTCGTGCCACGCCTCGATTTTAGTGCCGCAACGTCGGTTTTCGCTGACAGGCTCGGGTTCTGCAGTCCGGGAATTTCCGGGAGACGTGCCACCTCATACGGAAGTGCCTGCCTTGGACGGCTTTATTGTCACGTAAACTTGGGTTGCCTAAAGTATTGCGGCGGTGCCGGGCGCTCGCCCTTGTGCCCGCTCCTCTGTTCCCGCAAGCTGGTTCAATTGACGATTTTGCCCTCCTGTCATGATTAGTAGAAGGAAACGCAAAATTTGGGTGTCTACAGCTGCCCCTCTTTATCATGTTTATGAAATGATAAATGAAATGAACAGGATAAAGAATAGACACTCGATGCATGAATGACAGTGTGTAAGAATGACAGTGCATACATGATGTCTCACACATATAGCTTATGATGCAACATAAGATGCAATGCATGCAAGACATTCGTAAGAGTGTCAATGTATCAACCCCTTTACCGTGTTTGTTAGTCTTTGGGTTCACTCTTTCAATCTATCGTCTCGTTCGGGGCCGGGTATCGTCGCCGGTCACCCATCGCGTGATCGCCGGTTATCGTCGCCGGTCGATCGTCTCGTCGGGGCCGGGTATCGTCGCCGGTCACCCATCTTGTAACCCCCGGTTATCGTCGCCGGTCGGTTATCTGGTCGGAGCCGGTTATCGTCGCCGGTCATCCATCTCGTGATCGCCGGTTACCGTCGCCGGTCGATCGTCTCGTCGGGGCCGGGTATCGTCGCCGGTCACCCATCTCGTAACCCCCGGTTATCGTCGCCGGTTGGTTATCTGGTCGGAGCCGGTTATCGTCGCCGGTCATCCATATCGTGATCGCCGGTTACCGTCGCCGGTCGATCGTCTCGTCGGGGCCGGGTATCGTCGCCGGTCACCCATCGCGTAACCCCCGGTTATCGTCGCCGGTTGGTTATCTGGTCGGAGCCGGTTATCGTCGCCGGTCATCCATCTCGTGATCGCCGGTTATCGTCGCCGATCGATCGTCATGTCGGGGCCGGGTATCGTCGCCGGTCACCCATCGCGTAACCCCCGGTTATCGTCGCCGGTTGGTTATCTGTCGGAGCCGGTTATCGTCGCCGGACATCCATCTCGTGATCGCCGGTTATCGTCGCCGGTCAATCGTCATGTCGGGGCCGGGTATCGTCGCCGGTCACCCATCTCGTAACCCCCGGTTATCGTCGCCGGTCGGTTATCTTGTCGGAGCCGGTTATCGTCACCGGTCATCCATCTCGTGATCGCCGGTTATCGTCGCCGGTCGATCGTCATGTCGGGGCCGGGTATCGTCGCCGGTCACCCATCTCGTAACCCCCGGTTATCGTCGCCGGTCGGTTATCTTGTCGGAGCCGGTTATCGTCGCCGGTCATCCATCTCGTGATCGCCGGTTATCGTCGCCACGGTTCGATCGTCATGTCGGGGGGCCGGGTATCGTCGCCGGTCACCCATCTCGTAACCTCCGGTTATCGTCGCCGGTCGGTTATCTTGTCGGAGCCGGTTATCGTCGCCGGTCATCCATCTCGTGATCGCCGGTTATCGTCGCCGGTCGATCGTCATGTCGGGGCCGGGTATCGTCGCCGGTCACCCATCTCGTAACCTCCGGTTATCGTCGCCGGTCGGTTATCTTGTCGGAGCCGGTTATCGTCGCCGGTCATCCATCTCGTGATCGCCGGTTATCGTCGCCGGTCGATCGTCATGTCGGGGCCGGGTATCGTTGCCGGTCACCCATCTCGTAAACCTTTCACTTCAACACGTCAAATGGCTGCAAGGGAGCAAGGTGGGACCCACCAGGGCCAGCCGCGGATGGATCTGCGGCCAGCCGCAGATACATCTGCGGCCATGATCGGGCCTTAAATCCAACGCGGCTCCTCCAGATCTGTCACTTTCAACTTGTAATCCAAAGAGATTCTCTTCGATTTTTCTTGTTCGCAAGGGCTTTTTGTCGATTTTTTCAACTTTCCTGCAAAACTGTTCCGGTAGGATTGATCTACACGCTACAGGTAACACTTTGACCGGTCACTTTTCAATTTCGTCAATGTTTTGCTATACATTTGACTATTTGCATGTTTAGAGATAAAATGTATGCTTTACAATGCTATGTAATGTACCATCATATATACATGCTATGTATCAACTATGTGAGTCCTATTTTATGTTCATGAGGCGGTCCCACATATTGTTATTCCTTTTCTGCAATAAAATCATGCATTACATGCTGTAATTACATATATGAATGCAATTTAAATCTGTTTGAGGCTTTGATTGATGGAAAACACGTTTGGCTTGTGCCTGGGATGTTCAATTTACAAACGGAACTCCGCCGATGAGTTTTTTTTTTTTTTTTTTTTATTTTTTTTTTTTTTTTTTTTTTTTTTTTTTTTTTTTTTTTGGACCATAACCAGGCATCATGTTGCATTAATCATATGATGAGGCTAGAAATTTAGAATGTTCATTACATAATTTTAAAAGGGAACTTACCTTCTTTCTCGCCCGTTTTATTCCAGCTATGGATCGTGATGCGCCCAGTAGCTCCTCCGCCTCTCGGACTTCGGGTGTTCGCCGTCGTAGGGCTGCACCTGCCCCTATTCCCCCTCGTACCCGTCAGGCTCGTCGCTTGTGGCGGAGTCTGTCATCCGTCCTGATCACCCGGACGTTGAGGAGGTTGCTCCTCCGGAGGTCGCGGCAGAGGGGCCATCCTCTAGCACATCAGCTCCCCCCACTCATCGCACCTTATCTGGCGCTTCTGTCCAGATACCCGATCTATTGGGTCGGGATCTCAGTCGTCATCCCTCGGCATCTCTTTGTGGCTAATGAGGTATCCTTGATTCGGCTTTCCATTTGTTCTTGATTTCTCAATTTCCAGTTCTATCTGGATTGACCCATTGGTGATTTTCACAGGTGCCTGAGTTTACCCAGCCGAGGGGTAACTGGTTCAACATCTACTCCCTTTACGCGGCCCTGCACAGTGATTATCGGGCGATGGTGGACTCTTGGGGCTTTCGACATTTCTTCACTATAATCCCCCGCCAGTGCCCCTGGGGGTTACATGAGGGCTTTATCCGAGCGATGGTTTCCACCAGACGCAGTCTCTCCATCTCCTCGACTGCGAAGGTCGTTGTTGACCCCATGGGACTGGAGGTACATTACCGGCATTGAGTTTACCGGGTCTCGCGTCCCCTTGGATCTTGATATCACTCCTGTGGAGGTTCGAGCTTTGCTGGGCTTCGCTGCTGAGGACCGGGTCTTTAAGGCCCGCAGTATCCGATCTGGTGCCTTGGCAGTCGATGCAGTCGGGGGTCTCTATGCGCTGCCTATTCCAGCAGATCAGGGCACCAGGGACATTCTGCTACGACGCCTGTTCCTGACCATCATGAGGGGTTGTTTTCTGGGGAACAACTCCTCCACCATTCATTTCAGCGTCGTGGGAGCGATTAGAGACGTGGATCGCATCAGTGACTATGACTGGGGGTCATTCACCTTTGCCTATTTCCTCCACGGTATGCGCCTACGCTCGGAGGGACAGACTGATGCCTGGCTCGGTTTCTACCACTTTCTGTTGGTGAGTCCCCTCCTCCTCTCTCTCACTGTGTTTCTTTTCTTTTCATCTCTTTTCTGTATTCGATAGTGACTCATGCCCTGTCTTGTTTCTATTCACAGTTCTGGGCTTACGAGCGGCTGCCATGTCTGAGGCCTATCACTACTCTGGGCCCGGACACTTATCCTCGGGGTCGGCGATGGCACCACAGTACTCTGGAGGAGGTCCCCGTGTCGGGCAGCTTTGCACATTGTCGTATTCAGCTGGAGTTGATCACGGCTGCCGACGTCGTCTGGATTCCCTACCTCTCCGAGCATCTGACTGTGGGGTTTGCTGACGGGCATCCTTCCGGCCCGGAGTTCGAGCTTTCTACCCGTCGCCTCACTTTGCAGAGTGTTGGAGGCTGGGTGATGTATCTGGGAGAGCGCGCATTCAGATGCGTCACGGGGGAGATCCGCATCCCGCACTCCCTTCCTTTCACTACTTTCTGGCCGTTGGATTCTCAGCCCTCGGAGATCATGCTTGCCGGGGAGGATGGTCGGATGCTTTCCACAGGTCCCACTACGAGTGATGCGTTCCGTACATGGTGGGTGCCCCGTACCATCGGTCCTCAGACTCGGGCCACTTTCTTCCTTGGAGACATGGTTCCAGGCTCGGTGACGATGACCGATTGGGCTGCCTGTGTTCGGACCCCTACCCACGCTGAGCAGATCGCCTCATTGACCCGTCAGGTAGATCAGTTGTCGCTGTTTATTCGAGGGTTGGGCCGGGCCCCGGAGGAGGCTTACACCTACGATCCTGACGGTGCAGGTTATGATGCAGGCCCGAGTTCATCTGATGCCACAGCGCATCCCTACATCCCTGATATGAACTTTGGTCCTCCGAGCTCGACGACTCCAGGGGATCAGTTCGAGGATCCTGCTTTCATAGATGATACTGATTTTATTTAGACCAGGATAGGATAGGGCCTTTTGTATCGGCACCTGCTTAGATTTCTTTTTCGTTTATGCACTATGTACTGAACTCATTTATTTATTTATGCACAGTTTTCTTTTTCATTTTATGGGATTCACCTGTTTTATTATTAACCGTATGATGCATGATTTTTATTTATGGGTAGAGAATGACCCCTGTACAGTCTTTTTGATACTATTTTTTCACAGATGTCGTCCTCAGATGCCGTGGTTCGTTTGGATTCCACTCCTCCCACAGGGTTGGTTGGCAGCCTCTTCCGCTGGTTGGACAGTCTATTGCCAGCAGATAGGGTTATCGTAGATGGTCTTTTGGGACATTCTTGGTCCTTATTAACCTTCCGGGTGCCAGCGGGCTTTGTGGATGGTCTTCTGAGCTATTGGGCCCCTGCCCGTCAGGTGTTTAGGCTTGGGACAGTAGAGCTGACCCCCACCCTTGAGGAGTATGCTCGCTTCACCGGCTTGCCGTTGGATGGTCCCTGTGCTAGGGTTACCGTTGGTTCCATGCGCCGTCAATTCTTGATTTTTACCGGTTTGCGGAGGGCTGTCCTATTACCGGTAATCACATCAGACCATATGGTTCCCCTTCAGTTCTTCATTGACCGATTTGGCTCACCTGACGGTTTTCGACTTTTCTTCGGTGATTTTTCCGTGTCCGAGGAGCGCTGGGGCGCCTTGAGAGTGGATGTCCTGATGGCCTGTGTCATCTCAGTTTTGTATTTGCCTGCAGGACCCGATCATTTGGATATGCGGATTGTGGCGGCCGTTCGAGCCCTTCGGGAGGATCATACCATTCTTCCTATGATATTGGCGGATACCTATATGTCGGCCACATATTGCCAGTCCTTCCGAGGGAGATTCTTCAGAGGGAGCTCGACTTTGCTGTATGTGTGGTTCACGAGTCATCTTAGTCCCATCGGCCACTTCCGCCGCCAAGGGTTTTGCTTCAGTCACAACATAGCCGCGCAGTTTTCATTTCGTCCCGCGAGTTGTACTGATGTGGTCTCCTGGACATCATTTTTGTCTATCATCGAGGACCCCTTTCATCTATTGGTTTACTCGGGCTATTGCTCCTTCATGAGCTTCTTGACTCATGTGCCTGGCATGGATTTCATTCCCATTGCTGGGTTAAGGGGCGTGACGACCTATCATCCCCTGGCGGTTATGGGGCAGTTTGACCAGACACAGGATTTACACCCCTTCGCGGGTGCAGCCGCATACCGATTCCTTGTATCCTCCTGTACAGAGAGGGATCTATTGCAGGTATGCGAGCTTTGGGATCGCAGGATCTTTGCCGAACATAGTGCGAGCTGTCACACTCAGACATTTTCCTACGTACAGTGGTTGCGTGGAGACCTGGATTCGGCTAGTTTGAGTCGGACTGGGGCCTTTGATGACTCTGGAGTGATTTTCACAGAAGATACCACAGACCATTCCATTTCAGCCGATTCTGCCCCGACTCGGGTCGCTGAGGATTCCCGACTTCTCCTGGCCCTGATTACTACTGAAGCCGAGAGGGATGCCGCCCTTGCCGAGAGAGATGAGGCCATTCGGGCTAGAGATGCTGCCATTGCTGATAGAGAGGCCATTGTATTTCAGACCAGGGCAGTGGTAGATGCTCATTTTGGGACTGTCAGCCGAGCTACTGCTTTACTGGATCGTATTGATATGATGGGGCAGCAGATTGCAGGAGATGCTGATGCTTCAGATCTATCCACCACCCTGTCCATCCTGCTTCGGCTAGTTTCAGATTTGTAGATTATTTTATTTCCTGCATAGACTATGTTGGTTTCATCAGTTATTGAAAGAGAAATCTTGTAATAAAACGACTTATATATATAGACATGCATTTAAATTTAGTCATCCTCCCCTTTTTGTCGTATCATTGCCCTTCATTGGATCATCATTTTATCCAATTGACCATGACTTTGACATTTCGCCTTCTTTCTTTTCTCAAGACTTGATGGAGATTCGACAGATATTGCCGCACACCTTTTGATTTCGTCGGATTGAATTTCAGATTTTGGATAACTGTTTGGGTTGGATCAGGGTATGTATTCTGGGATGAAACTGGTTAGGCAGTTGGTTTCGGGAAGGTTTTGAGGGTGTAGGAAGGTTTTATCGGGCTATCGAAAATTGGTTTTGGTTGGGGAAAGGATTATTTTTTAAGGATCGGACCGCGCCATGATGGCTGCCTACGTACCCCCACAAGTTGGGAGATCAGGTCCTACGTAGTTCGCTCTCGAAGGAAAAAGAACTGATGATTTAAGCGTAGAACCGCTTCACCGAGTCAGCATTGAGGGGTTGTGGAAATACCTCACCATCCATTTCTTGCAATATGAGGGCTCCTCCGGACAGCACTTTCTTAATCACGAATGGTCCTTCCCAATTCGGGGCAAACTTCCCCCTGGCTTCGTCCTGACAAGACATGATTCTCTTTAGCACCAGGTCATTCTCCTTGAATTTCCGAGGTCTGATCCTTTTGTCATATGATCGGGAGATCCTCTGTTGATATAACTGGCCGTGCCAAACAGCAGCCACCCTCCTTTCATCAATTAGGGCCAATTGGTCGTATCGACTTTGCATCCAATCCTCCTCGCTTATCTGAGCATCGATCACTATTCTGAGGGACGCCATCTCAATTTCAACTGGCAGGACAGCCTCCATTCCATATACCAAGGCGTAAGGGGTTGCTCCCGTAGAAGTACGCGTGGATGTTCGGTATGCCAGCAGGGTGAGGGGTAACAGATCCGGCCATCCCCGATGATTAGCAGACATTTTCGCCATGATCTTCTTGATGTTCTTATTGGCCGCCTCCACTGCCCCATTCATTTTGGGACGGTAAATGACGGAATTGAGGTGCTTAATCTTGAACTGGTCACACAGTCCTTTCATGAGGGCGTTGTTTAAATTCTTGGCATTATCGGAGACCACAACCTCAGGTTGCCCATATCGGCAAATGACATTATTCCTGATGAAGTTGACGATGACCTCCTGAGTTACTTTAGGGAAAGAAGCTGCCTCTACCCATTTGGTGAAATAGTCGATCATGACGAAGATGAATCGATGCCCGTTGCTTGCTTTGGGCTCTATTGGTCCGATTACATCCATTCCCCACATTGAAAATGGCCATGGGGAGGTCATACAGTGCAGTTCATTGGGAGGCGTATGGATCACATTACCGTGCGCCTGACATTGATAACATCGTTTGACATGATCATCGCAATCGGCCTTCAGCGTTAACCAATAATACCCTGTCCTCAAAATCTTTTTGGCAAGCATCGGTCCACTCATATGGGGCCCACACACTCCACCATGTATTTCATTCATAATCTTTCGGGCCTGTGTTTCATCTACGCACTGCAACAGTCCCAACCCAGCATCCCTTTTGTAAAGTGAATCGCCACTCAGGTAAAACCTCATCGCCATCTTTTGAATTCTCATCCTTTCAGTCCGATTTGCTTGATCGGGAAGGGATCTGTCTCTCAGATATTCCCTTATGTCGTGATACCAGGGCTGCCTCGTCAACACCACCTCGTTTGATAACACTGCCACATTTTCCTCATATGCCGGGGCATTCTGTACGGTGATCTCAATCTGTGGACTGTCCCTACTTCTGATCACGTGGATTAAGGAAGCCAAAGTCGCCAATGCATCGGCAAAATCATTTCGTCCCCGAGGAATATGGCGGAAGGCGATATCTTCGAACTCTTGCATAAGCTGGGTGACACAACGATGGTATGGAAGTAACCGAAGCTCCTTAGTGTTGTATACCCCGATTGCTTGTCTGATTACCAATTCTGAATCCCCGAACACCGCTAGTCTTTTTACTCCCATGTCACGGGCCAATCGGAGTCCCAAGATACACCCCTCGTATTCAGCGGTGTTGTTCGAATTGCTGAAACGAAGTTTAGTGGCCACGGGGTATTGTTCCCCGGTGATAGAGACTAGGACCGCTCCGGCTCCTGCCCCCTCGGCATTCATGGCACCATCAAAATACAGCTTCCAGAATTGTCCCTCGTCATCACATTTTTCGTGCGATACCCAAAATATATCCTCGCCCGGAAGAGGAGTTTCTAAAGGCTCCGTCCCTCCTGACGGGGTTTCTGCCAACTGATCTGCAATTCCCTGCCCTTTCATGGCCTTCTGGGTTACGTACACCATGTCAAACTGTTGTAAAATTAGCTGCCATCTGGATAATCGACAATTCAACATGGGCCTTTCAAAAATATATTTTAGGGGATCCATTCTTGATATCAGGTACGTTGTATGCCCATGGAGGTAGTGCTGTAATCTCCCTGCGGCCCAGGCCAGAGCACAACAAGTCTTCTCGATGGGAGTGTAATTCTTGTCACATTGTCTAAATCTTTAGGTTATGTTATTGATGGCCTGCTCTTTACCCGCCTCATTTTTCTGTCCCAACATACATCCCATCGCGATGGTGTTGACGGATATATACATAAACAAAGGGATCCCATCCTTCGGGCCCGGGGGTGGGTACCAGCACTGGTGCCTCCGTCAGTTGTTTCTTAATGATCTGAAAAGCCCTCTGACACTGCTCATTCCATTCTTGGGAAGCACCCTTTCTTAACAATTTAAAAATCGGCTCACATGTAGTCGTCAAGTGAGATACAAAACGGCTGATGAAGTTTATTCTCCCCAGGAATCCCCTTATCTCCTTCTCTGTGCGAGGTGCTGGCATATCCACAATGGCCTTAATCTTTGCTGGGTCCAGCTCAATGCCCCGATCACTAACCAGGAAACCCAAGAGCTTGCCCGATTGTACTCCGAAAGCACACTTGGCTGGATTGAGTTTCAAATTATACTTCCTGAGCCGATCGAATAGCTTTTTGAGATGAGTTATATGATCGGACTCTACCTTCGATTTCACAATAATGTCGTCCACGTAGACCTCTATCTCCTTGTGCATCATATCGTGGAACAAGGCCATCATGGCTCTCTGATAAGTAGCCCCCGCGTTTGTGAGGCCAAAAGCCAGTCGTCTATAGCAGAAAGTGCCCCAGGGGGTGATGAATGCGGTCTTTTCCCGATCCTCCTCTGCCACCATTATCTGATGATACCCAGCAAAACAATCAACAAAAGAGTACATCTCGTACTGGGCCGTGTTATCCACCAGGATGTGTATGAAAGGCACCGGGAAGTTGTCCTTGAGACTGGCCTTGTTTAGATCTCTGTAGTCTACACATACCCTCACCTTTCCTCCAGGCTTAGCTACTGGGACTACATTGGATAACCATTCAGGATAAGTGGATACCATAATGATTCCCGCCCTGAACTGCTTGATGATCTCTTCCTTCACTTTTAAGCTCCACTCCGGTTTCAATTTCCTTAGTTTCTGCTTGACAGGCCTGAAACCCTCCTTGATGGGTAACCGGTGCACCACAATGTCGGTGGACAACCCGATCATATCCTCGTGTGACCAGGCAAAGACATCCTCATATTGGCTTAGTAACTCAATTTATTTCTGCTTTCTGGCTGGGGGTGAGGTCCGTCCCTATCTTGAGTTCCTTTGGCTTGTCAGGGGTTCCAATATCAACGGTGATGGTTTGGTCCAAGTTGGGTTTGGGTTTATCCTCGACCCATCCTTTGATCTCGTCAGGTGCGTCGTCGTAATCTGTCTCGTCTTGTTCAATGCCCATTAAATCGAAATCCAGCTCGATGTCAAAATCATAATCATCATTCAAATTTGAAAGACCATTTGTTAGGCAAGGATTACTCAATTGGGTACACCTGACATGAAACAAAATACTTGTCATATATAAATCATTTTTCACGACGATCGCAATTTCGAATAACACGAAGAAACGACACAATTATGCAGAAATAAAACAACAACAAAATAAAACTTCTTCATTCCCCCATCCTCTAGGGTTAACCACCCTGACGTCGAGCTTTACCCCTGTTTGGATATCACTGGTTTCTGGGTCCAATTGTCGATGGTCAGGTTAGCTGAAATGCGCTGGATGAAAGAGGTCCTCACATCGGACACCTCCCCGATGATTACGGATACGTCGCCTGAGTTCTCCTCCATACCCTCTCCAGGAACAATCAGTCCTGCCCAATCGATGACAGGCACAACTTGTTGGGCTCCCGGTGGTATGATAATATTCGTCCCCTCCTTACTGCTTGTTGATTGTCCGGGGATGTAGCATTTGGTTTCAAACTCTTTTGCGACCTCCTGCAGGAAACTTTCCCTCCGGGCCGACTCACTATGTGTGGGGGTTAACTCTTCATTCCCTGCCCCAATCACAGGTCCGCTGATCCCCTGCTCATTGTCGGCTTTGGTCGCTGGACTGCCAACTAGTCGAATCGGAGTCGCACCCTGACGGTGTCCCCGTACTGCGCCCACATGGTATCCCAATCCTGCTTTGCCTATCTGCTGTGGTAGGTGGATGGGTTTGGTGATTCCCTGACTGCTTTTCCCTAGTCCCTGTCCAGGTTGGAAGTTCATTTTAATCATTTCCTTTGCCACAAAGGTGAGTTCCGGAGAGACCCTTGGTTTCACAGCTGGAGCTCCCAGGCATCTATAATGGGGAGTGCTAATCTCTAGTGCTTGAAAGCTGGCAGGCGCCGCTGACTCATCCACATTGATTACTGGCAGGCCACTCCTGGGAGGAGAAGGGTCATCACATTCGGCCGAGATTGTTACCAGATTCCCATCGATGATCAACTTGATTTGTTGGTGGAGCGTGGAGGGAACTGCCCCGGCCATGTGTATCCACGGCCTCCCTAACAGCAGGTTGTAGCTTGCCGTAATATCCAGGACTTGGAAGGAGATATCGAAAGTACAGGGTCCTATCTCCACTGGCAATTCTATCTCTCCGATGGTATCCCTCCGGGATCCGTCAAAAGCCCGGACCACCACATGACTGGCCCGTAGGCGCTTGGGACTGATGTTCATTTTCTTCAGCGTGCTGAGAGGACATATATTCAATGCCGATCCCCCGTCGATCAGCACCCCATTCATGACATATCCTGAGGAGATTACCGCGATGTGTAGCGGTTTTCGGTGCCCCCTTCCCTCTTTGGGAATGTCCTCATCCGTAAAGGATATTGCATCGGTTTCCAATAAGTGGCCTATCAGCTGGCCGAAACCCTCCTCACTAATTTCTTTGGACACAAATGCCTCCTCCAGAACCTTCATCAGGGTTTTGCAATGCTCACTGGATGACAACACCAAGTCCATGACTGATGTTAGGGGTTGATTCCTCATTTAAGATCTGGATCCCCCTCATTTCGGGTGATCCATCCTTTTCAAAAACTCTATGGCCCTTTCCTCAGAAACCTCTTCATTTTTTCTCTTTTGGCTCTCAAGGACTCGCCCGGGAAGATATAGGGGGTTCCCCTTGGTCGTCACGGAAGCACAACTGGCCGCTTCCTCGGGTATTCCCCCGTAATTCCAGGGTACAGTCTTCAGACTACTGATAGGGGAGCTGTGGCCTTGCAGCAAAAATGATGGGCCTCGGAGCTGTCAACTTGATAGGTCCCTCTATGTTATTCGTACTTACCCCTATCAACTTGATGGGCGTTTACCCTCGCACTCCCATGGTCATGTATCACATTTATCATCTCCTCAACTTTCTGCACATAGTTCAACCTTGGCGGCTCCCCCGCCTCACTTGCCTCCGTCGCATTGACTCCCCCTCCATCATGTCTTGGCAGGGGATTTGCCTTAACATTCGGGGAATCCGGCTGTTCCACCACAATCTCTCCACTGTCAATCAGGTTTTGGATTCGATGCTTTAACGTCCAGCAATCCTGTGTATCATGGCCAGGGGAACTGGAGTGGTATGCACACCGCTTGCTCGGGTCAAACCTTCTACCCTTTGGGTCACTCGGGGGTGCCAAACCAACAATCTTCTTTTGGGCTACTAATACCGCTAATACTCGTTCAAGCGGCTCCCCGAGCGGGGTGAATACTCGGTTTTGCGAGGCCTCATATCTTCTTCGCCCCTCTGCTCTTTGATCTGAGAAATTGGGCTGTCGGGGTGGCCCTCCCCTCTGTGCCTGTACCGGAAGATGGTTTTCTGCTTTACTGGACGACCCTTGTAGGATGAGGGAGACATCCTCTTCCTTCCTCTTTTGGACTCTCCGGGAAGTGCTACCATAGTTTCCATTCTGTATTTGCTCGGCACAAAAAAGCAGTTTCTAAAGCAGTAAGATCCCGGATTTTACCCGATTTCAACCCCATGTCAACCATTTCTCCATGTTTAATCATTTCCGCAAAAGGTCTTCCAATCCCTGAGATGACCCTCTCATAATACGGTGCCTCCTGAATGTCTACAAAGGTCATTACCATCTCTGATTCGCTCATCGGGGGAGTTACCTGGGCAGCCATGCCCCTCCATCTTTGCGCATATTCCCTAAAGGATTCCCTAGGCTGTTTTTTAACCTTTGTCATTTGGTACCTGTCAAGAGCCATCTGGGCCTGAAAGCTGTATTGGGTTAAGAAAGTATGGGCCAATTCCTCCCAGTTGTGGATTCGGGCGTTGTCGAGGCGGGCATACCATATTCTTGCCTCCCCTGTTAAGCTTTTCTGAAATAGCTGCATTCTTAACCCCTCGTCTTCGGCATAAGCCCCGAGTTCTCCAATGTATATTTTCAAGTGTGTATAGGGGTCTCCCTTTCCATTGTACTTTTCAAACTCGGGAACTTTGAACTTTTCTGGATATCTGGCTCCGGGGAAAACACATAGATCCGAATAATTAACCCTGCCCAGGGAGCCTATGCCCTTTAGAGATTGGATGGTTTCCTCCATGTGTTTCATTTTTCTCCGAAGGTCGCCATTGTCCCCCTCCTCGGGGATAGTAATCACTGTCCTGCTAGGTATGGGAACGGGCCTTGGGATGACTGGCTCGTCCTTGAGTCGGGGTTGGTCCTCTTTAAGCAAGTTTGTACCATTTTTAGGAGGACTCTGATCATCCCCTGGTGGTGGAGTATTATGCGATCCCTGGTTTACCGGATCCTGTCTGATTAAGAACTGTTCCTTTAACATTGTGGCCATTTCCATCATCTGTCTTTTAAAATCATCAAACTCCTCCCGAGATATGGAATTATGGTTAGGAAGATCAGCCATTTCAGATGTAGAGACCTGGGCTTTCTTAGACTGCGAACGGGTTTGAGGAGCAATCCTACAGAGACAAATGGTTCGAAGTTTAGTCCTGGGGAAATGAAAACATGGATGCATGCCAAAACTGTAAAATTTTTTGTGTGTTTTGGGGTTTTTTAATCTTTTTCTGCAAAAGAGAAAGTTAGTAGTCCTTTAGTGCCATAACCAATGCTAGATACAATTTATTATGCTTCCCCCAACTAGTCCCTGCAATTCACAGCGGTTAGTAATCTCTTTCGACACAGAAAAAAGGGATGTATGAATATTGAATGAGATCATGACATTTAGACATATAAACGTAAAAAGGCATGAAGAGACTTTTCCTGCGTTGGGTTATTCTGAGGCTGAACCTATCCTAGGGTTACTCTCGCGGGCTTTTCGGCATGAAGGTTCCCAAATCTTCGCAATCTACTCGTTTGAGCCCTTTCGATTGGAGCGGATTTGAGTGGTGCGTTTCCTGAGCCATCTCCGGGGAGCAAGCCCCATCGAGTCCAGTAATAAGCAACCGACAGGTTCGCCTTCAGGAGGAGGTACTCTCTCAACATACATTCACATTCATCGTCCTCACCGTATGCAAATGATTTCTTTAAAGTAAAGCCATTCCATTCAATCATTCATTCATTGGACAAAACACGCATTCACACAACAAAAACACAAAAGATCAAAATATCGCATGCACACACATATTCATGAATTTTTTAAAGGATAGAATAGCATCAAGATTTTAATGCGGCTTAAGCCCTCTAATGTCCCCAGCAGAGTCGCCAGCTGTCGACGCCGGGTTCTCGCTTTCTCGTCTCCTTAGTCTTTTCCAATTTTAGCCTTTTGATTTAGATGACGTTTGGAAAAGGTCGGCATTGATGTCGACGGGGTTTTGAAAGATCGTTTTTTATGATGAGCCAATTAACCAGAGTCGCCAGTTGGTATATTTGAAATGGATGTACCAACTCATCCGAGTTTTCGTTTTTTTTATAAATCGCTGGCTCATGTATGACTCCGAATTAATTGGTCTGCGAATCGAGATTCATGGAGTTCGGGGGCTTGTTTAAGTGAGGGGAAGGTGTTAGGCATCCCTCGACTTCCGTGAAATACGGTTACCGCAATCTTAATGCTTTCCTATCCTTTAATTCATGAATATGTGTATGTAGGTGCGCGCGTGTGTGTGTGTGTGTGCCTATGTGAATGTTGTGGTGAGTTTGTATGAAAGAGTCATTTGGATTTTTAGGGAAAATCGTGTTTTAATTTGAGTATGCTTCGGAATGTCTTTTCGGTATACCCGAGAAGGCTTTATTCTTTATGAGAAAGGTTTGATTTTAATTATCCAAAACTATGGGATTTTCGTTAAGTGTCGTTTTAACAAAACAAGAGTTTTAAACCTTCGTCAAAATAGGAATCGAGATCTATACATTGCTTTCATAAAATGATGGGCAATTTCTAGGATCTCTTTCACCCTATGCACAAAGATTTAATAAAACGTCAATTATTTATAAAATCATTTCATGTGTTGTTTTGGAAAACGATTTTTTTTCTTTAGCTTTCTCGTTAGATATGAATCGACATTTCATTAACGTTTCTCAAATTTTAACCTCGTGATTCTAATATCCTACTTTGATTGATTTTATGAAAATCTTATCATTTAGCTTTGAAATCAATTTCGTGTCATAATTCAAATCGAACATAAACACGCGTCGGGCTATTCATGGGCATGTAAGCCATCAAAATATCCCCGAACGCCAACAATCACAAATTTCACTATTTCGGGGCCTTAAGCACGATTCTCGCCTTAGCGTCGTTTTAAGGCCCAACGATTACATATTTACAATGAGAACTACGTCATCTCTACTTCTTACACCAAGATATGTCCATCATCGGATTGGGACCTCGGGGTCGCTTTCCTAGGCTCACACCAAATACATGCCACAAACAATCGGATATTACAAGAAAATAAACCAACCCGGATAATCTAACAATACCAAGGCATCCTAAAACAACGATTTAAAGGAATTGATACCAAACATAACACCTTAAAACAAACAAAGAAATTTAATGAACGAATATCATCGGGTTATTAGGAAGAGTTTCATTCCGATGGAAACTTCACCAATAATCCCTAATTCATGATTGTTCAATCAATAATTACATGAAAAATTTTCAATCTAAATTTGATCAAATGATATGATAGAAATTGATATCACAAAAGAGATTTCACCTTGCAATTGATATCCAAATGGATGTAAACTTGATGTATTTGAATTGAAATATGAGTGTATTGATTACAATCAAAATCAAAAGAATTGAACTCTCTCCTTTTTTCTCTCTTTTCTTCCTATTTTTGATTGCAAAATTTCCCTCTTTTTCCTCTCAATTTCCGATCTTTTGCTGCTGTTTTCCGCTGGAATTCTTCCTCTTTCCCAAAATTCGCTGAACCTCCTGTATGCTGCCCGAAGCGGCTTAAATAGGCTGGCCAGAGCCAGCCGCAGATCTATCTGCGGCTGGCCGCAGATAGATCTGCGGCTGGCCAGCTGGCACGCCTCCCAAACCACTCAGTTGCGGAGTGCTGTTTTCCCTTCCCGGTTTTCGTGCTGGCGCACCCACTTGGCCGCAGATCTATCCGCGGCTGGCGGGCTTGACTTTCTCGATTTTCGTGCCACGCCTCGATTTTCGTACCGCAACGTCGGTTTTCGTTGACAGGCTCGTATTCCGCAGTCCGGGAACTTCCGGGAGACGTGCCACCTCATTCGGAAATGCCTGCCTCGGACGGTCATGCTGTCATGTCGACTTGGGCTGCCCAAATCATTGCGGCGTTGCCGGGCGCTCGCCCTTGTGCCCGCTCCTTTGCTTCCGCAAGCCGGTTCAATTGTCGATTTCGCCCTCCTGTCATGGTTAGTAGAAGGAAACGCAAAATTTGGGTGTCTACACTACTATCACTAGAAGAATTCCTATTGACAGGCGAGTAAAACTCCATTAGGTATTCCTTAGCGAGTCACGTTCAGTGAACTTATTCTCTAATAAGCACCTACATACTTGCTTTAGTGTCTCCACATAAATGATTATGAGATCAATCATCCTCTTCCTAAGAGCAAGCAACGTATGTACTAATCTATCCGGATTCACTAATCCCCAATTTAGTAATCCAACGATTAGGAACAATTTTAGTTTGTGAGCTATCTAGAATTTAGATCTCATTAGCATGATCACCATCATGATTCTAAAAGCATTGCTCAAAACTATGGGTTTATCACATTTAATATAACAACACTATGTAGATAATATAAAATGCCTTTTAAGAAAATCAATTCTTTTATTAATAAATGAATAAGATTACAAAGTATATGCTCCATCATATCAAATATGATTGGCTTGTGTGCATACTACTATCACTTCCGTCGGAACTAAAGTATAGTCCGTCGAAAATAATAATTTTTATAATTTTATAAATCCTTATTTATGATGGAAGTTCCGCCGGGCTTAAACTATTCTG
Organism: Aralia elata; assembly: GCA_034770075.1. Lineage (NCBI taxonomy): Eukaryota > Viridiplantae > Streptophyta > Magnoliopsida > Apiales > Araliaceae > Aralia > Aralia elata. Next base: position 55,189,225 of record CM068385.1, read on the forward strand.
TCGGAAATAATGGTCTTCTTTTTAAATAATTTCTTTGTTTTTACAATTTTCAGGTTTTTAAACCCTATTTTTGTATTTGTAACTTGCTTTATCCCAACAACACATACAATAATCTATATATTATAACACATACAACATAACTACTTTAATTATAACATATATACAGGTTTTAATGTGTATATATAACTACTATACTAACAACATATATCGTTCTCAATAATAACATATATAAACTAATTTACAATAGGTTATAAACTATAAAAAATCAAAGTAACTTCAATAATTTTCAAAACTAAAATAAAATACATTGATTTATAAAGAATCAAGCTAAACTACAATGATTTACATAAAAACAAGTAACTATACAATGTTTACAAAACATCTAAGTAAATGCTATACAAAAAAATCAACCTAAACTAGTAGTACCACCATTGTGAGGAGAATCATCGGAGGGGGGTCGACGTTGCTGCTCTAGTGTCTAAAAATCATCGCCATCATCCCCTTGCTCGCGATCGACATTGCCAACCTGCTTGGCATCGCCAGCGTGTTGATACAATTAAAAATATAACTTATTATTCCGTATGAGAAAATTAAAGAGACAGCAAAATGAAAATTAAATAACATGCAGAATAATCAACTTAAAATGAATAGAATATCTGAGTAGTCGGGGGCTGACTTAGCATCGGCCCAAAAGCCTCCGAGAATAGGGTAACCACCATCCGGACCACTTCATCGCGTATCGCGATGAACTGCTCCGGAGGGATACCCGTACTTTCAACGGTGGCCCCTGCTATAATATCTTGAGCAAGCTGGTGAAGGCGAGCACGTCTAGGCATATCCTAACGACGGAATATCGGATCCGTACTAAACGTCTCCAACACCGCCGCCATAACCGTCTGGAACAACTCGTCGTCCAAGCTAGCATCTGTATGAAATGGTTCAACAGGTACTCTTGGACGTTGGCATGGGCTAGAGCCTGCGAAAATAAATATAACATTACTAATAATAATTTATATTATTTTATAAATTATGAAATAACGAAAAACATACTAAATATAAATACCTCCAGGTAGTGTATACGCTGGTACTCTCGGCAGGCCTAACATTCGATACCTGTTGGTACTACTACTAGGGGGATCTTGAATCGGGACCCAAAAACTCATCTCCTCATCCTGAGATAAGATAATCTCGGGCAGAGGGATGGTGGAATCTAACGGCTCAGAATCCCCCCTAGCATCCCGCAACTCAACTACACGTTGGTCCCAAAGCTTCAAAAATCGATCCTGTAATTTTTTTTATATGTGAGTTAATTAAATCATTTTATTAACTATCTAATATTATTAATTACTAAAAATTGATATTAGTCTTACCCGTATAGCTAATGTTGTAGGAGACATAGTAGGGTCCTTGGGCGTGTGGGTTCTATCCCAAAACTCGACCATGGTGGGAGGTTAGCCCAAGCTCGCCTGCATGGCCTAATAAATATATTCATATAACATTTATTAAGTATACTGATGACAATTGAGTAACTGAATAACTAAATACAGATACATACCGAATTCACATTCTCAAATGACTTTGAGCCAGTAGTGTGTACGACTCGGAGCTGGCCACAATTCTTCTTCATCTGCTCAGATTTCTTCTTGAAGTCATCAGCATCCCAGTACATACACATGGCCACCCAATTATGAATCTTGGTGTTGTTTAGTCTGGCATACCACATCCTAGCCTCTTCGATCAGGCTCTTTTAGAATAGTTGCATCCTCAAGCTTTCATCTTCGGCATATGATCCCAGTTCTCCAATGTATACTTTCAGGTGGGTGTAGGGATCTCCTAACCCATTGTATTTTTCGAAGCCTGGGTACTTGTAATTTGTTCGAATATCGAGCACTAAGGAATATGCAAAGGTCTAGGTAGTTGACACTACCATAGGTTCCTATTCCTTTCATGGAGCGTATGGCTTTTTCCATTTGTCTCATTTTCTTTCAGATTTCCTCGATTTCTCCGACCTCGAGGACAACAATTATCTCATTTGTGTGACCTTTACTGGTGGCATCTTTGTTTATTTTGCTGCTGAACTGGAATAATGGAGTGGTAATTTGTACATCGTTTGTCTTGATAGGGATTTGAATTCCTCCCTGTGTAGAGGATTCAGGTTGAGTGCCTGATTTCGGATCTTGAGTCAATTTGCATTACTCCTTCAACTAGCTAGCCATCTTAGCGATTTATTTCTTGAAACTTTTGAACTCTTCCCAGGAAATGGGAACAGGATCTGGTGTAAGATTTTCAGACATTTTGACGGGTGGTGTCTTGACTTTTTGGGCTCGTAGTCGGGTTTGAGGACCAATCTATAGATAAAAGGACAAAGTTTAGTTTAAAGGAAATAGAGAAGATGAATGCATGCTAATGCAACATGTATGTTTTCCGTGTTTTTTAATCTTTTCCTGTAAAACAGGATTACCGATTTTATTATGCCAGGATGACAAGATACGAGATGGTTAATTAGGCATGAAACGGATAACATTTGTATATAAGGAGTAACAGGGCATGAAGAGACTTCCCGTAACGTTAGGTTTATCTGAGGCTGACCTACACTAGGGTTACTCTCACAGGTTTTTCGGCATGACGGTCCCCAGATCTTCGCAACCTACTTGATAGGAGTAAATCCGACCTTTCAATTAGAGCGGATCTAAGTGGATTCCTTTCCTAAGCCTCGCTGGAGAACGCCCCTTAAGTCTAGTAATTAACATCCGACGGGTTTGCCTCCTAGTAGAGGAATCACACAACATACATTCATCATGCCTCACCGCATGCATATGATAAGGCATTCATCACAACATACATTTAAGCCATTCATGCAACACACATATTAAGAAAGGAAAACATTAAGATTGAACGCGGCTTAAGCCCTCTAGAGTCCCTAGCAGAGTCGCTATATGTTGACGTTGGGGAAGAAATTTCTTCTTTTCCTATTTGATTTACCTACCCTTTTTATATTTTGATTTATTTTATTAAGGGTGATTTTTCAGGAAAAAGACTGACATAAATGCTGACGGAGTTTTGAAAGGTTGATTTAAATGATGTGCCAATTAACTAGAGTCGCTAATTGGTAAATGTAATACCTGAGAATTTTGTAAATAAATTTTGTAATAAAAAAATGAGAATGTTTTAAAAATTGGTTGTGTGGACACATATATGCATATATGTTATCGTTAATTCAATGAAAATTGAATTAGGCATATGACAATTGAGAAGTCTAGTAATAAGACTAAATTACTATTCACGTAGGTACTATTCACGTATGCACTATTCACGTAGGTGATTAGGAGGAGATTACATTGATAAGAAATTCTCTCTATCCACCCATAATCCAAAATAGGATCCACAAACCCAAGGACTAGGATGCTAAGAGCGCCTCAATAAGACATTAATCAGAAAATAGATAAATTCTCAACACAATAATTTATAAAATACACTAGATCTAAACCAGATCTATACAAAAACTACATCAAGATTGAATCTTTCACCTTGAGGATGATAAATTATGCCTCATTGAGCTAGAATTCTGGAAGGAATCACTCTAATCTAGCAAAAGATTTGATACAATGGAATAAATTTAGATGGAATCTAGAGAGAATTCTCCTGCTCTTCTTCTTAGAAAACAAGTTTTTCCCTCTAGAGTTCCTCCTTTTCTCTCAAGTTCTTCTCTTTCCTCTTTTAAAAAAATGTTGAAAATCTACCTTATATAGGCCCCGAGCCTAGCCGTAAGCTTACCTATGGCTGGCCGCAGGTACTCTTATGGTTGGCTAAGGTGGGGCCTACCTAGTTGGGTTTTCGTGTTGCGAAGTCGGATTTTCGTGTTGCGCGCTAAAATGTCAATAACTTTCAATCTAGGAAAGTTGTGAGACATGCCATACCATTCCGAAAAGCTCTTTTCGAGAGTTACGCAATGACATAAAGTTGATCAATTTTGAATTGGGAAAGATGGAGAAAAAGGTAGAAAATCATCCTCCTATATATGCCGGCTAGTCAATCGTCTTGCCTTGAGTAGTCTAATGCTTGTAGATCATTGTGATAGCTTTGAACACTCGCTTTGAGGTTTGCAACCCTTGCTTCGATATCTTGGCATTGAGGTGAAATGATGCTTTTGCCCTCCTGTTATGGTTAGAGGACATGTGCAAAATATTGGGTGTTTATAGATGCCTCTCTGTCATATTTATGCATGCAATGAAATGAGCATGACAAAGATATAGACACCCGATACATGACAAGATATATTGACGAGGTAATATAAAATGATGCAAGACAATCATAAAATGATACAGTAATATAAAATTCGAACCTTATGATGATATACCGCATGTTTGCTGATGGATTTGGGTTGTCACTGCTAGGTATCATCTCTAATGGGATCGTATTGTTATCATCAGGTAACGTCTCTGATGGCATCTCTAGGTATCGTCTTCAACGGAATCATATCGTTATCATTGGGTATCATCTCCGATAGCATCGTCGGGTATCGTCTCCAACGAAATCGTATCATCTCCAACGAAATTATATCGTCATCATCGGGTAACGTCTCCGATGGCATTGCTGGGTATCGTCTCTAACAGAATTGTATTGTCATCACTGGGTATCGTCTCCGATGGTATCGCCGGGTATCGTCTCCAACAGAATCGTATCGTCATCACCGGGTATCATCTCCGATGGCATCGTTGGATATCATCTCCAACGGAATCGTATCATCATCACTAGGTATCGTCTCCGATGGCATTGCTGGGTATCGTCTCCAACAGAATCGTATCGTCATCACTGGTTATCGTCTCTGATGGAATTATTGGGTATCGTCTCCAATGGAATCGTATCGTCATCACCGAGTCTCGTCTCCAATGGCATCGCTGGGGATCGTCTCCAACAGGATCGTATCGTCATCACCAGGTATCGTCTCCAATGGCATTACTGGGTATCGTCCCCAACGGAATCGTATCGTTAGCACCGGGTATCATCTCAGATGGCATCGCTGGGTATCCTCTCCAACGGAATCGTATTGTCATGGTCCAAGGTCATCATCATTCTTTCTTCGCTTACTTATCTGCTTTTCACCTTTTTGACTCGTTTTTTGCTCGTTTTTCTTGCTTTTAGACCTTAATATCTTCCATTATCAGATTTTAGATTCTCCAAAAATGCCTTTCCTAATAAAAAATGATTTATGACTCAAACCTGTATTTTTCTTCACGGGTACACCTATTCAGACTCAAAAGGACACGCTTTGACCTAAAGTGCAACAAAACAGGTTATGTGGGACCCACAGGGCTTGGCTACAGGTGCACCTATGGCTGGCTACAGGTTCAGTTACTACTGACTACAGGTACAATTGCGGCTGGTCGCAGGTATAGTTGCGGCTGGCTTGGTGCGTTATACCCTACGCGGCCCCCTCTTTTGTCTTTTAGGCTTCCCGTTCTTAGATTCTCTCAGATTCGTACGCATATTCTCGCTCATTCCACTCCATAGGGTTCGATTCTGTAAAATCAGACTCCGTGCATTAGTTCATCGTATCACGGGTAACGTATCCATCTATCGTTTTACTATTTTCGCTTTCATTTCGCTACATTATGACCTCCAGTTAGTTTTAAACACAAAATGCTCAAATGACTTGATAAAAATATTTCAACTCGATGTATGCACATAATATATTATGTTGAACATTTAGATGTAAGAATTTCCAAAATCAGCGAATATTTTTCGTCGCACTCTTCGGATAAAAATTGTGTATTTTAATGATGCAGACTACTTTAGATGCATATTTCTAATTTTTCTGATATTTTTGTGGCTTTTGCATGTGTTAGGTTGATTTTTTAGTAATTAAATTCTATTAAGCTATAAACTGTATATTTTCTAATTGTTCGTGGCTTGGGCATTTGAAAATTAGTATATATGCATGTTGTCGTGCATGGGGAAAGTCCATTTTATAGGGGAGACTATGGCAAAAAAATTTCGTGGGTTCTATTACTGGATGCATGCTTGTATTTAAGTACATGAAATGACTTAACATGCCTAATGCATGTGTAAAGAATGCATGATATCTAAATAATACCATGGCCCACATTACTGTATGCTATGATTCGTGTTTATTAATGATATACTTATGTTTTCAAAACAACCCACTCTTTAGATTTTTACGTATTTTTTCTCATTTTTTACTTTATTATTATTACGAGACAATGTAATATATATTTAAAGAATAAATAGGGTGAAATAGAAGTGTACCTTATTTGAATCGTCTTTTCGCGATAGACATGGATCTTGACGCGTCGAGCAGTTCTAGCTCATTAGTTAGCAGAGGCTTGTATTCGTTCGATCCGCATAGATCCAGATGATACCACTGATACAGCTACTGGAGTTCCAGACCTGGACGCCTCCGTTCCATCCACCCGGGGCCGCACAGTGCCTGGTGCTCGAGTAGTGATGTCAGACCTGTTAGGCTCAAACTTGAGTCAGCATCCGTCAGCACACTTGTGCGTTAATGAGGTATAAGAACCTTAGCTTGATTTTTAGTCCGCTTTCAGGTAAAAGTCGACTTATCCTTTTCACATGTCACAGGTCCTAGAGTTTACCCAACCCCGGGGTAATTGGATTAGTGTTTATGCTCTTTACCACTCCCTTCATTCTAATTACTATGAGAGGGTGAATTCTTAGGGATTCGGGCAGTTTTTCACTATTGCCCGTCGTCGATGTCCTTAGGGTTATCTTAGAGCGTTGTTCGAGATGTGGTTTCACTATAGTCAGTCCCTACATCTCTTGGACTATGAGGTGATGATGACGCCCATGGAATGGCGTTATATTACCGACATAGAGTTTTTTGGACACCGAGTGCCATTATAGTCCAATATTTTCCCATGACTGTCCAGTCCCTATTGGGCTTTACTCATCAAGATAGGGTCTTCAAGGCCCAGAGCATTCGTTCAGGTGTATTCGCAATTGATGTTGTACGAGAGGTCTTATCCGAGCCTTTCCCCGATGACATGAGGGTGCGTGATCAACTTTTGTGGTTCTTTTTTTTGACCATCATGAGGGGTTGTTTCTTGGAGAACATCTCCTTTACCATTCACTTCAGCATTATCGGGGCTCTACGAGATGTTGATAGGATTGGAGACTATAACTGGGGCTCGTTCAACTTCTCGTATTTTCTCTAGGGCATGCACCTACGCTTGGCTCAGCTTTCACCCGTTCCTCTTAGTAGGTTTTCCTATTCTCGTTTTCTTTTATGTTTTTTTCTTTTTCTGTCATTTTTATTAATGTAGTCGCTGTTTGCATTTTAGTTTTGGGCCTACGGGCGGCTCTCGTGCTTGCGACCTATCACCACCCTAAGCTTAGATACTTACCCTCGCGGGCGTCGATGGCACCAGAGCACTTTGGAGGAGGTACCAGTCTCGGATAGTTTTACTCACTGCCGCCTCCAATTAGAGTTGATTTCTACTTCAGACGTGACCTAGGTCCCTTATACTTATGAGTTCTTAATCGAGGGGTTTGCCGACAACTTTTCAATTGGATCGGAGTTTGCATTGTCGACTCGCCGAGTTCCATTGTTTACTTATGGAGGCTGGGAGTTGTACCTTGGGGATAGGGCTTTTAGATGTGTATCCGGGGAGATCCGCATTCCTTTCCATCCTCTCTCCCGGAGATCCTAGCCCATAGATGTATAGATATCTGAGATCCCTTTGGAGGGTGAGGATGGCTTCCAGTTGTCTAACGGCCCTAGTGAAAGTAGTATGCACATAAACCAATCATATTTGATATGATAAAGCATGTACTTTGTAATCTTATTCGTTTATTAATAAAAAAAATTATTTATTAAAGGCATTTTATATTATCTACATGGTGCTGTTATATTAAATGTGAAAAATCCTTAGTTTAAGAAATGTTTTTAGAATCATGATGATAATCATGCTGATGAGATTTGAATTCTTAGATAGCTTAAAATTAAATAGTTCCTAATCGATGGAGTACTAAAAAGGGGATTAGTAAATCCGGATAAATTAGTACATATTTTGCTTACTCTTAGAAAGAGAATGATTGATCTCATAATCATTTGTGTGTAGACACTAAAATAAGTATGTAGGTGTTTATTAGAGAATAAGTTCACTGAACGTAGCTCGCTAAAAGAATACCTAATGGACTTTTACTCGTCTGTCAATAGAAATTCCTCTAGTGATAGTAGTACAAGTGATCCTTGAGCTTGAGATTATCATAGTATCTTGTGCATGACGAATTATGGTTTGACATATTCCTTAATACCTTTAGGGTATGATATAGGGTATGCTTGGGTATAATAAGTTATACATGGAGATAGGTGAATAATCAACAGAGAATCTACCGCTTCTAGTAAAAGGAAAGAATGTTTATGTAATTCGATAAATGACAATTCAATAGTCATTAGCCAAGGCAGAATAAAATTAGAAAGTTGTTTCTAATTTACATTATTTGGAATTGTGCATTTGTGAATAGAAATACATATAATTAAATAAAATAAGACTTGACAGTAATTCCATGTCTTATATTTAATTGGGATATTGTGTGGTAGAAAGATTGAATTGTACGGTAACTATTCAGTTAAAGGTTCTTTTGTGATTAATATTGAAATCTATATTATTTAGAAAGTCGTTGATCGCTAAGAGGGCTTACCCTTATTGTAGAATAAATATCACTCCCTCCGTCCCAGGATAAAAGTTCTTGTTGATTTTTTGCGCATATTAAGAAAGATGATAAAATGACAAAATTGTCCATATTTAAATTCTCATTTAATTGCATAGTTTTTTGCACATGACTAGTGATGCTCCATAAATATGCATATAAAATAGAAATATGACAATTAATACTAAAGGTATTATGGGCAAATTATTGTAAAAAATAGATTATTTAAGGTAAATAGACATTTAACTTGGGACTACCTAAAATAGTAATAAGGACTTTTATCCTGGGACGAAGGGAGTATTTATTTAAATGAATTAAATAGTTTAATTTATTTAATTAAATAAGATTAGAATTGTTCTAATAAATTTATTCACAACCGGTTTAATATGAAGAACCTAAAGGGTCACACCGCAAAAGAAAAATATTTATTTAAGAAGTTAATGACATAATCGCAATAATAAGTTAAGTGTATTTTGTTTAAACTATGTTGATAGAATAAATTAAATAACTTAATATTTATTATTTAGTATTTTGGAAATACTAATTATAAATTAATAAGAGGAGTCTTATTATTATTATTATTATTATTATTACTACTACTACTACTATTACTATTATTTAATTTCTAAATGGGTTAGGAATTAATTAATAGGAGTATTCTCATATTAGATCCTAATTAGATTAGGAATATAATTAATAAAACCCTAAACCTAAATAGTTTAGGAGGGTTTGTCTACATCTATAAATAAGAGAAGTCTTATTATGATTTAGGGTAATACACTCTTCCATAAGAATTGGGAGAATACTCATAATTCTATAGAGATAGAAACTAGGGTTTGCAATCACCCATCTTCTTGAGTAAATATTATTCCTTAGTGGATCACCTTTAGAGACCAAACACTTGGGTGGCTTGCGTTGATCAAAAGAAGGAATCTTCGTGAAGGATTTTGGAATTAAACTCGTACCTCAGAAAGCCAGTTCTAATTCTCTATTTTTCTTTATTAATTAATAATAACGCATTAAAGATTGATCCTGGGTTTGGTTTGTAAAATTTTAAATTCTGATTTACCATGTTTTCGCTCATTATACGCATTCGATATTTATGTTGATATGTGTTTAAAACAATTTAATTGGGAATTAATGTTAGTATAGAGTCATGTTTTGGGAGTAAAGTACAAAAATCGTGATCTGGAAAAAACCTGAAACGAATGGACAGGACTTGTGGGCCGCGACGCATGTTTATATGAGCCGCGGCGCTCAAATCTGTGAGCCGCGGTGCATGAAGGCTGTAACTCCATTTTGTAATTTTTTAGAAATTCTAAATTAGAAATAAAGGAGTTTATTTTGATTTGGAATTAAATTAAAATAAAGAGTTATTATAAATTTGAAATTGGATTTCATGTAACTTTAAATTGCCCATTAAATGATATCAATATCTGTATTGAATGTTTTAATGTCATGAGATGAATGTTATTTATTGATGCATATGGAGATATGTATAATAATAAATGGGATTGATTATAGACAATTGACCAATGTGTGATTGGATTTATTTTATGTGGATGCATGAATGAATGAGTTTTATAAATAGGATCTGCGTACCTCGTGTTTTCTAATTTTTTTTATATAAATTCTATCTCCCTCCTATGTACTTCCCTTTGACTGCTAATCAAGGTTTCTATTTATTGTAAATAGTTTATGTAATAAGATTAGTTAGAATTATTTTGAAGAATTTGAGACAAAAGAGCAAAGAGCACTTGAAGACCCGTTTGTAATGAAGCCCGAGTTTAAATGTAATAGTTATATTTAAATTCAGTTCTTGCACCCTAGGTTTTACCTTTTGGTTCACTTGGTGGCTCTAGTGAATCAAACTAGAATAAAAATCCATAATCAATCCGGGTAGAATATAGTATTCTATATGTGTATGCTTATTATATATATATATATATATATTATATTATCTGTGACACCCCCAAATCCGGGTACTTCGACTCCACAGATTTGGTGTTCACTATACCATACATTCATGACTAACTACCCATGATAAAGACAATATAATTAAACTGAATGAAATATCTTCCCACAAAAAGGAGTTACATCTCAAATCTCTTAAATAAACAAATCTCAGGTTATCTAACCTCTATTACATCAGTGCGGAATCAAAACATAATAAAACAAGTCTTATTACAAAAAAACATCAAATGTATAACAGGTCTCTTGCTACTTCGGCATCTTGCCCTTGCCTTTACTCGTGGATGGCTCGTCCGATTTCTCAGTCTTAGCTGCAATGTTTTAGTGCAAGAGTGAGCAAACAATTGCCCACAAGCATAATAACGATAACAATTGAATAATTAACGAAATAGATTTCAACTGAGATATTGTAGTTTTTTGAATTCAATCAATAACCAATCAAGATATGAAAGCTTAATAGGATACTTGGCTCAAGAACTGATTATAGAATTCAAGGTTTAAAATTGTATCTGAGGGGCACAAGACCTCGAACTATGTCCTAGGTTATCAAGTATTTCTACCGTAACCTTTAACAGTCTTATAGACTATGGACCATCCATCTCGTACTCAGGGGGATCAGCCCTTTGTACAATGTATTGTACATAAACATTTTAACGCTGTCGCGTAATTAATCCCCTATAATTACGTACCAAAAGGAACTTGGTTTGGAACAATTTTAAAATATTCTAAGTCTTTAGAACGCTCATCAATTAAGGACTAGCTGAATCAATTAGGGTTTGCTAGTCACTAAACATTTGATTTATCAATAAAGTTTGTATAATAGAAATTATGTTCAAAGTTTGAATAACGATCAATGATCGAACAATAAATGAATGGAGTAAATATAAACACTTGACATGTAACAACCTTGCTTGAATAATAATAAGCTAAGGTTAATAAGCTTGCTCAATGAAAGTAAACTTGCTTTAAAGGAAATAACAAGTTTAAGGGAGGAAAAACTTGCCTCGTGCGTAGATTACAGATTTAAATAATTCACGTTCCTTATTCGACCTATACATTTCGATTATAAAATGGTAACAATAATTAGTTACAGAACAATATACACTTTAAAATTCGATCTTATCTTATTTCATTGTAACATCTCGATTGTCATTCGATAATCATCAAGTACTTGCTTAACAACCATCGTGGTGCCTTATAAGTCACTTTATACCTTCATATAAATTTTAAACTTGTTTATAGCATCATAGCAGAATCACAAAGAAAAAAAAAATTTAAAATTTTAGTTACTGTTCCACCGCCGGTGCGGGAAAATTCCTTAACAAAAAGCTCGCCAGGCCGAGACCTCGCTGGGGCGAAGGTTTTCTTAACAATATTCTCGCCGGGGCGAGACTTCGTCGGGGCAAAGATTTCCTTAACAATATTCTCGCCGGGGCGAAGATTTACAGTTCATTTCTCTCGCCGGGGCGAAAGACTCGGCAGTCATCTCCTACAGTTCGCGAACCAGTAAAAACTTAGGCCAAAATTTCTCGAATTCTACCATCCAACACACAAATTAAACACATCCAGACATCTAACATGCTAGAAAACAATTACCCAACATGTTTCTAACCAATTTAACCATTATAATACACCTAATCAACTAATTAAAACCCAAAAATTCATTGTTTAAACAAAATACTCATGTTTTAGCCATATCAATGAAATCAACCACTGTAAATCCATCTCTAAACCATTTTAATCCATTCTACTTGCATTCTTTTCATTTTTCATTATATAATCATAATCAAATGCTAATTTACCAGTTAATAATCAACTTGTACATCAATTTTTATACATATATGCCATACATGAAAGTAAAGCTCTGTAAACCAAAAACTCAATTCTAAAGCATGCTTTCATAGATTAATTTATTCAAATTGGTTTATAATTATCACATAATCACTAATACATGCTTACTATCAACCATAACCAAGTAATTCATGTATTTAGTATATGAATTCTCCTACATGGAAATAAAAATCATATACAGTGAACAGAAAACTACTAACAAAATTTAAAAGAAATTATACCTTCAAGCTATGTATGATTCCTTAGCTTCCCCCTTCTTCTTGATTCTCTCAATTCTTCTCTCCAATTTTTAACAGAGAAATTCTTCTTTCTAAACTTCTTTGCTAAACTCTGTTTTTTTCTTTTTTTTAACAACTGATGAACTCTACTTTAACGTATAATAGCCTTCAATTAGTCAGTTAAAGAAAGCAAAGGGTTAGGCCTTGTTTGGCAAACCCAAAGAAAAAATAATCTATTTTTTACCAACCAAGGGTCACAAGGCCCTGTTTGGTTTATCTAAATAAAACCCTTTTCCATTTATTTTAATAATCCACTTTACTATATAGTTTTAATTGTCACACTTTTAATTTAATTAAACTTATTATTAAATAAATTCAATTAAACTTTAATTAATAATTCTATTTAACCAATAACAATAACACCAAATAAATTATCCTATACAAATAAATCCTTTACTCAAATAAATCATTTAATCATCTAATTTAATTATTAATTAAATTAGAATAATCACATCAAATCACATTTAAATAACATTTAACATAAATTCTTTCACCATAACTTTATAAATTATTTATTTTACTCAATAAATAAATTAGCAAAAATATTTATATAACTCAATAAATATTTTTATTTAATCACAAAAATCGCATTCGTTACATCCTTCCCTCCTTAAAAGGATTCTGTCCCCAGAATCACAATGCAATTAATTCGTCCGTTACATTCTCCCCTCCTTACAAAGATTATGTCCCCAGAATCGCGATTGAAAGATTAAACAAACAATTGAGGATAACTCTGCATCATTTTCTCTTCGAGTTCCCACGTAGCTTCTTCAGCACTGTGGTTCCTCCAGATTACCTTAACAGAAGGTATCACTTTATTTCTGAGAACCTGCTCTTTCCTGTCCACTATCTGTATAGGTATCTCTTCATAAGATAAATCTTTCTCAAACTTTATTGGTTCATATTCTATTACATGTTTATAATCAGACTTATACGGTCGTAGCACCGATATGTGAAAGACATTATGAATGTGGTCTAACGCGGGAGGTAAAGCTACCTCATAAGCTACCTCACCCACCCTTTTTAGCACCTCAAAGGGTCCAATAAACCGCGGACTGAGTTTACCCTTTTTACTAAATCTGATTTTTCCTTTTCAGGGAGATACTTTGAGAAACACAAAACTCCCCACTTCAAATTCACGATTTTGACGATGCTGATCCGCATATTTCTTCTGCCTGTCTTGAGCAGCTAACAATCTAACTCTTATTATCTTGACAATTTCAGCAGTTTGTTGTACTAGCTCGGGTCCCAATAGGCGACGTTCACCAACCTCGTCCCAACACAACGGAGTTCTGCACTTCCTTCCATACAATGCTTCGTAGGGTGGCATGCCGATACTTGCGTGATGACTATTGTTATAAGCAAACTCGACCAGAGGTAAATGATCATCCCAATTGCCTTTAAAATCCATGACGCACGCCCGAAGCATATCCTCCAACGTTTGAATTGTTCTTTCGCTCTGGCCATCGGTTTGAGGATGGTAAGTTGTACTCATTCTCAACTGCGTCCCCAAACAAGCTTGCAGACTCCTCCAAAATTTTGATGTGAAACGTGGATCTCTGTTTGATACTATTGATATTGGAACTCCATGCCTTGAGATAATCTCTTTGACGTATAACTTCGCCAGTTGATCCAAAGTGAATCTGATTTTGATTGGCAAGAAATGCGCTGATTTCGTCAATCTGTTAAATATGACCCATATTGCGTCATAACCCTTCTGAGTAGTTGGAAGCCCTACCACAAAGTCCATTGTGATATGCTCCCACTTTCATTCTGGTATCTCCAAGGGCTATAAAAAACCACTTGGTCGTTGATGCTCTGCTTTGACTTTCTGACAAGTTAAGCACTTGGCAACACACTCAGCAACTTCCCTTTTCATATTTGGCCACCAAAAATGTTTGCGAAGATCCTAGAACATCTTTGTACTTCTCGGGTGTATCGAAAATCTTGAACTATGAGCTTCGTTCAAAATCTCTTCTCTGATCTCCAGCGCTGACGGAACCCAGATTCTGCCTTCAAATCTTAGCAACCCTTCTGTATCGATTTTGTATTTAAGCTCTTCTCCCTCAAGCACTCTTTTTCGTATCTTAACACATTCCTCATCCTGAAGTTGCGCTTCCTTCACTTTTTCCACTAAAGTTGGTTGGGTTTCCATCTGAAATAATTTTTCATTAGGCTCTGCCAGACCCTTCACCTCTAACTCCAATTTAGCCATTTCCGCTACGAGCTTCTCCTGAGCAGTTAATAAAAATAGTTTCTCCCGACCTTTTCTACTCAAAGCGTCGGCAACCACATTAGCCTTCCCCGGATGGTATAGAATTTCACAATTATAGTCTTTGATCAATTCTATCCATCTCCTCTGCCGCATATTCAAATCCTTCTGTGTGAAAATATACTTCAGACTTTTACGGTCTGTATATATTTCACACTTCTACCCATAGAGATAGTGCCTCCAAATTTTCAAAGCAAACACCACGGCTGCTAATTCTAAATCATGGGTCGGATACCCTTTTTCATAGTCTTTTAGTTGACGCGATGCATATGCAATAACCTTACCATTTTGCATCAACACACAACCAAGTCCTTTATGCGATGCGTCGCTGTATACCACAAAATTTCCTGTGTCATCTGGCAATGACAACATAGGTGCCGAACTTAGTCTCTTCTTTAGCTCTTGGAAACTTTATTCGCACTTCTCCGTCCAAACGAATTTCACTGATTTTCTTGTTAAATTCGTCAACGAAGTGGCGATCCTGGAGAAATCTTGAATAAAACGCCTGTAATAACCTGCCAAACCTAGGAAACTCCTCACTTCTGACGGTGTCTTCGGCTGGTCCCAGTTCATCCCAGCTTCCACTTTAGCTGGATCCACCGAAATCCCGTCCTTATCGATAACATGCCCAAGGAATTGAACACGCTCTAACCAAAATTCGCATTTTGAAAATTTTGCATACAATTTCTCTTTTCTTAACAGCTCCAGTGTCACCCTCAAGTGCTCCACGTGTTCTTCCTGAGTTTTGGAGTAAACCAGAATATCGTCTATGAATACCACTACAAACTTATCCAGAAATGGTTTGAATACTCTACTCATTAAATCCATGAATGTTGCAGGCGCATTCGTTAAACCAAATGACATAACCAAAAACTCATAGTGACCATATCTAGTTCGAAATGCCGTCTTTGGTATGTCTTCCTTTCTCACCTTTAACTGATGGTACCCACTTCGCAGATCTATCTTTGAAAAATATCTCGCTCCCTTAAATTGGTCAAACAGGTCATCGATCCTTGGCAACGGATACTTGTTTTTAATCGTGACCTTATTCAACTCTCTATAATCAATGCAAAGACGCATTGATCCGTCCTTCTTCTTGACGAATATCACCGGCGCTCCCCACGGCGAAACGCTCGGTTGAATATACTTTTTATCCAATAACTCTTGTAATTGCACCATCAACTCCTTCATTTCTACTGGAGCCATTCGGTACGGGGCTTTTGATATAGGGGTTGTACCCGGTGCTAAATCAATTACAAACTTAATTTCCCTATCTGGCGGTAATCCTGGCAAATCATCAGGAAACACGTCCGCAAAATCCCTAACTACCAGTATCTCCTCCAGCTTTGCACTCATCTTTCGTGTATCGACTATGTAGGCTAAATATCCTACACATCCTTGTCTCAACATCTTTCTGGCCTGCATCATCGTCAGACAACTCGTTTGTCCAGGCGACTTGCTGCCATAAAACACTACCTTTGACGGAGTTATAAGGTTTACACACTTCTTGTGACGCCCCCAAATCCGGGTTTACCTTTACCTCGGGTTTAGTGCTCACGATACTATTATATCCATTCATTCCATCAAAATTCTAACTTAAACCTGTCTTAAATTACATAATAATATGACGTAAATCCCAGGTTCTGAATACCTTTACATAACTGAAATACCAAATAATATTACAAAACATAATACTAAAGGTACTTATTACAATAATTCTAAACTTAGTTGAGCACAGACGCTTAATAAATGAATTACTCTGCAACTTTGCCTTTTCCTTTATCTTTCCCTGATGTACAGGTTTCTCAGTTTTAACTGAAAATATTATATTCAACGCAAGGGTGAGCAAAAGCTTGCTCAGCAAAGAAATAAACAGTTGAATATAATGGAAAAAGGAATACTTATGGTAAAGGAAATGTAATCCATGAGATACTGAGCAAAACAGTTCTTTAAAAGCTTTGAGTTTAAAAAAAAATCAGGCTTTAGTATGTTGTGAGGTCAAATGACCAGTGAACTCTGTACTAGAATTAACAGTACTAACACTGTAATCCATGGATACAAACAGCTATTAAAACTGAAATATATCCTAGACTTGTACTTCAGGGGATCAGCCTAAGTACCCTATATTGTGCACAACATAACAGTCTATATGACACTTTACGTGTCCATCGGAATCATAACGTCCGATATCATATACCCTTATAAAAGGGTTGTTCGTTCACAACATTACATAAGAGTCCGCACCACAACAAAATGGTTTGGAGAACATAAATGAGAGTTTCATGAATGAAGAATATCAATATATGCCTTAACATTTGCCTAGCCGAAGTAATGGCATTGACATGCTTTCAATAAGAATAATTGAATCTGAAGTATTGCAGTTCAATAATTTCAATAAGCTTGAAAAGGTAAATTTTCGAGTTAAGTATTGGTAACATAAACTTATTTGAGTAAGAAAGGTTGATGTACTTGCCTCTCGCGTCGATTAAACCTTTTAATAAGTATCTTGTCACTGAATAACCTACATATATATACAATATTGGCTTACTTAGTGATCTTATAGCACAAGGTCTATATTTATGGGTACACATAGCTTCACTATGGTTATTGCTGCTATATCCAATAACTAACATGTATGTTATTTACTAACATCAAACAATCATGTGTCTATTGATCTTCTATTTGCAAATACAGTGAGGTACACATAGTCACTTAGGATATCTCAATACATTTTCACAACTTAGTATATACATAACTAGCTCACATAGACACATAGTACATATAGCCTTTACATATCCCAAGAATTACAAGTTTCAGTCTCAACATGTCAGGATATAAATCTTAGATCCTAAAACATCTTTACGGGGATTTCGAAATTGGGGTTGTACCTGGTACTAAGTCTATCACGAATTCGATCTCCCGATCCGGTGGTAACCCTGGCAACTCATCTGGAAATACATCCGCGAATTCCCTTACTATTGGTATTTGTTCTATTTCTATTCCCGTTCTCTTGATGTCAACTATATGGGCTAAATAACCCACACACCCTTTTCTTAACAACTTGTTGGCCTGCATCATCATCAAACAACATGACTGTCTCGGCGATTTGCTACCATAAAACACAATTTTTGACTTACTAAGAGTCTGGATGTTTATGCATTTCTTTTGGTAATCAATCACTGCCCCATGGTTATACAACCAATCCATTCCTAATATTACATCAAATTCTCCTAATCGAATAGGAATCAAATCCACTAAAAACTCGTGACCTCTTATAACCATATTACAATTTTTATGAACATGAGCTACGAGAATGACTTCCTTATTTGCGACTTCTATGTTCAAAGGACGATCTAGTCTTTCGGGGGTTAATCCTAACCGTTGAGCAAATTCCTCAGATATAAAAGAACAGGTAGCACCAGAATCAAACAGTACGAAGGCATTAACATTATTGATGGGAATGATACCTGACACCACCTCTTTCGATGCTACTGCATCCTTCACTGTCATGTTAAACGTCCTGGCAGTCGGTCGGTTGGATGGGGTTGATCCCCCGATCGTCAGCTTTCCACTATTGTTTCCTCTATTACCACTGCCTCCGTCATTCCTCTTCTTCGGACAGTTCTTGATCTGGTGATCCGTAGCTCCACATGCAAAACACCCCTAAGTTCTCTTTGGGTTGGGGCAGTTAGGAGAGATGTGTCCCTCCTGCCCGCATTTGAAACAGACACTTTTTCCCTTCAGACAAGCTCCCAGATGATTCTTTCCACAAGTTCTACATGCTTCTATCTTCCTTTTTGGCTCTCCCTGCCTATTACCCGTCTTGTTATTATTATTATTCCACTTCCTTTTGTTGAAGTTACTTCCCTTACTACTTCCCTCTCTAGGTCCTCCATCACTTTTCTTACTCTTCTTTTCCTGATGATATTTGGCCAGTGCGTCAGTTCCTCCTTCAGCGATTATGGCTTTTTCCAGCATATCTGAAAATGTAGCTATTTGAAACATTGAGACTTTACTATAGAGTATTGGCTTCAATCCTTGTTCAAATCTCCGAGCCTTTCGTTCTTCAGTGTCTACCTGATGTGGCGCAAACCTTGATAATTCATTAAATTTTGCAGCATACTCAGGTACGGTCATACTTCCTTGCTTCAGTTCGAGAAATTGGACCTCCATCCTATTCTGCATGATACGAGGAAAATAGGTTTCAAAGAATAGTTCCTTAAACCTATCCCATGGCACTACTCATGCTCCAGCTCTATTTTTGTTGGCTCCCCACCAGTAGCTTGCTTCCTCTTTTAGCATGAAAGTTGCAAAAGCCGTCTTCTGTTCTTCAGCAACCCTGACAACTTCGAATACTTTTTCCATTTCGTTTACCCATGTTTGAGCCTCTATTGGATTATTAGTCCCTTTGAATTATGGGGGTCTGACTACCTTAAAGTTCTTAAAGTTGGCCAAGTAGCCCTCAGGAGGGGTTGGGTTCACTGGCGGTGCAACATTTCTACCCTGCAATGCTTGGGTTAACAGGTCAACGAACTGTTGCATAGGATTTTCTGGACCTGTAGAATTATTTACAGATTCCTCTTGGGTTGGTGGTGGGGTACTTGATATTCCTCTTCCTCGTCCTCTTCCTCCTCCTCTATATCTTGGCGGCATTTTCTGTTTAACATAACCTTAAATTACTCAGTATGTTCTATAATCTATACTCATCTTATTAATATTATCATATAAAGCCTTTTACGGCCAAGTCAAACTCAGTAAAACATGTAAGCATAATATTGCATTTATATTCATATGCCAAATCTTAGTGTCATACATTTTACATTTTCCTGGCATACTTCTATAAATGCCATTTATCCCACTTAACTGCAAAAGATGGGATTAACCAAAAGCTATACTGCCCCAATCACATAAGGTGGGGATACATCATACCTGCATAATACCTCTCATAGTCTGAGGTTTACATCATACATCATATGACCCTAGTAAACAAAAGGGGTATCTACTGCCTCTATATACATAACAACTAAACTATATTATCACTGCATGTCCTGCTGAGCCGTGTTGGCGTGAACATGCTCCTGCTGCACCTGACCATCTGAAACTCGGTGACGAACCGAGCGAGTAGTAGTCTCACCCACCTCCACACGAGGCCTTCTATCCCCAACCCTCTGACTCATATAGGCTGAATCAAAGGCCAGCCCCAAAGTTTCTATCCTGACCCTGCTTGCCTGCAACTCCGCCTCTAGCTGGTCAACCTTCCTTGCTGCTTGAACCCAGGCATCATCGACCCGAATCCTTTCAGCGATCTCTACATCAAACTTCAACTGCATCGCCCGATACTCCATCTTCAATACTCCCAACTTCACCTCCTCTTGCTTTAATCTTTCTTTCAGCTCCGCTGTTTCTGCCTGGGACTGATAAGCCACCTCCTTATATTGTTGCTCCATGAACTGATGTGTGAGGTTCTGTTCTTCTAAGTGAGCAACTCTATCCTCCAACTCATTGTTCCTAGCCAATAAGTCTCCTATCAATGCATCTTGAGATGTATCTCCCATCACTTCGTGTTCTACGGGCTCCGCTATCGGATCCACCTGATCTTGATCAACGGTATGGCTATCTTGATGCTCTTCTGACATTCTATAATCACAACACCAAAAATAAACAATAAACCACCTCAGTATCACAATAAAATATATTCATTAATGAAATGAAATGATATTTTATTATGTACAACTAAAACTTGATGAATTTCCACAATCCATCTCCTAACATACTCTATATGGGCTTTTTTTTAAGGTTATAACTTATGTTTCGCATCCTAATGTTTATAACCTACAGCTCTGATACCAACCTGTGACGCCCCCAAATCCGGGTTTACCTTTACCTCGGGTTTAGTGCTCACGATACTATTATATCCATTCATTCCATCAAAATTCTAACTTAAACCTGTCTTAAATTACATAATAATATGACGTAAATCCCAGGTTCTGAATAACTTTACATAACTGAAATACCAAATAATATTACAAAACATAATACTAAAGGTACTTATTACAATAATTCTTAAACTTAGTTGAGCACAGACGCTTAATAAATGAATTACTCTGCAACCTTGCCTTTTCCTTTATCTTTCCCTGATGTACTAGCTTTCTCAGTTTTAACTGAAAATATTATATTCAACGCAAGGGTGAGCAAAAGCTTGCTCAGCAAAGAAATAAACAGTTGAATATAATGGAAAAAGGAATACTTATGATAAAGGAAATGTAATCCATGAGATACTGAGCAAAATAGTTCTTTAAAAGCTTTGAGTTTAAAAAAAAATCAGGCTTTAGTATGCTGTAAGGTCAAATGACCAGTGAACTCTGTACTAGAATTAACAGTACTAACACTGTAATCCATGGATACAAACAGCTATTAAAACTGAAATATATCCTAGACTTGTACTTCAGGGGATCAGCCTAAGTACCCTATATTGTGCACAACATAACAGTCTATATGACACTTTACGTGTCCACCGGAATCATAACGTCCGATATCATATACCCCTATAAAAGGGTTGTTCGTTCACAACATTACATAAGAGTCCGCACCACAACAAAATGATTTGGAGAACATAAATGAGAGTTTCATAAATGAAGAATATCAATATATCCCTTAACATTTGCCTAGCCGAAGTAATGGCAGTGACATGCTTTCAATAAGAATAATTGAATCTGAAGTATTGCAGTTCAATAATTTCAATAAGCTTGAAAAGGTAAATTTTCGAGTTAAGTATTGGTAACATAAACTTATTTGAGTAAGAAAGGTTGATGTACTTGCCTCTCGCGTCGATTAAACCTTTTAATAAGTATCTTGTCACTGAATAGCCTACATATATATACAATATTGGCTTACTTAGTGATCTTATAGCACAAGGTCTATATTTATGGGTACACATAGCTTCACTATAGTTATTGCTGCTATATCCAATAACTAACATGTATGTTATTTACTAACATCAAACAATCATGTGTCTATTGATCTTCTATTTGTAAATACAGTGAGGTACACAAAGTCACTTAGGATATCTCAATACATTTTCACAGCTTAGTATATACATAACTAGCTCACATAGACACATAGTACATATAGCCTTTACATATCCCAAGAATTACAAGTTTCAGTCTCAACATGTCAGGATATAAATCTTAGATCCTAAAACATCTTTATTAACTCATTTAGTCATGCTAAGACATTTATAAACTTTAAACTTTACTTTTGCAACAAAACTCAAAAACACAAAAATAAGATTTTTGAGGTTCTTTTGGAGATTTTTAGTAATTTCTATAGTAGCCTTTTGAATCTCCGATTTGTACAATATTATAGACCTTATAGCATAGTATTTTATTCTTAGTTTAGGTATTTAAAACTATTAGTTTAACCAATCCAAAAGCAGGCCCCAAATGGGCTGTTTTACACATTTCTTTACTTAGCCAAAACTGCAGTTTTGTTGATTTTCAAGGCTACTTTGATGATTTTTATGAATTTTTGTATTAGGTTTTTAGACATGAACTTTAAGCATACTTCTAGACTATATACCAAGGTATTTTTTTATTGGTTCGGTTTCTCAAGTAAGCCTTTTATGCTTCTTGAAACTGATGCTCAAACCACGTTGTTTATCACAGTTTTAGCTTTTACTAACTTTGGTCGATTCTGGCCATTTTCATTTCTGGCCTCTTGGATTCATTCCAACACTTGAAATATTACTAGTTAAGACTAGTTTTAGCATTCTCTCGACTTTGCTAAGCCTAGATTTGGTTTTGACCCTCTAAACCTAGCTTTTTCAAGCTTTTACATACTAATTTCTCAAGTTCTTGTATAAATTAGCATTCCAACACTTGGAATAGCCTAGCATACTTCTAACTTACTTGTCTAAGGTGAAAAAACTAAATTTTAGGTAAAATGGCAAAATCTCAAATTTTCATACTTAGAAAATTCCGCAGAAAACAGCAGTTTGCATGATTTTCTTAGCTTGTTTGGTGATTTGTTTGAAGTTCTAGGTTAAGTTCTTGGTTCAACCATTTGGCCCTGATTTTAGACCATACATCAAGGTATTTTAATCAAGGTTTAGGTTTCTTAATCATGCTAATTAAGCTCTCCAAAACAGTGCCTCAAACTAGCCTGTTTTCTAACTTTTTGCAAAAGCTATTTTCAACACTTTATCATTTTTCTTCAGTTTTGGCTACTTGGATAGTCTAGGCATGTGTATTTTAGTTAGTTAAGGATACGTTTAGCATCACCACACTTTATTTAATCATCTAGCCAATTTTGACCTATCAAAGCTCACTTTAGGCTTGAAAAATAGGTCCTAACTTGGTTTTCTTACTAGCTTTGGTCATGGCAATGATTGGTAACCATTATAAGAATGTATTAACATCTTTATATGAGTTTATTATAGTCTTATAGGATCAGGTGCTAGCAGCTACACAAAACAGTCCACTTTTGGGCTTAAAATGTGATTTTTCACAAGTCCAATGCTCAAATCAGTTTAGGTTTGGTTTCTTTAGCTTGTGTAGCTTACTAATGTCATATTGTGACTATTAAAACTTGCCTATATGGTCCAGGTATGGTGGTTCTTCGTTTTGGTGTTATTTGCCACTAAAAGCTTACTTTTTATAGCTTTTAAACATGATTTTTGGACAATACCTAACCTAGACCCTAACTAACTTAAGGAACAACTTTTAAATGTCATTTATGGACAATGTATGGACTCTCTACTATCTAATCACATCAGTGGCTAAAATTGGCTATAACAGTCCACATTAAGGCATAGTTTTAGCTTTAACTCACAAATAGTCCTACATGTAGACAAAAGGAACCTCTAGGCATTCAAGCAACCTTTAAAACAATATTATAACTTAACATTATAACTATTAACATGCTTGCACTAGTCAGCCAATATTCTAACATCAAAAACAGTCCATTCATGGCATTTTAGGCATGATTTAACACTAATTCTCATAACAGTTCCCCAGCCTTCAAGTTATACACATTAATACTCCATGTAATTGCTATATAGTCTATATACATGATCTAGAACACTTAAATGCAAGGCTCTAAGCTTTAGTTCAAAACAGCACTTTATTGGCTTTAAATTCCACAAGAAAGTATGGTTTAGAAATCAAGTCCACAAGGATAGCATGGTTATGCAACACATGGGCATGAACTAACTTTTTACATGGCATTTAACATGTATAGACTATATCTAGATGGCACAGAACATATCACACCCTAACAGTCCTCAACTAGCCATTTAAGCTAACATTCAAGCTTTCAAAACAGGGCATGGTCTGGCCTGTTTCAAACAGCCCCAAACTGACCAGTTTTGATCCATTTTTGGCTGGAAATAACGCCTTATCTTCACGACTATTAGCCTTCCTAGTTTGGTATGTAAGACACCTTAGTATAGCATAAAATCCACACTAGAAGCATGGCATAATAGTTATAAAACAAGTTTCCAATAACAGTCAAAATGACTTTGTTTTTCTCATATATAAACTTATCATAACATATAAGTTATACAATAACATGGTATATTTAAGTATAGAAGCATTGTTGAGGTATTCATTTCAATATATGAGCAAGTAGACATGATTTGGGCTTAAATTCATAGTTAGCATGTCTTGACACCAAAACAGTCCTTACATTAGCATTCTATCAAATAGATGGTGAGCATTAGTATTATTTACATAGAACAACTAGTTTCCTATCCAATTTCCCCAGCCTTTTGGCTTTTGATTTACTAAGGTATTCATGTAATGCCTCAATCAACCACACAAAGCAATAATCCCAGCAACACTTAAACCTTCTAACAGTTAATATAGCAGCCAAAAGTCAACATAGCAGTCATTGTATTCATGTAACAACTCTCTATGTCTATTCCAGGCCATTTGTCCAAAACAGCCCACCAATGCTAATAAAATGTAATGGAAAGGAATAGAATAAGATGGAATTACTCACCTTACTAGCCCTATAGAGGTTCAGGTGCTTGATGTTTGGTTTCTTCTCCCCCTTCCCAGCCGTAGCCTTCCTCTTCTCTCTAACAGTTAAGAGTTTTTTTTTTGTATATATAAAACTAGACTCGTGGGGAAGCTAACTGAGTTCAGGTGTATAACTAGCCATATATGGCTGAGATGTGGCTAGCTATCATTGCTTTACTTAGCTCCTACAAGGCCACTGCCATATCCCTCTTTGAGCAGACTACTTGGCTCCTATATGGTTTCTACTGTTAAGCCTATAATGCCTCTGCAGTGCCCTAATCAGTCCCTGGCAATCTACTTGGCCCCCTACATTGGCCTCTATGAGGCTCATCAAAAACTCAGCTCCTTATGTTCTCAAGTGGGCTGCCGGATTGGGCTTGAAGCAAGACAAGGACTAATTTTATTTTGGGCTCATTACACTTCTCTTAGTATAGCAAGGGTCCATAACACTAAAATTAATGAAAAAAGGCTTGCAAGCATACTTGGCAAAATTAATATGGTCCAAGACATTTAACCTAGACCCTCATATAAGCAAACACTGACTTAAAAAAATATACTAAAGCGGGCTAGTGACTTAATAATACCCAATAATTAAATGTGGACTTTTAATAAATATAAATATTCATGAATTATATTTACCACCTTTGATTAGGCTAGCAAAAGTAATTAACACACTCATCATTAAAGATAATGGTTCCATGTAATTTAAATAATTCATGATAGTACCCCATTTCTTTATTTGTTATTAAATAACATCTTTAATTATATATCATAATATAATTAATTCTTTGAACACAAAGACAGCTTTATATTAAGAATCTTTCTTAATTAAGCCATGTTGGCTTTCCTTTTCATTTTTAATATTTATATACCATCATAATAAAGTATACTCATTCTATCTCCTTTACCATGTATAATTTGAAATACTTAATAGATTATTAAGTATTAAATAATTCTAATGTCACAACAATTAAAAAAAAAATTTACACAAATTTTGTCATTATAATATTAGATGGAATTTTCTGTGTCATTACACTTCTTTTGACAATCAATAACTGTCCCATGATTGAACAACCAATCCATTCCCAATATGACGTCAAACTCCCCAAGACGAATTGGGATCAAGTTACTGTCATCACATGACCCTTAATGTCTACCTGACAGTTCTTGTGGACAAATTTAACAGGAATCACTTCCCTATTCGCAATTTCTATATTCATAGGGTAATCTAACTCTTCCTGAGGTAACTCTAATTTCCTAGCAAAGTCGTCGGATATAAATGAACAAGTAGCACCCGAATCAAATAATACGTAAGCATTTACACTATTGACCGGAATGATACCTGACACCACATCCTTTGACTGCACGGCATCCTGCACCATCATGATGAATGTTCGAGCGGTAGGTCTATTGGGCTGCGTCGGTCCTGTGATAGTCAGATTTCCACCACTGCTGTTCCCCTTTCCTCCACTAGCTCCACCTGTAGCTTTCTTAGGGCAATCCCGAGCAAAGTGATCCTTCGACCCGCAAATAAAACATGCGCCCTTCTTCGGACTAGGGCAATTTGGTCCGATATGACCCTCCTGTCCGCAGTTAAAGCATACCTTCTTACCCTTCAAACAAACACCCACATGATTCTTTCCACAGGTACTGCACGCCTCCACCTTCTTTTTCTGACTTCCCTGCTGACTGACACCAGAGTTACTATCATTCCACTTTCTCTTTTGATTACTGCCACTATGGCTAGCACTTACTTTATTATCATTCTCACTCTTCTTTTTCTTCTGCTCTTGATTGTATTTAGACAGAGCATACTCCCTCCTTCAGCGATAATCGCCTTTTCTAACATTGTCGTAAATGAATTCAGTTGAAACATCGATAATCGGCTATACAGCCAGGGCTTCAGTCCCTGCTCAAACCTTCTAGCCTTTCGCTCATCCGTGTTGACTTGATATGGCGCAAACCTCGCCAACTCGTTGAATTTTGCAGCATACTTAGGTACCGTCATGGTACCTTGCTTCAACTCTAGAAACTGCACCTCCATTTGATTCTGCGCGCTTGCCGGAAAATAGGTCTTGAAAAATATTTCCTTAAATCGCTCCCACGGAATTACCCCTTGACCACCTCGAGTTTTGTTAGCTTGCCACCAATAACTAGCTTCTGATTTCAGCATAAATGTCGTGAATGCAGTCTTCTGGTCCTCGCTGACCCTGGCGACGTCGAAAACCTTTTCCATCTCCATGACCCAGGTCTGTGCCTCGATCGGATTCATAGACCCTTGAAATTCTGGGGGTCCAACAGCCTTGAAATCTTTAAAAGTCGTGGCATGAGCTTGGGGTTGATTTGCAAATGCTCCCGTTAACAGGTTTACCAGCTGCTGCATTGGATTAGCGTTGACTTCTTCGTTGTTATTGGTGGATCCTTCAGGGGTCTGTTGACGGGTTTGTCTTCTTGGCGACATCTTACTGTTAAGAATTCGCGCTATTATATTATTACTCAATTACTTAAACATTTAAGTCTTAACTTAAACATTTATAAACAACACTTAACACATAGCACATCTGATAAACTTTCGCATTTTATTCATTTACTGCTTCAAAACATAATAAAATAGGATCATAGTTATTTACATCATCTATCCTGAAATTGTAAAGTTCCAGGATTACATCATTATTCTATCCCATTATATAAAACTGGGATTTACAACTTATTAATCTTCATAGATTTTCATACTAGCACCTCTAATCCTAATCTACGATGACATTCCACGGCGCACAGCTTCCTCACGTTCCTGTTCCATAATACGAGTCACCATCCTTCGACCCATTATATCTGGATGACGATGAACTCGATCCTGAGCTCTATCTACTGTGGTGTGAAAAATATACTCCATCTCATCAATCTTGGCCTTCTTTGACCGCAGCTCACATTCAACACGATCTGCGCGATTAGCCTCCCTCAACCAAGCGTTTTCAGCTCTAACCCGCTTAGCTGACTCCTCTATCATTTCTTCTCGTACCATTTCATTTCTACCCAATAGCTGACCTCGTCTGTACTCGGACTGAGCAAGTCTCTGCTCAACTTCTGCAAGATGTGATGAAAGGTCTTGGATCTCTACATCCTTCTGCTCTAGAGCGGCTTGACATTCCACCACTTGATCTTCTAACTCGTTCTTTTGGCTCTCTTCATGAACCATCTTCCACTCCACGTCCCCAAAACGTATATCAAGCTCCTCAATCTCACTGTTCTTCTGCTCTAAGACAGTCTGTCGCTCAGCCAGCTGCCCCTCTAACTCCTCCACTCTATCTTGCAACTCTATGTTGCGATCATACACCTGCTCATACATCTGAACACCTAAGGAAGATAGTGGTATCTCCTCAGGGTCTTCCTCCTCCTCCTCAACCTCTTCAGGATCCTCCTCAGGATCTGACTCAGGCTCGAACTCAAGTTCTACAACAGTGGTCAGTGGGGTTGGTTCTCTCGGAACTAGCTGCTCCCAGACCGTATGAATATCTCGGGACTCCTCCTCCCTAGCCTGGCTGGGTTCTCCTCTATCAGTCATCCTGACAACAAAATTTTAAGTTTTAATTACTACTCGATAATACTCGCGAGCACATAAGTTTGTTATCAAATAAGCACATAACACATAATCATTTTATTGTCTTTTATGAATTTTCGTAATCCATTCCTTAGAACTCGATAAGAGTTTATCACCACTATATTCTCTATCTTCTAAAAGGCTACTACCCTAAGGTTTTCCCCACCTAAAGGTTCATAACCTACAGCTCTGATACCAACCTGTGACACCCCCAAATTCGGGTACTTCGACTCCACAGATTTGGTGTTCACTATACCATACATTTATGACTAACTACCCATGATAAAGACAATATAATTAAACTGAATGAAACATCTTCCCACAAAAAGGGGTTACATCTCAAATCTCTTAAATAAACAAATCCCAGGTTATCTAACCTCTATTACATCAGTGCGGAATCAAAACATAATAAAACAAGTCTTATTACAAATAAACATCAAATGTATAACAGGTCTCTTGCTACTTCGGCATCTTGCCCTTGCCTTTACTCGTGGACGGCTCGTCCGATTTCTCAGTCTTAGCTGTAATGTTTTAGTGCAAGAGTGAACAAATAATTGCCCACAAGCATAATAATGATAACAATTGAATAATTAACGAAATAGATTTCAACTGAGATGTTGTAGTTTTTTGAATTCAATCAATAACCAATCAAGATATAAAACCTTAATAGGATACTTGGCTCAAGAACTGATTATAAAATTCAAGGTTTAAAATTGTATCTGAGGGTCACAAGAGCTCGAACTATGTCCTAGGTTATCAAGTATTTCTACCATAACCTTTAACAGTCCTATAGACTATGGACCATCCATCTCGTACTCAGGGAGATCAGCCCTTTGTACAATGTATTGTGCACAAACATTTTAACGCTGTCGTGTAATTAATCCCCTATATTAGGGTTGTTCATCTCAGTTTAGCATCAGAATCCGTACCAAAAGGAACTTGGTTTGGAACAATTTTAAAATATTCTAAGTCTTTAGAACGCTCATCAACTAAGGACTAGCTGAATCAATTAGGGTTTGCTAGTCACTAAACATTTGATTTATCAATAAAGTTTGTATAATAAAAATTTTGTTCAAAATTTGAATAACGATCAATGATCGAACAATAAATGAATGGAGTAAATATAAACACTTGACATGATAACAACTTTGCTTGAATAATAATAAGCTAAGGTTAATAAGCTTGCTCAATGAAAGTAAACTTGCTTTAAAGGAAATAACAAGTTTAAGGGAGGAAAAACTTGCCTCGTGCGTAGATTACAGATTTAAATAATTCACGTTTCTTAATCGACCTATACATTTCGATTATAAAATGGTAACAATAATTAGTTACAGAACAATATACACTTTAAAATTCGATCTTATCCTATTTCATTGTAACATCTCGATTGTCATTCGATAATCATCAAGTACTTGCTTAACAACCATCGTGGTGCCTTATAAGTCACTTTATACCTTAATATAAATTTTAAATTTGTTTATAGCATCATAGCAGAATCACAAAGAAATTTTTTTTTAAATTTTAGTTACTGTTCCACCGCCGGGGCGTGAAAATTCCTTAACAAAAAGCTCGCCGGGGTGAAGGTTTTCTTAACAATATTCTCGCCGGGGCGAGACTTCGCCGGGGCGAAGATTTTCTTAACAATATTCTCGTCGGGGCGAAGATTTACAGTTCATTTCTCTCGCCGGGGCGAAAGACTCGGCAGTCATCTCCTACAGTTCGCGAAACAGTGAAAACTTAGGCCAAAATTTCTCGAATTCTACCATCCAACACACAAATTAAACACACCCAGACATCCAACATGCTAGAAAATAATTACCCAACATGTTTCTAACTAATTTAACCATTATAGTACACCTAATCAACTAATTAAAACCCAAAAATTCACTGTTTAAACAAAATACTCATGTTTTAGCCATATCAATGAAATCAACCACTGTAAATCCATCTCTAAACCATTTTAATCCATTCTACTTGCATTCTTTTCATTTTTCATTATATAATCATAATCAAATGCCAATTTACCAGTTAATAATCAACTTGTACATCAATTTTTATACATATATGCCATACATGAAAGTAAAGCTCTGTAAACCAAAAACTCAATTCTAAAGCATGCTTTCATAGATTAATTCATTCAAATTGGTTTATAATTATCACATAATCACTAATACATGCTTACTATCAACCATAACCAAGTAATTCATGTATTTAGCATATGAATTCTCCTACATGAAAATAAAAATCATATACAGTGAACAAAAAACTACTAACAAAATTTAAAAGAAATTATACCTTCAAGCTATGTATGATTCCTTAGCTTCCCCCTTCTTCTTGATTCTCTCAATTCTTCTCTCCAATTTTTAACAGAGAAATTCTTCTTTCTAAACTTCTTTGCTAAACTCTATTTTTTTTTTAACAACTGATGAACTCTACTTTAACGTATAATAGCATTCAATTAGTCAGTTAAAGAAAGCAAAGGGTTAGGCCTTGTTTGGCAAACCCAAAGAAAAAATAATCTATTTTTTACCAACCAAGGGTCACAAGGCCCTGTTTGGTTTATCTAAATAAAACCCTTTTCCATTTATTTTAATAATCCATTTTACTATATAGTTTTAATTGTCACACTTTTAATTTAATTAAACTTATTATTAAACAAATTCAATTAAACTTTAATTAATAATTCCATTTAACCAATAACAATAACACCAAATAAATTATCCTATACAAATAAATCCTTTATTCAAATAAATCATTTAATCATCTAATTTAATTATTAATTAAATTAGAATAATCACATCAAATCACATTTGTAGACACCCAAATTTTGCGCTTCGTATACTAACCATGACAGGAGGGCGAAATCGTCAAATGAACCGGCCTGTGAGAGCGAGGGATGCACAAGTGCGAACACTCGACGCCACCGCAACGATTTGCAAATCAGAACCGACGTGACAGCAGGGCCGTCCGAAATGAGCATGCCCGAATGATGTGGCACGTCTCCCAGTGATTCCCGGACCGCAAAATACAAGCCTGTCGGCGAAAACCGATGTCACGATATGAGAATCGAGGTATAGCACGAAATTCGAGAAAATCAGCCCACCCAGCCGCGGATTGATCTGCGGCCAAACGATTAAAATAATGGTGGTGCGCACGGGACTCGAAACCAGGAAACCAGCTGAGTGCGATGGGGGTGGGCCAGCCAGCCGCAGATCTATCTGCGGCCAGCCGCGGATCTATCTGCGGCTGCCCTAAAGCAGCCTATTTCAGCTCAGTTTCTTCATTTCATCCAGGAGAGGAGAGCAGCAGGCGGCGAGAGGAGAAAAAATAGCAGCAGCAGCTCGGGAAAGGAGAGAAAAAGAGAGAAAATAGTGAGGAATTGTATCCATTTGTGAGATTATATATCATATATTTTCTACTCTACTCAATATATAAGTTCATACAATTTGTGAGGATCATTTGCAAGGTAAAAAACCCTTTGTTATAGCATTTTGTCATACCATTTTTGTTAAGCTTTTATCACCCGAATCATATTAAATGTAGTTATTCTTCTATATTGTTGTGGATTCCATGGATTGAGGGCTATTAGTGAGGGTTCCCCAATGGAACGAAATTCCTCCTAATGGCCCGATGATATCCATTTGGTGAATTTTAGCTCGTTGTAATGATGTATTGTGCATAGACTGTTTAGATTGCTATTCTTAGGATCTTGTGGGTGTGTGGCGATTTTGGATGTGAGCCTAGGAAAACGACCCCGTGGTCCAAATCCGATGATGGACATCTTTTGATATATGTAATAAATTCGATGTACCTTTCATTGTAAATATGTAATCGTCGGGCCTTAAAACGACGCCAAGGCGAGAATCGTGTTTAAGGCCCCGAAATAGTGAAACTTGTGATTGTAGGCGTTTGGGGTTATTTTGATGGCTTACATGCCCATGAATAGCCCCGACGCGTGTTTATGCTTGATTTGATTTATGACACGAAATTGATTTCAAAGCCAAATGATAAGATCTTCATAAAATCAATCAAACTAGGCTATTAGCATCACGAGGTTAATAAATGGGAAGTGCTAATGGATGTCGATTTCTATTTCAAACGAGAAAGTTAAAGAAAATCGTTTTCAAATATCATAAAGGAATGATTTTGTCAAATAATTGACGTTTTATTAAACCGTTGTGCATAGGGTTTAAAGAGATTCTAGAAGTTGCCCATCGTTTGAGTTACGAAAGCAACGTATAGATCTCGATTCCTATTTTGGCGAAGGTTTAAAACTCTTGTTTCACCAAAACGACACCTAATGAAAATCTCATAGTTTTGACAAATTAAAATCAAACCTTTCTTATAAAGAATCAAGCTTTCTCGTATGAATCGAAGGACATTCCGAAGCATTCTCAAATCAAGGCACGATTTTCCCTAAAATCCAAATGACTCTTTCATACAAACTCACCACAACATTCACATAGGCACACACACACACACACGCGCGCACCTACATACACATATTCATGAATTAAAGGATAGGAAAGCATTAAGATTGCGGTAACCGTGTTTCACGGAAGTCGAGGGGTGCCTAACACCTTCCCCTCACTTAAGCAAGCCCCCGAACTCTATGAATCTCGATTCGCAGACCAATTAATTCGGAGTCACATATGAGCCAGCGATTTACGAAAATGAAATTCGGATGAGTTGGTACATCCATTTCAAATATACCAACTGGCGACTCTGGTTAATTGGCTCATCATAAAGAACGATCTTTCAAAACCCCGTCGACATCAATGCCGACCTTTTCCAAAAATCTTCTAAACCAAAAGGCTAAAATAGGAAAAGGACGAGAGACGAAAAACCGGCGTCGACAGCTGGCGACTCCGCTGGGGACATTAGAGGGCTTAAGCCGCGTTCAAATCTTGATGCTATCATATCCTCTAAAATTCATGAATGTGTATGTACGTGCGATATTTTGACTTGTTTTACTTATTGTTGTGTGTGAATGTGTGCCTTTTGTCCAATGAATGAATGATTGAATGGAATTGCTTTACTTTAAAGTAATCATTTGCATACGGTGAGGACGATGAATGTGAATGTATGTTGAGAGAGTACCTCCTCCTGAGGCGAACCTGTCGGTTGCTTATTACTGGACTCGAAGGGGCTGCTCCCCGGAGATGGCTCAGGAAACGCACCACCCATATCCGCTCCAATCGAAAGGATTCAGACGAGTAGATTGCGAAGATTTGGGGACCTTCATGCCGAAAAAAGCCCGCGAGAGTAACCCTAGGGTAGGTCAGCCTCTGA
Organism: Aralia elata; assembly: GCA_034770075.1. NCBI lineage: Eukaryota > Viridiplantae > Streptophyta > Magnoliopsida > Apiales > Araliaceae > Aralia > Aralia elata. The sequence continues at coordinate 55,223,197 of CM068385.1, forward strand.
TAAACCTAACGGAAGGGAAGCTTCTTCATGCCCTTTTATCGTTCAGTCAAATAAATAAATGTCATGTAAATGGCATACAACTGTCATACCCTCATCATCATAATAAATATGTCCTGTATCATGTGATTACATCACCTGCACATATGAAGAGAATACTGACATGGTTTTGCAGGAAGGCAATCCGTGCCACGTACCAAGGTTTTCTAAAAACTTCTAAATACTATCCTGTCATCAAACACTGACCTTGTTTTGCAGGATAAGATTAGAGAACCGAAAAAAAAAAGAGAAAAAAAAAAAGAGAAAAAAAAATGAAATAAAAATCAAGCATCAGTGTTAACATGCATCTGCCAATTTGTAGCTGGCACAGTGCTAAACTACGGCCCTTGTTTGTTTTGTGAGATTGCCCCAAGGATCCAACTGAGAGGCCATAAAGTCCATACTCCATCCATCCAAATGGCAGAAGCCTGTAGCCATGAAATTACAGTTCTGCCACTCCAACAATACGGCCGAATACGAGGGATGCATCCTAGGACTGAGATTAGCCCTGAGAATTGTGGTACAGACTTGTCCGGCCTATGATGATCAGATCGGAGAGATCTCCCATAGTGACACCCCTCCTGAATGGGCTTGGTATCAAAACATTAAAGAGTTCCTTCGAGACAGCTCCTCTCCCGAAAATGTAGATCTGACCAGGGAAAGAGAATCCAAGGAGGGGCAGTGAATTTCTTCCTAAGCTACGGGACTGCTGAGATATCTGGAAGCCGAAGAAGCCCACAGATTAATGAACGAAGTACATGGCAATGTGTGCAGAGCCCATATGAACAGAGCACTTTTGCAAAGAAAAGCGTGTAATGTGAACGGGTCGCTACGGGCTAACCATGAAAACTGATTGCGATACTCATGTCAGGAAATGCCATCAATGTTAGATCCATACCAATGTGATCCATGCACCTCCTAATGAGCTCCATTGCTTGACCTCACCGTGGCCAGTTGGACCGTGCATCAGGTGATATCCAGGAAGGGGTAAATCCAGGAGTATGACAGTGAATCCCGACCAGTAGAAGATCAATGGGTTTTAAAATTCTGAATTTATTTCAAATCCCTGCACGCTCATGTCATTTTGTCATGTTATCCAAAAAGAAGATCATGTGCTGAAATGTTTTATATCTATGACAAGCATCCCTGTTTTATTTCAGGTACCCCGATTTGAGGCATTCTAGCCTGACAAGCAATAGGCCAAATTTGAAGGAGGATCACGATTTTGGTATAGAGCTAGATTTCGATCTGATGGGGATTGAGCAGGGCGAGACAGATATCGACAATACGCCTGGCGAGATCAAGGGATGGGTCGAAGGTAAACCCAAACCTGACTTAGACCGAACATTCGCCATCAAACATCAGAACCCCTGACGGTCACAAAGAACCTGGAGTAGGGGCAAAATCAAAAAAAAAAAAAAAAAAAAAAAAAAAAAAAAAAAAATCAAAAATCAAAAATCCCCCAAACCTTTCAACAAGTTAAAAGACCGGATCTTTTGTCAGCCCAGCGAGATACCGATGCAACCAGTACGAGGGAGATCACAAGAAAAGCAACTTAACACTGGGGCATTTGTCAACTACCCAGGAAATGATGACGTGCAAATTGGCACCCATGCAACAATCCCATCAACATGCACCATCATCAAATGCTACCTCATGTCAATTCAATCTTCAACGGTACAATCATCTGGCATTTGTCAAGCATAGTTTTCCCGGGATACGATGATCCGCGTGAAGGGGGATTTTATTTGGCTTGATAGGAATCGGATTAATTCTGACAAGCAAACCGTGGAGCACGATCGTGAGTATGATTAGACGAAGAAGGCTATTCAACCTTTTGATCGGGTACAAAGCCTTAATTCAAAGCAACGTTTGCGACAGAATCGACCTCATGTGACAGCCTTCACTTTGCATTTGCACAAACTTTCAGTTGTGGGGTATAAAGCTATGACGACGTTGATGGCAATTAACACGTAGTCAGACAGTCAATAATTATCAAGCTAAAATCAAGAAGTCAGACGATAAATGATCATCAAGCTAATGTCTCGAATCGTGGCCTGGGTTATTCGAGTAATTAAGCCCGAGGGGTGTCTCTACACCTGGTGCCCTAAAGCCACCTGGTTTGGGAGTCGCTGGCCCAACACTCGTTACATGGGTAACTCAGAGCCTAAGAAAGCGAGCATTACAGTCGAGGAGGCCCGAGCAGATTCGAATCGTGGCATGGGCTACTCGAGTAATTAAGCCTAAGGGGTGTCTCTGCATCTGGTGCCCTAAAGCCGTCTGGTTTGGGAGTCACCGGCCTAACACTCGCTACATGGGTAACTCAAGCCTAAGAAAATGAATCTTGCGCAAGGTCAAGCAAAGAATGAATAGTGCAGACCACCAGCTTGTCTCGAACCGTGGCCTTTGTTACTCGAGTAAATAAACCCGAAGGGGTGTATGTACATCTAATGCCCTAAAACCATCTGGTTTGGGAGTCATTGGTCCAAAACTCGTTAAATGGGTAACTTTGAATAGCCTAAGAAAACGAGACAAGTGAAGTGGGCTGATAAAGAGAAAAGATAATATGAAAAAAAAACTCTCGGCCTTAAACAAAAAGTCATGAAAGAGAAACCCCTACTGAATGCTGCATCGCATAGTGCATTTGTCATATGACGTCAATCCTGCTAAGGACGTTGTCGAAGATGGAGACAGAGTGCCTTTGACGAGGGAAGGTAGTCCTTTTGAATTCGACCTTACTCACATACAATGACCATGAATGCTTGAAGGTGCTCTTACGATTTCATAACTCGTCAAAAAGAAAATCATCAACTCACGAGGGATTGAAAAAAAAAAAAAAATAAAAAAAAAATAAAAAAAAATAAAATAGATATTCAATTTCATGTGCTTTAACTGCATTTTGTGTCGGGATTATAATACCTTTGTGTTGAACTAACACTAACGGCCCGAGCTTTCAAGTTTTGGCATTTGTTGGTCATCTGATATGCAGGATCTTGCAGAGCTGTGGATAACTCAGCACGGTCAACATCGCGAGTTTTCGATAGAAATTTTTGGCAGCGACACGCGCCAAGGCAGGGGCAGTTAAGAATCATGAAATGGAAGGAAGCTGAGGCTGCACAGAACTTCTCGTTATTGGGCTTCTCCCCAATCCTGACTATCACTGCCTCGACATCCAAATGATCCACGTGCATGAGCATATACAAGGATGATATAATGCTGAACAGCAGCATATCGGCCGTCAAGATTGATCAAAAGGTCAAAGAGCCCAACATAGCTGTCGATCATCACAGAGAGCGAAACAGACTGCCTCAACTCGATGAAATGAAGACGACCGAGAACAGACAGAGTACTAGACCAGGGTTGAAGTCTAGAAACTACACTTCACGACGAGGCGTGATCCAATCAGATGTTTGCAGACAATGACGACGGTCGAATCGTATCATTTGACTGAACAGGGGTCATTTCTATCTAAAAATATGATGTGCACATGCATATGTCCATAACATATCTGTCAGATCATGCATAACATCTTTTTCATGCATACAGGTACGATCAAAATGAAAATCTTCAGGAAAGTACAAGCACGTCGTTTTCAACCTCACGAATGATCAGACTGTGATGGCTTTTGCGGCATGATACGTGGACGATGTTGGTGGGTGATCCAGGACATGAAGCCGATCACACATCCCATTTCAAAAAGAAAAAAAAAAAAAAAAAAAAAAAAAAATTCAAAAATTCACTCAAATCCAATCAAAGACCCCTGGGAAGGGCTGGTATCCAACCAATCAAAGATCCCTGGGAAGGGCTGGTATCCAAACAAGAAGTGAACCTGGGAAGGGCTGAGATCCACGCGAACCACAACAAGATGGTGAGCACCCCTGGGAAGGGCTGATATCCACAAAAAAAAAAGAAAAAGACAAAAAACAACAAACCCTGGGAAGGGCTGAGATCCACGCGAACCACAACAAGATGGTGAGCACCCCTGGGAAGGGCTGATATCCACAAAAAAAAGAAAAAGACAAAAAACAACAAACCCTGGGAAGGGCTGAGATCCACGCGAACCACAACAAGATGGTGAGCACCCCTGGGAAGGGCTGATATCCACAAAAAGAAAAAAGACAAAAAACAACAAACCCTGGGAAGGGCTGAGATCCACGCGAACCACAACAAGATGGTGAGCACCCCTGGGAAGGGCTGATATCCACAAAAAGAAAAAAGACAAAAAACAACAAACCCTGGGAAGGGCTGAGATCCACGCGAACCACAACAAAGATGGTGAGCACCCCTGGGAAGGGCTGATATCCACAAAAAAAGAAAAAGACAAAAAACAACAAACCTTGGGAAGGGCTGAGATCCACGCGAACCACAACAAGATGGTGAGCACCCCTGGGAAGGGCTGATATCCACAAAAAGAAAAAAGACAAAAAACAACAAACCCTGGGAAGGGCTGAGATCCACGCGAACCACAACAAAGATGGTGAGCACCCCTGGGAAGGGCTGATATCCACACAAAGAAAAAGACAAAAAACAACAAACCCTGGGAAGGGCTGAGATCCACGCGAACCACAACAAGATGGTGAGCAACCCTGGGAAGGGCTGGTATCCACAAAAAGAAAAAAAGACAAAATACAACAAACCCTGGGAAGGGCTGAGATCCAAGCAAACCGCGACAGAGTGGTGAGCAAACCTGGGAAGGCATCCAAGCGAACCGCGACAGAGTGGTGAGCAAAACCCTGGGAAGGGCTGAGATCCACGCGAACCACAACAAGATGGTGAGCACCCCTGGGAAGGGCTGATATCCACAAAAAGAAAAAAGACAAAAAACAACAAACCCTGGGAAGGGCTGAGATCCAAGCAAACCGCGACAGAGTGGTGAGCAAACCTGGGAAGGCATCCAAGCGAACCGCGACAGAGTGGTGAGCAAAACCCTGGGAAGGGCTGAGATCCACGCGAACCACAACAAGATGGTGAGCACCCCTGGGAAGGGCTGATATCCACAAAAAGAAAAAAGACAAAAAACAACAAACCCTGGGAAGGGCTGAGATCCACGCGAACCACAACAAGATGGTGAGCACCCCTGGGAAGGGCTGATATCCACAAAAAGAAAAAGACAAAAAACAACAAACCCTGGGAAGGGCTGAGATCCACGCGAACCACAACAAGATGGTGAGCACCCCTGGGAAGGGCTGATATCCACACAAAGAAAAAAGACAAAAAAAAAAAAAAAAAAAAAAAAAAAAAAAAAACAAAAAACCCTGGGAAGGGCTGAGATCCAAGATAACCAACCGGCGACGATAACCGGGGGTTACGAGATGGGCGACCGGCGACGATACCCGGCCCCGACATGACGATCGACCGGCGACGATAACCGGCGATCACGAGATGGATGACCGGCGACGATAACCGGCTCCGACAAGATAACCAACCGGCGACGATAACCGGGGGTTACGAGATGGGCGACCGGCGACGATACCCGGCCCCGACATGACGATCGACCGGCGACGATAACCGGCGATCACGAGATGGATGACCGGCGACGATAACCGGCTCCGACAAGATAACCAACCGGCGCGACGATAACCGGGGGTTACGAGATGGGCGACCGGCGACGATACCCGGCCCCGACATGACGATCGACCGGCGACGATAACCGGCGATCACGAGATGGATGACCGGCGACGATAACCGGCTCCGACAAGATAACCAACCGGCGACGATAACCGGGGGTTACGAGATGGGTGACCGGCGACGATACCCGGCCCCGACGAGACAATCGACCGGCGACGATAACCGGCGATTACGAGATGGATGTCCGGCGACGAAAACCGGCTCCGACAAGATAACCAACCGGCGACGATAACCGGGGGTTACGAGATGGGTGACCGGCGACGATACCCGGCCCCGACGAGACAATTGACCGGCGACGATAACCGGCGATTACGAGATGGATGTCCGGCGACGAAAACCGGCTCCGACAAGCGGTGACACCTGTAGAATCGTATCAAAAGACTGTACAGGGGTCATTTTTCATTTTAAATGTTGTGTCACATGCATTGAATAAGTGATAATTCTGTACGTGATCCATGCAGGTTAGGTGGCAAGGTCCTAGCCTATCAGAGTCAAAAGCAATGGTTGCCAAGAATGATGTGCGAGGACGAATTCCAAGGATGCCCTTCAAAGCTAGTCATAACTTCCTTTGATGACAATGGGATGGAATAATGTGATTACGAGAGGGTTGACCGGATGCAAGACCCGGCACTCACACGACAATCGACCGGATACGAGACCCGGCGATTACGAGACGGGCGACAGGTTAGGGATTGGTGCATTGACACCTTTACAAATGTGTTGCATGCCTTACATCGTGCGTTACATCATAAGTTGTATGTGTTGCACTGTCGTTCTTATGCACTGTCATTCATGCATCGTGTGTCTACTTCTTTATCATGTTCATTTCATTTAACATTTCATAAACATGATAAAGAGGGGCAGCTGTAGACACCCAAATTTTGCGCTTCGTATACTAACCATGACAGGAGGGCGAAATCGTCAAATGAACCGGCCTGTGAGAGCGAGGGATGCACAAGTGCGAACACTCGACGCCACCGCAACGATTTGCAAATCAGAACCGACGTGACAGCAGGGCTGTCCAAAATGGGCATTCCCGGATGATGTGGCACGTCTCCCAGTGATTCCCAGACCGCAAAATACAAGCCTGTCGGCGAAAACCGACGTCACGACATGAGAATCGATGTATAGCACGAAATTCGAGAAAATCAGCCCACCCAGCCGCGGATTGATCTGCGGCCAAACGATTAAAATAATGGTGGTGCGCACGGGACTCGAAACCAGGAAACCAGCTGAGTGCGATGGGGGTGGGCCAGCCAGCCGCAGATCTATCTGCGGCCAGCCGCGGATCTATCTGCGGCTGCCCTAAAGCAGCCTATTTCAGCTCAGTTTCTTCATTTCATCCAGGGGAGGAGAGCAGCAGGCGGCGGCGAGAGGAGAAAAAAATAGCAGCAGCAGCTCGGGAAAGGAGAGAAAAAAGAGAGAAAATAGTGAGGAATTGTATCCATTTTGTGAGATTATATATCATATATTTTCTACTCTACTCAATATATAAGTTCATACAATTTGTGAGGATCATTTGCAAGGTAAAAAACCCTTTGTTATAGCATTTTGTCATACCATTTTTGTTAAGCTTTTATCACCCGAATCATATTAAATGTAGTTATTCTTCTATATTGTTGTGGATCCATGGATTGAGGGCTATTAATGAGGGTTCCCAATGGAACGAAATTCCTCCTAATGGCCCGATGATATCCATTTGGTGAATTTTAGCTCGTTGTAATGATGTATTGTGCATAGACTGTTTAGATTGCTATTCTTAGGATCTTGTGGGTGTGTGGCGATTTTGGATGTGAGCCTAGGAAAACGACCCGTGGTCCAAATCCGATGATGGACATCTTTTGATATATGTAATAAATTCGATGTACCTTTCATTGTAAATATGTAATCGTCGGGCCTTAAAACGACGCCAAGGCGAGAATCGTTGTTTAAGGCCCCGAAATAGTGAAACTTGTGATTGTAGGGCGTTTGGGGTTATTTTTGATGGCTTACATGCCCATGAATAGCCCCGACGCGTGTTTATGCTTGATTTGATTTATGACACGAAATTGATTTCAAAGCCAAATGATAAGATCTTCATAAAATCAATCAAACTAGGCTATTAGCATCACGAGGTTAATAAATGGGAAGTGCTAATGGATGTCGATTTCTATTTCAAACGAGAAAGTTAAAGAAAATCGTTTTCAAATATCATAAGGAATGATTTTGTCAAATAATTGACGTTTTATTAAACCGTTGTGCATAGGGTTAAAGAGATTCTAGAAGTTGCCCATCGTTTGAGTTACGAAAGCAACGTATAGATCTCGATTCCTATTTTGGCGAAGGTTTAAAACTCTTGTTTCACCAAAACGACACCTAATGAAAATCTCATAGTTTTGACAAATTAAAATCAAACCTTTCTTATAAAGAATCAAGCTTTCTCGTATGAATCGAAGGACATTCCGAAGCATTCTCAAATCAAGGCACGATTTTCCCTAAAATCCAAATGACTCTTTCATACAAACTCACCACAACATTCACATAGGCACACACACACACACGCGCGCACCTACATACACATATTCATGAATTAAAGGATAGGAAAGCATTAAGATTGCGGTAACCGTGTTTCACGGAAGTCGAGGGGTGCCTAACACCTTCCCCTCACTTAAGTAAGCCCCCGAACTCTATGAATCTCGATTCGCAGACCAATTAATTCGGAGTCACATATGAGCCAGCGATTTACGAAAATGAAATTCGGATGAGTTGGTACATCCATTTCAAATATACCAACTGGCGACTCTGGTTAATTGGCTCATCATAAAAAACGATCTTTCAAAACCCCGTCGACATCAATGCCGACCTTTTCCAAAGAATCACATAAACCAAAAGGCTAAAATAGGAAAAGGACGAGAAGGACGAAAAACCGGCGTCGACAACATTTAAATAACATTTAACATAAATTCTTTCACCATAACTTTATAAATTATTTATTTTACTCAATAAATAAATTAGCAAAAATATTTATATAACTCAATAAATATTTTTATTTAATCACAAAAATCGCATTCGTTACATTATCCAACATGCTTCGTATGTTTATTAATATGACGCGTATTTTATATATATATATATATATATATATATATATATATATATATATATATATATGCATGCGCGCTAAACAAAATGAGACAATTAATAATAAAACCCTCAAAGTAAAAATATTAAGTTGTAACGTTTAAAGATATTTGGAATATCGAGCGTCGCCTTCTAGAATGGTAAAACGATATAGTATTGAATATTTAATATGAGTTTGTTGTGCACACACAAGGCGAGTATTAAATATTTAAGATGTTGTTTTATCACATTTGATGCCTATTAAGGAATCGAACATTACCGCATTGTTGTGCACATACAAGGGCTGTATTTTTCTCTTCACATATATGAAAGTACTAGGTTGGACTTAACTTAAATTATTTTAGTTCGCATGTGCACACACTTGACCATTATAATCTAAGAGGTAAAATACAAGGAGTTACATAGTGATGTAATTGACAATAGTTGTCTACCTATTTATTTGTATATTGTTTGTTGTGCACACACAAGGCTATATACATTTGAAATGGGATCCTTATTCTCACTAGCAAATTAGATTTGTCGAACTATATATTGAGGGTAATATAGTTTGAAGAAAAATAGTGGGAGATACCAATTTGAATAAAAACCTAATTTATTTTGGTAATTAATATAATGAATGTATGCTAAAATGTTGTTTAATTTCACATGCAGAATTCTACAAATGTCAAGCTCACTATCACTGCGTAGCATAGTTGATGCTAATAAACTTACCGGGCCGAATTACATGGACTGGTTAAGGAATCTGAGAATTGTTCTCACTGCTGAAAAGATTTCTTATGTCTTAAATTTGTTCGTCCTCGCAATTGTTGCGGAAACAACCTTTGAGGAAGAGATTGTCACTTTTGAAACGTGGCAAGATGATGCAACGATAGCTCAATGCATCATGCTCGCATCCATGAGTAACGAGCTTCAGCGTCAGCATGAGAAAATGGATGCTCCTACTATACTGCTGCACCTCAAGGAGTTGTATGGTGAGCAAAGTAGGACTGCAAGATATCAGATATCTAAGGAGCTGTTCCGATCTCGGATGACCGAGGGCACTACTGTTGAGATGATCAATCTGATTGAACTACTTGGATAGTTAGGTTTCGTGATGGACGGGGAGTTAAGTCAAGATCTGATCTTCTAGTCACTCCCTGACGCCTTCTCACAATTTGTTGTGAATTTTCACATGAATAAGTTTGACGTCAGCTTGCCTGAGTTACTTAATATTTTGAAAACTGCTGAAGGCCACTTTCCATCCAGCAAGAACCATGTCTTAATGGTGGATGATTCTTCCAAGAAGAGGAAGAGGCCCAAGGTTACTTCTGAAAAGAAGTAAACCAAGAAGGCTAAGGGCAAGGCGAAGGGAAAGGATAAGAAGAAAGCTGATCCTGACAGCAAAGGAATATGTTTCATTACAACAAGTCGGGTCACTAGAAGAGGAACTGCGAGAAGTTTCTTACTAAAGTAGAAGAAGCTTGGAGAAGATTCAACTTTCGATCAAGGTTTGTTCATGATTGAAATTAATTTTTCTAAAAGTCAAAATTCTACTTGGGTATTAGATACCGGCTATGGTTCTCACATATGTAATACTATGCAGGGACTAAAAATAAGTAGAAAGCTGAGTAAGGATGAAGTCGTCCTACGAGTGGGGAATGGAGCAAAGGTTGCTGCCTTAGCTGTAGGAACTTATCGTTTAGCACCTACGGGCAAGTCCATTAGTTTAAATAATTACTATTATGTTCCAACACTCATAAAGAACATTATTTCAATTTCTGTATTGGATATGCATGGTTTTGATATTATAATTAAGAATAATAGTTGTTCTATTTATAATAATAATGTTTTATATGGTGTTGGCAATTTACTGAATGGACTTCACGTACTTGCCTTGCATGAAAATATACTTCAAATTGAACAAACTAAGAAAGGAAAAAGAGATGATGTTAATTATACCTTTATGTGGCACTGTAGACTCAGTCATATCAATGAAACAAGATTAACCAAGTTGCATACAGATGGGCTTTTAGAGCTATCTGATTTCGAATCATATCCAACTTGTGAATCTTGTCTCATGGGTAAGATGACTAAATCGCCTTTTAGTAGAAAAGGAGATAGAGTTACAGAGTTGTTACCATTGGTACACACAGACGTATGTGGACATATGACAACGAATGCACGAGGGGGGGGTATTCTTATTTTATTACTTTCACTGATGATAATTCTAGATTTGGATATGTGTATTTGATGAAATACAAATCTGAATCGTTTGAAAAGTTCAAAGAATTCAGAAGTGAAGTAGAGAAGCAAACTGGAAAGAGTATTAAGATTCTTCGATCGGACCAAGGAGGGGAATACTTGACCAATGAGTTTCTCAATTATCTCAAAGAAAATGGTATAATCTCACAATGGACTCCACCAGGAACGTCATAGTTAAATGGTGTATCTGAAAGGACAAATCGAACATTATTGGACATGGTTCGTTCCATGATGAGTTTTACCGATCTTCGAGTTTCCTTCTGGGGTTATGCCCTAGAATCGGCTGCATACCTACTTAACAAGGTACCTACCAAATCCGTCCCAAAGACTCCATATGAGTTATGGACAGGAAACCTAGTTTTAAGCATGTTAAGACTTGAGGTTGTCCATCTTATGTTAAAAAGTTTGAGAATGATAAGCTGCAGACTAGATCTGACAAGTGTAGATTTGTGGGATACCCTAAAGAAACATTAGGGTATTATTTTTTCTATCATCCTACTGATCAAAAGGTGTTTATTGCGAAACATGCTACCTTCTTGGAAAATGAGTTTATCCTTGGAGGGGTCAGTGGAACTAAGATATATCTTGAAGAAATTCAAAAACCACAAAATATAATGGATCAAAGTCAGGTACCTGGGCAAGTAGAAGAACCTACTGTACCACAACCTATTCGTAAATCTGGGAGAGTACCGAAGATACCTGATAGGTATGGATTCATCATAGAGGATGATGATGAGGTCCGCATCATAGAAGATGATGATCCAGTAACTTATGAAGAGGCTATGAGTAGTAAACACTTAGAGAAATGGCTAGAAGCCATGAAATCTGAGATGGACTCCATGTATGAAAACTAAGTATGGTCTTTGGTTTCGTCACCTGAGGGCATTAAGCCTATTGGGTGTAAATGGGTCTTTAAGAGAAAAACTGGAGTAGACGACAAGGTAGAGAGACCTATAAAGCCTGACTGGTCGCAAAAGGTTTCAAACAAAGACAAGGTGTTGACTATGATGAAACCTTCTCATCAGTAGCTATGCTCAAGTCCATTCGGATTTTGCTTGCAATTGCAGCTTATTATGACTACGAGATCTTGTACACACAAGGCTCATCCTCATTTTTGATAAAATTAAACTTTTTTATTGTCTCATCAAAACGGATATCCCCCCTTCGAGAAGCTTGCTTCAATCTATAAATGGATCGTTGTAGCTTACAGACTTGATTTGTTCCAACCATTGAAACAAAACCCTCTGGTTGTATCATATATACATCCTCCTCAAGTTTCCCATTGAGGAAGGCCGTTTTCACGTCCATTTGCCAGAAGGTTAGTGGGAGTGTTGTATCATTCCTAGTACTATATGTTGATGATATATTACTGATCGAGAATAATATTCCTATGCTAGAATCGATCTAAATTTGGTTATCTAAACATTTCTCCATGAAAGACTTGGGAGAAGCATCCTATATTTTGGGGATAAAGATCTATAGAGATAGATCTAAAAGGATGCTCGGCTTGTCCCAAGGAACGTACATTGACTCGATGCTAAAGAAGTTTAGCATGAAAGATTCCAAGAGAGGTCTCATGCCGATGAGCCATGAAATATATCTCTCCAAGAAAAAGGCCCCAAAGACACCTGAGGAGAGAGACCATATGAGTAAGATTCCTTATGCTTCAGCAATAGGATCTATCATGTACGGTATGATATGTACTAGATCGGATGTCGCTCATGCACTTAGTGTAACAAGCAGATATGAGTCGAATCCTTGAGAAGAATAATGGAAGGCAGTTAAAAACATCCTAAAGTACTTAAGAAGAACTAAGGATATATTTCTTCTCTACGGTGGGTCTGAATTAAAACTAAAGGGCTATACAGACTCAAGTTTTCAAACGGACCAAGATGACAGTAAATCCGTTTCAGGTTATGTGTTTACCTTAAACGGTGGTGCAGTGAGTTAGAAAGATTCCAAGCAGCAAACAGTTGTTGATTCAGTGATAGAGGCGGAGTACATAGCTGCAAGTGAAGCTGCAAAGGAAGCTGTTTGGATGAAGAAGTTCATTACAGAACTTGGAGTGGTTCCTAACATTCAAGGACCAGTGCCTTTATTTTGTGATAACACTGGAGCTGTTGCGCAAGCTAAGGAACCCAGGTCTCATCAGAAATCCAAACAGGTGTTGCGGCGGTTTCATTTGATTAGAGAGATCATTGAAAGAGGAGACATCACCCTAGAGCATGTGGGCTCTCAAGATAACATTGCAGATCCATTTACTAAAGCTTTAACCCAACAGCAGTTTGATCGTCACTTAGAGAAGATGAGTATTAGATACCATGGCGATTGACTTTAGTGCAAGTGTGAGATTGAAAGTAGTATGCACACAAGCCAATCATATTTGATATGATAAAGCATGTACTTTGTAATCTTATTCGTTTATTAATAAAAAGAATTATTTATTAAAGGCATTTTATATTATCATCATGGTGTTGTTATATTAAATATGATAAACCCTTAGTTTAAACAATGTTTTTAGAATCATGATGATGATCATGCTAATGAGATCTAAATTCTTAGATAGCTTAAAACTAAAATAGTTCCTAATCGATGGATTACTAAAAAGGAGATTAGTAAATTCGGATAGATTAGTACATATTTTGCTTGCTCTTAGGAAGAGAATGATTGGTCTCATAAATATTTGTGTGTAGACACTAAAGCAAGTATGTAGGTGATTATTAGAGAATAAGTTCACTAAACGTGGCTCGCTAAAAGAATACCTAATGGAGTTTTACTTGCCTGTCAATAGGAATTCCTCTAGTGATAGTAGTACAAGTGATCCTTGGACTTGAGATTATCATAGTATCTTGTGCATGATGAATTATGCTTTGACATATTCCTTAATACCTTTAGGATATGATATAGGGTATGCTTGGGTATAATAAGTTATACATGGAGATAGGTGAATAATCAACAGAGAATCTACCACTTCTAGTAAAAGGAGAGAATGTCTTATCTGATTCGATAAATGACAATTCAATAGTCCTTGGCCAAGGCAGAATGAAATTAGAAAGTTGTTTCTAATTTACATTATTTGGAATTGTGCATAAATTGAAATACATATAATTAAATAAAATAAGACTTGACAGTAATTTCATGTCTTATATTTAATTGAGATATTGTATGGTAGAAGGATTGGATTGTACGGTAACTATTCACTGAAAGGTTCTTTTATGATTAATGTTGAAATCTATATTATTTGGAAAGTCGTTGATCGCTAAAGGGGGCTTACCCTTATTGTAGAATAAATATTATTTATTTAAATGAATTAAATAGTTTAATTTATTTAATTAAATAAGATTAGAATTGTTCTAATAAATTTATTCACAACCGGTTTAATATGGAGAATCTAAAGGGTCACACCGCAAAAGGAAAATATTTATTTAAGAAGTAAATGACATAATCATAATAATAAGTTAAGTGTATTTAATTTAAACTATGTTGATAGAATAAATTAAATAACTTAATATTTATTATTCAGTATTTTGGAAATACTAATTATAAATTAATAAAAGGAGTCTTATTATTATTTTTATTACTATTACTATTATTTAATTTCTAAATAGGTTAGGAATTAATTAATAGGAGTATTCTCATATTAGATCCTCATTAGATTAGGAATATAATTAATAAAATCCTAAACCTAAATAGTTTAGGAGGGTTGCCTACATCTATAAATAAGAGAAGTCTTATTATGATTTAGGGTAAGACACTCTTCCATAAGAATTGGGAGAATACTCATAATTCTATAGAGATAGAAACTAGGGTTTGTCATCACTCATCTTCTTAAGTAAATATTATTCCTTGGTGGATCACCTCTAGAGGCCAAACACTTGGGTGGCTTGCGTTGATCAAAAGAGAGAATCTTCGTGAATGATTTTGGAGTTGAACTCGTACCTGAGGAAGCTAATTTCTATAAGGGTATAATTCTAATTCTCTATAATTCTTTATTAATTAATAATAGCGCATTAAAGATTGATCCTGAGTTTGGTTTATAAAATTTTAAATTCTGATTTACCACGCTTCCGCTCATTATATGCAATTTGATTGTATGTTCGCGTTATATACAAGCCTAACACCTAGTACTTCAGATGTTTTTTCTGCCTGGTGGAGACCTTATACCATTGGTGCACAGACCCTGGCCACTCATTTTCTAGGAGACATTGTACCCAGCTCAGTGATGATAACCGACTTGATGGCCTGCGTCCGGGATCTGACACACTTGGATCATTTTGCCACATTGACCTGCCAGGTGGATCAATTTTCCTTCTTCATTCAACAGATGGGTAAAGATCCGTCAGCGGCTTATGCTTATGATCCTAATGGGTTAGACTCCAGTTCGACCACTGGACCAGGTATTGTTGAGGCTCATAGGGTGGGTCGTTCGACATTTTACTATCCGGATCTAAACTTTAGTTCAAGAGCTCCTAGTCAGGAAGATCTAGCGAGGGTGGATCATTTTGATGACGCCACCGCTTTAATAGATGATCTTGATTTTATGGTTTAGATTATATTAGTCATTGGGGAACCTGTGCTCCTTCCTGTACATTTTATTTTTATTTCCACATGTACGTATAGAGATGATGTATGGATCATATTATGGATTTATTTTTATCGACTTGTCATTATGTATATTTATTCTGTTATATTATCATAATGCATGTTTATATATGCCGGATAGAATTAACCCATGTTTAGTCCTGTTTTAATACTGTTTTACAGATGTCGTCGTCAGCTATGACTCGGTTGGATCATTCTTCATCTGGAGGTATTGCTTCCAAACTCAGGGGATGGTTTGACAATCTGCCTGCCCAGATTGTTTGACAGTGAAGAGGCTCTTAGGGCATTCTATGTTGTACCTATAATTTCAGGTGCCGAATGGGTTCATCGACGACATTCTACCTTATTGGATCTCGGACCATCATATCTCAGATTCGGGAGGCAGGAGATCACTCCTAAACTTAAGGAGTATGCTCGGATTACAAGCCCATCTTTAGCGGGTCTTTGTGCCAAAGTATCAGTTGGTCATATGCGCTGACAGTTTTTGGACTTCTACCGGACTGAGATGATCAACTTTGCTTGCCAAGGAGACCAGCAGACACATTGTGTCTCTTGATTTTTTGATTGACCGGTTCAGCTCCTCTAGGAGCTACATTGCTTATCGGGACGATTTTGCTACTTCCGAGGAGAGCTGGAGAGCAACGCCAGTTAATGTGTTATTGATGTGTGTTATATCATTCTTGTACATGCCTATCTACATGGACCATCTGATGTCGGAGTAGTGACGGTGGTCAGAGCTCTACACAAGGACCATACTACTCTTCTGTTAATCTTAGCGGGAGACATTGTAACGCCCTTGAAGTCCGGTTCTACCTTCAAACCCGGGTCTGGTGCGTCACGGTACTATTCATTCAACATAAACACCCATATAATCTTAAGACATAAATGTAATTTCAATATATTACAATATGTCACCTTCTAATCCCAAGTTCTAATACCTTTACATCTTCATAACATACAAATAATGAATATTACATCATTTATCTATTACAACAATTAAGCTGTGACTTTTATCTGCCACAACAGATACATATAATTTAACATGTAGTTCTTCTAATTAATTACTTAATCCTTTCGTTAATCTTCACCGGATTCCTCGGTTCGTTCTAGCTTTGCTGAAAATATTTTATTTAAAGCTAGAGTGAGCATTCAATTGCTCAGCAAGTATGATAGTTGAATAAACAATCAACAACATAATGAATATTGACATATTCTCTGAAAACTTCAACAACTGAACAATAGTTGTGAAACAGCTTCGAATAAATAGGAATAACAATTTCCTTTCATTTAATATTTTTGAAACAACATACTGATCACTCCTCAAGACCCTAACCTTTTTCTCTATTCTTTCTTAGATTTGACATCACCCGTGTCTACTTCATTATTATGACACAACCTATGTCAACTCTATTATTAAGACACAACCTGTATCTAGTTCATCTCTTGACTCTCAACTCCCCTATATTTGGTTTTCTCCTCTCATACTTACACCAATTTCCTTAACTTCAATAAATTTTCAATAATTAAATAACTCATCTCTACATTTCTCTAGTCAAAAACAAATGGCATCAACACTCTTCTTACATAGTTCGTGAATAATAGACTTTAACAACTTGAACAGTTCAATAACAAAACAGTTCATCTCAATAGCACATAAGTGTAGATATTGGCACACAACACAATCAATAGCTAAACATCTTGTACGAATATAAAATATTTGCACATAGATAGGAATCTTGCATAACATAAGTTTAGACAAGAGTTAGAAACTTGCCTAAAGCGTTTTTTAATAGTTTACGCTAATTTGCTCTTCAATAGTCCTACACAATTTAATTAACATTAACATACCAATTAGCCACGAAATAACGTTACACATTGGTTTACATTAACTTTATTTCATATTCTACGATGTTCCTTGTTTATTAAAACCATAATATCGTATAAGACCACAATCACTTGGCACAGCAACGCGACGCTCGAACGCCCGACACCCGACTTGTTTCAGTTAATTATTTTTCCGTCTCGTAACTCAATTTTCTTCGTTAAGCCACCTTAACCATTTTATTTTTTTTTTCCTCTTATTGGCCCACATACATAGAAACATTCCACACGTAAAAATAATTTTATTATAATTTTTCAGTTTTATTAAGTATTTTTAAAAAGGTCGTTCGTAACTTAGCAAAATTTGCTACATCATACTTAATTCTTAAAATTCCCAAATTTGGTCAGTATCTTATTCGTATTAAATTACACTTTTAGTTTAAATTTCGTCACCATCGGAGTTATAAAACTCAAGTTATAGCGATTTTCGTCAGAAAAATCCTAATATTAGATTGGCCATATCTCACTCATCCGAAGTCGGAATACTTCCATTTTCGGACAGGAGCTTCTTTATAAAATATAATTACATCACCCTAAAGGGCTTAATTTATTTCACTTTTTAAGTCCCCAAAAATAGTCCCCAAAAATTTAGGAAGTTGCCTTTTTTGGTTTTTCCAGATTTGTCCTACTTTGGTAGAAAAATCACCATAAATAATCTAAAAGGTATTTTCCAAAAATTCTTGTTGGAGCTTTTAGAGGACTCATATATCTATCTCTGGAAGTTGACACTCAAAGATTCATTAAAGAATGAGAGTTATGGTCTTTCAAATTTCGGGTTCTGTTTTAGGCGTTGACAGTTTTAAAATTTCAGCATTCCAATTTCGACGCTACTTCTTCCGAACATCCTAACTCGCTCATCCGAAGTTGGAATGAGTCCATTCTTGAGCATACGGCTCACTTATTCTATGCTCAATCAAACCCCCAGAAAATTAAAAAATTTCAGAAGTGTTATCTGATAATAAAAACATCTCGAACGTCACTTGAGACCTAAATTTTCAACTTTTAACATGTTTTACTAAACATTTCGCCTAAACTTTGTTATAGCTTATTTTTACTCCGTTCCACTTGAAACATCTTTGTAACTCATAAGAGCACGAACATATCTTCCGGAACTTAAAAATTAGTCATTACACAATCATTTACGATAGTCCGAAAAACAGTTTATAACAAAGTTTTCGACCAACTTTTCTATTTAAGCTTACATTTTAGTTATTCGTTTCACTTTTCATGCATATTACCAGTACTTTACAAGTATAAACCACCTTATATCTCTAGGATCCTTCATGATCCACCATAAACCACAACAACACCACTAATCAAAACTAATAAAAAGCTTAGGAAAAAGATAATAGAAGCTAGGGTGTCTCCTCTTAATTTTGGAATTGGTAAGAGCTAATGAAGAAAATCCCTTCTATTTATAGCCAAACCAACACTTAGGGTTAAATGGTTATTTGGACCACTTTTACTAACCACCCCCTAGTCAACCTTAACCCTGCATCAAGTTAAGCTAACTGGGGTTAAAACATGGGGGGACCAAATGATGAAAAATGAGGACTTTTTGGTTAAGAGGTTGGGGCATTAATGGTTGGCACTTAATGTCTTTCTTGCAAGAACAATAATTACCATAAATGGTAAGTATTTGTTCCCCCTTGGTCCCCTCCATTTGCCATGCCCGGCCCCCACCCCTTTTTCCCTTAATTGGTTTTCATTTGCTCCTTATTTCATGTTCATTTAACTCGCATGTTGACCCTAGTTGACTACACAAACTTTCGCCCTAAGCTTTTAAGTTTTAACCTTAAGCTCATCCATTGGCTCAACCCTAGCCAAGCCACTCCAATCCTAAGCCCAACCCTTGGCTCAACCCTAGCCAAGCCTCTCAAACCCTTGGCTAAACCCTAGCCAAGCCTCTTAAACCCTAAACTTAGTCGGTTACTCGTTTTTTTTCAAGCTAGGTTTTCCTAACTCGTTCGATCAGCCAAACCACAAAAATTTTCTTTTATAAATTTTCTGAATAAACGCTATTGTAATGCCCGTGAATTTTAAACGTCATTATTAATTAAATATATAATTTAATTTTAATGAGTTAGCTTTGTGTTCTTATTTAAACCTTTAGGTGTATTGGTGGATTATGTGACTATGTGATTTATTGATCTAATTTGTGTTAAGGGATTCACTAGTAGTATATTTAAACTAGTGAGCACACCCTAAGACTTTATATCCATAAAATTGGCAAAGTATTTACTAAATTAAATATTCAAGTAAATTGAATATAGTTAGTAAATAAAATGTGTGAGTTAATCAATGAAAGTAGTTAATAATGAGATTATTATTGTCAAATTGAATAATAATATTAATAGTCAATTTAGTAATTTATTTACTAAGTGACTAAGTTATTTAATTAATGGACTAAGACCAATCATTTATTTGACCATGGATGTAGTAGTTAATAGTGTAACAAATTAATTAATCAATCATTGGGTTAAATTAAATGATCCAATATTACATTAAATAGATTTGGTTTTATTAGCCCAATCATTTAATTTTAAAGCACAATGTGTATTTAATGTGTAGTCCAAAACCTAGTCCACTTGGTAATTTAAAGGTGTAACATTAAATGATTAATTGTAGCATGGTGGGGACAATATTTTTGGGATAAACCCCTAGCATTTTCGGTAATGAGAGAGAGAGTGAGAGCAAGTTGTTTATCAAAATTTATTTTATTTAATTAACTAGCTTGTGTTGGAGGTTGTGTGCTAGACTTGATGGTGTAGCCTCCTAAGTTGTCAATTAGCCACCCTAGTGACACAAGGCTACTCACTAGCTCCATGGTGACAAAATGTAGAGGGTTCTTGCTATTATTCAATTAGTAAGCCTTTAATCCAAGGGACAACAAAGATATGGGGATATGAGTAACTCTTACATCAAGTCTACACACTAGCTTAATGATGGTAAAATGTATAGGATTTGATGGGTTAAGCCTATAATGTCACATCACCACCCTACATTAAGTCTACACACTAGCTTAATGATGGTAAAATGTATACTTACATTTCCTATAAGTAATATTATTGTAAGTATACCTCCTTTGGTTAGTCATTTGAGAGAGAACACTTGCATTTTATTTCCTTCATCTCTTAAGAGAGTTGAGAGCATTTGAGAGCAAAAATATTTTGAGTCACCAAGTTAGTGGAGTTCTAGCTAGTTCATGTCCTCTTTCACAACATACTTTGGAAAGAAGAGGAGAATAACTATTAAATCTAGGTATAAATCTTCATTCTTTTAAACCCTAGTTTTCTTGTTGATATTAAATGGCTAACATTATTAGTAGTAGCCACTATTGTGTTGGGATTTTTAATGCTTGTTGTTTGGTGTTTGTGGAAGAAATGGAGTATTTATTTTTATCTTGTTAGATCTATATTATTTTAAGAGTATGTTTAACAAATATGGTTTTAAATCTAAGTAATAAGATATAATGATCTTGTATGCTTTATTGATACCATGTTTAAGTTCATGAAGTTAGAATTAATTATTTATTATTTAATATTAAATAATAAACAAAGGTAATAAATAATTGATTGTTATTTAATCTTAAATAATAATTAAAGACAATTAAGATTAATAATGTGATTATTTATTATTTAATTAATAATTAAATAATAAGTATACCTAATTTGTTATTATATAGTTAATAACTAAAGATAATTAATTGATTTCTATTTAATTAATATTAAATGGCAATCAAATGAGAAATGAGTTATTTGAATATGAAGTGTTTAATAATTCCTTAATTAAACAAGTAAACTCAATTGTTTAAAGGCTTAAAAAGTGTTTAACCCTTAGAAAAAATATTCCTAAGTTAATCTATCATTAACCTAAGTTTGATTGGGGTTAATGATAGTATATTGTGTTATGTGCATTATGTAATTACCTTATGTGGTAGATAAGTTCCTTAGTGAACGTATAGACGTACAACTACACAATACTAATTGATAGATCGATTTTATCAATGTTAGGTCCTTCAAGGCCAATTAGTTAAAGCTAGAATTATTTGTAGTTGAGCAGACAGACAAGTTTCCTAACTCAAACTCGAGTTATTATATTTCAAGTATGCTCGTGGATTAATTATTGACAATTATTCCACATCTATGGTATTTATTGATATTCGCACAATGTGCAAGTTGTTATTGATATGCAAGTTTCCTATCCTTATTCATATTGTATTGAGCAAGTCCCTTAACCCTACTCAGATTTTATTCGAGCAAGATATTATTGTATTACAAGTTATTTATTTAAGCTTGAACCTTATTTCCAAGCATGTTTTAAGTGGTTTAATTACTTTACAATTATTCCACATCGATTTTATTGATACTCGCACTTGGTGCACTTGAATTCGTACAGTCTTGAACGTGTACATTATTTAAAATTTTATAATTCATGAACTGTTTAAGATTGAGTCTGAACCCTTGTTCGGTCAGACAATTGCATGAAATTTTTATATAAAGGCTATCCAGGCCAATTGATGGTATGGATTCTTAGACTGGAGTGAACACCCCTTTTATTTTAGGGGAGTACCCTACGTATCTAATATAAGATACAAACAACAGAGTTGAATGTTATGCATATACATAGCGTACGCGAGGCTGATCCCCTTAAGTACATATTCTGTAGCCAGTAACCAAAGGGTCAAATAGCTATTGATTTCATTAGAAGTTTATTGTTCAAAGTCTACTTGACTATCATTTATTCTTGTTCGGTTATTATTCTTGCTTTTGATATTCATATTGTTGAATTCCTTTTTATATTCCGTTCATCATGATATATCCTTTATTGTTATATTTAAACTTGTTGAGCAAACTAGTTGCTCATCCTTGCTATATCATGACTTTCATTGCAGTTAAACCTGAGACTTCAAGGAAGGGCAAGGGTAAAGAAAAGATGAAGTAATAGACTTCAAGTAGCTGACTTTGTTTTATGCTTAGTTTAATTTGCTATCAATGTAATTTGAACCCTGATTAATATTTACGGTATGTTTTTCTTTATGTATTAAGGTTGTCGAATCTTGGGACTAGTAACACCTTTTGAATGAACAACATATGTTTATTATATTCCTTATTTAGTCATTGTATGTTGTTTGGAGGTGGATGTTTGTATTGGATCGTGATGAATAGACCCGAGTATTTGAGACTCGAATTTGGGGGCGTCACAGGTTGGTATCAAAGTTGTAGGTTATAAATGTTAGGATTGCGAAACCTAGGTTATAACCTTAGTAGAAAACTCATATAGAGTATGTAGTTGATGGGTTGAGGAGATTCATCGATTTTTAGTTGTACTGAATAAAATATCATTTCATTCTATCAATGAATATATTTTATTGTGGTACTGATGTTGCTTTGATTGTTATTATGGCCATAGGATGGCTGACGAGAGTCAAGATAGCTATTCAGTGAACCAGGAGCCCATGGAGCATGAGGTGATAGGAGATTTGATGGCGAGGAACGTCGAGCTAGAGTTTAGGGCCGAGCAAATGGAGGCGCAGAACCACACCCTCCAAATTTCTGAGCAGCAGTACAAGGACACTGCTTACCAGGCCTAAGTTGAGTTAGCCGAGTTACGAAGGAGGTTGGAGCAGAGAGAGCTACAGTTAGGACAGTTGAGGGATGAGGTGAAAGCTAAAGATGTGAGGATATATGATTTAGAGCGAACTTTAGACATCGCCTTTATGCAGTTCGACGCCAACTGGATGGAGCTGCCCTCTAGTAGCGAGAGCAGGCATTGAGTTATATTCATGTTCGATATAGTTCCCCTTTTTGTTCCTAATAGGGACAATTTAGTTGTTGGAAATCCTTAGGCTTTGCTGTATGCATAGGATGGTAGTTAGACCCCAACTTTTACTTTGATAGAGGGGTAAATGGTAGTGAATCCTCACTTTGTGTCCATTAGAGAATAGTTGGTGGTGGGCAGTTATGCCTTGAGCGTTTATAGGAGTATGACAAAGTTGGTATATGAATATAAATGCATTATTATGATATGTGTTTGAAAATTTACATAGTAAATTGTCTATTTAATGTTATGAAAGTTCAGTAAACTGAATCGGTATTTTAACAAACTTAACCCACTAATCGGGGAAGCAAAATTCCAAAGTTTAGTAATTTAAAACTCTCACATGATGATCATGTGATTGTTCGAATACAGTATTGTATTACATGCTAAGTACTTATATGATAATAAAACCTGAGTAACGTGTTAGAACTTTGTTTAACTAGATAATGCCGCCCAGACGAGTACTACGAGACCAAGAGATCGAAGGGTCGGTTAACAATGCAGAGGGAGCTCAACCAAACCTAATGCACGACTTTATTAACTTGATGGCAGAAGCTATGCGGAATCTAACACCAATCGCAGGAAACCAAACGGGAAACCAATTAGCCAATTTTAAAGACTTCAAGGCAATAGGACCGCTGGAGTTTAAGGGAACTCTCGATCCAATAGAAGCACAGACTTGGGTCGAAGAAATAGAGAAGGTCTTCGAGGTCGCACGAGTGGCCGAGGAGCAAAAAACTGGATTCACCACCTTCACGATGAAGGGCGAAGCTAACTATTGGTGGAAAGCCAATAAGGGGCGAGCAGGCGAGGGAGTCATTCTATGGGACAGATTTAAAGAGCTATTCTTCGAAAATTACTTTCCAGAGAATACGCAGCAGGATATGGAAGTTAAGTTTCTGGAACTGAAACAGGGAAGTATGACTGTCGTAGAGTACGCGACAAAATTTAATGAGTTGGCCCGATTTGCTCCACATCAGGTGGACACAGAGGCTAGCAAGGCAAGAAGATTTGAATTGGGATTGAAGCCATGGGTGTAGAAAGAAGTCGCGGTATTGAAGATTAAGGACTTCTCTGAACTGCTGGAAAGGGCTATCATCGCAGAAGGAGGCAATGAAGCTGTAGCACGATTCAACTAGGACAAAAAGAAAGGTCAGGAAGGACCTAAAACGGGGAGCAGTGGAGGCAGCAACCCCAATAAGCGCCAGTGGAATGAGAGTCAATCATCCGGAGGCTATAGCTCCGGAGGAGAGGCTAAGAAAAGTGGGAAGTGCAGTAACTGTGGGAAGAATCACTCGAGGGAGTGCATGAAGGGGAAGAGCATTTGTTATCGTTGTGGACAACCGGGGCACATGGCTGCTCAGTTCTCGAATAAGTAGAAGGGAGGGTGTTTTTCTTGTGGAGCACCCGACCACCGAATCAAGGATTGTCCGAAGAGGAAGGGCGACGCAGGGAGTGGCAATAGAGGCTACAACAACAGCAGCAATAACAATAACAGGCTGAGCATCAGGGGGGCCAGCCAGTCAAACCAATAGACCAACGACACGCACGTTCAATATAACCGTATAGGATGCGGTGGGGTCCAAGGACGTAGTGTCAGGTATCATCCCAATGAATGATATAAATGCATATGTGTTATTCGATTCGGGTGCTACTTGCTCTTTTGTTTCCGAAGAATTTGCTAAACGGTTAGACTTACCTCGTGAAAAGTTAGAGCACCCTATGAACGTAGAAGTAGCAAACAAGGAAATTATCCCCGTAGAATGCATTAATAGGAATTATTGTGCTGAATTGCGAGGATTTAAGCTCAACGTGGATTTGATACAGATTCGTTTGGGGGAGTTCGATGTAATCCTTGGATTGGATTGGTTATTGATTCACGGAGTAGTCATCGACTGTAAGAAAAAGTGTGTACACCTGAAGACTTCTAATAAGTCGAATGTGGTATTCTATGGTAGTAAATCGCCGAGACAATCTTGTTGTCTAACAATGATGCAAGCTAAGAGATTTTTGAAGAAGGGTTGTATAGGTTATTTGGCTCACGTGGTCGATACTCATCGAGTCGAGGGCGAACCGGATCAGATACTTGTCCTAAGGGAATTCACGGATGTCTTCCCAGATGAAATTCTGGGATTATCGCCGGATAGGGAGGTAGAATTTGTAATTGATTTGGTGCCGACAGCCGCACCAATATTGAAGGCACCGTATAGAATGGCACCAGTAGAAATGAAGGAGCTGATGGTTCAATTACAGGAACTGTTAGACAAGGGTTATATTAGACCGAGCTTGTCATTATGGGGAGCGCCAGTTCTGTTCATGAAGAAGAAGGATGGTTGGATGAGGCTTTGTATCAACTATTGCGAATTGAACAAAGTCACGACTAAGAATAGGTACTCGCTGCCCAGGATAGACGATCTGTTTAATCAACTCAAGGGAGCGAAATACTTTTCAAAGATTGATTTTTGAACGGGCTATCATCAACTAAAGGTGAGACAAGAGGATATCCCGAAGACGGCGTTCATAACTCGTTATGGGTATTTCGAGTTTCTGGTAATGTCAATTGGACTGACAAATGCACCAGCTGCATTCATGGATATGATGAATAGAGTGTTCAAGCAGTACTTGGACAAGTTCGTGGTAGTATTCATCGATGACCAGATCCGGGTAGTAGCTCAAGATCGCCAGAAGAAATATACCGACTTACATCGTTAGAAACGGGACTTTGAAGTTAGTAGCTTTGTATTTTTGAAAGTATCTCCTTGGAAAGGAAAGATCCGTTTTGGGAAGAAGGGCAAATTGAGCCCTAGGTTATGGGACCGTTCGAGATTTTGAGGCGCATCGGCGAAGTGGCGTACGAGGTAGCGTTACCTCCTGAACTTGAGCACATTCACAACGTGTTTCATGTGTGAGTGTTGCGGCTGTATAAACCAGACTATAAGCACGTTATCTCCTATGAACCAATCCAAGTCGAGAAGGACTTAACGTACGAGGAAGTTCTTGTCCAGATACTCGATAGGAAAGAACAAAAGCTGAGGAATAAGATCATCCATTCTGTCAAGCTTCTCTGGAGGAATCACGTAGTTGAATATAGTTAGTAAATAAAATGTGCGAGTTAATTAATGAAAGTAGTTATTAATGAGATTATTGTCAAATTGAATAATAATATTAATAGTCAATTTAGTAATTTATTTACTAAGTGACTAAGTTATTTAATTAATGGACTAAGACCAATCATTTATTTGACCATGGATGTAGTAGTTAATAGTGTGACAAATTAATTAATTAATCAATCATTGGGTTAAATTAAATGATCCAATATTGCATTAAATAGATTTGGCTTTATTAGCCCAATCATTTAATTTTAAAGCCCAATGTGTATTTAATGTGTAATCCAAAACCTAGCCCACTTGGTAATTTAAAGGTGTAACATTAAATGATTAATTGTAGCACGTTGGGGACAACATTTTTGGGACAAACCCCTAGCATTTTTGGCAATAAGAGAGAGAGAGAGTGAGAGCAAGTTGTTTTTCAAAATTTATTTTATTTAATTAACTAGCTTGCGTTGGAGGTTGTGTGCTATACTTGATGTTGTAGCCTCTTAAGTTGTCAATTAGCCACCCTAGTGACACAAGGCTACGCATTAGCTCCATGATGACAAAAGGTAGAGGGTTCTTGCTATTATTCAATTAGTAAGCCTTTAATCCAAGGGACAACAAAGATATGGGGATATTAGTAACTCTTACATCAAGTCTACACACTAGCTTAATGATGGTAAAATGTATAGGATTTGATGGGTTAAGCCTATAATGTCGCATCACCACCCTACATTAAGTCTACACACTAGCTTAGTGATGGTAAAATGTATACTTACATTTCCTATAAGTAATATTATTGTAAGTATACCTCCTTTGGTTAGTCATTTGAGAGAGAACACTTGCATTTTATTTCCTTCATCTCCTAAGAGAGTTGAGAGCATTTGAGAGCAAAAATATTTTGAGTCACCAAGTTAGTGAAGGATTTCTAGCTATTTCATGTCCTCTTTCACAATATACTTTGGAAAGAAGAGGAGAATATCCATTAAATCTAGGTATAAATCTTCATTCTTTTAAACCCTAGTTTTCTTGTTGATATTAAATGACTAACATTATTAGTAGTAGTCACTATTGTGTTGGGATTTTTAATGCTTGTTGTTTGGTGTTTGTGGAAGAAATGGAGTATTTATTTTTATCTTGTTAGATCTATATTATTTTAAGAGTATGCTTAACAAATATGGTTTTAATTCTAAGTAATAAGATATAATGATCTTGTATGCTTTATTGATACCATGTTTAAGTTCATGAAGTTAGAATTAATTATTTATTATTTAATATTAAATAATAAACAAAGGTAATAAATAATTGATTGTTAATTAATCTTAAATAATAATTAAAGACAATTAAGATTAATAATGTGATTATTTATTATTTAATTAATAATTAAATAATAAGTAAACCTAATTTGTTATTATATAGATAATAACTAAAGATAATTAATTGATTTCCATTTAATTAATATTAAATGGTAATCAAATTAGAAATGAGCTATTTGAATATGAAGTGTTTAATAATTCCTTAATTAAACAAGTAAACTCAATTGTTTAAAGGCTTAAAAAGTGTTTAACCCTTAGAAAAAATATTCCTAAGTTAATCTATCATTAACTTAAGTTTGCTTGGGGTAAATGATAGTATGTTGTGTTATGTGCATTATGTGATTACCTTATGTGGTAGATAAGTTCCTTAGTGAACGTATAGACGTACAACTACGCAATACTAATTGATAGATCGACTTTATCAATGTTAGGTCCTTCAAAGCCAATTAGTTAAAGCTAGAATTATTTGTAGCTGAGCAGACATGCAAGTTTCTTAACTCAAACTCGAGTTATTATATTTCAAGTATGCTAGTGGATTAATTATTAACAATTATTCCACATATATAATATTTATTGATATTCTCACAATGTGCAAGTTGTTATTGATATGCAAGTTTCCTATCCTTACTCATATTGTATTGAGCAAGTCCCTTAACCCTACTCAGATTTTATTCGAGCAGGATATTATTGTATTACAAGTTATTTATTTAAGCTTGAACCTTATTTGCAAGCATGTTTTAAGTGGTTTAATTACTTTACAATTATTGCACATCGATTTTATTGATACTCGCACTTGGTGCACTTGAATTCGTACAGTCTTGAACGTGTACATTATTTAAAATTCTATAATTCATGAACTGTTTAAGATTGAGTCTGAACCCTTGTTCGGTCAGACAATTGCATGAAATTTTTATATAAAGGCTATCCAGGCCAATTGATGGTATGAATTCTTAGACTAACGTGAACACCCCTTTTATTTTAGGGGAGTACCCCACGTATCTAATATAAGATACAAACAACAGAGTTGAATGTTATGCATATACATAGCGTACGCGAGGCTGATCCCCTCAAGTACATATTCTATAGCCAGTAACCAAAGGGTTAATCAGCTATTGATTCCATTGGAAGTTTATTGTTCAAAGTGTACTTGACTATCATTTATTCTAAAAGTAGTTATTATTCTTGCTTCTGATATTCATATTGTTGAATTCGTTTTTATATTCCGTTCATCATGATATATCCTTTATTGTTATATTTAAACTTGTTGAGCAAACTAGTTGCTCATCCTTGCTATATCATGACTTTCATTGCAGTTAAACCCGATACTTCAGGGAAGGGCAAGGGTAAAGAAATGATGAAGTAATAGACTTCAAGTAGCTGACTTTGTTTTATGCTTAGTTTAATTTGCTATCAATGTAATTTGAATCCTGATTAATATTTATGGTATGTTTTGCTTTATGTATTAAGGTTATCGAATCTTGGGACTAGTAACACCTTTTTGAATGAACAACATATGTTTATTATATTCCGCATTTAGTCATTGTATGTTGTTTGGAGGTGGATGTTTGTATTGGATCGTGATGACCAGATCCGGGTATTTGAGACTCAAATTTGGGGGCGTCACAGCTATGACGTAATTCGAAAAGTCGAAAAAATAAAAAAGAGTTTTCTGCGTTTTTATGAATAGTGTTTTAGCATTTTTCTCGGAACGAAATAACAACACATATAGATAATCACATAACACATAAACTAGGTCATTATTCGACCTTAAATTACATAACACAGAATATTATCCATAAAATTTAATTTTATTAGATATTTATATCGAAAACTTAATTACAAGGCTATCCGATTTCTCGGGTCGTTACACATTTTCCCCCTTGTAAGGATTTTGTCCCCGAAATCACTACTACAAAGTTACATTAAAAAGACGGATGTAATTCCCATCATCTTTCCCTTCGAGTTCCCACACAACTTCTTTGGCCTTGCAGTTACTCCATACTACCTTCACTAAATGTATTATCTTACTTCTTCAAAAATTTGGCTAGTATTAAATTATCAGCGCTCTTTCTCTTACTTTCGCTTCCTTTATCTGTCCCTTTCTTTGGACAATTTCTTTCTTGATGATCCAATGATCCACAAGTATAACACCCGTTTTGCTTTAGATTGTAGTAATTAGGAGAGATGTGTCTTTGACACCCCCAAATTCTCTACACTTCGCTGTAGCAGATCTGGTGCTCACGTGAAACTATACAACTATAAATATTCAATAAAATATGACTTCTATCTATCCAAGGTTCACAGTATCCCATAACAGATGATAATTCATGCCAAAACGTTATCTGTGTTTGGATACCCTCACTTGGATGTATAGATTCATATCTCATGAATACCTCTTTCATATCGATATTCCCTATCTATCTGACATTCACAGTATTAACGATAAGATTGTCCATAGAACTGAGGGGCGCATTTCGGTAAAGATGGCACCTTACCGGCGCTCATTAAGTGTAACCTCAAAGCTTATAGGACTTTTAATATCATTCAAATACCCTCATTCAGATGTATAGTTCGTATAGATACTGTATTTACTTAGTACAACTATGCTAAATAAAGTAAAGATCAGAGTATAACGCATTCGATGTAATAAAGAATGATAATATATTACATATCATTAAGTTCGGTTACATCGTTCTCAGTACTAAGTTATTACAACAAAGTCTTATAAAAGACTTGAATTATTCAAAAACAATAAATAAAACTAATAAACATGTCCTTTTCCTTTGTCTGTCCCAGAAGTGCAGGGATTATCATTTAAAACTACAAAAGAAGATATATGCAAGAATGAGCTACAAATGCTCAGTAAGTTCATTTGAAAACATAAACACAATGTGTTTGATTTGAAAGATGTCAATGATGTATAATTGAGGGTTCTGTACATAAACCATATATTTCAATTAGTTATATCAGTCTTCAATGACTTAGAACCGTTTGATTTCGGATATCTGGTAGGGGATCAGCCTAACCAATATCCTAGAACTATGCATATCATCCTACAATTTTATGTCGATATATAATCAACATTTACCAGCACCTTATATCAAGGTGTTTCAGTTCACCTTACATCAAGGTGTTCCATTTCTCATTATAAGATGTCGTACCAAAATAATTTGGTTTGACACAACAATTTACGCTCGAATAAACAATATATGAATAATGATTCATTTCTTAAGTTATGCTAAACAAGAACCAATAACTTCACAATAATTGATAGCAAGATGTAATAGACTTGCTTAAATATAACAAGGTTAGAAGATTTGCCTCGTATGTCTTTTACAGTTAATATAACGGTCTAAACGTTCGTCGTAAATCCTACACGATTATAAGTTAATGTAGACAAATAAGCGTTTAATGATTAAATCTTTTAAGTTTTATTTCGGGTATCATAACCGCATATAAATAAGACTTCTGCTACAATATATGAAATAATTTTAGCATTATAACTGCTTACAGAATGAATATTTTTCAACTATATTTAAAATAAATTGAGCATTATAACTACTTGAAAAATGAATAGTCGATTACTATGGTTGAAATAAATTGGGCATTATAGCTGCTTATAAAATGAATATTCGGCTATTATATTTGAGAAAATTTTAGCATTATAACTGCTTATAAAATGAATATTCGCCTATTATATTTGAGAAAATTTAATTTAATAAACACATAATTTACATATACAAATCTTATTAGGGTTCAGAATATTACATTCACCCCCACTAATAAGAATTTTGTCCTCGAAATTACAGTATATGTTACAAAAATAAATGTGGGTAGTTGTCTCGCATTTTACTCTCGAGCTCCCACGTAGCTTCCTCTATGTTTTGATTTCTCCAAATAACCTTGACTGAAGGTATCACTTTATTCCGTAGATTTTGTTCTTTCCTATCTATGATTTCAATAGGAACTTCTTCATATGATAAATCTTTCTCGATCTGAATAGGCTCGTAATCTATAACGTGTTTATAATCAGGTTTGTATGGTAGTAACACGGACATATGAAACACGTTATGGATATGTTCTAACTCAAGAGGTAAGGCTACCTCATAAGCTACTTCACCTATCCTTCTCAATATCTGAAATGGTCCAATGAATCTCAGACTCAATTTTCCCTTCTTGCCGAAATGTATTTTGCCTTTCCACAGAGAAACTTTTAAAAACACGTGACTACTGACATCGAAATCTTATAGCTTCCTATGTTAATCTGCATATTTCTTTTGTCGATCTTGAGACGCTTGCAATCTTCCTCGTATAATTCGAACTACCTCAGCGATTTGTTGAACTATTTCGGGTCCTAGCATTTGTCGCTCACCGACTTCGTCCCAACATAAAGGTGTCCTACATTTCCTTCAATACAAAGCTTCAAATGGTGGCATTCCTATGATAGCATGATAGCTATTGTTGTAAGCAAACTCTACCAAAGGTAACTGATCTTCCCAACTTCCCTTGAAGTCCATGATACAAGTGCGCAACATGTCCTCCAATGTTTGAATTGTTCTTTCACTCTGACCATCCATTTGTGGGTGATAAGTTGTGCTTAATCTCAACTGGGTTCTAAATGTTTCTGGAGACTTGTCCAAAAATTTAAGGTAAATCGTGGGTCTCGATCTGATACTATAGAAACAGGGACTCCATGTCTAGAAATAACTTCATTGATGTAAAGTTTGGCTAATTGGTCAAGACTGAAGTTAACTTTTATAGGTATAAAATGAGCTGATTTGATAAGACAATCTACAATTACCCAAATGGCATTGTGACCTTTCTGTGTATTTGGGAGACCAACTACAAAATCCATGGTAATATGTTCCCATTTCCACTCAAGAATTTCTAAGGGCTGTAGTAATCCACTCGGCTTTTGGTGTTCAGCTTTAACCTTTGACACGTTAAACATTTACTTACCCACTCTGCTATTTCTCTTTTCATGTTAGACAATCAAAAGTGTCAGCTTAAATCTTTGAATATTTTTGTACTACCTGGATGTACAACGAACTTAGAACTATGGGCTTCATTCAGTATTTCATCTTTCAATTCTTGTACTAAGGGTACCCAAATTCTATCTTCGTACCTCAGTACCCCATCCATATCCACTCTAAATTTGTTATTCTTCTTATGGGTTATTTCAGTCTTACACTTCTGACACTCTGCATCAGTCTCCTGTAGTCCCTTGATTCTCTCTAACAAAGTTGAACCATTTTCCACAACAAATAACTTTTGGGTAGAATTCACTGGAACTCTTACCTCGATCTCAAGTTTGTCAAACTCTTTTATCAGTACCTCGTTGTTGGTTATTATATTCAACTTTTCTTGGTTCTTCCTACTTAATGCGTCTGCTACGATGTTGGCTTTCTCGGGGTGATATAAAATTTCACAGTCGAAATCCTTTATCAACTCTAGCCATCTCCTCTGCCTCATATTTAACTCCTTCTGCGTGAAAATATACTTCAGACTTTTATGATCTGTGTATATCTCACACTTCTCTCCATACAAGTAATGCCTCCAAATTTTTAAGGCAAATACTACCGCAGCTAACTCAAGATCATGCGTAGAATACCTCTTCTCATAATCTTTGAGTTGTCGTGATGCATACGCAACACCTTCCCATGTTGCATTAACACACAACCCAATCCCTTGTGTGATGCATCACTATAAACAACAAGGCCCCATGTATCATCTGGTAAGGATAACACTGGTGCCAAGCTCAATCGTTTCTTCAACTCTCGGAAGCTTTCTTCACATTTATCCGTCCAGACGTACTTTACCGTCTTTCGAGTTAAATTGGTTAGCGGGGTTGCTTTTTTTGAAAAATCCTATATAAAACGCCGATAGTACCCTGCTAAACGAAGAAAACTTCGTACTTCTGTTGGAGTTGTTGGTTGTTCCCATTTTCACAACTGCCTCTATCTTTGTTGGATCCACCGCTATTCCATTCTTGTCAATTACATGACCCCAAGAACTGGACTCGTTCCAACCAAAACTCACACTTAGAAAACTTTGCGTAAAGTTGTTCCTTGCGTAATATCTCTAATACGCTTCTTAAGTGTTTAGCATGCTTCTCCTTCGTTCTTGAGTATACTAAAATATCGTCAATGAACACTACGACATATTTATCTAAGCATGGTTTAAACACTCGGTTCATCAAGTCTATGAATGTTGCCGGCGCATTTATTAATCCAAAAGACATCACAAGAAACTCATAATGTCCGTAGCGTGTTCTAAATGCTCTCTTTGGCACATCTTCTTTTCTTACCTTTAACTGATGATAACCTGATCGTAGGTCAATCTTTGAAAAGTGTTTGGCCCCTTTCAACTGGTCAAACAAATCATCAATTTGTGGTAAAGGATATTTATTTTTTATGGTCAACTTATTTAATTCTCTATAGTCAACACATAACCTCAACGTTCCATCCTTTTTCTTTACAAACAACACCGGTGCTCCCCAAGGTGAAACACTAGGTTGTATGTATTTCTTGTCTAAGAGTTCCTATAACTGCACAAGTAACTCCTTCAACTCTACTGGTGCCATCCAGTATAGTGCCTTCGAAACTGGCGCCGTACCAGGTGTAAGATCGATAACAAACTCGATCTCCCTATTCGAAGGTAGACCTAGTAATTCATCTAGAAACACATCCAGAAATTCTCTAACTATAGGTATTTGCTCTAGCTTTGCTCCTTCCTTTTGAGTATCTACTATATATGCCAAATAACCTGTACAACTCTTCCTAAGCAATCTTTCTTCTTACATTACTGTCAGACATCGAGATCGCTTAGGTGAACAACCACCGTTGAACACTACCTTTGACTTCGACTCAGTCAACAAGTTTACACGTTTCCGATGGCAGTCAATCATTGCATTATGATTAACCAACCAATCCATGCCTAAGATTATATCGAATATCCCTAGCTGTATAGGAAAGAGGTCTACAAGAAACTTGTGTCCCTTAATCTCTACATTACAATCTTTATATACAATTTTAACGGGAATTATCTCTCGATTTACAATTTCTACATTGAAAGGTATGTCTAAGTCTTCGCATGGCATATTCAAGTTTTTAGCAAAGCTATTAGACACAAATGAACAAGTAGCACCAGAGTCGAATAACACATATGCATTTAAAGTGTCGATAGGGATGATACCTGTCACCACGTCCTGTGAAGCAACATCATCCCTCATCGTCATATTAAATGTTCTGGCAGTTGGATGACTCTGACCTCTAGCTCCTGCTACTGTTGGTTTGAGGGTGTTGTTTGTGGTTTGATTTCCTCCCCCAGTTTGGTTCCTATTCTTTGGATAATTTCTAGATATGTGACCCGTTGTGCCACAATTATAACATTTAAAATTCTGATTGCCTTGAGTGATAGTATTATTATTCTTCTTAGGACAATCAGAAGAATAATGGCCCTCCTGACCACAACTATAACAGTTAACCACCTTCCTACGACATACTCCCTGATGGTTCTTTCCACATGTGACACAACGTTCCACCTTGTTATTCTGATTTTTGTTGGTGGTGTTGTTATTATTGTAATTATTCCCCTTTTTCCAAAGTTAGTAGAAAAAGTGGTATCCCAATTCTTCTTGTTGTTATTATTTCCCCCTGTACTCACTTCTCCTTTGAATTTCCCCCCTTCATTCTGACTCCTCTTCTCCTTATGAAATTTTAGAATATTTTCATTCTCGGTCTCAGCTATGATAGCCTACTCAAGAATCTCTGAAAACATCTTCAACTGGAAGATTGATATTCTACTCCTTATCTGAGGTTTTAACCCTTCCTCAAATCCTCAAATCTCCTAGTTTTTCTTGTCTCAGAGTTTACTTGATGTGGGGCAAAACGAGACAATTCGTTAAACTTGTCTGTATACTGAGATACAGTCATTTCCCCTTGTTTTAGTTCTAGAAATTTAACCTCCATTCGGTCTTGCATGGTTTGTGGAAAATAATTTTCAAAGAATAGTTCTTTGAACCTTACCCAAGGAATTACCCCTTCATTGGCCCTGATTTTTGTTGTTTCCCACCAGAAGTTTGCCTCACCTTTTAGGAAAAAGGTCGTAAAGATTGTCTTTTGTTCCTCACTTACATTTGTTACAGTGAAAAACGTTTCCATTTCAGTTACCCAAGTTTGGGCTTCAACTGGATCCACAGTTCCCTTGAACTCAGGTGGTCCAACGGTTTTAAAGTCCTTAAACGTTGACCTATGTGGGTTATTTGTGTTGGGCTGGTGTGGTGGATGACCTTTTAAAGCTCCTAATAGTAAGTCTACTAGTTGTTGGGTGGGGTTGGGTTCATTAGTCTCATTTCGGGTTTGGTTTCTTCGTCCTGATGCCATGATTCTAAAATAAAAAAAAACAAGTATAAATTCAAGTATATACTACACATAGAACTAACAATTTGATTGTACAAACACAATTTGTATATCACATGCAGAACGGTTACATATTCGACTAGTGGTTTATACTACCACTAGTTAGTACAGAAGATTTCCTATTTTACAACCCAAAATATTTATAATACAAACTACATCAAACAAACTTAAGTACTAAACTAGACTGAACGATCACGTGTCTCCTTATAAGCAGCCTGAACCATATGACAGACCACTGATCTATCTATCATATAATCTACCTTCCTCTCCTCGACGGGATACCTAAGCACCCGACGCTCTAAGCCTTGGAATGTATCCCGACATCCCTTGTCAGCTCGGTACAACTGCATCTGAGCATCTTGTCTTTCCTTCTGGGTATTGTGGAGAAGTGTTCTAAGACTGCGAGTGGTATCCCTCTCACTCTCTAATAAACCTTCAGCTACATACGCTCGAAAATTGGCAGCCTCTAAATCTACGGATGACTGCTGGACTAATCCCGTCACTATCTCCTCGTGTTTATCAACACGCATCATCTGGCTCCCTCCAATCTCCTCATCAGGATCAGGATCTACTAGCTGTCCATCTATGGGATGTTCAGCCTCCTCAGCATCTAGTATCTCCTGGTCGTGCAGAAGTTTTTCCTCCTCTGGGTCCTCCTCCTCTGGGTCCTCCTCCTCTGGTGACCCTAGTGCGGGATATATTTCTTCTGGATCATCTTCTGACTCACTCTCTATCAGCCACCCTACCATGGGTTGATCTATAACTGCGAGGTCATTCCAATTTGTCTCTAACATCCTACAAAAGAATTTTAGTTGTTTAGTATTAAAGCGAAGCAAATTTACACAAAATATAAAGCTTTTAAGATTATTTTATGTATAATTAAGTATTTTACGGACTCAATGACTATATCCTAAGGTAATTCCTAACTACCTTAGAGCTATAATCTACAGCTTTGATACCAACCTGTGACGCCCCCAAATTCTCTACACTTCCCTGTAGCAGATCTGGTGCTCACGTGAAACTATACAACTATAAATATTCAATAAAATATGACTTCTATCTATCCAAGATTCACAGTATCCCATAACAGATGATAATTCATGCCAGAACGTTATCTGTGTTTGGATACCCTCACTTGGATGTATAGATTTATATCTCATGAATACCTCTTTCATATCGATATTCCCTATCTATCTAACATTCACAGTATTAACGATAAGATTGTCCATAGAACTGAGGGCGCATTCCGGTAAAGATGGCACCTTACCGGCGCTCATTAAGTGTAACCTCAGAGCTTATAGGACTTTCAATATCATTCAAATACCCTCATTCAGATGTATAGTTCGTATAGATACTGTATTTACTTAGTACAACTATGCTAAAGAAAGTAAAGATCAGAGTATAACGCATTCGATGTAATAAAGGATGATAATATATTACATATCATTAAGTTCGGTTACATCGTACTCAGTACTAAGTTATTACAACAAAGTCTTATAAAAGACTTGAATTATTCAAAAACAGTAAATAAAACTAATAAACATGTCCTTTTTCTTTGTCTGTCCCAGAAGTGCAGGGATTATCATTTAAAACTGCAAAAGAAGATATATGCAAGAATGAGCTACAAATGCTCAGCAAGTTCATTTGAAAACGTAAACACAATGTGTTTGATTTGAAAAATGTCAATGATGTATAATTGAGGGTTCTGTTCATGAACCATATATTTCAATTAGTTCTATCAGTCTTCAATGACTTAGAACCGTTTGATTTCGGAAATCTGGTAGGGGATCAGCCTAACCAATATCCGAGGAGTATGCATATCATCCTACAATTTTATGTCGATATATAATCAACATTTACCGGCACCTTATATCAAGGTGTTTCAGTTCACCTTACATCAAGGTGTTCCATTTCTCAGTATAAGATGTCGTACCAAAACAATTTGGTTTGACACAACAATTTACGCTCGAATAAACAATATATGAATAATGATTCATTTCTTAAGTTATGCTAAACAAGAACAAATAACTTCACAATAATTGATAGCAAGATGTAATAGACTTGCTTAAATATAACAAGGTTAGAAGATTTGCCTCGTATGTCTATTACAGTTAATATAACGGTCTAAACGTTCGTCGTAAATCCTACACGATTATAAGTTTATATAAACAAATATGCGTCTAACAATCACTACAAAAAAAAAGGTCATTGCCGACGGCAGTTCCCATCGCCAATGACCCCCACGCCGTCGCCATTGTCTCATTCTCGACGGCATCCATCCGTCGCCATTCCCGTCGCCCCAGAGGTCGTCGCCCCTGACGCCCGTCGATCGCCGTCGATGATAAGGTCATTGGCGACGGCGGCAATGGCGACGGCGCGCCGTCGATAGTGACACAATGGCGACGGCGACAGGCGACGACAAAGTCCGTCTGTAATGAGCACATGGATTTGCAACTAGTCATTAGCGACGGGGGGGTTGCCGTCGTTAATGACCTGTATGCCGTCGGCAATGGCATTTTTTAATTTTTTTAATTTTTTTTTTTTACCAATTCCCCTGTTCATTTACATATACATAATTGTACCTGTTATAAACTAATGAAAAACAAATATTTCTTCACAAACGGATGTCAATAACAATCAAATAGTTACATACATAAACCATCAACCTAAGTATATATACAAAACTTTGTACAACTCAAAAACTTTATAAGTTTATACATGAAAGTCAAAATAATAACATAAACTAACTACAGCCCCAGATCAGGAGTGCCAGTACAATCATCGCTGCCATCTATCGTATGTCCGGTCCCATCGCCAGTCCCAGCGCCGGTCCCACCCTTCATCGTCTCATCAGCTCGGCGGTCATCACCTACTCCTCCACGGTCACCTCCTGTGCTGCTGCCTCCACCACCACGAGTCTCATCAACAAGACCCTACAAAATTAAAATATTAATAACGAAGTCGAAAAGAGAGCATATTTAAATTAGTTTAGTTTGTGTTCTTTAAGTTTTCTTAAGTTAGGCGAACGGACTGATAACTCGGCTTTCGGATATCGGAATCGAGTCCCGTAAGTTGTAACGCGTGCCTAATACCTACGAGGTGCTATGTCTAGGTCCGCGCGTCGTTTTGACGCCCGAGACGGGTTTTGGTCTCTTTTTCGTCTATTGTTCTAAGTTTTCTTAAGTTAGGTGAACGGACTGATAACTCGGCTTCCGGATATCGGAATCGAGTCCCGTAAGTTGTAACACGTGGCTAATACTTACGAGGTGCTATGTCTAGGTCCGCGCATCGTTTTGACGCCCGAGGCGGGTTTTGGTCTCTTTTTCGACTATTGTTCTACGTTTTCTTAAGTTAGGCGAACGGACTGATAACTCGGCTTCCGGATATCGGAATCGAGTCCCGCAAGTTGTAACGCATGCCTAATACCTACGAGGTGCTATGTCTAGGTCCGCGCGTCGTTTTGACGCCCGAGGCGGGTTTTGGTCTCTTTTTTGACTATTGCTCTAAGTTTTCTTAAGTTAGGCGAACGGACTGATAACTCGGCTTTCGGATATCAGAATCGAGTCCCGTAAGTTGTAACACGTGCCTAATACCTACGAGATGCTATGTCTAGGTCCGCGTGTCGTTTTGACGCCCGAGGCGGGTTTTGGTCTCTTTTTCGACTATTGCTCTAAGTTTTCTTAAGTTAGGCGAACGGACTGATAACTCGGCCTCCGGATATCAGAATCGAGTCCCGTAAATTGTAACGCGTGCCTAATACCTACGAGGTGCTATGTCTAGGTCCGCGCGTCGTTTTGACGCCCGAGGCGGGTTTTGGTCTCTTTTTCGACTATTGATCTAAGTTTTCTTAAGTTAGGCGAACGGACTGATAACTCGGCTTCCGGCTATCAGAATCGAGTCCCGTAAGTTGTAACGCATGCCTAATACCGACGAGGTGCTATGTCTAGGTCCGCGCGTCGTTTTGACGCCCGAGGCTGGTTTTGGTCTCTTTTTTGACTATTGCTCTAAGTTTTCTTAAGTTGGCGAACGGACTGATAACTCGGCCTCCGGATATCAGAATCGAGTCCCGTAAGTTGTAATGCGTGCCTAATACCTACGAGGTGCTATGTCTAAGTCCGCGCGTCGGTTTGACGCCCGAGGCGGGTTTTGGTCTCTTTTTCGACTATTGCTCTAAGTTTTCTGAAGTTAGGCGAACGGACTGATAACTCGTCTTCCGGATATCGGAATCGAGTCCCGTAAGTTGTAATGCGTGCCTAATACCTACGAGTTGCTATGTCTAGGTCCGCGCGTCGTTTTGACGCCCGAGGCGGGTTTTGGTCTCTTTTTCGACTATTGCTCTAAGTTTTCTTAAGTTAGGCGAACAGACTGATAACTCGGCTTCCGGATATCAGAATCGAGTCCCGTAAGTTTCAATGCGTGCCTAATACCTACGAGGTGCTATGTCTAACTCCGCGCGTCGTTTTGACATCCGAGGTGGGTTTTGGTCTCTTTTTCGACTATTGCTTTAAGTTTTCTTAAGTTAGGCGAACGGACTGATAACTCGGCTTCCGGATATCAGAATCGAGTCCCGTAATTTGTAACGCGTGCCTAATACCTACGAGGTGCTATGTCTAGGTCCGCGCGTCGTTTTGACGCCCGAGGCGGGTTTTGGTCTCTTTTTCGACTATTGCTCTAAGTTTTCTGAAGTTAGGCGAACGGACTGATAACTCGGCTTCCAGATATCGGAATCGAGACCCGTAAGTTGTAACGCATGCCTAATACCTACGAGGTGCTATGTCTAGGTCCGCGCGTCATTTTGACGCCCGAGGTGGGTTTTGGTGTCTTTTTTGACTATTGCTCTAAGTTTTCTTAAGTTAGGCGAACGGACTGATAACTCGGCCTCCGGATATCAGAATCGAGTCCCGTAAGTTGTAACGCGTGCCTAATACCTATGAGGTGCTATGTCTAGGTCCGCGCGTCGGTTTGACGCCCGAGTCGGGTTTTGGTCTCTTTTTCGACTATTGCTCTAAGTTTTCTGAAGTTAGGCGAACGGACTGATAACTCGTCTTCCGGATATCGGAATCGAGTCCCGTAAGTTGTAACGCGTGCCTAATACCTATGAGGTGCTATGTCTAGGTCCGCGCATCATTTTGACGCCCGAGGTGGGTTTTGGTCTCTTTTTTGACTATTGCTCTAAGTTTTCTTAAGTTAGGCGAACGGACTGATAACTCGGCCTCCGGATATCAGAATCGAGTCCCGTAAGTTGTAACGCGTGCGTAATACCTACGAGGTGCTATGTCTAGGTCCGCGCGTCGTTTTGACGCCCGAGGCGGGTTTTGGTCTCTTTTTTGACTATTGCTCTAAGTTTTCTTAAGTTAGGCGATAGGACTGATAACTTGGCTTCCGGATATCAGAATCGAGTCCCGTAAGTTATAACGCGTGCGTAATACCTACGAGATGCTATGTCTAGGTCCGCGTGTCATTTTGACGCCCGAGGCGGGTTTTGGTCTCTTTTTCGACTATTGCTCTAAGTTTTCTTAAGTTAGGCGAACGGACTGATAACTCGGCCTCCGGATATCAGAATCGAGTCCCGTAAGTTGTAACGCGTGCCTAATACCTACGAGGTGCTATGTCTAGGTCCGCACGTCGGTTTGATGCCCGAGGCGGGTGTTGGTCTCTTTTTCGACTATTGCTCTAAGTTTTCTGAAGTTAGGCGAACGGACTGATAACTCGGCCTCCGGATATCAGAATCGAGTCCCGTAAGTTGTAATGCGTGCCTAATACCTACGAGTTGCTATGTCTAGGTCCGCGCGTCGTTTTGACGCCCGAGGCGGGTTTTGGTCTCTTTTTTGACTATTGCTCTAAGTTTTCTTAAGTTAGGCGAACGGACTGATAACTCGGCTTCCGGATATCAGAATCGAGTCCCGTAAGTTGTAATGCGTGCCTAATACCTACGAGGTGCTATGTCTAGGTCCGCGCGTTGTTTTGACGCCCGAGACGGGTTTTGGTCTCTTTTTCGACTATTGCTCTAAGTTTTCTTAAGTTAGGCGAACGGACTGATAACTCGGCCTCCGGATATCAGAATCGAGTCCCGTAAGTTGTAACGCGTGCCTAATACCTACGAGGTGCTATGTCTAGGTCCGCGCGTCATTTTGACACCCGAGGCGGGTTTTGGTCTCTTTTTCGACTATTGCTCTAAGTTTTCTTAAGTTAGGCGAACGAACTGATAACTCGGCCTCCGGATATCAGAATCGAGTCCCGTAAGTTGTAACGCATTCCTAATACCTACGAGGTGCTATGTCTAAGTACGCGCGTCGTTTTGACATCCGAGGCGGGTTTTGGTCTCTTTTTCGACTATTGCTTTAAGTTTTCTTAAGTTAGGCGAACGGACTGATAACTCGGCTTCCGGATATCAGAATCGAGTCCCGTAATTTGTAACGCGTGCCTAATACCTACGAGGTGCTATGTCTAGGTCCGCGCGTCGTTTTGACGCCCGAGGGGGGTTTTGGTCTCTTTTTCGACTATTGCTCTAAGTTTTCTGAAGTTAGGCGAACGGACTGATAACTTGGCTTCCGGATATCAGAATCGAGTCCCGTAAGTTGTAACGCGTGCCTAATACCTACGAGGTGCTATGTCTAGGTCCGCGCATCATTTTGACGCCCAAGGTGGGTTTTGGTGTCTTTTTTGACTATTGCTCTAAGTTTTCTTAAGTTAGGCGAACGGACTGATAACTCGGCCTCCGGATATCAGAATCGAGTCCCGTAAGTTGTAACGCGTGCCTAATACCTATGAGGTGCTATGTCTAGGTCCGCGCGTCGGTTTGACGCCCGAGGCGGGTTTTGGTCTCTTTTTCGACTATTGCTCTAAGTTTTCTGAAGTTAGGCGAACGGACTGATAACTCGTCTTCCGGATATCGGAATCGAGTCCCGTAAGTTGTAACGCGTGCCTAATAC
The DNA here is from genome assembly GCA_034770075.1 of Aralia elata. NCBI lineage: Eukaryota > Viridiplantae > Streptophyta > Magnoliopsida > Apiales > Araliaceae > Aralia > Aralia elata. Next base: position 55,266,285 of record CM068385.1, read on the forward strand.
CTAGAGGTGCTATGTCTAGGTCCGCGCGTCATTTTGACGCCCGAGGTGGGTTTTGGTCTCTTTTTTGACTATTGCTCTAAGTTTTCTTAAGTTAGGCGAACGGACTGATAACTCGGCCTCCGGATATCAGAATCGAGTCCCGTAAGTTGTAACGTGTGCCTAATACCTACGAGGTGCTATGTCTAGGTCCGCGCATCGTTTTGACGCCCGAGGTGGGTTTTGGACTCTTTTTCGACTATTGCTCTAAGTTTTCTGAAGTTAGGCGAACGGACTGATAACTCGGCTTCCGGATATCAGAATCGAGTCCAGTAAGTTGTAACGCGTGCCTAATACCTACGAGGTGCTATGTCTAGGTCCGCGCATCGTTTTCACGCCTGAGGCGGGTTTTGGTCTCTTATTCGACTATTGCTCTAAGTTTATATAAGCAATATAATTACAAATTCTATGAATTAAATAAGGACATACATTAATAATTGTTTTTACTTGTCGAATATGTGGAGGAAAGATGTTGGCCAAGACAACCGCACATACACGGATGGCCTCCTCACGGACTATACCCATGAACTCGTCAGCAGATGTGGTAGGATCTATGGATCCGTGGACAACCTCCTGAGCAAGCTTGTAGATCCGCTCGCGTGATGGTGCGCCTGACTGGACAACTCTGCTCGTCATGCACCCCTCTACGATCCGCCGAAAAAAATCGTCAGATAATGAAGGGCCGGCACCCGATCCACTCGCACCACTAGCTCCGGTGGGTGGGCGACGCTGAGATCTCGCAACAGGGACTAAAGTGTAGGCTGAGACTCGGGGACTGCCAACAACTCTACCTTTGTTCGCCCCCCCCCCCCCCCCGTAGCCTGCAGCCAGTCCTCCATCTCCTCATTAGCGTGCGTCGCCTCATCTATGTCACCGTCCCCTCTCTGGCTGCTCCGAGCCCCAGCAAGGTCCTCGAACCGTTGCTGAAAAAAACACATAAATATATGAAAAAGCACAGTATGTTAAAAGAATACAAATGAAAACTTGTGATTTTAAATACATACTAAATAAAAGAATTAACTAACTTACCGCAATGCCCTCTGCCTCAGGTGAGATATAACCACCTTCACCTTTCTTCTGGTGGGTGTGCCACCAAAACTCTAAGCGCGATGGTGGGTGCTTAAGACTAACCTCGAGTCTATCCCTATAAAGGTCGTACGACTGAGACCCCGTGCAGTGTGGGAGACGACTCTGCTGCCGAGCCGCTGTACGCTGTGCTGACTTCTTCTGGAACGCAGCGCCCTCCCAAATGCTGCACATCTGCTCCCACACTGCAGCACCAATAAAATCTGGCCGGACATCTCTAAGTGTCTGTCCATCAGCCATCTTGCTCTGGGCCTTTTTCTTGCAGTCGTGGACCCACTTCTGCAAGTTCATCTCTAAATATAATCGAAGAACGGTCAAGCCATGGGCTTCCTGCCCGTCCTCAAATCGATAATATCTCTGCACATTACACATTACATTATTAGTAGACAATATAAATCGACATGTCAAAGTTTAATAATTACATTATAGAAAACTAACATTTTAAATCTTGTTTACCCGAAATTCGTCTATAATCAACTAGCGTGAGCGGTCATCCACATCTGCCCACCTTATCCACGCGCTCGAGAATCGGTTGCGCACGATCCCAAGCAACGTGTTCCTTGGAGTCGCGTCAAGGATACTGCAAGTGAAATTAATACAATATACATTTGTTGTTTAATACATATGAAAATTCTAAATGATAAAATTCTAAGCAAATATATTATTAATACAACATGATCAAGCCCCTAAGGCATATACCTGTTTGAGACAATTGAAGCAAACAATTAATACAATTACCTGTGGTCCCCGACGCGGCATATATGAGGCGCCTGGGGGGGATTCCCTAGCAAACCACGTGCTAGTCCCCGCGGAGGCCTACGCCGATCACCTATTTGAGAACAATATGTGAATGAATATCATGACAATATACAATATAAAAAATTAGTCATAATATTGACTTCAGCATTTAACATATAATTATACCTGAAGATCCGGCCTGATCATCACCCCCACGACCTCCACGGCCCCCACGGCCAGCACGCCCACCGCGATCACCGTGTGGTGTACGGGCCATATGTCTATAACTGTAAATAAATCAACTTAAAATTATATGATAAAGTGTAATCACAGTAATAATCAAAGATAGACTATCATAATTGCACCACTAGAAACTATTACATACGGATACAACTAAAAAATCAAAAATAGTAATCATAAATCAATTTTTCACCTTAATTAATAGAATAATATAAGTTACACCATCATGATTGCACTACTACAAACTATTACAACATGATCAAGCCCCTAAGGCATAAATAGTGCATACTCCTAATCATTTATATCATCAAAGCCATCAATATCAGAATCTTCATCTTCGAGCTGTAGCTCTTCATTCTCGCTGTCATCACCATCTTCGTCATCCTCAATGATTTCTTCATTTATATCTTCCTCCTCTGCAACATCTTCTTCACTTTCGACAGTGACGACATCATCCTCATCTTCACTAGACTCACTAATAACTGTCACATCAGCTGGTGTGACACTAGTTGACTCGACTTATAAAGGTTCATCGTCTGGACGAGGAGCTGTGCCTTGAAAACCACGGGCTTTGGTGGTTATAACAGCATACCATGAGCTTGCAGGAGTCTTAACACTCCGTGCGTAGTACACCTGTGTTGCTTGACTTGCTAAAATAAAAGGCTCGTCTGAGTTTAATTTTGATTTAACATTCACTGTCACTAGTCCTGATTTTTTATCTACTCTAACTCCATTTTCAACATCAAACCAATGACAATTGAAGCAAACCAACTCTTTTTGACCCCAATATTTGAGAACGACGACTTCTAGCAAGCGTCCATACCAGTCATCCCAAAGGTTATCGTAGCAACTACCTTTAACCACAACGCCAGAATCAGATGAAGCGACTTCCCCAATATCGCAGCACTTAAATCTGTAACCGTTAACAATGCAAAATTTATAAGTATCTACAGATCTTTCAGGACCATCAGCTATAAGCTTAAGCCGAATGTCAGCTTTATCATCTGCGAGGACCTAATGTACAGTAACACAAAAATAACAAACAATAATTATTTGGGACCTAAGATTCATTCATGAGGGTAAATGCACTAAGGTATTGATTTAAGAGACTTACTACATTTTTAAACCATTGCACAAATTCTCTATTTCTCAAATTTTGCAAGTCCCCGTCCGATATAATCGGATTCACTTCACGTATCTCAGCATCATATTGACTGCAGTATAGGTATGCACTTAATATAAATGCAAGATACTTATAATATTTACAATCGACATAGTTATTACTACTTACTTAATGTATGGTGCTACTTCATTCATGTTTACAAATGCATACAATGTGGCAGCTGCATACTCATTATCGGTTAAGAATCGCCTTTTTTTCCCGCCGAATGGATGTACAGGATGACTAAAGGCCGTTAATTCTCCATTGTCCTCGTGTGCAACAGCCTCATTCCTCCGTAAGCGATTGTGCCTCGTCTGAACATTCGGCTCAAAGTACAATGAGCATAAATTAACAAGCTCCTCCATAACATAACTTTCAGCAATTGACCCCTCTACACGGGCTCTATTCTTCACCTTTTGCTTTAGACGTCGCATATATCTACGTGGGTTTTTATATGCATGGATACATTAGAAAACAAGAATGAACAGTTTAACGTATTTAAAACATTAATGTCATTACCTCTCGAATGGATACATCCATCTATATTGCACGGGACCACCAAACTTGGCTTCGTATGGCAGGTGAATAGGCAAATGCTCCATTGAATCAAAAAACGATGGAGGGAATATCATTTCTAACTTGCACATTATTTCCACTATCTGCATCTCCATTTTATCTATGTCTCTGAGCTGGAGCTCTGTTAAGCATAGATCTCTAAAGAAATTAGAAAGTTCTGTCAGTGCTTCAACCACACGTTTCGGTAACAAGTCGATAAATGCCACGGGGATCAGCTTCTGCATGAAAACGTGACAATCATGACTTTTTAGACCCCGAAACTTCAGCTCTTCAACTTTACAACACCTTGCTATATTTGAAGCATATCCATCTGGGAGCTTTAGTCCACTGATCCAATTACATAGCAATATCAACTGTTCTCTGGTCAAAGTATAATCAGCTTTAGGCGTTACCTTCTTACCACCCTCCTGATACAGCCACAAATGTTCTCGAATGTTCATTTCTGCTAAATCAAGTCTCGACTTGTTGTTGTCCTTTGTTCTACCACTGACATCTAGGACTGTATAAAAAATGTTATCAAATACATTCTTTTCGGTATGCATCGGATCTAAACAATGACGGATGCAGAGTGTAGCCCAATAAGGCAGCTCAAAGAACATGCAACGATGGGTCCAGTTGTGAACCTGACCATAACCATAAGCTCGCTCTAGTCTGTGATTCTTCCCTGGAGGTGGAAAATTCAAGTGAGTAAGCCAACTCAACACTGCTGTCCCAGAAAGACGGTCAGGTACTTGACGTTTCTCTGTTTTTCGATTGAATTGTCTACTCATCCGTCGATAACGATGTTCAATAGGCAAAAACTGTCTAGAAGTTGCAAAGAAACTAATTTTCCCCCCATGTTTGAGCCGCATAGCTTTAACTGACCCCATGCACACGGGACATGACAAGCCCCCGTGAGTCGACCATCTACTGATCATTCCTAATGCCGGGAAGTCATTTATGGTCCACAGTAAACCTGCCCTTATTTCAAAGTTTTGTTTAAGAGATACATCATAAGTTTGAACCCCTTTATCCCACAACATCTTCAACTCATCAACTAATGGCCTGAGGTAGACATTAATGTCTTTACTTGGACTCTTATCACCCGGAATCAATAAAGGCATGAACATGTAGGGATCTTTCATGCACATCGAAGGTGGAAGGTTATACACAACAATAATCACTGGCCAAGTTGAGTAGGGCTTGGTGTAAGACCCATTAAACGGATTAAAGCCATCCGTAGCAAGTCCAAGCCTAACATTGCGCACCTCGTTAGCAAACGAGGGGTGCTTTCTGTCAAAATTTTTCCACTCAAGCCCATCTGCCGGGTGCGTCAGTTGACCTTCCACTATGTCCCGTGTAGAGTGCCACCTCATATCATCGGCGGTATGTGTTGACATGAACAACCGCTGAAGCCTCGGTGCAATGGAAAAGTAACGTAAGATCTTTCTCGCCACATCTTTTCCCTTTTTCAAGCGTTGTTCATAGTATCTACTTGTACCGCAGATATCACATGACCTCTTATCTTTATTATCATCACCGTAATACAACATACAATCATTCTCACAAGCATCAATCTTCTCATACCCTAGATTAAGCCTTTTGACCAGTTTCTTCACGTCATAGTACGATTCCGGTAACTTATTGCCTGCCGGTAAGAACTCCTTCACAATGTTGAGCAGTTCATTAAAACCTCTCTCACTGCAGTCATGCTCGTTCTTGAAGTGTAAAAGCTTAGTCACTGCAGATAACACGGTGTGTTTTTCGTGTCCGTCATACAGTGGCATCGCTGATTCATGCAATAACTGATAGAAACCCTTAGCCCCGTCATTCGGCTCTTGCTCGACGCTACCGTCATCCCTATTTGTATTCCACTGAAAGAATGAACCAGCAGCTTCGACTATCATGTTAGTACAGTCAAAGATTTCGTCACCTCTAGATTCCGGTTCGGATTCATGTTCATCCAACCAGGTTTCCCCATGATAGATCCATGTCGTATAGCCCTGCTTGAACCCATATGCAAATAAGTCGCACATGACATCACTCTTTTCCTTCCACACTTCATTCACACACCTCTTACAAGGACATCTGATCTCAACGCCGCTGACTTGCTCAAATGCAAAATTCAGAAACTGTTCAACCCCTTTACGGTACTCAGAGCTAAGCCCACTCTTATCATTGGCTACCCTACGTTCCATCCAACTTCGATCAATAGACATCTTGGTCTATGCACTACGCGCTGCTATATATGAGGAAAAATAAAAAACACCGAGGCGGGTTAATGTCTAAGCGAAACATTGATTTATATAACTGAATCAACAACCATCACTTTCAATGTGTATACCAACTGATCACTACACAAAATTCGCAAAATAGTTTTCTGTATAACCCATATACAGCAGCACAAAAGGCAAAAATCTAAACCAGGGAAGAAAGTAGAAGAGATCAATTCATATAATAGAACTTATTACTATTGTTTTCATGCCACACTATATATAATACTATTTTTTATATATACTCCTAAAGTAAATTATCTTCTTGATTGTTGCATACAAAATGATGTTACAACGATAATTTTGAAACTATTTTCATGATTTGGATATCTACTAAACTATTTTTTTTTTTGTTAATTTTTCGATCCGTTGGGATATAAAGTTGATGGAACTAAAGGAGGAATGGTTAACGTTGGCTTCTTTCCTAAAGCCGGAATTTAGACAATCTCACTCTAAAAAAGATAGTGCAAAACAAAAAATATTTGAGCTTGTTCTAAGCACACTTAGTTTTGGAACATAAGAAAGTTACATAGAACTATCACTTTATGACAGTGGGAAAATTATCAGAAGCATAGAAAAAGGTTGTGTAACTGCATGACCGACAATACATATTCAAATTATATATATCCATTAGAGTTCTGCACATGTTAGCAACAATAATCATTTGTAGCCATGTTAAATTTTAACACAATGTACTAATATCTCCATTAGCCTTCTACAGAACACATTAAACCAAGACTTGTTCCATCATATTGTCTACTTCTAGGTCTTACATCTAGAACCAAATTTCACTTGTAATATGCCAAGAAATTTTGAGCTAGTTTTGTGACAACCCGAATTTTCAGAAATTATTAAATAAGAATTTAATAAATAAAATTCTTATTATGTGATGTTTTGAGTTTTGAGTATGTGTATATGTGATACATATTTTGTGAAATATATGTTTTAATGTGAAGAGAATTATATATTCGTGTATTTGTGAAATGAGGTTAATAGTTAATTAAACTATTGAATGAAATAAAGGAAATTGCTACGAAAAAGATATTTACTGAATATTAGAAAGTTAAAATTATATTGAGAAATAATATAATTTGATTGTTATGTCTTGTGAACAATGAAAATTATTGTGAATTAAATTTCATAATAATGTGAGTGATTTACTTAATTAAAATAGTGAATTAATGTAATATAAATATTTGTTTTGATAAAACGAGAAAATAATATATTACATGTTAATGTATTATGATTGTGAATTTCGTAAATGGATAAAATATTTATTGAGTATAATAAATATTTTAATTGAGATGTTTATTTAATAAATAAATATTTGATGAGAATATTGTGTGATAATTTGTTTGTATGAGAATATTAAGTAAAGTGATAATAAATATTTTTATACTTGATGCGTATTTTATTATGCATGGATGTTGATAAGATGTTGATAATTTATTAAATAAGAGGATGAATAATTTTATTAAATTATTTATTAGGGGAAAGATGATTTTATTAAATAAAGTTGTTTATTAAATAAAAAAATTATTTTTAAGTGTGGCAATATCATATAATAAGAAGATTATTATAATAAGCTAAATGAGGATTTTTGGGTTCTAGCCAAACGAGGCATAGAGACCCTTTGTATTTTATAACGGCTGAAAAGTCACGTAAGTTTTCTATCAGTTAGTTTTATGAGCCAAACCAAAGAGCAGAGAGTTAGAGAGGAGAGGAAATTGAAAAGAAATTGGAAGTTCTGAGAATCAAGAGAGGATTTTAGAGTAATTCTCATCATCTTCTCATCATCTACACAAGCACAAATAAGAATTTAAGGTCTAATTTAGCCTTTTTGATTCTTAATTTTTGTGTTCTTGAGTTTTGTAAATTAGGGTTCTTGATGGATGAATTGTGCATGATTGCTGTATATGTATGTTGAAAGGTGTTTATACTTCATTGTATGTAAGTTACAAATGATTTCCAGAAATTAGATTGTTGAAAAACAAGTTTTTAATTGGGAATTTGTGTTCTTGAGGAATACATATATGTTATGGCTTAAATGTATAAAAATTGATGTTTGATTTGAGTAATAATCTGTAAATTGGCGATGGATTATTGTTATGCGTTAAAAAAAACGAAAACAACAGAAGTTGAACGAACCAATTTGGTTCAGAAACGAATCCGTAGCGATTGATTGCGCTAATTTTGTAAAAGTTTGTAAAACTAGTGTGAATTGGGATTTTTAAGCCTTTAAATTGGTTGTTTAAGATTTTTAAAGTGTTAGAATCATTGTATTCATGTTGAGTATTGATTCTATAAAGATTATAATATTTGGGTATGTCTAAATTATTGTTTAAACGAAGAAATTGGGAAATTTTGGTCTGGAAATTCTGCAGTTCGCGAACTGCAGAATCTGGAGTTCTCGAAGCTCGCCCCGGCGAGCTCAACAGGTCATTTTTCTCGCCTCGGCGAAGTCTCGCCCCGGCGAGAATTTTGTGAAGGAAATTCTCGCCCCGGCGAGATCTCGCCCCGGCGAGAGTTTCATGTTATATTTTCTCGCCCCGGCGAGAATTGCAGAAAGGGGAAAATTTTTCTTGATTTTAATTCTTTTCTTTTGGTCATGCTATGCTACCCTATACAAGTATTACTTATAAACATTATATATCTAATGTAAAGCGGAGTTTAAGACTTGACTAATGGTCAAGTGTCGATTAAAGTGAGACGCAAGAAAATGAAGGATTAAGAAAAGTTAAGTAGAATTTATACTAAGTGTTGATATGTGGCTAATAAATAATATACATGATTGTATATATCGTGTAGGATACGTGAAGTGCAGATATATATAAGCTGGTTATGGTAATTGATAATCTACAAACCAGGCAAGTCTTTCAGTTCCTACTTGTTATGTGAATTAATTGTTTAACTATTTTTATCATAGGATGTAAAAGCATGATGCATTTGATATTTGTTACGTGTATGAGACGACAATGTCAAATTATGACTACGTTCGTTGAATGAAGAATGTTGATTGAGTTATGGAACTCAATCCTTAATTGTTATGTGTTGATCATTATGTATGATCTGTTCAGTCAAATGATTATGATTATAACTGAGATGATGATCATGTTATCTATGTGCTATGTGAATGCATGCAAATTGTTAGATTTTGCTGAGCTGTCGAGCTCATTCTTGCAAATAACCATTTTTGCAGGTTAAAGATACAAGGTAAAGTTAAGTGCTGCTTGAATGGCATGACTCAGATGTAATGCATGCAGATTAATAGTTTTAATTTAAATTATGTTTTTGAACCATGACTAAGGTTCTGAATGATGTATTTGAGAAGGTATTATATGTAACAGATGTAGAGTTGTTAAATTTGTATTGAGTTGTAAATTTAATATTATCCGTTATATAAAGGGTGTTAAATCTTGAAGTTTTATTTTTATTATAACTCTGATGAAGCGAATCAAATATGATTCTAGTATATGTAAATGATTAAAGGTTATGATTCAGGGAAAACAAAGAAAGAAAACTGAAAAGTTTAATATTATTCTGCATTTTATTAAGTTTAGCATTGAATAATGTTGTGAAGTCAGAAAATGGATGTATTGTTAACGACCGAAGTTGAGAGTTGGAATTGTATGAATTTTGGGGTCGTTACAGTTGGTACCAGAGCTGATAGGTTAGAAACCTTAGGTGCGAGTACCTTAGGCTATAACCTTAGAGAATAGAGGTGAAGATGATAGAGTTAAGAGAATAATAAGTTAAGAATGACTATGGTACAATCGTACTCTTTAATGGTTGATGTATGGTATCTGGGCTAAACAATTCCTTCAGAGAGCGGAGGTTGATACGAACTAGCAACCGATCTAACTCGCTGTGAAAGACGGTGTAGACGAGACGGGAACTAGTTTGTTGGTTGTTTGTGGGAAACCACTCAGGTGCTGTACAGAACACTGTTAGAGACTCGAGGTGTATCATGTATAAAATTAGGGATGTGTATGATTAACAAGTGATTCTTTTCGTATAAGTAGAAGCATGAGATGAGTTAAGTCCTAGAAACGTTACAGGAAGAAAATGAGAATGACGCGAGGTAAACTCGAATAAAATATTGAATAATATGAAGAAAGATAGAGATTCTTAAAGAAAGAATTGTTATATATAAACAAGAAGATTCAAAGAAGAATCATGAAGAGTTAAATAAGATGAGAATCAGGAGTTACCTGACTCCAATAATAAAGATGGTGTTAATAAATAGACGATATCTATAAGATGAGAATGATATAATGATAAGAATGAACTCAAATAGAGATTAGAGAATTCATGTAAGACAAGATTATGATAAAAGATTAGGTTCAAAGAAGAACTTGAAGAGCTAAAAGAACAGAAAACACCTGAGTTGATTAATCATAAGATAACGTGATTAAAGAGAAGAATAAAAGAGATCGCGGGATGAGACGATCATGAGATAAGAAAGAATCGTAAGAAGAGTTGATGATAGAATGAGATCACGAAGTGATCTGCTAAAGTTATAAAATGTCAGAAGATCTTAAATGATTGAATAGTTGTAGTATGATGTTATAAAGGGATGGTACTATCAAATAGTACGAGATAAACTCACGAGGAGTTATGGATGATTAGGGACGAGAATTTCGTATCAAGCAAAGAGTTAAGTTAAGAGCAAGATGAAATTAGGTGGGATTTTAATTGAGGACTCATGTTAGTGGCTGAGTTGTACGATTCCTGGTATGGGACGGGAATTTGTGCTTGGTTTGAAAACTACTTAGCTTCCTACATTAATATAGTGGTTGAGTTGAACAAATCCTTGTATGGGTAGGGAATTTGTCCATGGTTTAACAACCGCTCAGCTTCCTATATTGATTAGTGGTCGAGTTGGTTCGACAACCACTTAGCTTCCTATATTGATAATCATTGAAATATTGGTGTCGCACTGTCAATATACATATGATGAGAAGGTGATTCTTTTCTCATATTTATATTTGATAGTTAGAGAATATTAAGATTAGATACGGTTCTTAAAACTCATACTTATGGTAGGTTCGTGACTCATAATTGTATGGCGGAACCCCTCAGCGAATGGACGATTTTGGTCTGACTAGGATAAGTTCCTGAACCCATACGATTGTGGTAAGTTCCTGAACTTCCAACGTGTGGTAAGTTTGATGAACTATATTGGGTATAGAAAAGCTATGGCATAGAGAGCATTGATAGCATAGAAGATTGATAGAATGAGTAAGTAATGAAGCAATGGAGTAAAGAGTGAAGTTGATGGAGGAGAAATAGAGATTCTAATTCTTCTAGCTATGCTAGATTTTCGAAATTTATTGACATCGTGCTGATATTCGCAAATTTTGTGTTCTCGAAAATATATTGGGTCAATGCTTGAACCAATAAGTTTTAAAAAGGTGCTATTAATTGTACGTCTAGGCTAATTGTTTCAGCTAGACAAAAATGATTTGAAACTATCAAAATGTATTTTCAACGACTGAGTCATCAATGCAACCGAACCTAGTGTTGGATGTGATCGAAGGATCGTCAACCCACTATGGTATGATGTAGTATGACAAAGTCTTAAAATGACGGAATGCTCAACGTACCATCGAGCGGTACGGTATCATGACGTCATAAAAGAATTTTGGTTTTCTTCTAGTTATGAAAAGATATGCCAATTGAGTTGGCTAAAAATATTTTAATTAATATTCGAATTGTTGTTCAAGGTCTATGCTAACTGATTCGGCTAGACGACTGTTGAAAGATATTTATGAAGTTTAAGAGTTCTTTGAGATTTTATGCCAAACCAGTTTATTCTGGTGCGGAATTTATATTAAGTCTGAGGTGAACCAACCCTGTAATGGGGGTTACGCAATAGCGTTAATATGTATGTGCACAATACATAGTACGAAGGGCTGATCACCTGGAGTACGAGAAGAGATGGTCCATAGTCTTTGACTGTTAAAGGTTACAGTAAAAATATCTGTTAACCTAGGCCAAGGTTCAAGTCTTTACGACTACTCAGCAGAATATTGAAAGCTTTTGAATGAATTTTTTTAAATTCCTGAGTTATTCATACTGCTTCCCAATTATTGAACAATTGTGGAAGATTCTTATTCTTTTGAAGGTGGAAGTAGAAAGAAAATATTCCTTAAAAAGGGATAGGTTATAGAATGTGGCATGTGTTGATGAGTAAGTTAAACAAACTATAATAAATCCAAGAAAGAAATGAAGTTCCAGAAAGGGAAGAGAGAATGATGAGAAATTTTTAGAAGAAGAAGATGTGAAGAATGTGATGACTTTAGAAAGGTCTCTAGAGAAAGAATTTGGTATAGAACCCAATGAATAGGTAGAGATTAACGTGAAGTCCATTTCGATAAATGGAAGGAATGAATATTAGTAAATCAAAATTTTGAGGACGAAATTCTTAGAAGAAGGGGTGAATATAATATCCCGAATATTTTTTGCGAAGTTAAATCAGGATATTAAATGATTATTACGAGTATAATATGCAATGAATGCGTTAAAGGGTTAAAGAATATATAATGCTCGAAGTGTTTCAAGTTTAAGTGAAGATGATGAAATAAAACCTACATCAAGGTAATGCACTAAGTTATTCAGCGATAATTGTGAAAGAGATATAGTGAAAACCGAGTAAGGGAGGTTTCGTTGATTCCGAGGACGGAATCCTTATAAGGAGGGAAGGATGTGACAACCCGAATTTTCAGAAATTATTAAATAATAATTTAATAAATAAAATTCTTATTATGTGATGTTTTGAGTTTTGAGTATGTGTATATGTGATACATATTTTGTGAAATATATGTTTTAATGTGAAGAGAATTATATATTCGTGTATTTGTGAAATGAGGTTAATAGTTAATTAAACTATTGAATGAAATAAAGGAAATTGCTACGAAAAAGATATTTACTGAATATTAGAAAGTTAAAATTATATTGAGAAATAATATAATTTGATTGTTATGTCTTGTGAACAATGAAAATTATTGTGAATTAAATTTCATAATAATGTGAGTGATTTACTTAATTAAAATAGTGAATTAATGTAATATAAATATTTGTTTTGATAAAACGAGAAAATAATATATTACATGTTAATGTATTATGATTGTGAATTTCGTAAATGGATAAAATATTTATTGAGTATAATAAATATTTTAATTGGGATGTTTATTTAATAAATAAATATTTGATGAGAATATTGTGTGATAATTTGTTTGTATGAGAATATTAAGTAAAGTGATAATAAATATTTTTATACTTGATGCGTATTTTATTATGCATGGATGTTGATAAGATGTTGATAATTTATTAAATAAGAGGATGAATAATTTTATTAAATTATTTATTAGGGGAAAGATGATTTTATTAAACAAAGTTGTTTATTAAATAAAAAATTATTTTTAAGTATGGCAATATCATATAATAAGAAGATTATTAAAATAAGCTAAATGAGGATTTTTGGGTTCTAGCCAAACGAGGCATAGAGACCCTTTGTATTTTATAACGGCTGAAAAGTCACGTAAGTTTTCTATCAGTTAGTTTTATGAGCCAAACCAAAGAGCAGAGAGTTAGAGAGGAGAGGAAATTGAAAAGAAATTGGAAGTTCTGAGAATCAAGAGAGGATTTTAGAGTAATTCTCATCATCTTCTCATCATCTACACAAGCACAAATAAGAATTTAAGGTATAATTTAGCCTTTTTGATTCTTAATTTTTGTGTTCTTGAGTTTTGTAAATTAGGGTTCTTGATGGATGAATTGTGCATGATTGCTGTATATGTATGTTGAAAGGTGTTTATACTTCATTGTATGTAAGTTACAAATGATTTCCAGAAATTAGATTGTTGAAAAACAAGTTTTTAATTGGGAATTTGTGTTCTTGAGGAATACATATATGTTATGGCTTAAATGTATAAAAATTGATGTTTGATTTGAGTAATAATCTGTAAATTGGCGATGGATTATTGTTATGCGTTAAAAAAAACGAAAACAACAGAAGTTGAACGAACCAATTTGGTTCAGAAACGAATCCGTAGCGATTGATTGCGCTAATTTTGTAAAAGTTTGTAAAACTAGTGTGAATTGGGATTTTTAAGCCTTTAAATTGGTTGTTTAAGATTTTTAAAGTGTTTAGAATCATTGTAATTCATGTTTGAGTATTGATTCTATAAAAGATTATAATATTTGGGTATGTCTAAATTATTGTTTAAAACAAAGAAATTGGGAAATTTTGGTTCTGGAAAATTCTGCCAGTTCGCGAACTGCAGAATCTGGAGTTCTCGAAGCTCGCCCCCGGCGAGCTCAACAGGTCATTTTTCTCGCCTCGGCGAAGTCTCGCCCCGGCGAGAATTTTGTGAAGGAAATTCTCGCCCCGGCGAGAGTTTCATGTTATAATATTTTCTCGCCCCCGGCGAGAATTGCAGAAAGGGGAAAATTTTTCTTGATTTTAATTCTTTTCTTTTGGTCAATGCTATGCTACCCTATACAAGTATTACTTATAAAACATTATATATCTAATGTAAAGCGGAGTTTAAGACTTGACTAATGGTCAAGTGTCGATTAAAGTGAGACGCAAGAAAATGAAGGATTAAGAAAAGTTAAGTAGAATTTATACTAAGTGGTTGATATGTGGCTAATAAATAATATACATGATTGTATATATCGTAGTAGGATACGTGAAGGTGCAGATATATATAAGCTGGTTATGGTAATTGGATAATCTACAAACCAGGCAAGTCTTTCAGTTTCCTACTTGTTATGTGAATTAATTGTTTAAACTGTTTTTATCATAGGATGATTAAAAGCATGATGCATTTGATATTTGTTTGTTACGTGTATGAAGACGACAATGTCAAAATTATGAACTACGTTCGTTGAATGAAGAATGTTGATTGAGTTATGGAACTCAATCCTTTAATTGTTATGTGTTGATCATTATGTATGATCTGTTCAGTCAAATGATTATGAATTATAACTGAGATGATGATCATGTTATCTATGTGCTATGTGAATGCATGCAAATTGTTAGATTTTGCCTGAGCTGTCGAGCTCATTCTTTGCGCAAATAACCATTTTTGCAGGTTAAAGATACAAGGTAAAGTTAAGTGCTGCTTGAATGGCATGACTCAGATGTAATGCATGCAGATTAATAGTTTTAATTTAAATTATGTTTTTGAACCATGACTAAGGTTCTGAATGATGTATTTGAGAAGGTATTATATGTAACAGATGTAGAGTTGTTAAATTTGTATTGAGTTGTAAATTTAATATTATCCGTTATATAAAGGGTGTTAAATCTTGAAGTTTTATTTTTATTATAACTCTGATGAAGCGAATCAAATATGATTCTAGTATATGTAAATTGTAGACACCCAAATTTTGCGTTCCCTGTACTAACCATGACAGGAGGGCAAAATCATCAATTGAACCGGCTTGCGGGAGCGAAGGAGTGGGCCCAAATGCGAGCGCCCGACACCACCGCAGTGATTGGCAATCAAAGCTGACGTGACAACAAGGCTATCCGAATTTGGCATTCCCGGAAGGTGTGGCACGCCTCCCAATGATTCCCGGACTGTAAAATACGAGCCTGTCAGCGAAAACCAGCGTCATGGCACGAGAATCGATGCGTAGCACGAAAATCGAGAAAGTCAAGCCAGCCAGCCGCGGATTGATCTGCGGCCAAGTGAGTGCGCCAGCACGGAAACCAGGAAATCAGCACTATCAGCTGAGTGCGATGGGGGGTGGGCCAGCCAGCCTATTTCAGCTCATTTCCTCCTGCAGAAGAAAGAGAGCAGTTTTTGGCGGAAGAAGAAGAAAAACAGCAGCAGTTTTAGCTCGAAAATAGAGAGAAATAGCAAAAAATTCTTGGCAACAATTGAGAGAAAAAGAGAGGAAATTTCCCCTTGTTGTGGGATTCTATCAATTCATCTCATATTTCACTCAATACACAAGTTTCTACACAATTTTGGTATCATTTGCAAGGTGAAAATCTCCTTATTTTTTGCAACTTCTATCATGTCATTTGGCTAAATTAAATTGTAATTTTCAAGAATATTGTTGAACAATCATGGATTAGGGATTATTGGTGAGGGTTCCATCGGAACAAAATTCTTCCTAATAACCCGAGGATATCCAATTGATGAAATTCTTAGTTTGTTCATGATTAATTTATCGGGTGTAATTTATTTAGATTGTCATTTTCGGATGTCATGGTGTATTATATAAATCCGGGTTGGTTAATCATGTAGTATTCATTTTTGTGGCATGTCATAATCTCGTGTGAGCCTAGGAAACGCGACCCCGTGGTTCAAATCCGATAATGGACGTTTTGATGTATGTATAGATTCAAGGTGCTCGTTTTGTAGTATGTAACCGTTGGGCCTTAAAACGACGTTAAGACGAGAATCGGGTTTAAGGCCCCGTATTAGTGGAATACGTGATTGTTGGCGTTTGGGGATATTTTGATGGCTTACATGCCCGTGGATAGCCCCAACGCCATGTTTATGCTTGATTATATTTCGTGACACCAAAATGGTTTCAAAAGATTAAACGATAAAGATCTTTTCTAAAATCAATCAAAGTAGGATATTAGCATCACGAGGCTAAAGATTGGAAATGCTAATAAAAGTTGATTCCTATTCTACGAGAAAGCTAAAAGAGGTTATTTTCAAATGTCACCAAAATGGGTTTTATAAAAGAACGAAACGTTTTATTAAACCTTGGATACATAGGGTGAAAGAGATTCTAGAAATTGCCCATCAATTATGAAAGCAACGTATAAGTCTCGATTCCTATTTGGCTAAGGTTTAACGAATTCATGTCTTAACCAAAACAACACTTAATAAAAAATCTCATAACTTTTTGCCATTTAAAATCAAACCTTTTCCCATAAAAAATAAAGCTTTCTCGTATTAAACGAAAATACATCCTAAAGCACTCTCCAAAATGAAAGCACGCTCTCTTTTTCCATAAAACACCCAAAAGAATTTCTTTCATACAAACTCACGCGCAACATTCACATAGGCACACACACACACGCACGTACACACACATTTTATGAATTAAAGGATAGAAAAGTATCAAGATTGCGGGTAACCGTGTTTCACGGAAGTCGGGGGGTGCCTAACACCTTCCCCTCGCTTAAGCAAGCCCCTGAACTCTATGAATCTCGATTCGCAGACCAATTAATTCGGAGTCACACATGAGCCAGCGATTTATAAAAAAAAAACGAAACGAAAACTCGGATGAGTTGGTACAAATCCATTTCAAATATACCAACTGGCGACTCTGGTTAATTGGCTCATCATAAAAAAACGATCTTTCAAAAAACCCCGTCGACATCAATGCCGATCTTTTCCAAAGAAATCATTAAATCGAAAGGCTAAAATTGGAAAAGACGAGGAAAGACGAAAAACCCTGGCGTCGACAGCTTGGCGACTCTGCTGGGGACATTAGAGGGCTTAAGCCAGCGTTCAAATCTTGATGTTATCCTATCCTTTTAAATTCATAAAATGTGTGTGCGTGCGATGTTTTGATTTGTTACTTTTGTTGTGTGAATGTGTGTTTTGTCGAATAAATGAATGATTTTGAATGGAAATTGCTTTACTTTTGAGTAAATCATTTGCATACGGTGAGGACGATGAATGTGAATGTATGTTGAGAGAGTACCTCCTCCTGAGGCGAACCCTGTCGGTTGCTTATTACTCGACTGGACTCGAAGGGGCTGCTCCCCGGAGATGGCTCAGGAAACGCACCACCCAAATCCGCTCCAATCGAAAGGGCTCAGACGAGTAGATTGCGAAGATTTGGGGACCTTCATGCGAAAAGCCGTGAGAGTAACCCTAGGATAGGTCAGCCTCAGATTAACCCAACGCAGGAAAAGTCTCTTCATGCCCTTTTACATTCATGCGTATAAATGTCATGGTCCCACTCATATATACCTCCCTTTCTGTCAAAGGATTACTAACCGCTGCGTTTTGCAGGGAACAGCTGGGGAGGCATGATAGGTCATAATGGCATTTATTATTGAAATAAGGGACTACTAACATGCTATTTGGCAGAAAAAGATTAAAAAAAAAAAAAAAAAAAAAAAAAAAAAAAAAAACCCAAAACACAAAGGTTACAGCTTTAGCATGCATCCATATCCTTTCATTTCCGGGACTAAACTTCGAACCGTTGTTTCGCAGGATTGCTCCTCAAACCCGTTCGCAGTCTAAGAAAGCCCAGGTCTCTACCTCTGAAATGGCTGATCTTCCAAATCATAGTTCCATATCTCGGGAGGAGTTTGATGACTTTAAGAAGCAGATGATAGAAATGGCCACAATGCTAAAAGAGCAGTTCCTACTCAGACAGGATCCGCCAAACCAAGGACCGATATAATATTCCACCACCAGGGGGTGACCAGAATCCTCCTAAAAATATTGCAAACCTGTGTAAGGATGACCAACCCCAACTCAAGGACGAGCCAGTCATTCCAAAGGCCGTTCCCATACCTCACAAGATAGTGATTACTATCCCAGAGGAGGGGGACACTGACGACCTTCGAAAAAAAATGAGACACATGGAGGAGACCATCCAATCTCTACGAGGCATAGGCTCACTGGGTTGGGTCAATTACTCGGATCTGTGTGTTTTCCCCGGAACCAGATATCCAGAAAAGTTCAAAGTCCCCGAGTTTGAAAAATACAATGGAAAGGGAGACCCCTACACGCACTTGAAAATATACATTGGAGAACTCGGGTCTTATGCCGAGGATGAGGGGTTGAGGATGCAGCTATTCCAGAAAAGCTTAACAGGGGAGGCGAGGATCTGGTATGCCCGCCTTGACAACGCCCGAATTCACAACTGGGAGGAATTGGCCCATACCTTCTTAACCCAATACAGCTTTCAGGCCCAGATGGCCCCGGACAGATACCAAATGACAAAAGTTAAGAAGTAACCCAGGGAATCCTTCAGGGACTATGCACAACGATGGAGGGGTATGGCTGCCCAAGTGAATCCTCCAATGAGCGAGTCAGAGATGGTGATGACTTTCGTCGATATTCAGGAGGCCCCGTATTATGAGCGGGTTATTTCAGGGATTGGTAGGCCTTTCGCTGAAATGATAAAGCACGGAGAAATGGTGGACATGGGTTTGAAATCTGACAAAATTCGGGATCTCACGGCTTTGGAAACAGCTGCAGAACAGATCCAAAGCGGTAACTACGGCAGCACTTCCCGTAGGGTCCAAAAGAAAAAGGAGGAGGATGTTTCCCTCATCATACAGGGATCTTCTAGAAAGGCGGAGAGCAACCCTCAAGTACATGGGCAAAGAGTGGGGCCATCCCGGCAGCCTAACTTCAATGATCAAAGGGCAGAGGGGCGAAGGAGATTTGAGGCCTCGCAAAATCGGGTATTCACCCCGCTCGGGGAGCCTCTTGAACGGATATTGGCCGTATTGATGGCCCAAAAGAAGATAATCAATTTGGCACCCCCGAGTGACCCAAAGGGGAGAAGATTTGACCCAAGCAAGCGATGTGCCTACCACTCGGGTTCCCCGGGTCATAATACGCAGGATTGTTGGACCTTAAAGCATATAATTCAGAATTTGATTGATAATGGGGAAATTGTGGTGGAACAGCCAGACTCCCCAAATGTTAAGGTTAATCCCCTGCCTAGACATGATGGGGGTGGGGTCAATATGGCGGAGGACAGTGAAGTCGAGGGGCCGTCAAGGCTGAATTATGTGCAGAAAATGGATGAAATGATCAACGTGATAAGTAATCATGGGAATGCACGGGGGGCGCCCATTCGATTGATGGGTGTAAGTGAAAATACCCCGGAGGGACCCGTCAAATTGGCGGCACCGAAACCCATCATTCTGGCAGCAAGACCGCAAATCCCTATCAGCAGTCTAAGGACGGTGCCATGGAATTATGGGGGGGGGGTGTCGGAGGAAGCGACCAGTTGTGCTTCTGTGACGACAAAGGGGAATCCTTTGTATCTTCCCGAGCGAGTCCTGGAAAGCCAAAAGAGGAAAAATGAGGAGATATCCGAGGAGAGGGCCATGGAATTCTTGAAGAGGATGGACCATCCAGAGGCGAGAGGGATCCAGATTTTAAATGAGGAGTCGACCTTGTCATCAATCATGGACTTGGTGTTATCATCCAGTGGGCACTGCAAAACCCTAGCAAAAGTCCTGGAGGAGGCATACGTGCCCAAAGAAATTAGTGAGGAAGGTTTCGGCCAGCTGGTGGGCCATCTAATGGAGGGTGATGTAATATCCTTTGCAGATGAGGACATCCCCAAGGAGGGAAGGGGGCATCGAAAACCGCTACATATTGCGGTAATCTCCTCGGGGTATATCATGAATGGGGTGTTGATTGATGGGGGATCGGCATTGAATATCTGTCCCCTAAGTACCTTGCAGAAGATGAACATCAACCCCAAGCACCTACGAGCCAGTCACGTGGTGGTGCGAGCCTTCGATGGTTCCCGGAGGGATACAATTGGAGAAATCGAGTTGCCGGTGGAGATAGGACCCTGTACTTTTGATATATCTTTCCAGGTCCTAGATATTGCAGCCAGTTATAACATGTTATTGGGGAGGCCGTGGATACACATGGCCGGGGCAGTTCCTTCCATGATCCACCAACAAATCAAGTTAATCATTGATGGGAATCTGGTAACAATCTCGGCCGAATGTGATGACCCTTCTCCTCTCAGGAGTGGCCTACCAGTGATCAATGTGGATGAGTCGGCGGCACCTGCCAGCTTTCAAGCGCTGGAGATTAGCACTCCCCAATCCAGATGCCTGGGGGCTCCAGCCATGAAATCAAGGGTCTCTCCAGAACTTACCTTTGTGGCAAAGGAAATGATAAAAATGAACTTCCAGCCTGGACAGGGGTTAGGAAAGAGCAGTCAGGGAATCACCAAGCCCATCCAATTACCACGGCAGATAGGCAAAGCAGGGTTGGGATACCATATGGGCGCAGCACGGAGACACCGTCAGGGTGTGACTCCGATTCGACTAGCTGGCAGTCCAGGGGCCAAAGTCGACAATGAGCAGGGGATCAGCGAGCCTGTGATTGGGGCAGGGAATGAAGAGTTAACCCCCGCACATAATGAGTCGGTCCGGAGGGAAAGTTTCCTTCAGGAGGTCGCGAAAGAGTTTGAAACCAAATGCTATATCCCCGGACGATCAACAAGCAGTAGGGAGGGGACGAATATTATCGCACCACCGGTGGCCCAACGAGTTGTGCCTGTCATCGATTGGGCGGGGCTGATTATTCCTGGAGAGGATAGGAAGGAGGACTCAGGCGACGTATCCGTAATCATCGGGGAAGTGTCCGATGTGAGGCCCCCTTTTATCCAGCGCATTTCATCTGACCTGACAGTCAACAAACTGGACCCATGAAACCAATGATAATCCAAACAAGGGTAAAACCCGACGTCAGGGTGGTGGACCCCAGAAAACGGGGAATGAAGAAGTTTATTTTTGTTGTTGTTGTTTTATTTCTGCATAATTATGTCCGTTCCTTCTCGTGTTTATTTGAAAATGCAATCGTCGTGAAAAATGATTTATATATGACAAGTATTTTGTTTTCATGTCAGGTGTACCAATTTGAGTAATCCTTGCCTAACAAACGACCTCTCAAATTTGAATGATGATTATTATGATTTTGACATTGAGCTGGATTTCGATTTGATGGGTATTGAGCAAGACGAGACAGATTACGACGACGCGCCTGAAGAGATCAAAGGATTGGGTCGAGGAATAAACCCAAACCCAATTTGGGAACCAAACCATCACCATTGATATTGGAACCCCAGACAAGCCAAAACAAACTCTAAGATAGGGATAGACCTCACCACAGCCAAAAGACCGAATGGACTGAGTTGTTAAAAAACAATATGAGGATGTCTTATGCCTGGTCGCCGCAACGAGGATATGATCGGATTGTCCCACGCGACATCGTGGATACACCGGTTGCCCATCAGGGAGGGTTTCAGGCCCGTCAAGCAGAAACTAAGGAAGTTGAAACCCGAGTGGAGCTTAAAAGTGAAGGAAGAGATCATTAAACAATTTCAGGGCCGGAATCATTATTGGTCTCCACTTACCCTGAATGGCTGGCTGTCCAATGTAGTCCCAGTGGCTAAGCCTGGAGGAAAGGTGAGGGTTATGTGTGTAGATTACAGAGATCTAAACAAGGCCAGTCTCAAAGATAACTTCCCGGTGCCTTTCATACACATCCTGGTGGATAACACGGCCCAGTATGAGATGTACTCTTTTGTTGATTGCTTTGCGGGATATCATCAGATAATGGTGGCGGAGGAAGATCGGGAAAAGACCGCATTCATCACCCCTTGGGGCACTTTCTGCTACAGACGATTGGCTTTTGGTCTCACAAATGTTGGGGCTACTTATCAGAGAGCCATGATGGCCCTATTCCACGATATGATGCATAAGGGGATAGAGGTCTACGTGGATGACATTATTGTGAAATCGAGGGTAGAATCTGATCATATAATCCATCTCAAAAAGCTATTCGATCGGCTCAGAAAGTATAATTTGAAGCTCAATCCAGCAAAGTGTGCTTTCGGAGTGCAATCAGGTAAGCTTTTGGGGTTCCTGGTCAGTGATCGGGGCATTGAGTTGGATCCAGCAAAGATTAAGGCCATTGTGGATATGCCGGCGCCTCACACAGAGAAAGAGATAAGGGGATTCCTCGGGAGGATAAACTTCATCAGCCGATTTATATCCCACTTGACGACTACATGTGAGCCCATTTTCAAACTGTTAAGAAAGGGGGTTTCCCAAGAATGGAATGAGCAATGTCAAAGGGCTTTTCAGACCATTAAAAAGCAGTTGACGGAGGCACCAGTACTGGTACCCCCGAAGGATGGGATTCCTCTATTTATGTATATCTCGGTCAATGCCACCGCGACTGGATGTATGCTGGGACAAAAGAATGAGGCAGGTAAAGAGCAGGCCATCTATTACCTCAGCAAAAGATTTAGCCAATGTGAACAGAATTACACTCCCATCGAGAAGACCTGTTGTGCTCTGGCCTGGGCTGCAGGGAGATTACAGCATTACCTCCATGGGCATACTACGTACCTAATATCGAGAATGGATCCCCTGAAATATATTTTTGAAAGGCCCATGTTGAATTGTCGACTATCAAGATGGCAGTTAATCTTAACAAGCAAGTTCGAACATGGTATACGTAACTCAGAAAGCCATGAAGGGGCAAGGAATTGCAGATCAGTTGGCCGAGATGCCGTCGGGAGGGATGGAACCGTTAGAAACTCCTTTACCGGGCGAAAATATATTTTGGGTGTCAGATACGAAATGCAATGATGAGGGACAATTCTGGAAGCTGTATTTTGATGGTGCCATGAATGCTGAGGGGGCAGGAGCCGGAGCGGTCTTGATCTCTATCACCGGGGAGCAATACCCTGTAGCCACTAAATTGCTGTTCAGTAATTCGAATAATACAGCTGAGTACGAGGGATGTATTTTGGGACTCCGTTTTGCACGCGATATGGGAGTGAAGAGACTGGCGGTGTTTGGGGATTCAGAACTGGTAATCAGACAGGCGATCGGGGTGTACAACACGAAAGAGCTCCAGTTGCTCCCATACCACCGATGTGTTGTCCAATTAATGCAAGAGTTCGAAGATATCGCTTTCCGACATATTCCCCGTGGACGGAATGATTTTGCCGATGCATTGGCAACTCTGGCTTCCTTAATCCATATCATCAAAAGAAGGGACGCTCCACAGATTGAGATAGCAGTACAGAATGCCCCGGCATACGAAGAACATGTTTGCAGTATTATCAGGCGAGGTGGTTCTGCCAAAACACAGCCTTGGTATCACGACATTAAGGGAATAATCTAAGGGATAGATCCATTCCCGACCAGGCAAACCGAGCTGAAAGGATAAGAATTCAAAAAATGGCGATGAAGTTCTACCTGAGTGGGGATTCACTCTACAAAAGGGATGCTTGGGTTGGGACTGTTGCAGTGCGTAGATGAAACGCAGGCCCAAAAGATTATGAATGAAAATCCATGGCGGAGTGTGTGGGCCACACATGAGTGGACCGATGCTGGCCAAAAAGATTTTGAGAACAGGGCATTATTGGTTGACCTTAAAAGCTGACTGTGATGATCATGTCAAACGGTGTTACCAATTGCCAGGCGCACGGTAATGTGATCCATACGCCTCCCAATGAACTGCACTGTATGACCTCCCCGTGGCCATTTTCAATGTGGGGAATGGATGTAATCGGACCAATAGAGCCCAAAGCAAGCAACGGGCACCGATTCATCTTCGTCATGATCGATTATTTTCACCAAATGGGTAGAAGCAAGCCTCTTTCCCCAAAGTCAGTCAGGAGGTTATCGTTGGGTTCATCAGGAATAATGTCATTTGTCGATACGGGCAACCTGAGGTTTTGGTCCTCCGACAATGCTAAGAATTTGAACAACGCCCTCATGAAGGGATTGTGCGACCAGTTTAAGATCAAACACCTCCAACTCTGTCATTTACCGTCCCAAAATGAATGGGGCAGTGGAGGCTGCCAATAAGAACATCAAGAAGATCATGGCAAAAATGTCTGCTAATCATCGGGGATGGCCAGATCTGCTACCCCTCACCCTACTGGCATATCGAACATCAACGCGTACTTCTACAGGGGCAACCCCTTACGCTTTGGTGTATGGAATGGAGGCCGTCCTGCCAATTGAGGTTGAGATGGCGTCCCTCAGAATAATGATCGATGCTCAGATAGGCGAGGAGGATTGGATGCAAAGTCAATACGACCAGTTGGCCCTAATTGATGAAAGGAGGGTGGCTGCTATTTGGCACGGTCAGTTATATCAACAAAGGATCTCCCGATCATATGACAAAAGGATAAGACCTCGGAAATTCAGGGAGAATGACCTGGTGCTAAAGAGAGTCATGCCTTGCCAAGATGAAGCTAAGGGGAAGTTTGCCCCAAATTGGGAGGGACCTTTTGTGATTAAAAAGGTACTATCCGGAGGAGCCCTCATATTGCAAGAAATGGATGGTGAGACATTTCCACAACCCCTAAATGCTGACTCAGTGAAGCGATTCTACGCTTAAATCATCAATCCCCTTTTTTCCTTTGAGGAGCGAACTACGTAGGACCTGATCTCCCAACTTGTGGGGGTACGTAGGCAGCCATCATGGCGCGGTCCGATCCTTTAAAAAAAATAATCCTTTCCCTAACCAAAACCAATTTTCGATAACCAGATAAAACTTTCCTACACCCTCAAAACCTTCCCGAAACCAGCTACCTAACCAGCTTCATCCCAAAGGACATCGCCCTGATCCAACCAAACAGTTATCCAAAATCTGAGATTCAATCCGATGAAGTCAAAAGGTGTGCGGCAATATCTGTCAAATCTCCATCAAGACTTGAGAAAAGAAAGAAGGCGAAATGTCAAAATCGTGGTCAACTGGATAAAATGAGGATCCAATGAAAAGCAATGATACGACAAAAGGGAAAATAACTACGATTAAATGCATGTCTATATATATAAGTCATTTTATTACAAGATTTCTCTTTCGATAACCGATGAAACTAACATAGTCTATGCAGGAAATAAAATAATCTACAAATCTGAAACTAGCTGAAGCAGGATGGACAAGGTGGTGGATAGATCTGAGGCATCGGTATCTCCCGTAATCTGCTGCCCCATCATATCAATGCGATCCAGTAAAGCAGCGGCTCGGCTGACAGTCCCAAAATGAGCATCTACAACTGCCCTGGTCTGGACTACAATGGTCTCTCTGTCAGCAATGGCAGCGTCTCTAGCCCGAATGGCATCATCTCTCTCGACCAAAGCGGCATCCCTCTCAGCCTCAGCAGTAATCAAGGCCAGGCGGAGTCGGGTATCCTCAGTAACCCGACTTGGGGCAGAATCGACATGAGATGGAGTGGTATGTAGTATCATTTGGAGAAATCATCCCAAAGTCATCAGGGGCCCCAGCCTGACTCAAACCAGCCGGATCCAAATCTCCACGCAACCACTGCACATAAGCAAATGTCTGGAGGTGGCAACTCTCACTATTATTCGGCGGAGATCCTGCGAAACCAAAGGTCGTATAACCCGCAGTAGGAGTAGTTCCCTCTCTGTCTGGGATGATATAAGGAATCGGTAGGCGGCTACTCCCGTGAAAGGGTGTAAAATCCTTGTGCTTCCTGTGTCTTGATCAAACTGCCCCATAACCGCCAGAGGATGATAAGTCATCACGCCCCTCAGGCCAGCAATGGGAATGAAGTCCAGGTCAGGCACGTGAGTCAAGAAGCTCATGAAGGAGCAATAACCCGAATAGACTAGTAGATGAAAAGGATCCTCAATAACCGACAAAAATGATGTCCAGGAGGCCACATCAGTACAACTCACGGGTTGAAACGAAAATTGCGTGGTTATGTCATGGCTGAAGCAAAACCCTTGGCGACGGAAATGGCCGATGGGACTAAGATGACTCATGAACCACATATACAGTAAGGTCGAACTCCCTCTGAATACCCTGCCTCGGAAGGATTGACAGTATGAAGCTGACATATAGGTATCCGCCAATATCATGGGAAGAATGGTGTGATCCTCCTGAAGGGCTCGAACAGCCGCGACAACCCGCATGTCCAACTGATCAGGTCCTGCCGGCAAGTACAGAACTGAGACGACATAGGCCATCAGAACATCTACTCTTGAAGTGCCCCAGCGCTCCTCAGATACAGAAAAATCGCCAAAGAAAAGACGAAAACTGTCAGGTGAACCAAATCGGTCAATCAGGAACTGAAGGGGAACCATATGGTCTGATGTGATCACCGGTAACAAGACAGCCCTCCGCAAACCGGTAAAGGTCAAGAACTGACGGCGCATGGAACCAGCCGTAACCCGGGCACAAGGTCTATCCAAAGGCAGGCCGGTGAAACGAGCATACTCCTCAAGGGTGGGGGTCAGCTCTACTGTCCCTAATCTGAACACCTGACGGGCAGGCGCCCAATAGCTCAGAATACCGTCCACAAAGCCCACTGGCACCTGAAAGGTTAATAAGGACCGGGAATGGCCCAAAAGACCATCTGCGATAACCATGTCAGTCGGCGGTAAACTGTCAAACCAGCGGAGGAGACTGCCAACCAACCCTATGGGAGGAATGGAATCCAAACGTACCACGGCATCTGAGGAGGACATCTGTGAAAAATAGTATCAAAAAGACTGTACAGGGGTCATTCTCTATCCATGAATAAAAAAGCATGCATCATACAGTTAAAATAATAAAACCAGTAAATTCCATAAAGATAAAAAAGGAAATGTGCATAATAGATAAATGAGTTCAGTACATAATGCATAAGGATGGAAAAGAAATCTAAACAGGTGCAGGTACAAAAGCCCTATCCTATCCTGATCTAAATGAAGTCAATCTCATCGATGAAACCGGGGTCCTTGAACTGATCCCCCCGTGTCGTCGAAGTCGGAGGACCGAAGTTCATGTCAGGAATATATGGCCGAGCGGTGGCATCAGATGAGCTCGAGCCTGCATCATAGCCCGCACCGTCAGGATCGTAGGCGTAAGCCTCCTCCGGGGTCCGGCCTAACACCCGAAGAAATAGCGACAACTGCTCCACCTAGCGGGTCAAAGTGTCTATCTGCTCAGTGTGGGTGGGACTCCGAACGCAGGCTGCCCAGTCAGTCATCATCACCGAGCCGGGGACCATATCCCCGAGGAAGAAGGTAGCCTGGGTCTAGGGACCGATGGTACGAGGTACCCACCAAGTCCTGAAAGCCTCGCTCGTACTGGGGCCTGTGGAAAGCATCCGACCGTCCTCCCCGGCGAGCATGATCTCCGAGGGCTGAGAATCCAGCGGCCAGGAAGTAGTGAAAGGAAGGGAGTGCGGGATGCGGATCTCTCCAGTGACGCATCTGAATGCGCGCTCTCCCAGATACATCACCCAGCCTCCAACACTCTGCAAAGTGAGGCGACGGGTGGAAAGCTCGAACTCCGGGCTGGAAGGATGCCCGTCAGCAAACCCTACAGTCAGATGCTCGGAAAGGTAGGGAACCCAGACGACATCGGCAGCCGTGATCAACTCCATCTGAATACGACAATGTGCAAAGCTGCCCGACACGGGGACCTCCTCCAGAGTACTGTGGTGCCATCGCCGACCCCGGGGATAAGTGTCCAGGCCCAGAGTAGTGATAGGCCTCAGACATGGAAGACGCTCGTAAGCCCAGAACTGCGAACAGAAGCAGTGGAAAGCATGAAATAACCGACAAATGCATAAAAGAGAAATGAAATAAAGGGAAGTGCAGTAAGTAAAGAGGGAAAGAAGGCTCACCAGCAGAAAGTGGTAGAATCCGAGCCAGGCATCTGTCTGTCCCTCCGAGCGCAGACGCAGACCGTGGAGGAAATAAGCAAAGGTGAATGAACCCCAATCGTAGTCACCGATCCGGTCTACGTCTCTAACAGCCCCTACGACGCTAAAGTGGATGGTAGAGGAGTTGTTCCCTAGGAAACAACCCCTCATTATGGTCAAGAACAAGCGTCGTAGCAGGATGTCACGAGTGCCCTGATCCGCTGGAATAGGCTGTGCGTATAGACCCCCAACAGCATCGACGGCCAAAGCACCGGATCGAATACTACGGGCCTTAAAGACCCGATCATCAGCAGCGAAACCCAGCAAAGCTCGAACCTCCACTGGAGTGATATCAAGATCCAGGGGGACGCGGGACCCGGTGAACTCTATGCCCGTAATGTACCTCCAGGCCCAGGGGGTCAGCACGACCTCGCAGTCGAGAAGATGAAGAGACTGCGTATGGTGGAACCATCGCTCGGATAAAGCCCTCATGTAACCCCAGGGGCACTGACGGGGGATGATAGTGAAGAAATGTCGAAAGCCCCAAGAGTCCACCATCTCTCGGTAATCACTATGCAGGGCCGCGTAGAGAGAGTAAATGTTGAACCAATTACCCCTCGGCTGGGTAAACTCAGGCACCTGTGAAAATCACCAATGGGTCAATCCAGATAGAACCGGAAATGGAGAAATCGAGAACAAATGAAAAGCCGAATCGAATATACCTCATTAGCAACAAGAGATGCCGAGGGGTGACGACTGAGATCCCGACCCAATAGATCGGGTATCTGGACAAAAGCGCCAGATAAGGCGCGATAAGAAGGGGGAGCTGATGTGCTGGAAGACGGCTCCTCCACCGCAACCTCCGGAGGAACAACCTCCTCAACGTCCGGGTGATCAGGACGGATGACAGCCTCCGCCAAGCGACGAGCCTGACGGGTACGAGGAGGAATAGGGGCAGGTGCAGCCCTACGACGGCGAACACCCGAAGTCCGAGAGGCGGAAGAGCTACTGGGCGCATCACGATCCATAGCTGGAATAGAACGGGCGAGAAAGAAGGTAAGTTCCCTTTTAAAATTATGTCATGAATATTCTAAATTTCTATCCTCATCATATAATTAAAGCAGCATGATGCATGTCCAAAAAAAAAAAAAAAAAAAAATCGGAAATTTTCCGTTTGTAAAATGGACATCCCATGCATATCCAAGCATGTTTTTCAAAGAACTCAAGCCACAACAGATCATATTTGCATTCATATGTGTAAATAAAGCATGTAAAATGCCATAAATGCAAGATTTTCTTTCAAAAATGAGCAAACATATACGTGGGACCGCCTCATGAACATAAAATAGGACTCACACAGTTAATACATAGCATGTATATATGATAATACATTACATAGCATTGTAAAGCATACATTTTATCTCTAAACATGCAAATAGTCAAATGTATAGCAAAACATTGACGAAATTGAAAAGTGACCGGTCAAAGTGTTACCTGTAGCGTGTAGATCGATCCTACCGGAGCAGTTTTTGCAGGAAAGTTGAAAAAATCGACAAAAGGCCCTTGCGAACAAGCAAAAATCGCGAGAAATCTATGTGAGTTGGAAGTTGAAAGTGACAGATCTGGAAGCGGCGTGCCGCTTATACATCCCGATCTTGGCCGCAGATATATCTACGGCTGGCCGCAGATTAATCTGCGGCTGCCCGCAGATCCATCCGCGGCTGGCCATGGTGGGTCCCACCTTGCTCCCTTGCGGCCATTTGACGTGTTGAGTGAAAAAGATCACGAGATGGGTGTCCGGCGACGAAAACCGGCCCCGACGAGACAATCGACCGGCGACGATAACCGGCGATTACGATTTGGATGTCCGGCGATGAAAACCGGCTCCGACAAGATAACCAACCGGCGACGATAACCGGGGGTTACGAGATGGGTGTCCGGCGACGAAAACCGGCCCCGACGAGACAATCGACCGGCGACGATAACCGGCGATTACGATTTGGATGTCCGGCGATGAAAACCGGCTCCGACAAGATAACCAACCGGCAACGATAACTGGGGGTTACGAGATGGGTGTCCGGCGACGAAAACCGGCCCCGACGAGACAATCGACCGGCGACGATAACCGGCGATTACGATTTGGATGTCCGGCGACGAAAACCGACTCCGACAAGATAACCAACCGGCGACGATAACCGGGGGTTACGAGATGGGTGTCCGGCGATGAAAACCGGCCCCGACGAGACAATCGACCAGCGACGATAACCGGCGATTACGATTTGGATGTCCGGCGACGAAAACCGGCTCCGATAAGATAACCAACCGGCGACGATAACCGGGGGTTACGAGATGGGTGTCCGGCGACGAAAACCGGCCCCGACGAGACAATCGACCGGCGACGATAACCGGCGATTATGATTTGGATGTCCGGCGACGAAAACCGGCTCCGACAAGATAACCAACCGGCGACGATAACCGGGGGTTACGAGATGGGTGTCCGGCGACGAAAACCAGCCCCGACGAGACAATCGACCGGCGACGATAACCGGCCATTACGATTTGGATGTCCGGCGACGAAAACTGGCTCCGACAAGATAACCAACCGGTGACGATAACCGGGGGTTATGTGATGGGTGTCCGGCGACGAAAACCGGCCCCGACGAGACAATCGACCGGCGACGATAACCGGCGATTACGATTTGGATGTCCGGCGACGAAAACCGGCTCCGACAAGATAACCAACCGGCGACGATAACCGGGGGTTATGTGATGGGTGAACCGGCGACGATACCCGGCCCCGACGAGACGATCATCAGCCTCGACACCTTTTTCTGAATAATTTGCATCAATTGCATCTCACGTGGCATCATAAATCATATGTGTTGCATCATGTATGCATTATCACCTTTGTGCACTGTCATTCATGCATCGAGTGTCTATTCTTTATCCTGTTCATTTCATTAGACATTGCATGAACATGATAAAGATGGGCAGCTGTAGACACCCAAATTTTGCGTTCCCTGTACTAACCATGACAGGAGGGCAAAATCGTCAATTGAACCGGCTTGCGGGAGCAAAGGAGTGGGCCCAAATGCGAGCGCCCAACACCACCGCAGTGATTGGCAATCAAAGCTGACGTGACAATAAGGCTATCCGAATTTGGCATTCCCGGAAGGTGTGGCACACCTCCCAATGATTCCCGGACTGTAAAATACGAGCCTGTCAGCGAAAACCAGCGTCATGGCACGAGAATCGAGGCGTAGCACGAAAATCGAGAAAGTCAAGCCAGCCAGCCGCGGATTGATCTGCGGCCAAATGAGTGCGCCAGCACGGAAACCAGGAAATCAACACTATCAGCTGAGTGCGATGGGGGGTGGGCCAGCCAGCCACAGATTGATCTGCGGCCAGCCTATTTCAGCTCATTTCCTCCTGTAGAAGAAAGAGAGCAGTTTTTGGCGGAAGAAGAAGAAAAACAGCAGCAGTTTTAGCTCCAAAATAGAGAGAAATAGCAAAAAATTATTGCAACAATTGAGAGAAAAAGAGAGGAATTTCCCCTTGTTGTTGGATTCTATCAATTCATCTCATATTTCACTCAATACACAAGTTTCTACACAATTTTGGTATCATTTGCAAGGTGAAAATCTCCTTATTTTTGCAACTTCTATCATGTCATTTGGCTAAATTAAATTGTAATTTTCAAGAATATTGTTGAACAATCATGGATTAGGGATTATTGGTGAGGGTTCCATCGGAACAAAATTCTTCCTAATAACCCGAGGATATCCAATTGATGAAATTCTTAGTTTGTTCATGATAATTTATCGGGTGTAATTTATTTAGATTCTCATTTTCGGATGTCATGGTGTATTATATAAATCCGGGTTGGTTAATCATGTAGTATTCATTTTGTGGGCATGTCATAATCTCGTGTGAGCCTAGGAACGCGACCCCGTGGTTCAAATCCGATAATGGACGTTTTGATGTATGTATAGATTCAAGGTGCTCGTTTTGTAGTATGTAACCGTTGGGCCTTAAAACGACGTTAAGACGAGAATCGGGTTTAAGGCCCCGTATTAGTGGAATACGTGATTGTTGGCGTTTGGGGATATTTTGATGGCTTACATGCCCGTGGATAGCCCCAACGCATGTTTATGCTTGATTATATTTCGTGACACCAAAATGGTTTCAAAAGATTAAACGATAAAGATCTTTTCTAAAATCAATCAAAGTAGGATATTAGCATCACGAGGCTAAAGATTGGAAATGCTAATAAAAGTTGATTCCTATTCTACGAGAAAGCTAAAAGAGGTTATTTTCAAATGTCAACCAAAATGGGTTTTATAAAAGAACGAAACGTTTTATTAAACCTTGATACATAGGGTGAAAGAGATTCTAGAAATTGCCCATCAATTATGAAAGCAACGTATAAGTCTCGATTCCTATTTGGCTAAGGTTTAACGAATTCATGTCTTACCAAAACAACACTTAATAAAAAATCTCATAACTTTTTGCCATTTAAAATCAAACCTTTCCCATAAAAAATAAAGCTTTCTCGTATTAAAGGAAAAGACATCCTAAAGCACTCTCCAAAATGAAGCACGCTTCTTTCATAAAACACCCAAAAGAATTTCTTTCATACAAACTCACCGCAACATTCACATAGGCACACACACACACGCACGTACACACATTTTATGAATTAAAGGATAGGAAAGTATCAAGATTGCGGTAACCGTGTTTCACGGAAGTCGGGGGGTGCCTAACACCTTCCCCTCGCTTAAGCAAGCCCCCGAACTCTATGAATCTCGATTCGCAGACCAATTAATTCGGAGTCACACATAAGCCAGCGATTTATAAAAAAAACGAAAACTCGGATGAGTTGGTACATCCATTTCAAATATACCAACTGGCGACTCTGGTTAATTGGCTCATCATAAAAAACGATCTTTCAAAACCCCGTCGACATCAATGCCGATCTTTTCCAAAGAAATCATTAAATCGAAAGGCTAAAATTGGAAAAGACGAGAAAGACAAAAAACCCGGCGTCGACATAAATGATTAAATGTTATGATTCAGGGAAAACAAAGAAAGAAAACTGAAAAGTTTAATATTATTCCGCATTTTATTAAGTTTAGCATTGAATAATGTTGTGAAGTTAGAAAACGGATGTATTGTTAACGACCGAAGTTGAGAGTTGGAATTGTGTGAATTTTGGGGTCGTTACAAGTTTATCACCATAAATCAACCCATTTTAACAAATCCAATGCACATATTACTTCTTCACGTTCATAGAACTAGAAAACAAGCACATTGCTCCTGGGTCAGATTTATGAGAGCAGCCACTTTGAGCAATTAAAAGAGCAGAACATATTCAAACAAGAATCCACAGTATAAAACTAAATCAGAGAATTTTTTTTTATAAAATGATATAAACAACTTACATACCAAGAGTATTTCGGTTGGTTAATAACAATTTCACAACTTTCTCAAGAACATCTTAACACAACCCTGATAAGGATCATTAAAGACATTGAAACGTCATTGGAAACTAAACATCAAAACTTCATAGTAGTACTAAAGTTCAGTGCATTTTCTTGAAATTTGACGAATTAAAAAATGCCAAAAACTACACAAGTGATCTCAAATTCACAGATTTCACTCCCTCTATTAAAGGGATAATAGCCCTCTAATTCCAAAAAGTAGTAAGGACAGAAAAAGAAAACAACACACCATATATCCTTTTGCAATTTGGGGAAAATCGGGAGTACAGAAGAAGAACGAAGCAGGTGGACGCCGGAGGTATGGCAACGCCGGCCCAGAGCGGTGGTGCGTCTGGGCTCACAATGATGAACTGGAATTGAGCAAATGGGACGAACTGGAATTGAGGGAAAAATAAAAATTTCGTTGCAGAGGGAAAAGAAGAAGTAGTCGTTGTCGTCGGGAGTAGGGTTTTAAAGAAAGGACTCATTCTCGACGGCAATGCCGTCGAGATTAACCCCGTCGCTATTGACACCTGCCGACGCGGGATGCCGTCGCCATTAACATTTTTTGCCGTCGCCTATGACTTTCCCTCCTCCGCGAAAAATTCGCGCCAACATTCTACCTAGGAAAAAGCTATTCTCGACGGCAATCATTGACGACGGCGATACCGTCGATATTGAGGTCATTAACGACAGGTATCATGCCGTCGGCAATGACGCCGTCGGCAATGACTTGTATTTTTGTAGTGAATTAAATCTTTTAAGTTTTATTTCGGGTATCATAACCGTATATAAATAAGACTTCTGCTAAAATATATGAAATAATTTTAGCATTATAACTGCTTACAAAATGAATATTTTTTAACTATATTTAAAATAAATTGAGCATTATCACTACTTGAAAAATGAATATTCGGTTACTATGGTTGAAATAAATCGGGCATTATAGCTGCTTATAAAATGAATATTCGGCTATTATATTTGAAAAACTTTCAGCATTATAACTGCTTATAAAATAAATATTCGGCTATTATATTTGAGAAAAATTTCATTTAATAAACACATAATTTACATATACAAATCTTATTAGGGTTCGGAATATTATAGTGTCCCTCTTGCCCACAATTGTAGCACGCCTACTTAGCTTTCTTACATACTCCTGTATGATTCTTCCTACAGTTCTCACACTCTTCAACCCTTTTCTTCTAGTTTCCTTGCTTATCTTTAGAATGGTTGTTATTGTTACGAACGAGATTTTTGTAATTTAATTTAAATATTTATTAAATTAAATAAATATTTTTCGATGAATTAATTTAGTTAATTGATGAATTTGCGGTAGATTAATTTAATTATATGTGTTACATTAGTTAAATTAATGTGGAGAATTTTTATATTCAAAGTACGTATTTAATTGAGCTTATTTGATTAAATGCATTATTTAAATAAGCATAATGTTATTCTAATTAATTTAATAATTAATTAGAGATTTAATGATTTGTCATAATTATGTGACAATGTGATTTTAATGTGGTATTATTCTATTTTCTTTAATTAATTTAAATGAGATTATATAGTTAATTAAAAATGTGACATGAAACTATATTATGAGCAATTTATTAAAATAAACCAAAAGAAGAGCTTTAATAGGCAAGCCAAACGAAGTTTCAGTGGGGGTTGGAGTTAGTTAACTCATTATGGGATTAACTGACAACCATGCTCTGTCACTTTTATTTGGTACGCATCATTGTTCATCAGTTCCAAAAAACTAAGCCAGAGAGTTTTGAGAGAATTGGAGAAGTGAAGAAAAATCATTTCACCTGTTTGCATAATCTAGCATCTAATCAAGGTAATCCTTAAATTGAAGTCTTTAATTATGTTTTTAAATTTCTCCATGAACGTATGTTTTTGAGTTCTCTGATAATTGAATTCTATGTGTAAATTGTTTAGAAGTTATTTATAATCATTTAAATGCATGTATAGTCTACTATATGATGTTTATAAATTGTTTAATTTAGTTAATTCATGAGATTATGCCTTTAATTGGAAGTTCTGAAATTACAGAGTAGTGAAGTATGAATATGGTTTAAATGTATGAAAATTTATGCTTGAATTGCATGTTAATCGGTAAATTGATGGTTGATTATGTTTATGCATGTGAAAACGAAAAGAACGATAATTAAACGGATTAAATTGGTTAAGAAACGAGTTCACAGTGATTGATTACGCTAACTGTATCAAAATATGAACATAAAGCATAAACATTGAATTTTTAATCTTTAAATTGGTTGTTTAGGTTGCTTATGATGTTAAAATCAATGTGTATATAATGGGTTTTGGTTTTATAACACATATGATGAATAGGTAGTAATTAAATTGGTGAATTGTGAAAAACTTTGCCCAAATTTGGCATTTTCTGTGTTCTTCGCGAACTGCAGGAACTGGGTTTCGGGTCCACCGCCCCGGCGGTGGAATTACACTAGGATTAGTCGCCCCGATGGTGTCCCCGCCCCGGCGGTATAAATGAGCTGATTTGGTCGCCCCGGCGCCCAAATTGAACTACAATTGCCGCCCTGGCGGTAGAGTCGCCCTGGCGATGTTTTGTAAAGGAAATCTACCGCCCCGACGGTGAAACAGGAAATGAAAATTTTCCTTCTTTCTTTGTGCTCATGTTATGTTACCATATGCATGTTTAAAGCTTAGACTAATGTATTAACTAAATACTAAGATATTGTGATAGATGATAGCATATACCCATTGATTATCAAATGACAATTGAGATATTAAAATGAGATTGGATGAAAGTGAATCTTGAAGTGTTTATAATATTGTAACTAATTATTGTTACTGCTTTATAAACGGAATGTATAGGTTGATTAAGGAACGTGAATTTTAAATTATAATCTACACACGAGGCAAGTTTTCTACCCTTAGTCTTTTTATTTCGTTGAAAACAAGTTTCTGAACTTCACTCTTATATTGAGCAAGTTTCTTAACTCCACTTTTCATTAAACAAGTTCTAAAACTCTATCTCTCTTTTATGCAAGTTTTTATATTCTACTTTATATTGAGCAAGTTCTTTACCATAATTTGTTCAAGTTCATGAATTCAAATGTGATATTCTGATTCCTTTTAAGTAATATTTCAGTTCTACAGAGTTTATTCGATTGTATGCCTTTGAGATTCAGTTTCTTGTTCTCGAATACCTTTCATATTAGATTATTGAACCATGATTGACTAGCGAAACCTTATTGATTCGACTAGTCCATAGTTGATGAGCGTTCTAAATTCTAGAAACGTTATTGAAGTAAATCCAAACCAAACTTCCTTTGGTGCGGACTCTGATGTCAAACTGAGATGAACAACCCTTGTATAGGGGATTATTTTACGCGTTAGCATTTAGATATTGTGCACATACAACAAAGGGTTGATCCCCCTAAGTACGAGAAGTAAGGTCCATATAGTCTTACGACTGTTAAAGGTTTAAAGTAGAAATACTTGATAACCTAAGACATAGTTCGTGGTCTTGTGACCCTCACATGTTCTTTTGATTCTTGTTTTCTAATCTTGATTCAAAAGCCGAGTATTCGATTATCCGATATCCATTGATTATTCGCATATTATTACTATTTTATTGTGTTACTTGCTGGGCAATTGTTGCTCACTCTTGCATAATAACATTACAACTAAAGTTGAAAGAATTGATGAGCCATCCACTAGTAAGGGCAAAGATAAAGCAAACAAGTGATGAAGACTTGTTATATTTGTTTGAATGATGTTTATGTAATAGACTTATGTTATGTTTCCGCATTGATGTTTTATTAAGGTTAGATGACCTGGGATTTATTTGTTAAAGATGTTGTAACCCTTTAAAGGGAGATTTCTATTTTAATTAAGAGTTTTCATTTATATTTGAATGGGTAGTTAGATGTGATGTGATTTAATTGGATAGTGAACACCAAATACTGTGGGAATGAAGTAACTGGATTTAGGGGTGTCACAGTTATTCCATTTTCGCTTATGGTTTCCCTCGTGATTGAATTGGCTTAACGCCTTGTTTCCTCCCTCAGCTATTATAGCCTTCTCCAGAATTGTCCCGAATGAGTCGATCTGAAACATCGATAATTTATTGTAGAGCGAGGGCTTCAACCCTTGCTCAAACCTACGCGCCTTCCTCTCTTCAGTGTCCACTTGGTGTGGAGCAAATCTCGTCAGCTCATTAAATTTGGCTACATATTGGGGAACCGACATGCCCCCTACTTCAGCTCTATAAATCTCATTTCCATTTTATTCTCCATACTCCTGGGAATGTAGTTCTCGAAGAACAACTCCTTAAACCTTTCCCAGGTCACTATCCCTCCACTAGCTCTATTCTAGTTTGCCTCCCACCAGAAGTTTGCTTCTCCCTTCAATATATAGGTAGCAAAAGTCATCTTTTGCTCCTCTTCTACCCTTGAGGTAGAGAACGCCTTTTCAATCTCCTTAATCCATGATTAAGCCTCTATAGACTTAGTAGTCCCCTTAAATTTAGGTGGTCCCACACTCTTTAAATCCCTGAAACTTGCCACTGGTAAAGTTGGAGGATTTACGCTCACATCGGTGGGGTTTCTACTTAAAGCCCCTACTAAAAGATCTACAAACTGCTGCATGAGGGTTGCTTGATCTCTATTCTCGTTTTTTGCCTCTTATTGGTCGCTTTGACTTCTTCTTGGCGGACATTATTCTATTTAATAAAATATATTATTTTTTCATCCTTCATTTTAAAGCATTCATCATTAATGCTAAAAATCTACTTATCACATGGCACACATTAATACACATATTTATATTAATATGCATCTCGTAGTACACCGTACTTTATATCTTATAGCCTTCTGCTATTTACATGCATATCACTCTATTACTTCAAAAAGTCCTATAACTCTCGGACTTAATATTTTTTTCTTACAACAGTCGACCCTCTCTCTCGGGTCTTCTTTCTTACTCCCAGAACTTTATGGATTACTATAACATCTTAAATAACTATTTTGCGTATATATTAACCCCACATGTGTCTGCTCTACTTTGACATCACCTATGTCTATTCTGTTATGACACCACATGTGTCTGTTTTATTATAACACCACATGTGCCTGTTTTATTATGACACCATCTGTGTCTATTTTATTATGACACCACCTCTGTCTATTTTATTATGACACCACCTCTGTCTATTTTATTATGACACCACCAGTGTCTGTTTTAACACCACCTGTGTTTATCTTATTCTGACACCACCTATGTCTATTATATTATGACACCACCTGTGTTTATTTTATTACCTGATTAAAAATACCCCTAATATTAGGGTTGTTCATCTCTGACTCACACCAGAGTTCACAACGTCTATTTCTCTTACTAATTCTCAGCTACTACTATAGCTATTTGCTTAGGTATAACTACTAGCTTTTCATCAATAATATGATCATCTCTAATTTCTTCTTTTAACCTTCCATAATGAATTTTAATATCTTGATTAACACATATCAAATAACAATATAGGTTATTTTACTTTTACTTCTTTAGATGAATTTCTTCAATTCATCCCTTAAAAACTCCATCCGTTCCGAAATCGCATTGATCGTCTCTATTCGTGTCCTAGCTCGTCGGAGAGCTAAATTTGCCTCAATTTTTTGTCGCTTTCCTTCAGCTTTTCTTTGGCGCAAGTGTAAACGAGGTGCTCTACCTAACTGAGCTATATCCCTTAGTGCTTGTGATACATATTTTATCATGTAGATAATTTCTTGTCAAGATGAATATTCCATGATCGAGTTTATCTCTTTACTATCTTCATCATTTCTCTAAGGTTATAGCCTAAGGTTCCCCCACCTAAGGTTTATAACCTACAGCTTTGATACTAACTGTAACGCTCCCGAAATCCGGGTCTACCTTCAAACCCGAGTCCGGTGCGTCACAGAACTATTCATTCAACATAAACACCCATATAATCTTAAGACATAGATATAATTTTAATATATTATAATATGTCACCTTGTAATCCCAAGTTCTAATACCTTTACATCTTCATAACATGCAAATAATGAATATTACATTATTTATCTATTACAACAATACAGCTGTGACTTTTATCTGCCATAACAGATACATATAATTTAACATGTAATTCTTCTAATGAATTACTCGATCCTTTTGTTAATCTTCACCGGATTCCTCGGTTCGTTCTAGCTTTGCTAAAAATATTTTATTTAAAGCAAGAGTGAGCATTCAATTGCTCAACAAGTATGATAGTTGAATAAACAATCAACAACATAATGAATATCGACATATTCTCTGAAAACTTAAACAACTGAATAATAGTTGTGAAGCAGCTTCGAATAAATAGGAATAATAATTTTTTTTATTTAATATTTTTGAAACAACATACTGATCACTCCACAAGACCTAAACCTTTTTCTCTTTCTTTCTTAGATTTGACATCACTCGTGTCTACTTCATTATTATGACACAACTTATGTCTACTCTATTATTAAGACACAACCTGTATCTAGTTCATCTCTTGACTCTCAACTCCCCTATATTTGGTTTTCTCCTCTCATACTTACACCAATTTCCTTAACTTCAATAAATTTTCAATAATTAAATAACGCACCTCTACACTTCTCTAGTAGAAAACAAATGGCATCGACACTCTTCTTACATAGTTTGTGAATAACAGACTTTGACAACTTAAACAGTTCAATAACAAAATAGTTCATCTTAATAGCACATAAGTGCATATATTGGCACACGACACAATCTGTAATGACCACGATTTTCCTAGCATTATTATTAAGGTCAATAATTTAATTTCTGTTATTAAATTCTTTTGTTTATCGTTATTAATTTAAGTCCTTAAATGATTTGGATGACTGCTTGTGACTATGTGTTATTTGATTTAATAGTCCATGAGTGTACTTGTAATGTTAATGGACTAGCCTAGTAATCAAGCTCAGGCGAAATTATGCATTGGACTTGTAGATGGTTAACGAAAAGGTGTTACACCAGGGCGATAGTCTTAATTTAGAGTCTCCCTAAGAGGTTATAGTGGAACGGCCCAAAGGAATTAATCAGGCCCAATCCCGATTTCTGGGCAAGTGGACTTGAAGGCTGGGCAAGAGTATTATAACTTCCTTATATACCTACATAGGAGTGCTCGGAAAGCCCAATGTGAAATATGTTGTAACAGCCGAAGGCTGTATTACCAATGTGAGGTAGTGGGTTTTTATTTTAAATCCTAGCCTGATAGTACTGTTAGGTTTATATATAGCGCGAACATGCAATCAAATTACATAAATAGTGCGGAAGCGCAATAAAACAGATTTTAAAAATTTTCATACAAACCATCACCATGATCATCCTTGTAATCAATTATCAATTAAACGAAAGAGATAGAGATATAGAATTATACCCTCGTGAATCAAAGCTTCCTCAGGTACAAGTTCACCTCTAATTCCTTCGCGTTCTCCTTGAATTCCACCGATTAAATTCCTTCCTTTAATCAATGTTAGCCACCCAAGTGTTTGGCCTCTAGAGGTGATCCACCAAGGAATAATAGTTGTACAAGAAGATGGGTGTTGGCAAAACCCTAGTTTCTATCTCTATAGAAATAGCAAATACTCTATCTCTCCAATTCTTATGGAAGAGTATGTAACTGTCTAACCCTAAATCATGATAAGACTTCTCTTATTTATAGATATAGGGAACCCTCCTAAATTATTTAGGATTAGGGTTTTTATTTTAATTAAACTCCTAATCCAATTAGGAATTTATGAGAGAGTACTTCTATTAATTAATTCTCAATCCCTATTAGGAATTAAATAATAGTAATGGTAATAATAATAATAAGACTCCTCTTATTAATTTATATTTGATATTTCCAAAATATTAAATAATAAATATTAAGCTATTTAATTTATTCTATCTCCATAGATTAAATTAAATACACTTAACTTATTATTACAATTATGTCATTTACTTCTTAAACAAATATTTTCCTTTTGCGGTGTGACCTTTTAGGTTCTCCATATTAAACCGGTTGTGAATAAATAAATTAGGACAATTCTAATCTTATTTAAATAAATAAATTAAACTATTTAATTTATTTAAATAAATAATATCTATTCTACAATAAGGGTAAGCCCCCTTAGCGATCAAAGACTTTCCAGATAATATAGATTTCAACATTAATCACAAAAGAACCTTTCAGTGAATAGTTACCGTACAATTCAATCCTTCTACCGTACAATGTCCCAATTAAATATAAGACATGAAATTACTGTCAAGTCTTATTTTATTTAATTATATGTATTTCGATTCTCAAATGCACAACTCTGATTAATGCAATTAGAAACTCCTTTCTAATTTCATTCTGCTTTGGTCAAAGACTTCTGAGTCGTCATTTATCGAATCACATAGGACATTCTCTCCTTTTACTAGAAGTGGTAGATTCTTTGTTGAGCATGCACCTATCTCCATGTACAACTTATTATACCCAATCATACCCTTTGATATACCCTAAAAGTCTTAAGGGACATGTCAAAGTATAACTCATCATACACAAGATACTATGATGATCTCAAGTCCAAGGATCACTTGTACTACTATCACTAGAAGAATTCCTATTGACAGGCGAGTAAAACTCCATTAGGTATTCCTTAGCAAGCCACGTTCAGTGAACTTATTCTCTAATAAGCACCTACATACTTGCTTTAGTATCTCC
Organism: Aralia elata; assembly: GCA_034770075.1. Taxonomy (NCBI): domain Eukaryota; kingdom Viridiplantae; phylum Streptophyta; class Magnoliopsida; order Apiales; family Araliaceae; genus Aralia; species Aralia elata. The sequence continues at coordinate 55,309,002 of CM068385.1, forward strand.
ACACAAATGATTATGAGATCAATCATCCTCTTCATAAGAGCAAGCAACGTATGTACTAATCTATCCGGATTCACTAATCCCGTTTTAGTAATCCATCGATTAGGAACGATTTTAGTTTGTGAGTTATCTAGAATTTAGATCTCATTAGCATGATCACCATCATGATTCTAAAAGCATTGCTCAAAACTATGGGTTTATCACATTTAATATAACAGCACCATGTAGATAAAGTAAAATGTCTTTAACAAACGAATAAGATTACAAAGTATATGCTACATCATATCAAATATGATTGGCTTGTGTGCATACTACTTTCAATCTCCCACTTGCACTAAAGCCAATCGCCATGGTATCTAATACCCTTCTTCTCTAAGTGACGATCATCCTGCTGTTGGATAAAGCTTCAGTAGATGGATATGCAATGTTGTTCTCGAGAGTCCACTATCTCTATAGTGACTTTTCCTCTTTCAATGATTCCACTAATCAAATGAAAGTGCCGCAACACTTGTTTGAATCCAAGATGAGACTTAGGAACTATTCCTAGTTCTGTAATGAACTTTTCATCCAAACAATCAACTTGCAGCTTCATTTACAGCTATATACTTTGTCTTTGTCACTAAACCAGCAACTCTTTGCTGTTTGGAACTTTTCCAATTCACTGCACCACCTTTCAAGGTAACGATTTACCTTAAAGTAGATTTGTTATCGTCTTGGTCAGTCTGAAAAACTTGAGTCTGTCTAGCCCTCTAGTTTTAATTCAGACCTACCATGAATCATGATCACATCTTCAGTACCGGTTAAGTACCTAAAGATGTTTATCACTGTCTTACAGTGATCATCTCCAGAATATGACTGATCAATATCAAGCCTTGTATATTCATTGCATACATGATAGTAACTCATGCGATCTCTCTTTCAATTGGGGACAATTTTAAAGAGATACACTCCATGGCTTATCATCATGAGACCTCTCTTGGAGTTTGCCATGCTAAACGCCTTTAGCATCAAATGAATATACGTTCCGTGGGTCAAGCCGAACATCCTTTTAAATCTATCTATATAGATTTATATCCCCAATTTATAGGATGCTCCTCCCAAGTCATTCATGGAGGAATGTTTAGACAATTTTATCTTTACTGATTGTAGCATTAGTGTGTTATTCCTTATCAGTAGTATATCAACATATAATACCAAGAATGTCACAGCGCTCCCACTGACCCTTTTGTACACACTAGGTTCATTCTCGTTTTCGATAATATCAAACTCTTTTGATTGTCTCATCAAAACGAATGTTCCATCTTTGAGAAGCTTGCTTCAATCCATCAATGGATCATTGTAGCTTAAAACACGATTTGCTTCAACCTTTGAAACAAATTCCTTTGGCTGTATCATACATACATTCTCCTCAAGTCTTCATTGAGGAAGGGCATCTCCACATCCATTTTGTCAGATTTCTTAATAAGCTGCAATCACAAGCAAACTCCAAATGGACTTGAGCATTACCCGGTAATAAGGTTTTATCACAGTCAACTCTTTGACTTGAAAAACCTTTTAAACAGGTCTGGTCTTATAGGTCTTTACCTTGCCATTTGCCCCAGTCTTTCTCTTAAAGACCCATATTCACCCTCTAGGAATTATGCCCTTTTGTGGAGTAACCAGAGTCTATACTTGGTTCTCATAGCGGGATCTATTGTCAAACCTGAAGGCATTAGCCTTTGATTCCGATGGGTTTAGTACAATATTGGAAACCGAAGGCCCTAGCCGTTTCGCTGAGAGGGCTTGGTGCAGTCCGAAAGCGATTGTGATATAGACAAACCAATAGGTGGTTTCCCGAACCCAAACTTTCAATCCCCGAAGAGGGACTTTAGTCTGCCATTCGACCCCGAAGCCGAAAGGTTTCCCTAAGGAGAACCCGAAGTTAAATCACTGGAGGTGACGGGTTATCCGACCCCGAACCCGAACCTTGACTATTTCTCCGAAGTCACTAAGTGAGTCGAGAATTAGTTCACCCGATCCCGAAGTGGTTTCCGAACCACGAGAGATCTCGAACTATGAGAGGTTTCCAAGGGGGGAAATCCGTAGTCGAACCCGAAGGTGCGGATAGCTGCTAAAGGTCCGGCTCAGTGCTGAACCCGAAGCAGAATCTGTATTTACCAGTAAGGCTCGGACCTGACTTTTAAAGTCGTAACTCTGAAGCCGAAATCTTAGAATGAGCTGAGGCCCAAGCGTTTGACTTCCCGAAGCCAAACGCCATGTAGACACCCAAATTTTGCGTTTCCTTCTACTAACCATGACAGGAGGGCGAAATCGACAATTGAACCGGCTTGCGGAAGCAAAGGAGCGGGCACAAGGGCGAGCGCCCGGCACCGCCGCAATGATTTGGGCAGCCCAAGTCGACGTGACAGCATGACCGTCCAAGGCAGGCACTTCCGAATGAGGTGGCACGTCTCCCGGAAATTCCCGGACTGCGGAATACGAGCCTGTCAGCGAAAACCGACGTTGCGGTACGAAAAATCGAGGCGTGGCACGAAAATCGAGAAAGTCAAGCCCGCCAGCCGCGGATAGATCTGCGGCCAAGTGGGTGCGCCAGCACGAAAACCGGGAAAACCGGGAAATCAGCACTACCAGCTGAGTGCGATGGGAGGCGTGCCAGCTGGCCAGCCGCAGATCTATCTGCGGCCAGCCGCAGATAGATCTGCGGCTGGCTCTGGCCAGCCTATTTAAGCCGCTTCGGGCAGCATACAGGAGGTTTCAGCGAATTTTGGGAAAGAGGAAGAATTCCAGCGGAAAACAGCAGCAAAAGATCGGAAATTGTGAGGAGAAAGAGGGACATTTTGCAAGCAAATAGGAAGAAAAGAGAGAAAAAAGGAGAGAGTTCAATTCTTTTTGATTTTGATTGTATCAATACACTCCTTATTCAATTCAAATACATCAAGTTTACATCCATTTGGATATCAATTGCAAGGTGAAATCTCTTTTGTGATATCAATTTCTATCATATCATTTGATCAAATTAGATGTAATTTTTCATGTAATTTATTGATTGAACAATGAATTAGGGATTGTGAGTGAAGTTTCCATCGGAATGAAACTCTTCCTAATAACCCGATGATATTCGTTCATTAATTTCTTTGTTTGTTTTAAGGTGTTATGTTTGGTATCAATTCCTTTAAATCGTTGTTTTAGGATGCCTTGGTATTGTTAGATTATCCGGGTTGGTTTATTTTCTTGTAATATCCGATTGTTTGTGGATACTTGGTTGTGAGCCTAGGAAAGCGACCCCGGGGTCCCAATCCGATGATGGACATATCTTGGTGTAAGAAGTAGAGATGACGTAGTTCTCATTGTAAATATGTAATCGTTGGGCCTTAAAACGACGCTAAGGCGAGAAACGTGCTTAAGGCCCCGAAATAGTGAAATTTGTGATTGTTGGCGTTCGGGGATATTTTGATGGCTTACATGCCCATGAATAGCCCGACGCGTGTTTATGTTCGATTTGAATTATGACACGAAATTGATTTCAAAGCTAAATGATAAGATTTTCATAAAATCAATCAAAGTAGGATATTAGAATCACGAGGTTAAAATTTGAGAAACGTTAATGAAATGTCGATTCATATCTAACGAGAAAGCTAAAGAAAAAATCGTTTTCCAAAACAACACACGAAATGATTTTATAAATAATTGACGTTTTATTAAATCTTTGTGCATAGGGTGAAAGAGATCCTAGAAATTGCCCATCATTTTATGAAAGCAACGTATAGATCTCGATTCCTATTTTGACGAAGGTTTAAAACTCTTGTTTTGTTAAAACGACACTTAACGAAAATCTCATAGTTTTGATAATTAAAAATCAAACCTTTTCTCATAAAGCTTTCTCGTGTATGCCGAAAAGACATTCCGAAGCATTCTCAAAGTAAAACACGATTTTCCCTAAAATCCAAATGATTCTTTCATACAAACTCACCACAACATTCACATAGGCACACACACACACGCGCGCGCACCTACATACACATGTTCATGAATTAAAGGATAGGAAAGCATTAAGATTGCGGTAACCGTGTTTCACGGAAGTCGAGGGGTGCCTAACACCTTCCCCTCACTTAAGCAAGCCCCCGAACTCTATGAATCTCGATTCGCAGACCAATTAATTCGGAGTCACATATGAGCCAGCGATTTATAAAATACGAAAACTCGGATGAGTTGGTACATCCATTTCAAATATACCAACTGGCGACTCTGGTTAATTGGCTCATCATAAAAAACGATCTTTCAAAACCCCGTCGACATCAATGCCGACCTTTTCCAAACGTCATCTAAATCAAAAGGCTAAAATTGGAAAAGACTAAGGAGACGAGAAAGCGAGAACCCGGCGTCGACAGCTGGCGACTCTGCTGGGGACATTAGAGGGCTTAAGCCGCATTAAAATCTTGATGCTATTCTATCCTTTAATTTTTTTTAAAAAAATTCATGAATATGTGTGTGCATGCGATATTTTGATCTTTTGTGTTTTTGTTGTGTGAATGCGTGTTTTGTCCAATGAATGAATGATTGAATGGAATGGCTTTACTTTAAAGAAATCATTTGCATACGGTGAGGACGATGAATGTGAATGTATGTTGAGAGAGTACCTCCTCCTGAGGCGAACCTGTCGGTTGCTTATTACTGGACTCGATGGGGCTGCTCCCCGGAGATGGCTCAGGAAACGCACCACTCAAATCCGCTCCAATCGAAAGGGCTCAAACGAGTAGATTGCGGAAGATTTGGGAACCTTCATGCCGAAAAGCCCGTGAGAGTAACCCTAGGATAGGTCATCCTCAGAATAACCCAACGCAGGAAAAGTCTCTTCATGCCTTTTTACGTTTATATGTCTAAATGTCATGATCTCATTCAATATTCATACATCCCTTTTCTGTGTCGAAAGAGATTACTAACCGCTGTGAATTGCAGGGAATAGTTGGGGGAGCATAATAAAGCATGTTTAGCATTGGTTATGGCACTAAAGGACTACTAACTTTCTCTTTTGCAGGGAAAGATTAAAGAACCCCAAAACACAAAAAATTTATAGCTTTAGCATGCATCCATGTTTTCATTTCCCCAGGACTAAACTTCGAACCATTTGTCTCTGTAGGATTGCTCCTCAAACTCGTTCGCAGTCTAAGAAAGCCCAGGTCTCTACATCTGAAATGGCTGATCTTCCTAACCATAATTCCATATCTCGGGAGGAGTTTGATGATTTTAAAAGACAGATGATGGAAATGGCCACAATGTTAAAGGAACAGTTCTTAATCAGACAGGATCCGGTAAACCAGGGATCGCATAATACTCCACCACCAGGGGATGATCAGAATCCTCCTAAAAATGGTACAAACTTGCTTAAAGAGGACCAACCCCGACTCAAGGACGAGCCAGTCATCCCAAAGGCCGTTCCCATACCTGGCAGGACAGTGATTACTATCCCAGAGGAAGGGGACCATGACGACCTTCGGAGAAAAATGAAATACATGGAGGAAACCATCCAATCTCTAAAGGGCATAGGCTCCCTGGGCAGGGTTAATTACTCAGATCTGTGTGTTTTCCCCGGGGCCAGATATCCAGAAAAGTTCAAAGTTCCCGAGTTTGAAAAGTACAATGGAAAGGGAGACCCCTATACACACTTGAAAATATACATTGGAGAACTCGGGGCTTATGCCGAAGACGAGGGGTTGAGAATGCAACTATTCCAGAAAAGCTTAACAGGGGAGGCAAGAATCTGGTATGCCCGCCTCGACAACGCCCGAATCCACAACTGGGAGGAATTGGCCCATACTTTCTTAACCCAATACAGCTTTCAGGCCCAGATGGCTCTTGACAGGTACCAAATGACAAAGGTTTAAAAAACAGCCTAGGGAATCCTTTAGGGAATATGCGCAAAGATGGAGGGGCATGGCTGCCCAGGTAACTCCCCCGATGAGCGAATCAGAGATGGTAATGACCTTTGTAGACATTCAGGAGGCACCGTATTATGAGAGGGTCATCTCAGGGATTGGAAGACCTTTTGCGGAAATGATTAAACATGGAGAGATGGTTGACATGGGGTTGAAATCGGGTAAAATCCGGGATCTTACTGCTTTAGAAACTGCTTGCCGAGCAAATACAGAATGGAAACTATGGTAGCACTTCCCGGAGAGTCCAAAAGAGGAAGGAAGAGGATGTCTCCCTCATCCTACAAGGGTCGTCCAGTAAAGCAGAAAACCATCTTCCGGTACAGGCACAGAGGGGAGGGCCACCCCGCCAGCCCAATTTCTCAGATCAAAGAGCAGAGGGGCGAAGAAGATATGAGGCCTCGCAAAACCGAGTATTCACCCCGCTCGGGGAGCCGCTTGAACGAGTATTAGCGGTATTAGTAGCCCAAAAGAAGATTGTTGGTTTGGCACCCCCGAGTGACCCAAAGGGTAGAAGGTTTGACCCGAGCAAGCGGTGTGCATACCACTCCAGTTCCCCTGGCCATGATACACAGGATTGCTGGACGTTAAAGCATCGAATCCAAAACCTGATTGACAGTGGAGAGATTGTGGTGGAACAGCCGGATTCCCCGAATGTTAAGGCAAATCCCCTGCCAAGACATGATGGAGGGGGAGTCAATGCGACGGAGGCAAGTGAGGCTGGGGGGCCGCCAAGGTTGAACTATGTGCAGAAAGTTGAGGAGATGATAAATATGATACATGACCATGGGAGTGCGAGGGTAACGCCCATCAAGTTGATAGGGGTAAGTACGAATAACATAGAGGGACCTATCAAGTTGACAGCTCCGAGGCCCATCATTTTTGCTGCAAGGCCACAACTCCCTATCAGTAGTCTGAAGACTGTACCCTGGAATTACGGGGGAATACCCGAGGAAGCGGCCAGTTGTGCTTCCGTGACGACCAAGGGGAACCCTTTATATCTGCCCGGGCGAGTCCTTGAGAGCCAAAAGAGAAAAAATGAAGAGGTTTCTGAGGAAAAGGCCATAGAGTTTTTGAAAAGGATGGATCACCCAGAAACAAGGAGGATCCAGATTTTAAATGAGGAATCAACCCTAACATCAGTCATGGACTTGGTGTTGTCATCCAGTGAGCATTGCAAAACCCTGATGAAGGTTCTGGAGGAGGCATTTGTGCCCAAAGAAATTAGTGAGGAGGGTTTCGGCCGGCTGGTAGGCCACTTATTGGAAACCGATGCAATATCCTTTACGGATGAGGACATTCCCAAAGAGGGAAGGGGGCACCGAAAACCGCTACACATTGCAGTAATCTCCTCAGGATATGTCATGAATGGGGTACTGATCGACGGGGGATCGGCATTGAATATATGTCCTCTCAGCACGCTGAAGAAAATGAACATCAGTCTCAAGCGCCTACGGGCCAGTCATGTGGTGGTTCGGGCTTTTGACGGATCCCGGAGGGATACCATCGGAGAGATAGAATTGCCAGTGGAGATAGGGCCCTGTACTTTTGATATATCCTTCCAAGTCTTAGATATTACGGCAAGCTACAACCTGCTGTTAGGGAGGCCGTGGATACACATGGCCGGGGCAGTTCCCTCCACGCTCCATCAACAAATCAAGTTGATCATCGATGGGAATCTGGTAACAATCTCGGCCGAATGTGATGACCCTTCTCCTCCCAGGAATGGCCTACCAGTAATCAATGTGGATGAGTCAGCGGCGCCTGCCAGCTTTCAAGCACTAGAGATTAGCACTCCCCATTATAGATGCCTGGGGGCTCCAGCTGTGAAACCAAGGATCTCTCCGGAACTCACCTTTGTGGCAAAGGAAATGATTAAAATGAACTTCCAACCTGGACAGGGACTAGGGAAAAGCAGTCAGGGAATCACCAAACCCATCCACCTACCACAGCAGATAGGCAAAGCAGGATTGGGATACCATATGGGCGCAGTACGGGGACACCGTCAGGGTGCGACTCCGATTCGACTAGTTGGCAGTCCAGCGACCAAAGTCGACGATAAGCAGGGGATCAGCGGACCTATGATTGGGGCAGGGAATGAAGAGTTAACCCCCACACGTAATGAGTCGGCCCGGAGGGAAAGTTTCCTGCAGGAGGTCGCAAAAGAGTTTGAAACCAAATGCTACATCCCCGGACAATCAACAAGCAGTAAGGAGGGGACGAATATTATCATACCACCGGGAGCCCAACAAGTTGTGCCTGTCATCGATTGGGCAGGACTGATTATTCCTGGAGAGGGTATGGAGGAGAACTCAGGCGACGTATCCGTAATCATCTGGGAGGTGTCCGATGTGAGGACCTCTTTCATCCAGCGCATTTCAGCTGACCTGACCATCGACAATTGGACCCAGAAACCAGTGATATCCAAACAGGGGTAAAGCTCGACGTCAGGGTGATTGACCCCCGATGATGGGGGAATGAAGAAGTTTATTTTTGTTGTTGTTTTATTTCTGCATCATTATGTCGTTTCTTCTTGTTATTTGAAAATGCGATCATCGTGAAAAAATGATTTATATATGACAAGTATTTTGTTTCATGTCAGGTGTACCAATTTGAGTAATCCTTGCCTAACAAACGATCTTTCAAATTTGAATGATGATTATGATTTTGACATTGAGCTGGATTTCGATTTAATGGGCATTGAACCAGATGAGACAGATTACGACGACGCACCTGACGAGATCAAAGGATGGGTCGAAGATAAACCCAAACCCAATTTGGACCAAACCATCACCGTTGATATTGGAACCCCTGACAATCCAAAGGAACTCAAGATAGGGACAGACCTTAACCCCAGCCAAAAAGCAGAAATATTTGAGTTACTAAGCCAATATGAGGATGTCTTTGCCTGGTCGCACGAGGATATGATTGGCTTGTCCACCGACATTGTGGTACACCGATTACCCATCAAGGAGGGTTTCAGGCCTGTCAAGCAGAAACTAAGAAAGTTGAAACCTGAGTGGAGCTTAAACGTGAAGGAAGAGCTCATCACGCAGCTCACGGCGGGCATCATTATGGTGTCCACTTACCCGGAATGGCTATCCAACGTGGTCCCAGTGGCTAAACCTGGAGGAAAGGTGAGGGTATGCGTGGACTACAGAGATCTAAACAAGGCCAGTCTCAAGGATAACTTCCCGGTGCCTTTCATACACATCCTGGTAGATAACACAGCCCAGTACGAAATGTATTCTTTTGTGGATTGCTTCGCGGGATATCATCAGATAATGGTGGCGGAGGAAGATCGGGAAAAGACCGCATTCATCACCCCCTGGGGCACTTTCTGCTACAGACGACTGGCTTTTGGCCTCACAAACGCGGGGGCTACTTATCAGAGAGCCATGATGGCCTTGTTCCACGATATGATGCACAAGGAGATAGAGGTCTACGTGGATGACATTATTGTGAAATCAAAGGTAGAGTCCGATCATATAACTCATCTCAAAAAGCTATTCGATCGGCTCAGAAAGTATAATTTGAAACTCAATCCAGCCAAGTGTGCTTTCGGAGTGCAGTCAGGTAAGCTCTCTTGGGATTCCTGGTTAGTGATCGGGGCATTGAGATGGATCCAGCAAAGATTAAGGCCATTGTGGATATGCCAGCACCTCGCACAGAGAAGGAGATAAGAGGATTCCTGGGGAGAATAAACTTCATCAGCCGTTTTATATCTCACTTGACGACTACATGTGAGCCGATTTTTAAATTGTTAAGAAAGGGTGCTTCCCAAGAATGGAATGAGCAGTGTCAGAGGGCTTTTCAGATCATTAAGAAACAACTGACGGAGGCACCAGTGCTGGTACCCCCCCGAAGGATGGGATCCCTTTATTTATGTATATATCCGTCAACACCATCGCGATGGGATGTATGTTGGGACAGAAAAATGAGGCGGGTAAAGAGCAGGCCATCTATTACCTCAGCAAAAGATTTAGCCAATGTGAGCAGAATTACACTCCCATCGAGAAGACTTGTTGTGCTCTGGCCTGGGCTGCAGGGAGATTACAGCACTACCTCCATGGGCATACAACGTACCTGATATCAAGAATGGATCCCCTAAAATATATTTTTGAAAGGCCCATGCTGAATTGTCGATTATCCAGATGGCAGTTAATCTTACAACAGTTTGACATGGTGTACGTGACCCAGAAGGCCATGAAAGGGCAGGGAATTGCAGATCAGTTGGCAGAAACCCCGTCAGGAGGGACGGAGCCTTTAGAAACTCCTCTTCCGGGCGAGGATATATTTTGGGTATCGCACGAAAAATGTGATGACGAGGGACAATTCTGGAAGCTGTATTTTGATGGTGCCATGAATGCCGAGGGAGCAGGAGCCGGAGCGGTACTAGTCTCTATCACCGGAGAACAATATCCCGTGGCCACCAAGCTTCGTTTCAGCAATTCGAACAACACCGCTGAATACGAGGGGTGTATCTTGGGACTCCGATTGGCCCGCGACATGGGAGTGAGGAGACTAGCAGTGTTTGGGGATTCAGAATTGGTGATCAGACAAGCAATCGGGATGTACAACACTAAGGAGCTTCGGTTACTTCCATACCATCGTTGTGTCACCCAGCTTATGCAAGAGTTCGAAGATATCGCCTTCCGCCATATTCCTCGGGGACGAAATGATTTTGCCGATGCGTTGGCGACTTTGGCTTCCTTAATCCACGTGATCAAGAGTAGGGACAGTCCACAGATTGAGATCACCGTACAGAATGCCCCGGCATATGAGGAAAATGTGGCAGTGTTATCAAACGAGGTGGTGTTGACAGAGGGCAGCCCTGGTATCACGACATAAGGGAATATCTGAGAGACAGATCCCTTCCCGATCAGGCAAATCGGACTGAAAGGATGAGAATTCAAAAGATGGCGATGAAGTTTTACCTGAGTGGCGATTCACTTTACAAAAGGGATGCCGGGTTGGGACTGTTGCAGTGCGTAGATGAAACACAGGCCCGAAAGATTATGAATGAAATACATGGTGGAGTGTGTGGGCCCCATATGAGTGGACCGATGCTTGCCAAAAAGATTTTGAGGACAGGGCATTATTGGTTGACGCTGAGGGCCGATTGCGAGGATCATGTCAAACGGTGTTATCAATGTCAGGCGCACGGTAATGTGATCCATACGCCTCCCCATTGAACTGCACTGTATGACCTCCCCGTGGCCATTTTCGATGTGGGGAATGGATGTAATCGGACCAATAGAGCCCAAAGCAAGCAACGGGCACCGGTTTCATTTTCGTCATGATCGATTATTTCACCAAATGGGTAGAGGCAGCTTCTTTCCCTAAAGTAACTCAGGAGGTCATCGTCAGCTTCATCAGGAATAATGTCATTTGCCGATATGGGCAACCTGAGGTTGTGGTCTCCGACAATGCCAAGAATTTAAACAACGCCCTCATGAAAGGACTGTGTGACCAGTTCAAGATTAAGCACCTCAATTCCGTCATTTACCGTCCCAAAATGAATGGGGCAGTGGAGGCGGCCAATAAGAACATCAAGAAGATCATGGCGAAAAATGTCTGCTAATCATCGGGGATGGCCGGATCTGTTACCCCTCACCCTGCTGGCATACCGAACGTCCACGCGTACTTCTACGGGAGCAACCCCTTACGCCTTGGTATATGGAATGGAGGCTGTCCTGCCAGTTGAAGTTGAGATGGCGTCCCTCAGAATAATGATCGATGCTCAGATAAGCGAGGAGGATTGGATGCAAAGTCGATACGACCAATTGGCCCTAATTGATGAAAGGAGGGTGGCTGCTGTTTGGCACGGCCAGCTATATCAACAGAGGATCTCCCGATCATATGACAAAAGGATCAGACCTCGGAAATTCAAGGAGAATGACCTGGTGCTAAAGAGAATCATGTCTTGTCAGGACGAAGCCAGGGGGAAGTTTGCCCCGAACTGGGAAGGGCCATTTGTGATCAAGAAAGTACTATCCGGAGGGGCCCTCATATTGCAAGAAATGGATGGTGAGGTATTTCCACAACCCCTCAATGCTGACTCGGTGAAGCGGTTCTACGCTTAAATTATCAGTTCTTTTTTCCTTTGAGAGCGAACTACGTAGGACCTGATCTCCCAACTTGTGGGGGTACGTAGGCAGCCATCATGGCGCGGTCCGATCCTTTAAAAATAATCCTTTCCCCAACCAAAACCAATTTTCGATAGCCCGATAAAACCTTCCTACACCCTCAAAACCTTCCCGAAACCAACTGCCTAACCAGTTTCATCCCAGAATACATACCCTGATCCAACCCAAACAGTTATCCAAAATCTGAGATTCAATCCGACGAAATCAAAAGGTGTGCGGCAATATCTGTCAAATCTCCATCAAGTCTTGAGGAAAGAAAGAAGGCGAAATGTCAAAATCATGGTCAGTTAGATAAAATGATGATCCAATGGAGGGCAATGATACGACAAAAGGGGAAAATGACTAAATTTAAATGCATGTCTATATATATATAAGTCGTTTTATTACAAGATTTATCTTTCAATAACTGATGAAACCAACATAGTCTGTGCAGGAAATAAAATAATCTACAAATCTGAAACTAGCCGAAGCAGGATGGACAGGGTGGTGGATAGATCTGAAGCATCAGCATCTCCTGCAATCTGCTGCCCCATCATATCAATACGATCTAGTAAAGCAATAGCTCGGCTGACAGTCCCAAAATGAGCATCTACCACTGCCTTGGTCTGAAATACAATGGCCTCTCTATCAGCAATGGCAGCATCTCTAGCCCGAATGGCCTCATCTCTCTCGGCAAGGGCGGCATCCCTCTCGGCTTCAGTAGTAATCAGGGCCAGGAGGAGTCGGGAATCCTCAGCGACCCGAGTCGGGGCAGAATCGACTGAAATGGAGTGGTCTGTGGTATCTTCTGTGAAAATCACTCCAGAGTCATCAAAGGCCCCAGTCCGACTCAAACTAGCCGAATCCAGGTCTCCACGCAACCACTGTACGTAGGCAAATGTCTGGATGTGACAGCTCGCACTATATTCAGCAAAGATCCTGCGATCCCAAAGCTCGTATACCTGCAATAGATCCCTCTCTGTATAGGATGATATAAGGAATCGGTATGCGGCTGCACCCGCAAAGGGGTGTAAATCCTGTGTCTGATCAAACTGCCCCATAACCGCCAGGGGATGATAGGTCGTCACGCCCCTTAACCCAGCAATGGGAATGAAATCCATGCCAGGCACATGAGTCAAGAAGCTCATGAAGGAGCAATAGCCCGAGTAAACCAATAGATGAAAGGGGTCCTCAATGATAGACAAAAATAATGTCCAGGAGGCCACACCAGTGCAACGCGCAGGACGAAGCGAAAACTGCGTGGTTATGTCATGGCTGAAGCAAAACCCTTGGCGACGGAAATGGCCGATGGGACTAAGATGACTCATGAACCACATGTACAATAAGGTCGAACTCCCTCTGAAGAATCTCCCTCGGAAGGTACTGGCAGTATGTGGCCGACATATAGGTATCCGCCAATATCATGGGGAGAATGGTGTGATCCTCCTGAAGGGCCCGAACGGCCGCAACAATCCGCATGTCCAAATGATCGGATCCTGCAGGCAAATACAAAACTGAGATGACACAGGCCATCAGAACGCCCACTCTCAAGGCATCCCAGCGCTCCTCGGACACGGAAAAATCACCGAGGAAAAGACGGAAACTGTCAGGTGAGCCGAATCGGTCAATCAAGAATTGAAGAGGAACCATATGGTCTGATGTGGTTACCGGTAATAAGACAGCCCTCCGCAAACCGGTAAAAGTCAAGAATTGACGGCGCATGGAACCAACAGTAACCCTAGCACAGGGACCATCCAAGGGCAAGCCGGTGAAGCGAGCATACTCCTCAAGGGTGGGGGTCAGCTCTACTGTCCCAAACCTAAACACCTGACGGGCAGGGGCCCAATGGCTCAGAAGACCATCCACAAAGCCCGCTGGCACCTGGAAGGTTAATAAGGACCAAGAATGTCCCAAAAGACCATCTGCGATAATCCTGTCTGCCGGCAGTAAACTGTCCAACCAGCGGAAGAGGCTGCCGACCAACCCTGTGGGAGGAATGGAATCCAAACGAGTCACGACATCCGAGGACGACATCTGAAAAAATAGTATCAAAAAGACTGTACAGGGGTCATTCTCTATCCATAAATAAAAGCATGCATCATACAGTTAATAATAAAGCAGGTGAATTCCATAGAGATGAAAAAGAACTGTGCGTAAATAAATAAATGAGTTCAGTACATATTGCATAAATGAAAAAGAAATCTAAGCAGGTGCCGATACAAAAGGCCCTATCCTATCCTGGTCTAAATAAAATCAGTATCATCTATGAAAGCAGGATCCTCGAACTGATCCCCTGGAGTCGTCCGAGCTCGGAGGACCAAAGTTCATATCAGGGATGTAGGGATGCGCTGTGGCATCAGATGAACTCGGGCCTGCATCATAACCTGCACCGTCAGGATCGTAGGTGTAAGCCTCCTCCGGGGCCCGGCCCAATCCTCGAATAAACAGCGACAACTGATCTACCTGACGGGTCAATGAGGCGATCTGCTCAGCGTGGGTAGGGGTCCGAACACAGGCAAGCCCAATCGGTCATCGTCACCGAGCCTGGAACCATGTCTCCAAGGAAGAAAGTGGCCCGAGTCTGAGGACCGATGGTACGGGGCACCCACCATGTACGGAATGCATCACTCGTAGTGGGACCCGTGGAAAGCATCCGACCATCCTCCCCGGCGAGCATGATCTCCGAGGGCTGAGAATCCAGCGGCCAGAAAGTAGTGAAAGAAAGGGAGTGCGGGATGCGGATCTCTCCAGTGACGCATCTGAATGCGCGCTCTCCCAGATACATCACCCAGCCTCCAACACTCTGCAAAGTGAGGCGACGGGTGGAAAGCTCGAACTCCGGGCCGGAAGGATGCCCGTCAGCAAACCCCACAGTCAGATGCTCGGAGAGGTAGGGAATCCAGACGACGTCGGCAGCCGTGATCAACTCCAGCTGAATACGACAATGTGCAAAGCTGCCCGACACGGGGACCTCCTCCAGAGTACTGTGATGCCATCGCCGACCCCGAGGATAAGTGTCCGGGCCCAGAGTAGTGATAGGCCTCAGACATGGCAGCCGCTCGTAAGCCCAGAACTGTGAATAGAAACAAGACAGGGCATGAGTCACTATCAAATATAGAAAAGAGATGAAAGGAAAAGAAGTACAGTAAGAGAGAGGAGGAGGGGACTCACCAACAGAAAATGGTAGAAGCCGAGCCAGGCATCAGTCTGTCCCTCTGAGCGTAGACGCATGCCGTGGAGGAAATAGGCAAAGGTGAATGACCCCCAGTCATAATCACCGATGCGGTCCACATCTCTGACCGCTCCTACGACGCTGAAATGAATGGTGGAGGAGTTGTTCCCCAGAAAACAACCCCTCATGATGGTCAGGAACAGGCGTCGTAGCAGAATGTCCCTGGTGCCCTGATCTGCTGGAATAGGCAGCGCATAGAGACCCCCGACTGCATCGACTGCCAAGGCACCAGATCGGATACTGCGGGCTTTAAAGACCCGGTCCTCAACAGCGAAGCCCAGCAAAGCTCGAACCTCCACAGGAGTGATATCAAGATCCAAGGGGACGCGGGACCCGGTAAACTCAATGCCAGTAATGTACCTCCAGTCCCATGGGGTCAACACGACCTCGCAGTCGAGGAGATGAAGAGACTGCGTCTGGTGGAACCATCGCTCGGATAAAGCCCTCATGTAACCCCAGGGGCACTGGCGGGGGATGATAGTGAAGAAATGTCGGAAGCCCCAAGAGTCCACCATCGCCCGATAATCACTGTGCAGGGCCGCGTAAAGGGAATAGATGTTGAACCAGTTACCCCTCGGCTGGGTAAACTCGGGTACCTGGGGCAATCACCAAGGGGTCAATCCGGGTAAAAGGAGAATGGAGAAATTGAGAATGAAATCAGAATAGAGCTGAAATATACCTCGTTAGCCACGAGAGATGCCGAGGGGTGACGACTGAGATCCCGACCCAAAAGATCGGGTATCTGCACAGAGGCGCCAGAAGGAGCCTGATGAGTAGATGGAGCCGGAGTGCTGGAGGATGGCCCCTCTGCCGCGACCTCCGGAGGAACAGCCTCCTCAACGTCCGGAGGACCAGGACGAATAACAGCCTCCGTCAAACGACGAGCCTGACGGGTCCGAGGAGGAACAGGAGTGGGTGCAGCCCTACGACGGCGAACACCCGAAGTCCGAGAGGCGGAGGAGCTACTGGGCGCATCACGATCCATAGCTGGAATAGAACGGGCGAGAAAGAAGGTAAGTTTCCTTTTAAAATTATGTAATGAACATTTCTAAATTTCTAGCCTCATCATATGATTAATGCAACATGATGCATGCTTAAAAAAAAAAAAAAAAAAAAAAAATCGGCAGAGTTCCGTTTGTAAATTGAACATCCCAGGCATAAGCCAAGCGTGTTTTCCATCAATCAAAGCCTCAAACAGATTTAAATTGCATTCATATATGTAATTACAGCATGTAATGCATGATTTTATTGCAGAAAAGGAATAACAATATGTGGGACCGCCTCATGAACATAAAATAGGACTCACATAGTTGATACATAGCATGTATATATGATGATACATTACATAGCATTGTAAAGCATACATTTTATCTCTAAACATGCAAATAGTCAAATGTATAGCAAAACATTGACGAAATTGAAAAGTGACCGGTCAAAGTGTTACCTGTAGCGTGTAGATCAATCCTACCGGAACAGTTTTTGCAGGAAAGTTGAAAAAATCGACAAAAAGCCCTTGCGAACAAGCAAAAATCGCGAGGAATATGTGTGAGTTGGAAGTTGAAAGTGACAGATCTGGAAAGCGGGACGCGGCATATAAGCCCGATCTTGTCCGCAGATGTATCTGCGGCTGGCCGCAGATCCATCTGCGGCTGGCCTTGGTGGGTCCCACCTTGCTCCCTTGCAACCATTTGACGTGTTGAAGTGAAAAAGTATACGAGATGGGTGACCGGCGACGATACCCGGCCCCGACATGACGATCGACCGGCGACGATAACCGGCGATCACAAGATGGATGACCGGCGACGATAACCGGCTCCGACAAGATAACCAACCGGCGACGATAACCGGGGGTTACGAGATGGGTGACCGGCGACGATACCCGGCCCCGACGAGACGATCGACCGGCGACGATAACCGGCTCCAACAGATAACCAACCGGCGACGATAACCGGGGGTTACGAGATGGGTGACCGGCGACGATACCCGGCCCCGACGAGACGATCGACCGGCGACGATAACCGGCGATCACGAGATGGATGACCGGCGACGATAACCGGCTCCGACAAGATAACCGACCGGCGACGATAACCGGAGGTTACGAGATGGGTGACCGGCGACGATACCCGGCCCCGACGAGACGATCGACCGGCGACGATAACCGGCGATCACGAGATGGATGACCGGCGACGATAACCGGCTCCGACAAGATAACCGACCGGCGACGATAACCGGAGGTTACGAGATGGGTGACCGGCGACGATACCCGGCCCCGACGAGACGATCGAACCGACGACGATAACCGGCGATCACGAGATGGATGACCGGCGACGATAACCGGCTCCGACAAGATAACCGACCGGCGACGATAACCGGAGGTTACGAGATGGGTGACCGGCGACGATACCCGGCCCCGACATGACGATAACCGGCTCCGACAAGATAACCGACCGGCGACGATAACCGGAGGTTACGAGATGGGTGACCGGCGACGATACCCGGCCCCGACATGACGATTGACCGGCGACGATAACCGGCGATCACGAGATGGATGACCAGCGACGATAACCGGCTCCAACAGATAACCAACCGGCGACGATAACCGGGGGTTACGAGATGGGTGACCGGCGACGATACCCGGCCCCGACGAGACGATTGACCGGCGACGATAACCGGCGATCACGAGATGGATGTCCGGCGACGATAACCGGCTCCGACAGAGATCCGACCGGCGACGATAACCGGGGGTTACGCGATGGGTGACCGGCGACGATACCCGGCCCCGAACGAGACGATAGATTGAAACAGTGAACCCAAAGACTAACAAACACGGTCAAGGGGTTGATACATTGACACTCTTACGAATGTCTTGCATGCATTACATCTTATGTTGCATCATAAGCTATATGTGTGGCATCATGTATGTACTGTCATTCTTATGCACTGTCATTCATGCATCGAGTGTCTATTCTTTATCCTGCTCATTTCATTTATCATTTCATAAACATGATAAAGAGGGGCAGCTGTAGACACCCAAATTTTGCGTTTCCTTCTACTAACCATGACAGGAGGGCGAAATCGACAATTGAACCGGCTTGCGGAAGCAAAGGAGCGGGCACAAGGGCGAGCGCCCGGCACCGCCGCAATGATTTGGGCAGCCCAAGTCGACGTGACAGCATGACCGTCCAAGGCAGGCACTTCCGAATGAGGTGGCACGTCTCCCGGAAATTCCCGGACTGCGGAATACGAGCCTGTCAGCGAAAACCGACGTTGCGGTACGAAAATCGAGGCGTGGCACGAAAATCGAGAAAGTCAAGCCCGCCAGCCGCGGATAGATCTGCGGCCAAGTGGGTGCGCCAGCACGAAAACCGGGAAATCAGCACTACCAGCTGAGTGCGATGGGAGGCGTGCCAGCTGGCCAGCCGCAGATCTATCTGCGGCCAGCCGCAGATAGATCTGCGGCTGGCTCTGGCCAGCCTATTTAAGCCGCTTCGGGCAGCATACAGGAGGTTCAGCGAATTTTGGGAAAGAGGAAGAATTCCAGCGGAAAACAGCAGCAAAAGATCGGAAATTGAGAGGAAAAAGAGGGAAATTTTGCAATCAAATAGGAAGAAAAGAGAGAAAAAAGGAGAGAGTTCAATTCTTTTGATTTTGATTGTATCAATACACTCCTTATTCAATTCAAATACATCAAGTTTACATCCATTTGGATATCAATTGCAAGGTGAAAATCTCTTTTGTGATATCAATTTCTATCATATCATTTGATCAAATTAGATGTAATTTTTCATGTAATTTATTGATTGAACAATGAATTAGGGATTGTGAGTGAAGTTTCCATCGGAATGAAACTCTTCCTAATAACCCGATGATATTCGTTCATTAATTTCTTTGTTTGTTTTAAGGTGTTATGTTTGGTATCAATTCCTTTAAATCGTTGTTTTAGGATGCCTTGGTATTGTTAGATTATCCGGGTTGGTTTATTTTCTTGTAATATCCGATTGTTTGTGGATACTTGGTTGTGAGCCTAGGAAAGCGACCCCGGGGGTCCCAATCCGATGATGGACATATCTTGGTGTAAGAAGTAGAGATGACGTAGTTCTCATTGTAAATATGTAATCGTTGGGCCTTAAAACGACGCTAAGGCGAGAATCGTGCTTAAGGCCCCGAAATAGTGAAATTTGTGATTGTTGGCGTTCGGGGATATTTTGATGGCTTACATGCCCATGAATAGCCCGACGCGTGTTTATGTTCGATTTGAATTATGACACGAAATTGATTTCAAAGCTAAATGATAAGATTTTCATAAAATCAATCAAAGTAGGATATTAGAATCACGAGGTTAAAATTTGAGAAACGTTAATGAAATGTCGATTCATATCTAACGAGAAAGCTAAAGAAAAAATCGTTTTCCAAAACAACACACGAAATGATTTTATAAATAATTGACGTTTTATTAAATCTTTGTGCATAGGGTGAAAGAGATCCTAGAAATTGCCCATCATTTTATGAAAGCAACGTATAGATCTCGATTCCTATTTTGACGAAGGTTTAAAACTCTTGTTTTGTTAAAACGACACTTAACGAAAATCTCATAGTTTTGATAATTAAAAATCAAACCTTTTCTCATAAAGCTTTCTCGTGTATGCCGAAAAGACATTCCGAAGCATTCTCAAAGTAAAACACGATTTTCCCTAAAATCCAAATGATTCTTTCATACAAACTCACCACAACATTCACATAGGTACACACACACACACGCGCGCGCACCTACATACACATGTTCATGAATTAAAGGATAGGAAAGCATTAAGATTGCGGTAACCGTGTTTCACGGAAGTCGAGGGGTGCCTAACACCTTCCCCTCACTTAAGCAAGCCCCCGAACTCTATGAATCTCGATTCGCAGACCAATTAATTCGGAGTCACATATGAGCCAGCGATTTATAAAATACGAAAACTCGGATGAGTTGGTACATCCATTTCAAATATACCAACTGGCGACTCTGGTTAATTGGCTCATCATAAAAAACGATCTTTCAAAACCCCGTCGACATCAATGCCGACCTTTTCCAAACGTCATCTAAATCAAAAGGCTAAAATTGGAAAAGACTAAGGAGACGAGAAAGCGAGAACCCGGCGTCGACACGCCATATACATATAATACCAAAGAGGACCCCGACGTACGGACGGTCCCCGAACCATGAGAAGTTCCCGAAGGGGAGCCGAAGCCAACATCTTGTTGGCAGAGGGTTGGTCAGACCCAAAGGTATATCCCAAGTCAATCATGGGACTTCGGAAGCAAGTCGTTAAATGTGGTGGGTGGTCGCAGAGTCCCATACTGGTCCGACGGTGACTCTACCGATAGTGTCAAGGTCCTACGGATTCGTAGGAGTGGTTTGTCAAACCTTTTGTAGGAAAAGGGGAGTCCAACGGAGTTCATAAGCACCCTTTAAGTGAGTCTATCCTATTTGTTGTTAATACATAGCTATGACTGATCAGAGTGCATAATTATGATCACTGTAGGATACTCGTAGAATAGAATCTTTGAGTAAATTTGTATAAGCAGCAAATCAGGCAAGTATTTAAACCTTAAGCACTACTTTTATTTTGTGTAGACATGTATATGTTATGCAAGTTCTTAATCTTATACTTCACACATATTACAAGTTTCTAATCTCACGTTACTTACCCGACCTCGAGATTATAACTATTACAAGTTCTTGACTATCTTTACATTGAGCAAGTCTGCTATCATATATTGTGCAAATTCCTATTACATGTTGCCAAATTCTCGAAGTAAGCTCGAGTCCTATTTCTCAAGCATATGCTAGGTGGTTTAATTGCTTTAAGATTATTCCACATCAATAGCACTGTTTTTCGCACTCAGTGCGTTTGCTGCCATTGTATTGGTAAACAGAGTTCATATTTCAATTCTGATATTCATGAACTATTCAAGATAAGTCTAAGCCATTGTTCGATTAAACACATACATGTTTAGTAAATTTATAAGCTATCCCAAACCCATAGTTGGGTGCGGATTCTTGGACTGAGATGAACAACCCCATGATGGGGAGTAACCTAAGTATCTGAAAGACGGCACACAAGATGGAGTTAAATGGTATGCATATTCATAGGATACAAAAGGCTGATCCCCTTGCGTACACACTCTATAGTTGGTAACCTAAGGGGGTCGGTCAAGGTGACCGATGCCTCACGTATATGTTCATAGTCTATTTGAATGTTTGCAGTTAATAATCAATCTTCATTCATTTACTGATCATTGATTATCCCATTTCAGTTATTCACTTTGTTGAGTTCGTTACAGTTATTCTCACTATGGAATCAATTGCAATTATTTATCTTCATTTATGATATACCCCTTGTTCGTTTAACTTGCTGAGCAAACTCGTTGCTCACCCTTACTATATCATAAAAATATTACAATTAAGCCCGAGTGCTCGAGCAGAGATTAGGGTAAGGAGAAGATGAAGTTCTAGGCTTCGGATGGACGCGCCATCTATTTTACTGTTTTGTCTGGACTTCGGATTATGTAACCTGTGACGCCCCCAAATCCGGGTTACCTTATCCACGAATCCGGTGCATCACTGTGCAACTCATACATCATTCTAACAATAATTCATTGCGGAATAATAAAAATATTTACATTGATATAATATAAATATTATTGTCCCAAGTCTCGAAACCATAACTAAAATATGATCTTACTACATGAAAGTAATTACAAGATTATTACAACATGTTCCCATCTAATCCCAGGTACGAAGACCTTAACTAATACATCATTTAATAATCATTACAAATTTAATTCTATACCTGTTGTATATAGTTATCCATAACAATATAAGTATTAATAATTAATACCTCAAACTCTTCTCAATCCTAGGTTTCGTAACATTTATATTATACACTTATGATCAAGGTTGAATAAATACCACGATCATTTACAAAATCTTCTATGTGAACGCAAGGTTCAAATTCTGACTTCATTCAATCCCTGAATATTTACTATGTTTTTCAACAACTATACATTCGTTATAAAAATGTCCTTTATACATCATCGGCATCCTTGTAGTTTACTATAACAAGTAACTAACATAATCACGTCTTATATACTATAATGGATAACCTTCATTTTTAACATAAGGTTTGCATAGTCAGGTTCACGTACATCATATACCGTCATCACAACTAAGTAATTACAATAAAGGAATATTTAGCAACCTTCCTGTTTCCATGCATCTCTAATCCTTATCATCAAGATAGTAAGATAATTGCATTGCATCACAAATCTGCAAAAGTTTTATTTTTGCAAGAGTGAGCACGACGGCTCAGCAAGAACTAACAGTTTTCATATTTCATGCTTCACGTAACACATAAGTTTGCATTTATCCATACATCATGATTCTCATACTATGCATCCTACTCATGCATTATAAATCTTATGCAATTCATCTATATATAAGCATCATGTATCTCATAGCATATCTCGTGCATCTCACGTTATATATTTACAGTAATTCAAGTTCCACATAGAATAATATAGTCACATACTTACGCATTTTAAACACTTTAATCATGCTCCCTGTAGACACCCAAATTTTGCGTTCCCTATACTAACCGTGACAGGAGGGCGAAATCGTCCATTGAACCGGCTGACGGGAGCGAAGGAGTGGGCACAAGTGCGAACGCTCAACACCACCGCGATGATCGGTGACCCAGGCTGACATGACAATAAGGCCGTCCGAAACGAGCATGCCCGAATGAGGTGGCACGTCTCCCGGAAATTTCCAGACTGCAAAATACAAGCCTGTCTGCGAAAACCGACGTTACGGCACGAAAGTCGAGGCGTGGCACAAAAATCGAGAAAGTCAAACCGTCCAGCCGCGGATTGATCTGCGGCCAAATAGTGGGTGAGTGGAAGGCAGGCGGCCAGCCAGCCACAGATTGATCTGCAGCCAGCCGCAGATCAATCTGCGGCTGGCTTTGGCCAGCCTATTTCAGCTCATTTTCGCTCAGCATACAGGAGGTTGAAGGTTTTTGGAAGAAGAAAGAATTCAGCACAGCAGCAGCACGGAAATAGAGAGAAAAATAGCAAATTTTGCAACCAAATAGGAAGAAAAGAGAGGGAAAAAGAGAGGATTTATATTATTTTGATTTTGATTGTATCAAATACACTCCTTATCCTATTCAAATACACAAGTTCACATCCATTTGAGATCATTTGCAAGGTGAAAATTCCCTTTTGTTCTAGCAATTTATATCATATTGTTTGGTTAAATTAAATGTAGTTTCCATGTAATTCATGGTGGGATAATGGATTAGGGATTATTAGTGAGGGTTCCATCGGACCAAAATTCTTTCCTAATAACCCGAGGATATCCAATTGGTGAAACTTCTAGCTTGTTCATAGTGATTTATTGGGTGTAATTTATTAAGATTATCACTTTCGAATATCATGGTGTATTAGGCAAATCCGTGTTGGTTAGTTTTGTAGTATTCATTTTGTGGGCATGTAGTAATTTCGGGTGTGAGCCTAGGAACGCGACCCCGTGGTCCAAATCCGATGATGGACGTTTTGATGTATGTAATAGATTCAAGTTGCTCGTTTTTTGTAATATGTAATCGTCGGGCCTTAAAACGACGCTAAGGCGAGAATCGGGTTTAAGGCCCCGTAGTAATGAAATATCTGATCGTTGGCGTTCGGGGATATTTTGATGGCTTACATGCCCATGAATAGCCCCGACGCGTGTTTATGCTTGATTAGATTTTGTGACACAAAAATGATTTCAAAGATTAAGCAATAAAGATTTTTCTAAAAAACAATCAAAGTAGGATATTAGCATCACGAGGCTAAAAATTGAAAATGCTAATGAAAGTCGATTCCTATTTTACGAGAAAGCTAAAGAGAAGTTGTTTTCAAATGTCACAAAAATGGTTTTATAAAAAAGAAATAAACATTTTACTAAACCTTGATACATAGGGTGAAAGAGATCCTAGAAATTGCCCATCATTTATGAAAGCAATGTATAAATCTCGATTCCTATTTTGGCTAAGGTTTAATAAATTCACGTTTTACCAAAACAACACTTAATGAAAAAATCTCATAGCTTTTGTCAATAAAATCAAATCTTTCTCATAAAGGAACAAAGCTTTCTCGGATAGGCCAAGGGACATTCTAAAGCATTCTCAAAATAAGCACGTCTCTTTCATAAAACCCCAAAAAAGGGATTCCTTTTTTTTTATATGTACAAAACTCACCACAACATTTATTAGGCACACACACACACACGCACACATACACATTTCATGAATTAAAGGATAGGAAAACATCAAGGTTGCGGTAACCGTGTTTTACGGAAGTCGGGGGGTGCCTAACACCTTCCCCTCGCTTAAGCAAGCCCCCGAACTCTATGAATCTCGGTTTGCAGACCAATTAATTCGGAGTCACATATGAGCCATCGATTTATAAAAAACGAAAACTCGGATGAGTTGGTACATCCATTTCAAATATACCAACTGGCGACTCTGGTTAATTGGCTCATCATAAAAAATGATCTTTCAAAACCCCGTCGACATTAATGCCGACCTTTTCCAAAAATCATTCAATCAAAAGGCTAAAATCGGAAAGGAAGAAAACCCGGCGTCGACAGCTGGCGACTCCACTGGGGAACATTAGAGGGCTTAAGCCGCGTTCAAATCTTGATGCTATCCTATCCTTCAAAAATTCATAAAATGTGTGCGTATGCGATATTGTGATTTTATTTACCTTTTGTTTTGTAAATGTGTGTTTTGCCCAATAAATGAATGATTGAATGGAATTGTTTTACTTTAAAGTAATCATTTGCATACGGTGAGGATGATGAATGTGAATGTATGTTGAGAGTGTACCTCCTCCTGAGGCGAACCTGTCGGTTGCTTATTACTGGACTCGAAGGGGCTGCTCCCCGGAGATGGCTCAGGAAACGCACCACCTAAATCCGCTCCAATCGAAAGGACTCAGACGAGTAGATTGCGAAGATTTGGGGACCTTCATGCCGAAAAGCCCGTGAGAGTAACCCTAGGATAGGTCAGCCTCAGATTAACCCAACGCAGGAAAAGTCTCTTCATGCCCTTTTACGTTCACGCGTATAAATGTTATGATCCCATTCATATATGCTTCCCTTTCTATCAAAAGAAATTACTAACCTCTATGTTTTGCAGGGAACAGCTGGGGAAGCATAATAAAGTCATGTTTAGCATTTGTTATTGCATTAAAAGACTACTAACTTTCTGTTTTACAGGGAAAGATTAAAAAACCCAAAAACACAAAAAAAATTACAGCTTTAGCATGCATCCACATTTTTTCATTCCCCAGGACTAAACTTCGAACCATTGTCTCTGTAGGATTGCTCCTCAAACCCGTTCGCAGTCTAAAAGGGCCCAAAACTCTACATCTGAAATGGCTGATCTCCCGACTACTAATCCTGGTTCCATATCTAGGGAGGAATTTGATGACTTTAAGAAACAGATGTAGGAGATGGCCATAATGCTGAAGGAACAATTGCTACCTAGACAGGATCCACCTAAAGAGGATCCACCCCAACCTAAGGGCGAACCCGTCGTCCCAAAGGTCATTCCCGTACCAAGCAAGACAGTGATTACTATCCCGGAGGAGGGAGATAATGATGACCTGCGAAAGAAAATGAAACAAATAGAGGAAACTATCCAATCTATGAAGGGCATAGGGTCCCTAGGCAGGGTGAATTACTCCGATCTTTGTGTCTTCCCCGGAACCAGATATCCGGAGAAATTTAAAATTCCTGAATTTGAAAAGTACAATGGAAAGGGGGATCCTTATACTCATATGAAAATATACATTGGGGAGTTGGGATCTTATGCAGAAGACGAGGGTCTAAGGATGCAACTTTTTCAAAAGAGTTTGACGGGAAAGGCGAGAATCTGGTATGCCCGTCTTGACAATGCCCGGATCCATAATTGGGAGGAGTTGGCCCACACCTTCTTAACACAGTATAGCTTCCAGGCCCAAATGGCCCCTGATAGATGCCAAATGACGAAAATCAGGAAGCAACCCAGGGAATCTTTCAGAGATTTATGCGCAGCGATGGAGGGGTATGGCCGCACAGGTGAATCCCCCCATGAGTGAGTCGGAGATGGTGATGACCTTCGTAGACATTCAAGAGGCTCCTTATTATGAGCGGGTTATATCAGGGATTGGAAGACCCTTTGCTGAGATGATTAAACACGGAGAAATGGTGGATATGGGATTGAAATCTGTCAAAATCCGGGATTTCACGGCTTTGGAAACAGCTGCAGAACAAATACAGAGCGGAAATTATGGCAGCACTTCCCGTAGGGTCCAAAAGAAGAAGGAAGAGGATGTTTCCCTCATCCTGCAGGGATCTTCTAGAAAGGCAGAAAGCAATCCTCCAGTACAGGTGCAGAGGGTGGGGCCTTCCCAACAGCCTAACTTCGCTGATCAGAGGGCGGAAGGGCGAAGGAGATTCGAGGTCTCGCAGAATCGAGTATTCACCCCCCTCGGGGATTCTCTTGAGCAGGTATTGACAGTATTGATGGCCCAGAGGAAAATAATCAATTTGGCACCCCCGAGTGACCCAAAGGGAAGAAGGTTTGACCCAAGCAAGCGATGTGCATAGCACTCGGGTTCCCCGGGTCATGATACGCAGGATTGTTGGACGTTGAAGCATATAATTCAGAATCTGATTGATAGTGGGGAAATCGTGGTGGAAAAGCCAGACTCCCCGAATGTCAAAGTCAATCCCCTACCAAGGCATGATGGAGGAGGGGTCAATGTGGCAGAAGCCAGTGAAGCCGAGGGACCGTCAAGGCTGAATTATGTGAAGAAAATTGAGGAAATGATCAACATTATAAATAATCACGGGAGTGCACGGGGAGCGCCCATTAGGTTGGTGGGTGTGAGTAGAAATACCACGGAGGGGCCTGTCAAGTTAGCAGCTCCGAGACCCCTCATCCTTGCAGCAAGGCCACAAATCCCTGTCCATAGTCTAAAGACGGTACCATGGAACTATGGGGGCGTGTCAGAGGAAGCGGCCAGTTGTGCTTCTGTGACAGCAAGGGGAAATCCTTTGTATCTTCCTGGGCGAGTCCTTGAGAACAAAACAAAGAAAAATGAAGAGATCTCCGAGGAGAAGGCCATAGAATTCTTGAAGAGGATGGATCATCCGGAAGCAAGAGGGATCCAGGTATTAAGCGAGGGGTCAACCCTGACATCAATCATGGACTTGGTGTTATCGTCCAATGATCACTGCAAAACCCTGGCGAAAGTCCTGGAGGAGGCATACGTTCCCAAAGAAATTAGCAGGGAAAGTTTCAGCCATCTGGTGGACCACCTGTTGGAGAGTGATGTGATATCATTTACAGATGACGATATCCCCAAGGAAGGAAGGGGGCATCGAAAACCGCTACATATTGCGGTAATCTCCTCAGGGTATATCATGAATGGGGTGCTGATCGATGGGGGGTCGGCATTGAATATCTGTCCCCTCAGTACATTACAGAAGATGAACATTAATCCCAAGCGCCTGCGGGCCAGTCATGTAGTGGTGCGAGCCTTCGATGGTTCTCGGAGGGATACAATTGGAGAGATAGAATTGCCGCTGGAAATAGGACCTTGTACTTTTGATATCTCTTTCCAGGTCCTAGACATTGCGGCCAGCTATAACCTATTATTGGGAAGGCCGTGGATACACATGGCCAGGGCAGTTCCTTCCACGCTACACCAACAAATCAAACTAATCATCGATGGGAATTTGGTAACGATATCGGCAGAATGTGATGACCCTTCTCCTCCTAGGAGTGGCCTGCCAGTGATTAACGTAGATGAGTCGGCGGCACCTGCCAGCTTTCAGGCACTGGAAATCAGTACTCCCCACTACAGATGCCTGGGAGCCCCAGCCGTGAAACCTAGGGTCTCTCCAGAACTTACCTTCGTTGCAAAGGAGATGATAAAAATGAAATTTCAACCAGGACAGGGGTTAGGGAAGAGCAGTCAAGGAATCACCAAGCCGTTCAACTACCCCATCAGGTAGGCAAAGCAGGTTTGGGATATCATGACGGCACAACACGGAGACACCGTCAAGGCATGGCTCCGATTCGACTGGTTGGCAGTCCGGTGACCAAGGTCAAAAATGAACAGGGGACTAGCGAGCTTGTGACTGGAACAAGGGGTGAAGATTTATCCCCCACAAATGATGAGTCAGCCAAGAGGGAAAGTTTCCTACAGGAGGTCGCGAAAAAGTTCGAAACCCAGTGCTATATCCCCGGACAGTTAACAAGCAATGAGGAGGGGAAGAATGTTGCCACACCGAGAGCCCAACAAGGTGTGCCTATCATCGATTAGGCAGGGTTGATTATTCCTAAGGAAGGTATGAAAGGAGACTCAGGCGATGTGGTCGTGGTCATCGGGGAAGTGTCCGATGTGAAGCCCCCTTTCATCCAACGAATTTCATATGACCTGACCGTCGACAACTGGACCATGAAACCAGTGATATCTAAACAAGGGTAAAACCCGACATCAGGGTGGTAGACCCCAGAGGATGGGATGATGAAGAAGTTTATTTTTGTTGTTGTTTTGTATTTTGCATAATTATGTCGTTTCTTCATGTTATCTGAAAATGTGATCGTCGTGGAAAATAACTTATATATGACAAGTATTTTGTTTCATATCAGGTGTACCAATTTGAGTAATCCTTGCCTAACAAACGGTCTTTCAAATTTGAATGATGATTATGATTTTGACATTGAGCTGGATTTCGATTTGATGGGAATTGAGCAAGACGAGACAGATTACGACGACGCGCCTAATGAGATCAAAGGATGGGTCGAGGATAAACCCAAACCCAACCTAGACCAAACCATCACCATAGATATTGGAACCCCCAACGCACCCAAGGAACTCAAGATAGGGACAGACCTTACCCTTCGCCAGAAAGCAGAAATAACTGAGTTGCTAAGCCAATACGTGGATGTCTTTGCCTGGTCTCATGAGGATATGATCGGATTGTCCACCGACATTGTGGTACACCGATTGCCCATCAAGGAGGGTTTCAGGCCTATCAAGCAAAAATTAAGAAAGTTGAAGCCGGAGTGGAGCTTAAAAGTGAAGGAAGAAATTATCAAATAGTTCAGGGCGGGAATCATTATGGTGTCCACTTACCTAGAGTGGCTGTCCAATGTAGTCCCAGTGGCTAAGCCTGGAGGGAAGGTGAGAGTATGTGTAGATTATAGGGATCTAAATAAGGCCAGTCTCAAGGATAACTTCCCGGTGCCTTTCATACACATCCTGGTGGATAACACAGCCCAGTACGAAATGTACTCGTTTGTTGATTGCTTTGCGGGATATCATCAGATAATGGTGGCAGAGGAAGATCGGGAAAAGACCGCGTTCATCACCCCATGGGGCACTTTCTGCTATAGGCGATTGGCCTTAGGTCTCACCAATGCGGGGGCTACTTATTAGAGAGCCATGATGGCCCTGTTCCATGACATGATGCACAAGGAGATTGAGGTCTACGTGGATGACATTATCGTGAAGTTAAGGGTAGAATCTGATCATATAACCCATCTCAAAAAGCTATTCGATCGGCTCAGAAAGTATAATTTGAAGCTCAATCCAGCAAAGTGTGCTTTCGGAGTGCAGTCGGGTAAGCTCTTGGGATTCCTGGTTAGTGATCGAGGCATTGAGTTGGATCCTGCAAAGATTAAGGCCATTGTGGATATGTCGGCACCTCACACAGAGAAGGAGATAAGAGGATTCCTCGGAAGAATAAACTTCATCAGCCGTTTCATATCCCACCTAACGACTACATGCGAGCCGATTTTCAAACTGTTAAGGAAAGGTGCTTCATAGGAATGGAATGAGCAATGTCAGGAGGCTTTTCAGACCATTAAAAAACAGCTGACAGAGGCACCAGTGCTGGTACCCCCGAAGAATGGGATCCCTCTGTTTATGTATATATCGGTCAATGCCATCGCGATGGGATGTATGCTGGGACAGAAGAATGAGGCAGGTAAAGAGCAGGCCATCTATTACCTCAGCAAGAGATTTAGTCAATGTGAACAGAATTACACTCCCATCGAGAAGACCTGTTGTGCTCTGGCTTGGGCTGCAGGGAGATTACAGCACTACCTCCATGGGCATACCACGTACCTGATATCAAGAATGGATCCCTTGAAATATATCTTTGAAAGGCCCATGCTGAACTGTCGATTGTCAAGATGGCAATTAATCTTACAACAGTTCGATATGGTATACGTAACTCAGAAAGCCATGAAGGGGCAGGGAATCGCGGATCAGTTGGCGAAAACGCCGTCAAGAGGGATGGAGCCATTAGAAACTCCTCTGCCGGGCGAAGATATATTTTGGGTATCACACACGAAATGTGATGACGAGGGGCAGTTCTGGAAGCTGTATTTTGATGGTGCCATGAATGCTGAGGGGGCAGGAGCCGGAGCAGTTCTGGTCTCTATCACCGGAGAACAATACCCTGTGGCCACTAAACTGAAATTCAACAATTTGAACAACACCGCTGAATATGAGGGATGTATATTGGGACTCCGTTTTGCCCGCGATATGGGAGTGAAGAGATTAGCAGTGTTTGGGGATTCAGAACTGGTAATCAGACAAGCGGTCGGGGTGTACAACACTAAAGAGCTTCGGTTACTTCCATATCATCGTTGTGTTACCCAATTGATGCAAGAGTTCGAAGATATCGCTTTCCGACATATTCCCCGGGGACGGAATGATTTTGCGGATGCGTTGGCAACCCTGGCTTCCTTAATCCATATAATCAAAAGAAAAGATGTTCCACAGATTGAGATAGCAGTACAGAATACCCCGGCATACGAGGAACATGTTGCAGTATTATCAGACGAGGTGGTTCTGCCAAAGCAGCCTTGGTATCACGACATAAGGGAGTACCTGAGGGATAGATCCATTCCCGACCAGGCGAGCCGAGCAGAGAGGATGAGAATTCAAAAGATGGCAATGAAATTTTACCTGAGTGGGGATTCACTCTACAAGAGGGATGCTGGGTTGGGACTGTTGCAATGCGTAGATGAGACACAGGCCCAAAGGATTATGAACGAAATACATGGTGGAGTGTGTGGGCCACACATGAGTGGACCGATGCTGGCCAAAAAGATCTTGAGAACGGGGCATTATTGGTTAACGATGAAAGCCGACTGCGATGATCATGTCAAACGGTGTTACCAATGTGAGGCGCACGGTAATGTGATCCATACGCCTCCCAATGAACTGCACTGTATGAGTTCCCCGTGGCCATTTTCAATGTGGGGCATGGATGTAATCGGACCGATAGAGCCTAAAGCAAGCAACGGACACCGATTCGTTTTCGTCATGATCGATTACTTCACTAAATGGGTAGAGGCAGCTTCTTTCCCCAAAGTAACTCAGGAGGTCATCGTTGGTTTCATCAGCAATAATGTCATTTGTCGATACGGGCAACCTGAGGTTTTGGTCTCCAACAATGCCAAGAATTTGAACAACGCCCTCATGAAGGGATTGTGCGACCAGTTTAAGATCAAACACCTCAATTCTGTCATTTACCGTCCCAAAATGAATGGGGCAGTGGAGGCTGCCAATAAGAACATCAAGAAGATCATGGCGAAAATGTCTGCTAATCATCGGGGATGGCCGGATCTACTACCCCTCACCTTGCTGGCATACAGAACGTCAACGCGTACTTCTACAGGGGCAACCCCTTATGCTTTGGTATATGGAATGGAGGCTGTTCTGCCAGTTGAGGTTGAGATGGCATCCCTCAGAATATTGATCGATGCTCAGATAAGCGAGGAAGATTGGATGCAAAGTCAATATGACCAATTGACCCTAATTGATGAAAGGAGGGTGGCTGCTGTTTTGCACGGTCGGCTATATCAGCAAATAATCTCTCGATCATACGACAAAAAGATGAGACCTCGGAAGTTCAAGAAAAATGATTTGGTGCTAAAAAGAGTCATGCCTTGTCAGGACGAAGCCAAGGGGAAGTTTGCCCCAAACTGGGAAGGACCATTTGTGATTAAGAAAGTGCTATCCGGAGGAGCCCTCATCTTGCAAGAAATGGATGGTGAGATATTTCCACAGCCCCTCAATTCCGACTCGGTGAAGCGGTTCTACGCTTGAATCATCAATTCTCCTTTTTCTTGAGAAGCGAACTACGTAGGACCTGATCTCCCAACTTGTAGGGGTACGTAGGCAGCCATCACGGCACGGTCCGATCCCTTTAAAAATAATCCTTTCCCTAAACAAAACCAATTCCCAATAGCCAGATAAACCTTCCTACACCCTCAAAGCCTTCGCGAAGCCAGCCAACCAATAAGCTTCATCTCAAGATAACATAACCCTGGTCCCACCAAAACAGTAGGCCAAAATCCAAGACTCAATCCGATGAAATCAACAGGGGTGCGGCAATATCTGTCAGATCTCCATCAAGACTTGAGAAAAGAAAGAAGGCGAAATGTCAAAATCATAGCCAGCGGGATAAAATGAGGATCCAATGAAAGGCAACGATACGATAAAAGGGAAAATGACTAAATTTAAATGCATGTCTATATATACAAGTCATTTTGTTACAAGATTTCTCTTTCGATAACCGATGAAACTAACATAGTCTATGCAGGAAATAAAATAATCTATAAATCTGAAACTAGCTGAAGCAGGATGGATAAAGTGGTGGATAGATCTGAAACATCAGCGTCCCCTGCAATCTGCTGTCCCATCATGTCAATGCGGTCTAACAAAGCAGTGGCTCGGCTGACAGTCCCAGAGTGAGCATCTATAACTGTCCTGACCTGAAATACAATGGCGTCTCTGTCAGCAATGGCAGCATCTCTGGCTAGAATAGCGGCATCTTTCTCAGCAATGGCAGCATCCCTCTCAGATTCAATAGCAATCAAGGCCAGTCGGATCCGGCTACGTTCAGTGACCTGACTAGGGGCAGAATCGGCTGAGATCGAGTGATATGTGGTATCATCTGGGAAAACCACTCCAGAGTCACCAAAAGACCCAGTCTGACTCAAACCAACTGCATCCGAATCTCCGCGTAACCACTGCACATAAGCGAATGTCTGGATGGGGCAACTGTCACTATATTCGGCCAGGATCCTGCGAGGCCAAAGATCATATACCCGCAGTAGATCTCTCTCTGTCTAGGATGATATAAGGAATCGGTAGTCGGCCGCGCCCGTGAAGAGGTGAAAATCCTGTGTCTGATCAAACTGCCCCATCACCGCCAGAGGATGATAAGTCGTCACGCCCCTCAAGCCAGCAATAGGGATGAAATCCAGGGTGGGCACATGAGTCAAAAAGCTCATAAAGGAGCAATAACCCAAGTAGATCAGGAGATGAAAAGGATCCTCAATAACCGACAAAAATGCTATCCAGGAAGCCGCATCAGTACAGCTCACAGGGCGAAATGAGAATTGCATGGCTATGTCATGGCTGAAGCAAAACCCTTGGCGACGGAAATGGCCGATGGGACTGAGATGACTCATGAACCACACGTACAACAAAGTCAAGCTCCCTCTGAATACCCAGCCTCGAAAAGACTGGCAATATGAGGCTGACGTGTAGGTATCCGCCAATATCATGGGGAGAATGGTGTGATCCTCCTGAAGGGCTCTAACGGCCGCGACAACTCGCATGTCCAAAAGATCGGGTCCGGCTGGCAGATACAAAACCGAGATGACACAGGCCATCAAAACGTCTACTCTCAAGGCGCCCCAGCGCTCCTCAGATATGGAAAAATCACCAGAGAAATGGCGAAAGCTGTCAGGTGAGCCGAATCGGTCAATCAAAAAATGAAGAGGAACCAGATGGTCTGATGTGACCACCGATAGCAGAGCTGTCCTCCGCAACCCAGTGAAAGTCAAGAACTGACGGCGCATGGGACCAACGGTGACCCTGACGCAAGGACCGTCCAAGGGCAAACCGGTAAAACGAGCATACTCCTCGAGAGTGGGGGTCAGCTCTACTGTCCCTAATCTGAACACCTGACGGTCAAGGACCCAATAGCTCAGTATACCCTCCACAAAGCCCGCTGGCACCTGAAAGGATAATAAGGACCAAGAATGTCCCAAAAGGCCATATGCGATAATCCTATCGGCCGGCGATAAAC
Source organism: Aralia elata (assembly GCA_034770075.1). Classification (NCBI taxonomy): domain Eukaryota; kingdom Viridiplantae; phylum Streptophyta; class Magnoliopsida; order Apiales; family Araliaceae; genus Aralia; species Aralia elata. The sequence goes on from CM068385.1 coordinate 55,343,484, forward strand.
TGTCCAACCAGTGGAGGAGACTGCCGACCAACCCTGTGGCAGGAATGGGATCCAAACGTACCACGATATCTGAGGACGACATCTGTGAAAAAATAGTATCAAAAAGACTGTACAGGGGTCATTTCTCTAGCATGCATCATACAGTTAATAATAAAGCAAATGAATTTCATAGAGATAAAAGAAAAAAACTGTGCATAAATAAAACAAATAAATTCAGTACATAGTGCATGTAATAATTATAGAAAAGGAAAAAATGAATCTAAACAGGTGCAGGTACAAAAGCCCTATCCTATCATGATCTAAACAAAGTCAATGTCATCTATGAAAGCGGGATCCTCGAACTGATCCCCTGGGGTCGTCGAAGTCGGAGGACCAAAATTCATGTCAGGAATGTATGGCTGCGCTGTGGCATCAGATGAGCTCGGGCCTACATCATAACCCGCACTGTCAGGATCGTAGGCGTAAGCATCCTCTGGGGTCCGGCCTAACACCCGAAGATACAGCGACAACTGCTCCACCTGGCGGGTCAAAGTGGCAATCTGCTCGGCATGGGTGGGGCTCCGAACGCAAGCTGCCCAGTCAGTCATCATCACCGAGCCCGGGACCATATCCCCGAGGAAGAATGTGGCCCGGGTCTGAGGACCGATAGTACGGGGCACCCACCAGGTACGGAAAGCATCACTCATACTGGGACCCGTAGAAAGCATCCGGCCGTCCTCCCCTGCGAGCATGATCTCCGAAGACTGAGAATCCAGCGGCCAGGAGGTAGTGAAAGGAAGGGAATGCGGGATGCGGATCTCTCCAGTGACGCATCTGAATGCTCACTCCCCCAGGTACATCACCCATCCTCCAACACTCTGCAAAGTGAGGCGACGGGTGGAAAGCTCGAACTCCGGGCTAGAAGGATGCCCATCATCAAACCCCACAGCCAGATGCTCGGAGAGGTAGGGAACCCAGACGACATCAGCAGCCGTGATTAACTCCAGCTGAATACGACAATGTGCAAAGCTGCCCGATACCGGGACCTCCTCCAGAGTGTTGTGATGACATCGCCCCAGGGGATAGGTATCCAAACCGAGGGTAGTGACGGGCCTCAGGCATGGAAGACGCTCGTAGGCCCAGAACTGCGAGCAGAAACAGTGAAAAGCATGAGTAACCGACAAATGTAGAAAAAGAGAAATAAATGAAGGAAAGTCCAGTAAGAAAAGAGGAAAGGAGGGCTCACCAGCAGAAAGTGGTAGAATCTGAGCCAAGCATCTGTCTGACCCTCCGAGGGTATACGAAGACCGTGGAGGAAATAAGCAAAGGTGAACGACCCCCAATCGTAGTCACCGATCCGGTCTACGTGTCTGACAGCTCCTACGACGCTGAAATGAATGGTAGAGGAGTTGTTCCCTAGGAAACAACCCCTCATGATGGTCAGGAACAAGCGCCGTAGCAGAATGTCACGAGTACCCTGCTCCGCTGGAATAGGCAGTGCGTATATACCCCCGACAGCATCGACAGCCAAAGCACCGGACCGAATACTACGGGCCTTAAAGACCCGGTCGTCAGCAGCGAAGCCCAACAAAGCCCGGACCTCCGCTGGAGTAATGTCAAGATCCAGAGGGACACGGGGCCCAGTAAACTCTATACCCGTGATGTACCTCCAATCCCAGGGGGTCAGCACAACCTCGCAGTCAAGAAGATGAAGAGACTGCGTCTGGTGGAACCATCGCTCGGATAAGGCCCTCATGTAACCCCAGGGGCACTGACGGGGGATGATAGTGAAAAAGTGACGGAAGCCCCAAGAGTCCACCACCGCCCGGTAGTCGCTATGCAAAGCGGTATAGAGGGAATAAATGTTGAACCAGTTACCCCTCGGTTGGGTAAACTCAGGCACCTGTGACAAAAATTGAATGGATCAGTCCAGATCTAAACAAAATTTGGGAATGAGTTCAGAAAAGTACTTTAAGCATACCTCATTAGCTACAAGAGATGCCAAGGGGTGACGACTGAGATCCCGACCCAAAAGATTGGGTATCTGCACAAAGGCACCAGAAGGGGCGCGGTGAGGAGATGGGGCCGGTGTGCTGGAAGATGGCCCCTCTACCGCAACCTCTGGAAGGACATCCTCCTCAACGTCCGGATGATCGGGACGGATGACAGCCTCCGCCAAGCGGCGAGCCTGACGGGTCCGAGGAAGAACAGGGGCAGGTGCAGCCCTACGACGGCGAACACCCGAGGTCCGAGACGCAGAAGAGCTATTAGGAGCGTCGGGATCCATAGCTGGGATAGGACAGGCAAGGAGGAAGGTAAGTTCCTTTTTTTTTATGTCACAAATATTCCAATATTTATCGTAGAATTAATGCAACGCGATGCATGTTTATTATATGTGCATGAAAAAAAAAAATTCGGCAGAGTTCCGTCTGTAAAATGGACATCCCATGCATAACCAAGCATGTTTTTCAAAGAACCCAAGCCACAACAGATCAAAATTGCATTTATATGGATAATTGCAGCATGAAAAAACCCTAATGGATGATTTTTCTTCAAAAAAAGAAACTACAAGTATGTGGGACCGCATCAGGAGCATAAAATAGGACTCACACAGTTGATACATAGCATGTATATACGATAATACATAGCATAGCATTGTAAAGCATACATTTCTATCTATAGCATGTAAATAGCCAAATGTATAGCAAAATATTGACGAAATTGAAAAGTGAACGGTCAAAGTGTTACCTGTAGCGCGTAGATCGATCCTACCGGAGCAGTTTTTGCAGAAAGGTTGGAGAACTCGGTAAAAGGGCGTGCAAAGGTCTGAAAATCGCGTGGGGTACGAATGAAAGTGACAGATCTGGGAGGCGGCTGGCCGCCTATATGCCCGATCTTAGCCGCAGATCAATCTGCGGCTGGCCGCAGATCCATCTGCGGCTGGCCGCAGATCCATCTGCGGCTGGGCCCAGTGCTCCCTCATTGGTCCATTGCAAGCTTAATCGATTCTAAAGCCCATTTGACTCATAATGTGATAATAAAATACGAGATTTTGATGAATCAGATGTCGAACACGACTTCTCAATTCGACCGAGTGACCGGATACGAGGCCCGGCACTCGCAGACAATCGACCGGCGACGATAACCGGCGATTACGAGATGGATGACCGGCGACGAAAACCGGCTCCGACAAGACAACCAACCGGCGACGATACCCGGGGGTTACGAGATGGGTGACCGGCGACGATACCCGGCCCTGACGAGACAATCGACCGGCGACGATAACCGGCGATTACGAGATGGATGACCGGCGATGAAAACCGGCCCCGACGAGACAATCGACCGGCGACGATAACCGACGATTACGAGACGGATGACCGGCGATGAAAACCGGCTCTGACAAGACAACCAACCGGTGACGATACCCGGGGGTTACGAGATGGGTGACCGGCGACGAAAACCGGCCCCGACGAGACAATCGACCGGCGACGATAACCGGCGATTACAAGATGGATGACCGGCGACGATACCCGGCCCCAACAAGACGATCATCCGCATTGACACCCTTTTTGCGAATATTTTGCATCCATCGCATCTTACGTTGCATCATAAGTCATATGTGTTGCATCACGTATGTATTGTCATCCTTGTGCACTGTCATTCATGCGTCGAGGGTCTATTCTTTATCCTGTTCATTTCATTTAAACATTGCATAAACATGATAAAGAGGGGCAGCTGTAGACACCTAAATTTTGCGTTCCCTATACTAACCGTGACAGGAGGGCGAAATCGTCCATTGAACCGGCTGACGGGAGCGAAGGAGTGGGCACAAGTGCGAACGCTCAACACCACCGCGATGATCGGCGACCCAGGCTGACATGACAATAAGGCCGTCCGAAACAAGCATGCCCGAATGAGGTGGCACGTCTCCCGGAAATTCCCAGACTGCAAAATACAAGCCTGTCTGCGAAAACCGACGTTACGGCACGAAAGTCGAGGCGTGGTACGAAAATCGAGAAAGTCAAACCGTCCAGCCGCGGATTGATCTGCGGCCAAATAGTGGGTGAGTGGAAGGCAGGCGGCCAGCCAGCCTATTTCAGCTCATTTTCGCTCAGCATACAGGAGGTTGAAGGTTTTTGGAAGAAGAAAGGATTCAGCACAGCAGCAGCAGGGAAATAGAGAGAAAAATAACAAATTTTGCAACCAAATAGGAAGAAAAGAGAGGAAAAAAGAGAGGATTTATATTCTTTTGATTTTGATTGTATCAAATACACTCCTTATCCTATTCAAATACACAAGTTCACATCCATTTGAGATCATTTGCAAGGTGAAAAATCCCTTTTGTTCTAGCAATTTATATCATTTGTTTGGTTAAATTAAATGTAGTTTCCATGTAATTCATGGTGGGATAATGGATTAGGGATTATTAGTGAGGGTTCCATCGGAACAAAATTCTTTCCTAATAACCCGAGGATATCCAATTGGTGAAACTTCTAGCTTGTTCATAGTGATTTATTGGGTGTAATTTATTAAGATTATCACTTTCGAATATCATGGTGTATTAGGCAAATCCGTGTTGGTTAGTTTTGTAGTATTCATTTTGTGGGCATGTAAGTAATTTCGGGTGTGAGCCTAGGAACGCGACCCCGTGGTCCAAATCCGATGATGGACGTTTTGATGTATGTAATAGATTCAAGTTGCTCGTTTTTTGTAATATGTAATCGTCGGGCCTTAAAACGACGCTAAGGCGAGAATCGGGTTTAAGGCCCCGTAGTAATGAAATATCTGATCGTTAGCGTTCGGGGATATTTTGATGGCTTACATGCCCATGAATAGCCCCGACGCGTGTTTATGCTTGATTAGATTTTGTGACACAAAAAAATGATTTCAAAGATTAAGCAATAAAGATTTTTCTAAAAAACAATCAAAGTAGGATATTAGCATCACGGGGCTAAAAATTGAAAATGCTAATGAAAGTCGATTCCTATTTTACGAGAAAGCTAAAGAGAAGTTGTTTTCAAATGTCACAAAAATGGTTTTATAAAAAAGAAATAAACATTTTACTAAACCTTGATACATAGGGCGAAAGAGATCCTAGAAATTGCCCATCATTTATGAAAGCAACGTATAAATCTCGATTCCTATTTTGGCTAAGGTTTAATAAATTCACGTTTTACCAAAACAACAGTTAATGAAAAAATCTCATAGCTTTTGTCAATAAAATCAAATCTTTCTCATAAAGGAACAAAGCTTTCTCGGATAGGCCAAGGGACATTCTAAAGCATTCTCAAAATAAGCACGTCTCTTTCATAAAACCCCAAAAAAGGGATTCCTTTTTTTTTATATGTACAAAACTCACCACAACATTTATTAGGCACACACACACACGCACACATACACATTTCATGAATTAAAGGATAGGAAAACATCAAGGTTGCGGTAACCGTGTTTTACGGAAGTTAGGGGGTGCCTAACACCTTCCCCTCGCTTAAGCAAGCCCCCGAACTCTATGAATCTCGGTTTGCAGACCAATTAATTCGGAGTCACATATGAGCCATCGATTTATAAAAAAACGAAAACTCGGATGAGTTGGTACATCCATTTCAAATATACCAACTGGCGACTCTGGTTAATTGGCTCATCATAAAAAACGATCTTTCAAAACCCCGTCGACATTAATGCCGACCTTTTCCAAAAATCATTCAATCAAAAGGCTAAAATCGGAAAGGAAGAAAACCCGGCGTCGACACTCCCATATAATCCACATAATAGCGAAAGATTTAGTAATCAAGTCATGTATATCAATACATTTAAACAAGTCAACAAGTTACTAAAAGAACTTGCCTTAAGCGTTCCTTGCCAAATTATGATGCCTCGTCCTTCAAATATCCTACACAATTTATTTAACAATAAAATAACAATTAGCCACTAAAAGGGCTTCATATAATGGTTTATATTATAATCCCACTCCATATCTTATAATGTTTGTTTTGTTTAAATCGAAATACTATTTAAGTTCATTAACACTTTACGCGACGTTTCGGCGTTTACACGCCACACGCCTAATTCGCCTCTTTTGCATGTGCTTAGCACGCTCATACATTGGGTTATAACACTCTATCATGTTTAATTATTATTAGAAACAAAATATTAAACAATGTTATACACACTTGTTACGACGTTACGACGCTTGCATGTCCGTACGCCTACCTTGCCTAACCGAATGCCCAAGCGACACGCGATTGCGTACGCTTAGCACGCCCATTCGATTTATCTAATACTTATTAGTTAATGCTAAGTATCATTATAAATCATAATAATCATGTTATGAAAGTTAGAACATCACTTTACAGGGTCGGGGGCATTACGTGAGCAAATGCGCGTGCCCGACGCCCTCCGATTGATCCCAATTACGCATCAGTCCTATAAATGGCTAATTTAGGCCATGATACAGACCTCAAATCGAAAAACTTAAAAAACGAAAGTTGTAGGTCTACTCATCCTCTTTCTGAATCATCTTAAATCATCTCAATCCGAGTTCGGATGAGAAAGTTATGCCTATTGTTCTACAGGAGGTCAAAACAGTCCACTCGGACACGTCTGCGCCTGACACGTGTCCGGCGCAGCTGCGCCCAATTTGGCCTTATGAACAGCGCAGTTGCGCCATTCATACAGGCCATCAATCTGCAGATTCTACAGTCGCGAAAATTTGACCCTTCCCCGCTCCGATCTTCATATCTCCTTATATACACGTTCAAATTGGTCTATTTCGGACTCTATGGACTCCTAACTCATGGGGCTACAACATACCAAAAATTCAGAGCTATCCATTAACATTAACATGGCCAAATCTTAGGCCAAAGTACTAACTCATGTTATATTTTCATGTTATTGGTGTTCTTCACCAAAATCATCACCAAATCTTCGTTTTAACATCTTTTTGCTTCATTCCAACTGGGTTAACTTCGTAACCCATGGAACTACACTTCTATAACATCAACCAAATTAAAACAACACAAAATCTGAGCTACAGATTGTCCAAAACAGTCCGTAGGTCCAAGGTTCCATTTTTGTCCAAAGTTCATCCTCTATTAAGCAAGGGTACGAATTTTCTTCATTTTTGTTCCACTTTAATGTTATTAATAGCTTATATAGTCTCTTAACAACATATATAAACAACCACAAACAACAACAACAACCAGAAATTTCCATAAAATCAAAACCCATCAAGAAAGCTTTAAAACCTCTAAAACTCAACAATGGAGGAAATGAGTTTGAGGTTAGGATTTTACCTCTTGAATGATCCTCCTAGATGATATTGAGTCTATTGGTAACTCTTCTTCTTCCTCTAGCTTCCTCTACTCTTCACTTCTTCTTCTTCATTTTCACCCGTACGTTTTCTTCTTCATCTTCTTCAAATTTTTCTTCTTTTCTCTCTCTCTCTCTCCCTCTCTCTACTCTCTACTCTCTACTGCAGAACCAACTTGGAATGGGAAAGGAGGATGGCTGATGGTTTTGGGAGAGTGAAAGGGTTGCTTCGGGAGAATGAAGGGGGAACACTTGGTTGCTCAATACATTTGGTCTAGCACCAAACCCTCCCCACCCGACCACACCTTAGCTCCTCAATTCTCATTAGTCTAAAAGGTTTAGTTGGTTCCCACTTGGAGTAACAAGCAAAAATAAATACCCAAATACTCAAAAATATACCCGAATACTCCCACTTTTGTACCAAGACTGGTAAATAACTACACCCAAAATTAAAATGGGTACTCCCATAAATTATTGGGATGCATTAAAATAATTATTATGGATTATAATACATTTCGGATACGGATAAAATCACGTATCAGCTCAAATAAAATTTCTGACACTTGGAAAAATTATTCATTCGCACGCACGTATTAATGATGTAATATTCCGAACCCTAATAAGATCTGTATATGTAAATTATGTGTTTAATAAATGAAATTTTATGATATGACTTTGTATTATGTGATTGTGTATTTTATTAAACAATTAGGTCAAATAAAAAATTTTCGCCAAGCAGCTGTGTCGTGCTTAATCAGACAAAATGATTTGTCGTGCTTCCGGCGAATTCACCGAGAAGCGTTTCGACAAATTATTTTTGTAAGCTGCTGTGTCGTGCTTGGAATTGACGAAGTGCTTTGTCGTGCTTCGACATTAATATAATATTATATTAACTGATAAAATTCTAAAATAAGTTAAATAGGGTTTAAAAGGTTACACAGAAATAGAAACCCTAAGTTAAAAATCCTAATTGATAATAATTGTCAGAATTGATTAATTAAAACCCTAATTATTGTACAATAATCTTAATTAATATAATTAAGATTTAAATAATGAATCATAATGTTAATTATGAATCATTGGGATTAAACTAAACCCTAAACGAAAGATTAAAACCCTAATTGTAGGATTGAAAACCCTAAATCCTAATTAGAAACCCTAAAGCCCTAATTTGATTCAAGAACACTAAATTATGGAGTTATAAATCTTAATTGTGATATAATATCATAATTAGGGTATTACTAAACTTAATTTAACATCCTAATCATGATTAACAAAAATCTAGATTTAATTAGTAAGTAAAATAAATCAAAATTAAAATCCTAGCCAATGAAAATGAAGCTAGGAGTGTGCAAGCTTGTGCTTGACACACTCCAGCACAAGTAGGTGCCCAAGATCAGGTTTGAGTAACACAAGTCCCAAGCCTAGATATTTATGGAGGCAAAAATTTGGAAATTTAGCCTAGGAAACCCTAATTCAAGACACTATAAATAGAATGAGATCTGATCATGCAAGCCTACGAAATTTCAAAGCTTATACACTTGTAGTCATACCATATCAAGCCCTAGCAACCACAAGCTCAGAACTAGAAGCCAGAAATCAAAATTTAAAGAAAAAGGTGCACAAAACCCTAATTTATGTTTGATCTTCAAGCTTAGAAAATTTTTGTGTTTTAGATGTTTAGGAATACTTGTTACTGTGTTATTAAGTGATCTGGGCGGTTAAAACATGTTTACATAACCTCTAGATATGAAAATCAAGCCAAAAACTCAAACTGTTCTTGGCAGTCAAGAACAGTCTGACAGGCCTTTTTGTCAGAGCTTTTGATCGGCTTAAAATGTTTGTTTGATGTGTTTTAAAGCATGAATCAGTAGTTTGCCATGTTAGCTTTAAGATCCAATTGGTAGAATGGTTAAATTATCTCTAGGATAGAAGTTATTAATGGTCAAAACCCGTTGACCGACCATAGGGGACTGATTTCTAGGTAACCCAGAAATCATATGAATGTCTGACAGTTTGATGTCAGACTTTTGATCAACCCAGAAATGACCTAGATGATATTTAATATGTTGTTTCTTGTGTTAGACATGTTATTTGGTATGTAAACTACAATATTGAATCATCAAAACACATTTAGCAAACACAGAATCAAAGTTATTCATGGTCAAACCATGTTGACTGACCATGACTTCTTGAGTTTCTGGGTAACCAAGAAACTCAAGAACAGTTTGAACCCGGTAGTTTGACTATCAAATTTAAAGCTTGATATGATATAATTTGAGATGGATTTTGATATGTCGTTGTACACTGCCATGTTAGCTATAACAACAAACAAAAATCAAACCCAAACATCAAACAAGCTGAGATTAATTTGAGGTCAAAGGTCACTGTTGGACATTGACCAAGTGTTCTTCATGAAGAACACCTTTAGTGACAGTCTTCAACCCAAACCCAGAAACCTAAGAAACTAAGCAGACCGTCGCTAAAGCCCTTTAGCGACGGATTTTTAATAAAAATAAAATAAAAATTAATTAAATAAATTATAAAATAATAAATAAATATTAAATAATTATTAATAATTAATAAATAAAGTCCAAAATTCATTTTTAAATTATAAAAATTTATTTTTAATATTTTTATATATTCTGATATATTATTTAATTTAATTAAATAATAAATAATAATTATAATAAATTATTTAATAATTGTTTTAATTATTTAAAAATGATATTAAATTATTAAATAATTATATTAATTATTTAAAAATGATATTAAGGTAAATAAAATTATGATATATAATAATTAAATAAAATAATAAATATTTAAATATTATTAATGATAATAAATCATTTAAATAATATATTAAGTATTTAAAAATTACTTTAAATGATAATTAAATCATTTAAATATTAAATTAAGTTTTGAAAATTGTTATAAATAATAATTAAAATATTATTAATTATAAAATAAATTCTAAAAATATTATTAATGATAAAATAAATCATTTAAATAATATTCTATCTTTCTAAAAATATTATAAATGATAAATAAATCATTTAAATGATATTTTAAATATCTAAAAATATTCTAAATGATAAATAAATCATTTAAATAACATATTAAATGTTTTAAAATTATTCTAAATGATAATTAAATCATTTAAAAATATTCCTAAGCTTGTAAAATTATTTAAAAATACTTCCAAGCTTCTGAAAATTATTTAAAAATAATACCAAGCTTCTAAAAATGTTAGAAATAATAATTAAATTATTTAGACTAATAATTCGACTTTCAAATGAAGTTTTATCGAACAATCTATGTGTTTAGCCATTAAGGACGCGACCGAGATACCGAATCAACGTCGAACCTTAATGAAACTTGTTTAGATTAGCGTGATACATGTTTATATACGTGCTAACGCTTATTATTGGTATACGTAGACTACGTGCGTTGACCGATTGTCCTAAATTATAGTGAGCTACGCTAAGGCAAGTGTCCTAACCTTATTCAACTTATATTATGCAAGTCTCCCAACTTTGTTATATTTAAGCAAGTATTATACATCTTGCTATCAATTATTGTGAAGTTATTGCTTCTTGTTCAGCATAACTTAAGAAATGAATCATTATTCATATATTGTTTATTCCAGCGTAAATTGTTGCGTCAAACCAAATTGTTTGGTAAGACATCTATACTGAGTAAATGGAAATGCCTTCATAGGAAGGCCAATAAATGTCGATAATATATTGACCACAAATGGTAGGATGATATGCATACTCCTAGGATATTGGTGAGGATGATCACCTACTAGATATCCAAAACTCAAATGGTTCTAAGTCTTTAAAGACTGATAGAACTAAATGAAATATATGGTTCTTATACAGAACCCTCAGTATACATTGTTGATATCTTTCAAATCAAACACATGGTGTTTATATATTCAAATGAACTTGCTGAGCTTTTGTAGCTCATTCTTGCGCATATCTTCTTTTGCAGCTGTAAATGATATCCCTAGCACGTCTGGGACTGATAAGGGGAAAAGACAAGCTTATTAAGTTTATTTCTGCTGTTGAATACTTTAAGTCTTTTAAAGACTTGTTGTTGTAATAACTTAGTATAACGAATGATGTAACCGAACAAAATGTTATGTAATATATTACGATCCTTTATGTCATAGAATGCGTTATACTCTGATCTTTAATTTCTTTTGAATAGTTGTACTAAGTTCAATACAGTGTCTATATGAACTATACATCTGAATGAGGGTATCTAAATGATGTGAGAGTCCTATAAGCTCTGGGGTTACACTTAATGAGCGCCGGTAAGGTGCCATCTTTACCGGAATGCGCCCCTCAGTTCTATGGACAATCTTATCATTAATACTGTGAATGTCAGATAGATAGGGAATATTGATATGAAAGAGATATTCATAAGATATGAATCTATATATCTAAGTGAGGGTATCCAAACACAGACAACGTTCTGGTCGGAACTAGTACTTGTTGTAGACACCCAAATTTTGCGCTTCGTACACTAACCGTGACAGGAGGGCAAAATCGTCAATTGAACCGGCTTACGGGAGCGAAGGAATGGGCACAAGTGCGAACGCTCGACGCCACCGCAACGATTTGCAAATTAAAACCGACGTGACAGCAGGGTCGTCCGAAATGAGCATGCCCGAATGATGTGGCACGTCTCCCAGTGATTTTCGAACTGCAAAATACAAGCCTGTCGGCGAAAACCGACGTCACGACATGAGAATCGAGGTATAGCACGAAATTCAAGAAAATCAACCCACCCAGCCGCGGATTGATCTGCGGCCAAACGATTAAAATAATGGTGGTGCGCACGGGACTCGAAGCCAGGAAACCAGCTGAGTGCGATGGGGGGTGGGCCAGCCAGCCGCAGATCAATCTGCGGCCAGGCCGCAGATCAATCTGCGGCTGCCCTAGGCCAGCTTATTTCAGCTCAGTTTCTTCATTTCATCCAGAGGTTGGCAGCAGCGGTGAAAAAAAGAAAGAAAAAGAGGGAGAAAACAGCAAGAAAAATAGAGAGAAAAGAGAGAAAAGAAGTGAGAAATTGTACCCATTTTGTGAGATTACATCTCATATTTTCTACTCTATTCAATACACAAATTCATACATATTGTGGGGATTATTTGCAAGGTGAAAAATCCTTTGTTTTAGCATTTTGTTTTACCATTTTTTGTTAGGCTTTTGTCATCCAAATTATATTAAATGTAGTTTCCTTGTGTATTGTTGTGGATCTATGGATTGAGGGCTATTAGTGAGGGTTCCCAAATGGAACGAAATTCCTCCTAATGGCCCGATGATATCCATTTGGGGAAATTTTAGCTCGTTATAATGATGTATTGTGCATAGATTGTTTAGATTGCTATTTTTAGGATCTTGTGGGTGCGTAGCGATTTTGGATGTGAGCCTAGGAGCGCGATCCCGTGGTCCAAATCCGATGATGGACATCTTTTGATGTATGTAATAAATTCGATGTACCTTTCATTGTAAATATGTAATCGTCGGGCCTTAAAACGACGTCAAGGCGAGAATCGGGTTTAAGGCCCCGTAATAGTGAAGTATGTGATTGTGGGCGTTGGGGTTATTTGGATGGCTTACATGCCATGAATAGCCCCAATGCATTTTAATGCTTGATTTGATTTACGACCTAAAATTGATTTCAAAGCTAAAAGATTAAGATTTTCATAAAATCAATCAAACTAGGCTATTAGCACCACGAGGCTTAAAATTGGGAATGCTAATGAATGTCGATTTCTATTTAACGAGAAGGCAAAGCAAAATCGTTTTCCAAAACATCACAAAAAATGATTTTATAAATAAGTGGCGTTTTATTAAACCGTTGTGCATAGGGTTAAAGAGACCCTAGAAATTGCCCATCATTTGATTTACGAAGGCAACGTATAGATCTCGATTCCTATTTTGACGAAGGTTTAGAAAACTCTTGTTTTGCCAAAATGACACCTAAAGAAAAATCCCATGACTTTTGACAATTAAAATCAAACCTTTCACATAAAGCTTTCTCGTGTATGCCGAAAAGACATTCTGAAGCGTTTTCAAATTAAAGCACGACTTTCCTTAAAAATCCAAATGATTCTTTCATTCAAACTCACCACGACATTCACATAAGCACACACACACACACGCGCGCACACACACACATTTCATGAATTAAAGGATAGGAAAACATCAAGATTGCGGTAGCCGTGTTTCACGGAAGTCGAGGGGTGCCTAACACCTTCCCCTCACTTAAGCAAGCCCCCGAACTCTATGAATCTCGATTCGCAGACCAATTAATTCGGAGTCACATATGAGCCAGCGATTTATAAATAAACAAAAACTCGGATGAGTTGGTACATCCATTTCAAATATACCAACTGGCGACTCTGGTTAATTGGCTCATCATAAAAAACGATCTTTCAAAACCCCGTCGACATCAATGCCGACCTTTTCCAAAAATCTTCTAAACCAAAAGGCTAAAATAGGAAAAGGACTAGAGACGAGAAAACCCGGCGTCGACAGCTGGCGACTCTGCTGGGGAGAATTAGAGGGCTTAAGCCGCTTTCAAATCTTGATGCTATCCTATCCTTTAAAATTCATAAATGTATATGTATGTGCGATATTTTAACTTGTTTTACTTATTGTTGTGTGAATGTGTGTTTTTTCCAATGAATGAATGATTGAATGGGATTGTTTTATTTTAAAGAAATCATTTGCATACGGTGAGGACGATGAATGTGAATGCATGTTGAGAGAGTACCTCCTCCTGAGGCGAACCTGTCGGTTGCTTATTACTGGACTCGAAGGGGCTGCTCCCCGGAGATGGCTCAGGAAACGCACCACCTAAATCCGCTCCAATCGAAAGGACTCAGACGAGTAGATTGCAAAGATTTGGGGACCTTCATGCCGAAAAGCCCGCGAGAGTAACCCTAGGGTAGGTCAGCCTCTGATAAACCTAACGAAAGGGAAGCTTCTTCATGCTCTTTTATCGTTCAGTCAAATAAATAAATGTCATGTAAATGACATACAACTGTCGTACCATCATCATCGTAATAAATATGTCCTGTATCATGTGATTACATCACCTGCACATATAAAGAGAAAACTGACTTGGTTTTGCAGGAAGGCCATCCATACCACATACCAAGGTTTTCTAAAACTTCTGAATACTATCCTGTCATCAAACACTGACCTTGTTTTGCAGGATAAGATTAGAGAACCGAAAAAAAAAAATGAATAAAAATCAGGCATCAGTGTTGACATGCATCTGCCAACTTGTAACTGGCACAGTACTAAACTACGGCCCTTGTTTGTTTTGTGAGATTGCCCCTAGGACCCAACTGAGAGGCCGTAAGGTCCATCCTCCATCCATCCAAATGGCAGAAGCCGGTAGCCATGAAACACACTGGTTTCCCTAATTCACACATACGAGATGAGCTTTAAGGGGGAAATTGCGGTACAGACTTGTCCAGCCTATGAGGATCAGATCGGAGGGATCTCCCGTAGTGACGCCCCTCATAAATGGGCTTGGTATCAAAACAGTAAAGAGTTCCTTCGAGACGGCTCCTCTCCCGAAAATACAGATCTGATCGAGGAAAGAGAATCCAAAGATGGGCAGTGAAATTCTTCCTAAGCGGAGACAATTTGCATAAATGGGACCTAGCTACGGGACTGCTGAGATATCTGGAAGCCGAAAAAGCCCACTAATTAATGAACGAAGTATATGGCGATGTGTGCGGAGCCCCTATGAGCAGAGCATTTTTGGCAAAGAAAATCATGTGAACGAGTCACTACTGGCTAACCACGAAAACTGACTGCGATATTCATGTCAAGAAATGCCATCAATGCCGGATCCATGCCAATGAGATCCATGTACCCCCTAATGAGCTCCATTGCTTGACCTCACCGTGGCCAGTTGGACCGTGCATCAGGTGATATCCAGGAAGGGGTCAATCCAGGATGATAGCAGTGAATCCCGGCCAGTAGAAGATCAATGGGTTTTAAAATTCTGAGTTTTATTTCAAATCCCTGCACGCTCATGTCACTTTGTCATGTTATCCAAAAAGAAGATCATGTGCTGAAATGTTTTATATCTATGACAAGCATTCCTGTTTTATTTCAGGTTGCCCGATTTGAGGCATTCTAGCCTGACAAGCAATAGGCCAAATTTGAAGGAGGATCACGATTCTGGTACAATGCTAGATTTCGATCTAATGGGGATCGAGCAGGACGAGGCAGATATCGACAATACGCCTGGCGAGATCAGGGGATGGGTCGAAGGTAAACCCCAAACCCGACTTAGACCAAACCTTCGCCATCAAAACATCAGAAACCCTGACGATCACAAAGACCCGGAGTAGGGGAAATTCGACCACCAAAAAAAAAAAAAAAAAAATCAAAAATCAAAAATCAAAAATCAAAAATCAAAAATCCCCCAACCGGTCGAAGGACCGGATCTTTTGTCAGTCCAGCAACCAGTATGAGGGAGATCACAGAAAAATAACTTAACACTGGAGCATTTATCAACTACCTAGGGAATGATGACGTGCAAATTGGCACCATGCAACAATCCCATCAGCATGCACCATCATCATCAAATGCTACCTCATGTCAATTCAATCTTCAACGGTACGATCATCTGGCATATTGTTAAGCATAGTTTTCCGGGGATACGATAATCCGCGTGAAGGGGGATTTTATTTGGCTTGATAGGAATCGGATTAATTCTGACAAGCAACCGTGGAGCACGATCGTGAGTATGATTAGACGAAGAAGGCTATTCAACCTTTTGATCGGGTACAAAGCCTCAATTCAAAGCAACGTTTACGACAGAATCGACCTCATGTGACAACCTTCACTTTGCATTTGCACAAACTTTCAGTTGTGGGGTATAAAACTATGACGATGTTGATGGCAATTAACACGTAGTCAGACAGTCAATAATTATCAAGCAAATATCAGGGAGTCAGACGATAAATGATTATCAAGCTAATGTCTCGAATCGTGGCCTGGGTTATTCGAGTAATTAAGCCCGAGGGGTGTCTCTGCACCTAGTGCCCTAAAGCCATCTGGTTTGGGAGTCGCTGGCCCAACACTCGTTACATGGGTAACTCAGAGCCTAAGAAAACGAGCATTACAGTAGAGGAGGCCGAGCAGATTCGAATCGTGGCATGGGCTACTCGAGTAATTAAGCCTAAAGGGGTGTCTCTGCATCTGGTGCCCTAAAGCCGTCTGGTTTGGGAGTCACCGGCCTAACACTCGCTACATGGGTAACTCAAGCCTAAGAAAACGAATCTTGTGCAAGGTCAAGCGAAGAATGAATGGGGAAGACCACCAGCTTGTCTCGAACCGTGGCCTTTGTTACTCGAGTGAATAAACCCGAAGGGGTGTCTGTACACCTAATGCCCCAAAATCGTCTGGTTCGGGAGTCATTGGTCCAAAACTCGTTAAATGGGTAACTTTGAAAAGCCTAAGAAAACGAGACAAGTGAAGTGGACTAATAAAGAGAAAAGATAATGCGAAAAGCTCTCGGCCTTAAACAAAAGTCAGGGAAGAGAAACCCCTACTGAGTGCGGCATCGCACAGTGCATTTGTCATATGACGTCAATCCTGCTAAGGACGTTGTCGAGAATGGAGACAAAATACTTGTGACGAGGGAAGGTAGTTCTTTTGAATTCGACCTTACTCACGTACAATGACCATGAATGCTTGAAGGTGTTCTTACGATTTCATAACTCGTCAAATGGAAAATCATCAGCTCGCGAAGGATTGAAAAATAATAATAATAATAATAAATAAATAAAAAAATAATAATAAAATAAAATTTCCCAATCTAGTACATTCACGGTTCACAACTTGCTAGATTGTGCGATCAACAGATATTCTATTTCATGTGCTTTAACTGCATCTTTTATATCTTTGTGTTGAACTAACACTAACGGCCCGAGCCTTCAAGTTTTGGCATTTGTTAGTCATCTGATATGCAGGATCTTGCAGAGCTGTGGATAACTCAGCACGGTCAGCATCGCGAGTTTTCAAAAGAAAGTCTTGGTAAAAACACGCGCCAAGGCAGGGGCAGTTAAGAATCGGGAAATATGAGGCTGCACAGAACTTCTCGTCATTGGGCCTCTCCCCAATCCTGACTATCACTGCCTCGACATCCAATTGATCCACATGCATGAGCATATACAAGGATGATATAATGTAGGACGACAGCATATCGGCCAGCAGAAATGATCAAAAGGCTAAGGAGCCCAACATAGCTGTCGATCATCACTGAGAGCGAAACAGACTACCTCAACTCGATGAAATGAAGACGACCAAGAACAGGCAGAGTACCAAACCAATGTTGAAGTCTAGAAACTACACTTCACGACGAGGCGTGATCCGATCAAACGTTGGCAAACAATGACGACGGTCGAATCGTATCATTTGACTGAACAGGGGTCATTTCTATCTAAACATATGTTGTGCACATGCATCTGTCCATAACATATCTGCCAGATCATGCATAACATCTTTCTCATGCATGCAGGTACGATCAAAATAAAGATCTTCAGGGGAAAGTACAAGCACGTCGCTTTCAAACCTCACGAATGATCAGACTGTGATGGCTTTTGCGGCATGGTACACGGACGATGCTGGTGGGTGATCCAGGACATGAAGCCGATCACACATCCCATTTCATTTCAAAAAAAAAAAAAAAAAAAAAAAAATCACTCAAATCCAATCAAGACCCCTGGGAAGGGCTGGTATCCAAACAATCAGTGATCCATGGGAAGGGCTGGTATCCAAACAAGAAGTGAACCTGGGAAGGCATCCAAGCAAACCACAACAAGATGGTGAGCACCCCTGGGAAGGGCTGATATCCACAAAAAGAAAAAAGACAAAAAACAACAAACCCTGGGAAGGGCTGAGATCCACGCGAACCACAACAAGATGGTGAGCACCCCTGGAAAGGGCTGATATCCACAAAAAGAAAAAAGACAAAAAACAACAAACCCTGGGAAGGGCTGAGATCCACGCGAACCACAACAAGATGGTGAGCACCCCTGGGAAGGGCTGATATCCACAAAAAGACAAAAAATAACAAACCCTGGGAAGGGCTGAGATCCACGCGAACCACAACAAGATGGTGAGCACCCCTGGGAAGGGCTGATATCCACAAAAAGAAAAAGACAAAAAACAACAAACCCTGGGAAGGGCTGAGATCCACGCGAACCACAACAAGATGGTGAGCACCCCTGGGAAGGGCTGATATCCACAAAAAGAAAAAGACAAAAAACAACAAACCCTGGGAAGGGCTGAGATCCACGCGAACCACAACAAGATGGTGAGCACCCTTGGGAAGGGCTGATATCCGCAAAAAGAAAAAAGACAAAAAACAACAAACCCTGGGAAGGGCTGAGATCCACGCGAACCACAACAAGATGGTGAGCACCCCTGGGAAGGGCTGATATCCACAAAAAGAAAAAAGACAAAAAACAACAAACCCTGGGAAGGGCTGAGATCCAAGATAACCAACCGGCGACGATAACCGGGGGTTACGAGATGGGTGTCCGGCGACGAAAACCGGCCCCGACAAGACAATCGACCGGCGAAGATAACCGGCGATTACGAGATGGATGTCCGGCGACGAAAACCGGCTCCGACAAGATAACCAACCGGCGACGATAACCGGGGGTTACGAGATGGGTGTCCGGCGACGAAAACCGGCCCCGACGAGACAATCGACCGGCGACGATAACCGGCGATTACGAGATGGATGTCCGGCGACGAAAACCGACTCCGACAAGATTAACCAACCGGCGACGATAACTGGGGGTTACAAGATGGGTGTCCGGCGACGAAAACCGGCCCCGACGAGACAATCGACCGGCGACGATAACCGGCGATTACGAGATGGATGTCCGGCGACGAAAACCGGCTCCGACAAGATAACCAACCGGCGACAATAACCGGGGGTTACAAGATGGGTGACCGGCGACGATACCCGGCCCCGACGAGACAATCGACCGGCGACGATAACCGGCGATTACGAGATGGATGTCCGGCGACGAAAACCGGCTCCGACGAGATAACCAACCGGCGACGATAACCGGGGGTTACGAGGTGGGTGTCCGGCGACGAAAACCGGCCCCGACAGGACAATCGACCGGCAACGATAACCGGCAATTACGAGATGGATGTCCGGCGACGAAAACCGGCTCCGACGAGATAACCAACCGGCGACGATAACCGGGGGTTACGAGATGGGTGACCGGCGACGATACCCGGCCCCGACAAGGCGATCGACCGGCGACGATAACCGGCGATCAACGAATCCCTGGGAAGGGCTGGTATCCAAAAAGTGAGCGATCCCTGGGAAGGGCTGGGATCCTAGCAAACCCCGACAAATGATGACATCTGTAGAACAGTATCAAGAGACCGTACAGGGGTCATTTTTCATTAAATTTGCATTTTAAATGTTGTTTCACATGCATTGAATAGATGATAACTCTGTACGTGATCCATGCAGGTTAGGTGTTAAGGTCCTAGCCTATCTGAGTCAAAAGCGATGGCTGCCAAGAACGATGTGCGAGGACAAACTCCAAGGATTCCCTTCAAAGCTAGTCAGGAGAATAACTTCTTTTGATGACAATGGGATGGAATAAGGTGATTACGAGAGGGGTGACCGGATACAAGACCCGGCACTCACAGGACAATCGACCGGATACGAGACCCAGCGATTACGAGACAAACGACGGGTTAGGGATTGATGCATTGACACCTTTACGAATGTGTTGCATGCCTTACATCTTGCGTTGAATCATAAGTTGTATGTGTTGCATCATGTATGCACTGTCATTCTTATGCACTGTCATTCTTATACATCGTGTGTCTACTTCTTTATCATGTTCATTTCATTTAACATTTCATAAACATGATAAAGAGGGGCAGCTGTAGACACCCAAATTTTGCGCTTCGTACACTAACCGTGACAGGAGGGCAAAATCGTCAATTGAACCGGCTTACGGGAGCGAAGGAATGGGCACAAGTGCGAACGCTCGACGCCACCGCAACGATTTGCAAATCAAAACCGACGTGACAGCAGGGTCGTCCGAAATGAGCATGCCCGAATGATGTGGCACGTCTCCCAGTGATTTTCGGACTGCAAAATACGAGCCTGTCGGCGAAAACCGACGTCACGACATGAGAATCGAGGTATAGCACGAAATTCGAGAAAATCAACCCACCCAGCCGCGGATTGATCTGCGGCCAAACGATTAAAATAATGGTGGTGCGCACGGGACTCGAAGCCAGGAAACCAGCTGAGTGCGATGGGGGGTGGGCCAGCCAGCCGCAGATCAATCTGCGGCTGCCCTAGGCCAGCTTATTTCAGCTCAGTTTCTTCATTTCATCCAGAGGTTGGCAGCAGCGGTGAAAAAAAGAAAGAAAAAGAGGGAGAAAACAGCAAGAAAAATAGAGAGAAAAGAGAGAAAAGAAGTGAGAAATTGTACCCATTTTGTGAGATTACATCTCATATTTTCTACTCTATTCAATACACAAATTCATACATATTGTGGGGATTATTTGCAAGGTGAAAAATCCTTTGTTTTAGCATTTTGTTTTACCATTTTTTGTTAGGCTTTTGTCATCCAAATTATATTAAATGTAGTTTCCTTGTGTATTGTTGTGGATCTATGGATTGAGGGCTATTAGTGAGGGTTCCCAAATGGAACGAAATTCCTCCTAATGGCCCGATGATATCCATTTGGGGAAATTTTAGCTCGTTGTAATGATGTATTGTGCATAGATTGTTTAGATTGCTATTTTTAGGATCTTGTGGGTGCGTAGCGATTTTGGATGTGAGCCTAGGAGCGCGACCCCGTGGTCTAAATCCGATGATGGACATCTTTTGATGTATGTAATAAATTCGATGTACCTTTCATTGTAAATATGTAATCGTCGGGCCTTAAAACGATGCCAAGGCGAGAATCGGGTTTAAGGCCCCGTAATAGTGAAGTGTGTGATTGTGGGCGTTGGGGTTATTTGGATGGCTTACATGCCCATGAATAGCCCCAATGCATTTTAATGCTTGATTTGATTTACGACCTAAAATTGATTTCAAAGCTAAAAGATTAAGATTTTCATAAAATCAATCAAACTAGGCTATTAGCACCACGAGGCTTAAAATTGGGAATGCTAATGAATGTCGATTTCTACTTAACGAGAAGGCAAAGAAAAATCGTTTTCCAAAACATCACAAAAAAATGATTTTATAAATAAGTGGCGTTTTATTAAACCGTTGTGCATAGGGTTAAAGAGACCCTAGAAATTGCCCATCATTTGATTTACGAAGGCAACATATAGATCTCGATTCCTATTTTGACGAAGGTTTAGAAAACTCTTGTTTTGCCAAAATGACACCTAAAGAAAAATCCCATGACTTTTGACAATTAAAATCAAACCTTTCACATAAAGCTTTCTCGTGTATGCCGAAAAGACATTCTGAAGCGTTTTCAAATTAAAGCACGACTTTCCTTAAAAATCCAAATGATTCTTTCATTCAAACTCACCACGACATTCACATAAGCACACACACACACACGCGCGCACACACACACATTTCATGAATTAAAGGATAGGAAAACATCAAGATTGCGGTAGCCGTGTTTCACGGAAGTCGAGGGGTGCCTAACACCTTCCCCTCACTTAAGCAAGCCCCCGAACTCTATGAATCTCGATTCGCAGACCAATTAATTCGGAGTCACATATGAGCCAGCGATTTATAAATAAACGAAAACTCGGATGAGTTGGTACATCCATTTCAAATATACCAACTGGCGACTCTGGTTAATTGGCTCATCATAAAAAACGATCTTTCAAAACCCCGTCGACATCAATGCCGACCTTTTCCAAAAATCTTCTAAACCAAAAGGCTAAAATAGGAAAAGGACTAGAGACGAGAAAACCCGGCGTCGACACTTGTTATGGGATACTGTGAATCTTGGATAGATAGAAGTCATATTTTATTGAATATTTATAGATGTATAGTTTCACGTGAGCACCAGATCTGCTATAGGGGAGTGTAGAGATTTGGGGGCGTCAAAGGTTGGTATCAGAGCTGTAGATTATAGCTCTAAGGTAGTTAGGAAATACCTTAGGATATGATTTTCGAGTTCGTAAAATATTTAATCATACATAAAATAACCTTAAAAGCTTTATATTATGTGTAAATTTGTTTCCCCATAAATACTAAATAAATTAAAATTCTTTTGTAGGATGGAAGGAGTAAACCAATACATAGGATGGTTATCAGACAGTGAGCCCGATGAGGTGCCTGATTATGAGCCGGCTACCCCTGAGCTAGATTTAGAAGATGAAGACCTAGAGGAGGAGGAACTTATCCATGACGAGGAGATATTAGAGGCAGAGGAGGCAGA
Source organism: Aralia elata (assembly GCA_034770075.1). Classification (NCBI taxonomy): domain Eukaryota; kingdom Viridiplantae; phylum Streptophyta; class Magnoliopsida; order Apiales; family Araliaceae; genus Aralia; species Aralia elata. The sequence goes on from CM068385.1 coordinate 55,366,225, forward strand.
GAACCCTGTAGATGGGCAGTTAGTAGACCCTGATTCTGAGGAGGATATTGGAGCAGGCCAGATGATGAGTGTTGAAAGACACGAAGAGATAGTTGTTGAGTTGGTACAGCAGTCAACAGTAGAGTTAGAAGCTGCTAACTCTCGGACAAACATAGCGGCAGGATTATTGGAGAGTGAGCGAGATACGACTCGGCGTCTGAGGACACTTCTTCAGGCCACTCAGGGGGAGAAACAGGAGGCACAGATGCAGGCATACAGAGCCGATAGGAAGAGTAAAGCGGCATTTAATGGCCTAGAGCGACGAGTATTTAGGTATCCAGTGGAAGAAGAGAAGGAGGATTATATGATCGATAGAGCAGTAGTCGGTCATATGATACGAGATGCTTATAAGGGGATGCGTGATAGCGCAGTTTAGTAGTGTTTAAGTTTATGTGTTGTACTTAGTACGATATCAAAATTTTGAGTTGTAAAATAGGAAATCCTTGTAATAACTAGTAGTAGTATAACTACTAGTCGGATATGTAATCGTTATTGCATGTTATATACAAGTTGTGTTTATATAATCAAATTGTTAGTTCTATGTAAGCATATCTTTATATTTATACTTGCTTTTCTTTATTTTAGAACCATGGCATCAGGACGAAGAGCCCAAGCCCGAACTGAGACCACCGAACCAAATCCCACACAACAATTAGAAAATATCCTCTTAGAAACCTTACAAAATCGTCCACCACCTCAACCTACCCTAGTTAATCCACAGGGTACTATATTCAAGGACTTTAAACTTGTAGGACCACCGGAATTTAAGGGAGCTGCGGAACCTATTGAGGCTCAAACATGGATTACCGAGATAGAGAAGTTTTTTAGGGTAACTAATGTTGGCGAAGATCAAAAGACGATTTTTGCCACCTTTTTCCTTAAGGGCGAGGCAAACCATTGGTGGGAAAATACCAAAATTCGTGCAGGTGAAGGTATAATTCCTTGGACTAGGTTTAAGGAACTATTCTTCGAAAATTATTTTCCCCAATCAATGCAGGATCGTATGGAGGTACGATTCCTAGAATTGAAACAAGGAGAGCTTACCGTATCCCAGTATACGGCTAAGTTCAATGAATTAGCCAGGTTTGCCCCACACCAGGTTGATACAGAGGCAAGGAAGACTAGGAGATACGAAGAGGGATTGAAACCCCAAATTCGTAGTAAGTTGTCAGTGTTTCAAGTGAAAACGTTTCCTGAAATTCTCGAGAAAGCTATTATAGCTGAAAATGAGAATGAAGCTTTAATAAAATTTCATAAAGAGAAAAGGAGTTTGAATGAAGGAGGGAAGTTGAAAGGAGAAGTTAGTACAGGGGGTACTAATAATAACAAGAGGAAGTGGGATGCCACTGTTCCTACAAATTTTGTAAGGAGGGGTAACAATTACAATAATAACAACAACAATAGAAACCAGAACAACAATAAGGTGGGTCGTTGTGCCATATGCGGAAAGAATCACCTAGGGTTATGTCGCCAGAGAGTGGTTACTTGTTACCATTGTTCCTCCTACTTTCCTAAAAAGAGTAATGATAATACTCGTCAGGGTAACCCGAATGTTACTTGTTACACTTATGGTGCAACGGGGCATGTGTCTAGGAATTGCCCGAGAAGTAGGAACCAATCTGGGGGAGGAAACCAAGTCCCAAACAATAATCCCAAACCAACAGTAGCAGGAGCTGGGGGTCCAGGTCGTCCAACCGCAAGAACGTTTAATATGACGACAAGGGATGTTGTTGCTGCACCAGATGTGGTAACAGGTATCATCCCTATCGACACTTTAAATGCATATGTGTTGTTCGACTCCGGTGCTACTTGTTCATTTGTGTCTAATAGCTTTGCTAAGAAATTGACAATACCATGCGAAGATTTAGACATACCTTTTAATGTGGAAATCGCAAACAATGAGGTAATTCCCGTCAAAACCATCTATAAGAATTGTGCTATAGAGATTAAGGGACACAAGTTTCTTGTGAACCTCATTCCCATACAACTAAGGGAATTTGATATAATTTTAGGAATGGACTGGCTGGGGAATTATAATGCAATAATTGACTGTCAGCGGAAACGGGTGAATCTAGTGACTGCTTCAGAGTCAAAAGTAGTGTTCAAAGGTGGTTGTTCACCTAAACGATCTCACTGTCTGACAGTAATGCAAGCAGAGAGATTGCTTAGGAAGGGTTGTACAGGCTATTTGGCATATATAGTAGATACTCGAAAAGAAGGAGTAAAGCTAGAACAAATACCTGTAGTTAGAGAATTTCCGGATGTGTTTCCAGATGACTTACCCGGTTTACCTCCGGACAGGGAGATCGAGTTCGTTATCGATCTAGCGCCGGGTACGGCGCCAGTTTCCAAGGCACCGTACAGAATGGCACATGTAGAGTTAAAGGAGTTACTTGTGCAGCTACAAGAACTCTTAGACAAAAAGTATATACAACCTAGTGTTTTACCTTGGGGAGCACCGGTGTTGTTTGTAAAGAAGAAGGATGGAACATTAAGGTTGTGTATTGATTATAGAGAATTAAATAAGTTAACAATAAAGAACAAATATCCTTTACCACGAATTGATGATCTATTTGACCAGTTGAAAGGGGCCGAACACTTTTCAAAGATCGACCTACGATCAGGTTATCATCAATTAAAGGTAAGAAAAGAAGATGTGCCGAAGACAGCGTTTAGGACACGCTACGGACATTATGAGTTTCTTGTGATGTCTTTTGGATTAACAAATGTGCCGGCAACATTCATGGACTTAATGAACAGAGTGTTTAAACCATGCTTGGACAAATTTGTCGTAGTATTCATCGATGATATTTTAGTATACTCGAGAACAAAAGAGGAGCATGCTGAACACTTAAGAAGCATATTGGAGATATTACGCAAGGAACAACTTTATGCAAAGTTTTCCAAGTGTGAATTCTGGTTGGAACGAGTCCAGTTCTTGGGTCATGTAATTGACAAGAATGGAATAGCGGTGGATCCAGCCAAGATAGAAGCGGTTGTGAATTGGGAACAACCAACAACTCCAACAGAAGTAAGAAGTTTTCTCGGTTTAGCAGGGTATTATCGGCGTTTTATACAAGATTTTTCAAAGATAGCAACCCCGCTAACCAATTTGACTCGAAAGACGGTAAAATTCGTCTGGACAGACAAATGTGAAGAAAGCTTCCAAGAGTTGAAGAAACGGTTAAGTATGGCACCAGTGTTATCTTTACCAGATGATACAGGAGGTCTCGTTGTTTATAGTGATGCATCACACAAGGGATTAGGATGTGTGTTAATGCAACATGGGAAGGTGATTGCATATGCATCAAGACAACTCAAAGATTATGAGAAAAGGTATCCTACGCATGATCTTGAGTTAGCCGCCATAGTATTTGCTTTGAAAATTTGGAGGCATTATTTGTACGGGGAGAAGTGTGAGATATATACAGATCATAAGAGTCTGAAATATATTTTCACACAGAAGGAGTTAAATATGAGACAAAGGAGATGGCTAGAGTTGATAAAGGATTTCGATTGTGAGATCTTATATCATCCAGGGAAAGCCAACGTCGTAGCAGACGCATTGAGTAGGAAGAACCAGGAGAAATTAAATGTGATGACTAATAACGAAATATTGATAAAGGAGTTTGAGAAACTTGAGGTCGAGGTCAGAGTTCCAGTCAACTCTACCCAGAAGTTATTTGTCATGGAAACTAGTTCGACTTTATTGTACAGAGTCAAAGAACTACAGGAGACGGATGCAGAATGTCAGAAGTATAAGGCAGAAATGACTCATAAAAAGAATGTTAAGTTTAGAGTGGATAAGGATGGAGTACTGAGATACGAAAATAGAATTTGGGTACCTTCAGTACAAGAACTAAAAGACGAAATACTGAATGAAGCCCACAGTTCTAAATTCGCTGTACATCCAGGGAGTACAAAAATGTATAAAGACCTGAGCCAACATTTTTGGTGGTCTAACATGAAAAGAGAGATAGCGGAATGGGTAAGTAAATGTTTAACGTGTCAAAGGGTTAAAGCTGAACATCAGAAACCCAGTGGATTATTACAGCCCTTAGAAATTCCTGAGTGGAAATGGGAGCATATTACCATGGATTTCGTAGTTGGCCTTCCAACCACACAAAAGGGTCACAATGCCATTTGGGTAATTGTAGATCGTCTTACCAAATCAGCTCATTTCCTACCCATCAAAATCACCTTCAGTCTAGACCAGTTAGCCAGACTTTACATCAATGAAATCATTTCTAGACATGGAGTCCCTGTTTCTATAGTATCAGACAGAGATCCACGATTTACTTCAAATTTTTGGATAAGTCTCCAGAAAAATTTAGGAACTTAGTTGAGACTAAGTACAACATACCATCCACAAACTGATGGTCAGAGTGAGAGAACCATCCAGACATTGGAAGACATGTTGCGCTCTTGCATCATGGATTTCAAGGGAAGTTGGGAAGATCCATTACCTTTGGTAGAATTTGCATACAACAATAGTTACCATGCCAGCATAGGAATGCCACCTTTTGAAGCCTTGTACGGAAGAAAATGTAGAACGCCTTTATGTTGGGATGAGGTCGGAGAGCGACAAATGTTAGGACCTGAAATAGTGCAACAAACCACGGAGGTAGTTCGAGTTATACGAGGAAGATTACAAGCGTCACAAGATCGACAGAAGAAATATGCTGATCAACACAGGAAGTTACAAGATTTCGAAGTCGGTAGTCACGTATTCTTAAAAGTATCTCCGTGGAAGGGAAAAATACGTTTCGGCAAGAAAGGCAAATTGAGTCCGAGATTTATTGGGCCATTTCAAATATTGAGGAGGATAGGCAAGGTAGCCTATGAGGTAGCCCTACCTCCTGAACTGGAACATATTCATAACGTGTTTCATGTGTTCGTGTTACGACCGTACAAACCTGATTATAAACACGTTATTGACTACGAGCCCATTCAAATCGAGAAGGATTTATCGTATGAAGAAATTCCTATTGAAATTATGGATAGGAAAGAACAAAATTTGCGAAATAAAACGATACCTTCGGTTAAGGTTATCTAGAGAAATCAGAATATCGAGGAAGCTAGGTGGGAGCTCAAGAGTAAAATGCGAGATAACTACCCACATTTATTTTCATAGACTGCACTGTAAATTTCGAGGACGAAATTCTTATTAGTGGGGGTGAATGTAATATTCCGAACCCTAATAAGATCTGTATATGTAAATTATGTGTTTAATAAATGAAATTTTATGATATGACTTTGTATTATGTGATTGTGTATTTTATTAAACAATTAGGTCAAATAAAAATTTTTCGCCAAGCAGCTGTGTCGTGCTTAATCAGACAAAATGATTTGTCGTGCTTCCGATGAATTCACCAAGAAGCGTTTCGGCAAATTATTTTTGTAAGCTGTTGTGTCGTGCTTGGAATTGACGAAGTGCTTTGTCGTGCTTCGACATTAATATAATATTATATTAACTGATAAAATTCTAAAATAAGTTAAATAGGGTTTAAAAGGTTACACGGAAATAGAAACCCTAAGTTGAAAATCCTAATTGATAATAATTGTCAGAATTGATTAATTAAAACCCTAATTATTGTATAATAATCTTAATTAATATAATTAAGATTTAAATAATGAATCATAATGTTAATTATGAATCATTGGGATTAAACTAAACCCTAAACGAAAGATTAAAACCCTAATTGTAGGATTGAAAACCCTAAATCCTAATTAGAAACCCTAAAGCCCTAATTTGATTCAAGAACACTAAATTATGGAGTTATAAATCTTAATTGTGATATAATATCATAATTAGGGTATTACTAAACTTAATTTAACATCCTAATCATGATTAACAAAAATCTAGATTTAATTAGTAAGTAAAATAAATCAAAATTAAAATCCTAGCCAATGAAAATGAAGCTAGGAGTGTGCAAGCTTGTGCTTGACACACTCCAGCACAAGTAGGTGCCCAAGATCAGGTTTGAGTAACACAAGTCCCAAGCCTAGATATTTATGGAGGCAAAAATTTGGAAATTTAGCCTAGGAAACCCTAATTCAAGACACTATAAATAGAATGAGATCTGATCATGCAAGCCTACAAAATTTCAAAGCTTATACACTTATAGTCATACCATATCAAGCCCTAGCAACCACAAGCTCAGAATCAGAAGCCAGAAATCAAAATTTAAAGAAAAAGGTGCACAAAATCCTAATTTATGTTTGATCTTCAAGCTTAGAAAATTTTTGTGTTTTAGATGTTTAGGAATACTTGTTACTGTGTTATTAAGTGATCTGGGCGGTTAAAACATGTTTACATAACCTCTAGATATGAAAATCAAGCCAAAAACTCAAACTGTTCTTGGCAGTCAAGAACAGTCTGACAGGCCTTTTTGTCAGAGCTTTTGATCGGCTTAAAATGTTTGTTTGATGTGTTTTAAAGCATGAATCAGTAGTTTGCCATGTTAGCTTTAAGATACAATTGGTAGAATGGTTAAATTATCTCTAGGATAGAAGTTATTAATGGTCAAAACCCGTTGACCGACCATGGGGGACTGATTTCTGGGTAACCCAGAAATCATATGAATGTCTGACAGTATGATGTCAGACTTTTGATCAACCCAGAAATGAACTAGATGATATTTAATATGTTGTTTCTTGTGTTAGACATGTTATTTGGTATGTAAACTACAATATTGAATCATCAAAACACATTTAGCAAACAGAGAATCAAAGTTATTCATGGTCAAACCATGCTAACTGACCATGACTGCTTGAGTTTCTGGATAACCCAGAAACTCAAGAACAGTTTGAACCCGGTAGTTTGACCATCAAATTTAAAGCTTGATATGATATAATTTGAGATGAATTTTGATATGTCGTTGTACACTGCCATGTTAGCTATAACAACAAACAAAAATCAAACCCAAACATCAAACAAGCTGAGATTAATTTGAGGTCAAAGGTCACTGTTGGACATTGACCAAGTGTTCTTCATAAAGAACACCTTTAGCGACAGTCTTCAACCCAAACCCAGAAACCTAAGAAACTAAGCAGACCGTCGCTAAAGCCCTTTAGCGACGGATTTTTAATAAAAATAAAATAAAAATTAAATAAATAAATTATAAAATAATAAATAAATATTAAATAATTATTAATAATTAATAAATAAATTCGAAAATTCATTTTTAAATTATAAAAATTTATTTTTAATATTTTTATATATTCTGATATATTATTTAATTTAATTAAATAATAAATAATAATTATAATAAACCATTTAATAATTGTTTTAATTATTTAAAAATAATATTAAATTATTAAATAATTATATTAATTATTTAAAAATGATATTAAGGTAAATAAAATTATTATATATAATAATTAAATAAAATATTAAATATTTAAATATTATTAATGATAATAAATCATTTAAATAATATATTAAGTATTTAAAAATTACTTTAAATGATAATTAAATCATTTAAATATTAAATTAAGTTTTGAAAATTATTATAAATAATAATTAAAATATTATTAATGATAAAATAAATTCTAAAAATATTATTAATGATAAAATAAATCATTTAAATAATATTCTATCTTTCTAAAAATATTATAAATGATAAATAAATCATTTAAATGATATTTTAAATATCTAAAAATATTCTAAATGATAAATAAATCATTTAAATAACATATTAAATGTTTTAAAATTATTCTAAATGATAATTAAATCATTTAAAAATATTCCTAAGCTTGTAAAATTATTTAAAAATACTTCCAAGCTTCTGAAAATTATTTAAAAATAATACCAAGCTTCTAAAAATGTTAGAAATAATAATTAAATTATTTAGACTAATAATTCGACTTCTAAATGAAGTTTTATCGAACAATCTATGTGTTTAGCCATTAAGGACGCGACCGAGATACCGAATCAACGTCGAACCTTAATGAAACTTGTTTAGATTAGCGTGATAAATGTTTATATACGTGCTAACGCTTATTATTGGTATACGTAGACTACGTGCGTTGACCGATTGTCCTAAATTATAGTGAGCTACGCTAAGGCAAGTGTCATAACCTTATTCAACTTATATTATGCAAGTATCCCAACTTTGTTATATTTAAGCAAGTATTATACATCTTGCTATCAATTATTGTGAAGTTATTGCTTCTTGTTCAGCATAACTTAAGAAATGAATCATTATTCATATATTGTTTATTCCAGCGTAAATTGTTGCGTCAAACCAAATTGTTTGGTAAGACATCTATACTGAGTAAATGGAAATGCCTTCATAGGAAGGCCAATAAATGTCGATAATATATTGACCACAAATGGTAGGATGATATGCATACTCCTAGGATATTGGTGAGGCTGATCACCTACCAGATATCCAAAACTCAAATGGTTTTAAGTCTTTAAAGACTGATAGAACTAAATGAAATATATGGTTCTTATACAGAACCCTCAGTATACATTGTTGATATCTTTCAAATCAAACACATGGTGTTTATATATTCAAATGAACTTGCTGAGCTTTTGTAGCTCATTCTTGCGCATATCTTCTTTTGCAGCTGTAAATGATATCCCTAGCACGTCTGGGACTGATAAGGGGAAAAGGCATGCTTATTAAGTTTTATTTCTGTTGTTGAATACTTTAAGTCTTTTAAAGACTTGTTGTTGTAATAACTTAGTATAACGAATGATGTAACCGAACAAAATGTTATGTAATATATTACGATCCTTTATGTCATAGAATGCGTTATACTCTGATCTTTAATTTCTTTTGAATAGTTGTACTAAGTTCAATACAGTGTCTATATGAACTATACATCTGAATGAGGGTATCTAAATGATGTGAGAGTCCTATAAGCTCTGGGGTTACACTTAATGAGCGCCGGTAAGGTGCCATCTTTACCGGAATGCGCCCCTCAGTTCTATAGACAATCTTATCATTAATACTGTGAATGTCAGATAGATATGGAATATTGATATGAAAGAGATATTCATAAGATATGAATCTATATATCTAAGTGAGGGTATCCAAACACAGACAACGTTCTGGCCGGAACTAGTACCTGTTATGGGATACTGTGAATCTTAGATAGATAAAAGTCATATTTTATTGAATATTTATAGATGTATAGTTTCACGTCAGCACCAGATCTGCTACAGGGGAGTGTAGAGATTTGGGGGCGTCACAAATGAAATTTATTAAAATCGAAAAAGACACAAAAATATTGTGGCGTGAATAGTATCTCGGGAAACGTGTCCCGCAAATAGTGATTTTGCGATTCTTCGCGAAATCAAATACTCACTCCTACGGTTCAATAACGCATAAAAATTCATACATTGACATCACCCAGGTTATAAAATAACCTTTAAACAATAATAATATTAATAAACCCAAATTACAAGGGTATTCATGATCCGCGATCGCTGTTTTTCACGATTAACTCCCCATAATCATATGCATCATTGCACATACATCTCGCCCATATTTTGGGTTAGTGCCTTTACCTCAAATAACTCGTTCAATAATATTATCTTTCAACTATTTATTTAATCCAATAAATAGTACTCTAGCGATATTTCTCGAAACCACCGAATTAGCTTATACGAAAACTTTCATACATACTAATTATCGCTTACACATAATCTAGGTCATTATATAACCTTTAAACTCTTAACACATAATATTATTAATAAAAGCCTATTTTATTCAATAATATCCATAAGCTCGAATTACCAAGCTACCAACGGCTCGCGATCATTACAATAATTAACTATTAACTCATTCATTCTGAATCTACGTATATATATTTCACATTTATATATATATATATATATATATATATATATACATATTAATCTCACCAAATAAATCACATAAATATATATATATATATATATATATATATAACACATATATATTCAAACTCGAATCATAATAAGAATTATTCTATATTAAAATTCTTATTATAATTATTCTCGAAAATTTGGGTCCTCACATAACCCGAACGATATTAGTTGCTTTTGTATGCTTCGGGATGTTTATTTAAGGTTATAGACCTTAGGACCTGATTGTAAACCTTTTGAATGATCAATATATGATTGTTTATTCCGCAATTAGTTATCATATATTAATTGAAGGTGTTTGGATGTTGCTTATCATGTGCACCAAATTTGAGGTATTGGTACTTGAATTTGGGGGTGTCACAGTTTGGTATCAAAGCCTTAGGTTATAAACTTTAGGAATGCGAAGCCTAAATTATAACCTTAGTATTAAACTCGTATTGAGTGCATTAGGAGATAAATCAGGGAGATTTATCATATTTGGTATTTTGATGAATTGGGAAATTCATCGAGTCATGTAGTACCCAATGAAATATAATTTCATTCCTTCAATGAATATATTTTATTGTTGTACTGATGTTAGTTTTGTTGGTTGCAGAATGGCTGAGTTAGGAGAGCCGAGTCATGCTGCTGAGGAAGAGGTGTTCACAGACATCTCAGTGGATACCGAGTAGTTAGTTGGCTATGCACCCGTTGCACCTGTAGAGTCCGAACCCGAGGAGGACCCAGCTGATATAGATATAGGTGGAACTGTTGAAGAGGTACCCGGGGAAGGATCTTCGGTGTTCCACACATTTCAGGATGACTTGCTCGGAGACTGTGCCGATCGCATAATAGAGCAAGAGCAAATTATCGAGCAGCAGAATGCTCGTATTGCGCACTTAGAGGAGGAGAATTTTGTCCATCAGGAGATAGAAGAGCAGTATAAGGCTGAGGGGTACTCACTACAGTTCTAGATGGTTGAGCTGAAGGCTCAGATTCAGCAGTTAAGGGGTGTTACACCCTAGTTGAACCCCACAGTGCAGCAGCTGACGCTGCAAAACAGTCAGCTGAGGCAGGCATTAGAACAGTCGGATGTCCGAGAGGTGGAACTGCAGTCAGTTCTATAGGCCGTAAGGGCTGAGCGGGACTTGGAGTAGGTAGACAAGATTCGGATGCAGGAGTTTTGGATTCGCGTAGCCACAAGAGTGGTAGTGCTAGAGGTGGAGGTTCGAGATGGATCCGCCAGGATTAATACCTTAGAGTATGCCATATATACGGTAGTGGCTAGACTACAAGACCGGGTCAAGAGATACCCTCGGGAGGAGGGCAGTAGTCGGCACATGATCAGACGCCGAGTGGTAGATCGGTTAGCTCGACAGGCACTCCATCGGGCAGTTCGTCGTAGCAGGCGTTGATTATTGGTTTAGTACCCTTGTGTTTACCTGGATGTTGTAGTGAGTCCCACTTTTTGTTATAATAGGGACATCTTTTGTTGTAAATCCTTATGCGTGGTTGTACGCACGGGCTAGTGTTGGAACCCTATCAGCTGTTTTGATTAGAGGGGTAGAACGTTGTTAATCCCCACTTTTTGTTCATTAGGGGATAGACAACAGTTGATAGGCTATGCCATTGAGCATTTATAGTTGTATGCCAAATGTTGAGGCACTCTGTATTAAAACATTGGTATATGAATATAAATGCAGTTGCTTCCTTTCGAATCGAATGTGTTTGATAGATGCCTACACTTTATTTTACTTACGTCTATGAGGTGTTGCATCAGGGCACCGAACCGAAGCTTCGAAGAGATCATGCCTCCAAGAAGACAGCCACGAAACCAAAGGGTTGAGGAGTCAGTTAATAACACTCAAGGTCATCCAGACCCAATGAGAGCTTTTGCCGATATGTTGGCCGAAGCCATGCAGAGCAAACCTCCGCCAGGAGTGGAGCAGCCAGCGCACCACTTAGCTAGCTTCAAGGATTTTAAATTGGTAGGACCTTCGGAGTTCCGGGGAACCTTAGATCCAATCGCAGCCCAATCATGGGTAGAAAAAATGGAGAAAGTGTTCGAGGTCGCTCGTGTGGCTGAAGAGCAGAAGACGGGATTTGCCACCTTCATGATGAAGGGTGAGGCAAACTTTTGGTGGAAGGCTAATAAGGGTCGTGCTGGGGAAGGAGTAATTCAATGGGAACGTTTCAAAGCGTTATTTTTCGAGAACTACTTCCCAAATAGTATGCAATCAAATATGGAGGTGTAGTTCCTAGAACTCAAATAAGGAAACATGTTGGTCGCCGAGTACGCGACAAAGTTCAACGAGTTGGCCAGATTTGCCCCTCACCAAGTCGATACTGAGGCCAGGAAAACCAGGAGGTTTGAACTGGGGCTAAAACCATGGATCTATAGTCGAGTTGCAGTGTTACAGAGTAGCACATTTTCCACCCTGTTAGAGAGGGCGATCATCGCGGAAGGAGGAAGTGAGGCGCTGGCCAAGTACAACCATGACAGGAAGAAGAGCCAGGATGGTAACAAAGGGGGAAGTAGTGGAGGTAGCAATCAGAACAAAAGGAAATGGAGTGATAGCCAAATCTCTGGAAGCAACAGGTTTGGAAAGGAGGCTAAGAAAGGCAACAAGTGTAACAACTGTGGAAGGAGTCACCTAGGAGAATGCATGAGGGGGAAAGGCATTTATTATAACTGTGGGCAACTGGGGTACATTACTCCTTAATGCCCCAAAGGAAGGAAGTCAGGATGTTTCTCGTGTGGAGCACCCAATCATCAGATCAAGGATTGCCCGATGAGGAAAGGTGATGCAGCCAGTGGCAACCAGAACAATAACAACAACCACAACAACAACGAGCTGACCATCGGAGGGCCAGCCAATCAAGCGAACCGGCCGACGGCGCGCACATTCAACATGACCGTGCAGGATGCGATGCAGGTGAAGGATATTGTAATATTCCGAACCCTAATAAGATTTGTATATGTAAATTATGTGTTTAATAAATGAAATTTTATGATATGACTTTGTATTATGTGATTGTGTATTTTATTAAACAATTAGGTCAAATAAAAATTTTTCGCCAAGTAGCTGTGTCGTGCTTAATCGGACAAAATGATTTGTCGTGCTTCCGGCGAATTCACCGAGAAGCGTTTCGGTAAATTATTTTTGTAAGCTGCTGTGTCGTACTTAGAATTGACGAAGTGCTTTGTCGTGCTTCGACATTAATATAATATTATATTAACTGATAAAATTCTAAAATAAGTTAAATAGGGTTTAAAATGTTAAACTGAAATAGAAACCCTAATTTGAAAACCCTAATTGATAGTAATTATCCGAATTGATTAATTAAAATCCTAATTATTGTATAATAATCTTAATTGATATAATTAAGATCTAAGTAATGAATCATAATATTAGTTATGAATTATTAAGATTAAATTAAACCCTAAACGGAAGATTAAAACCCTAATTGTAGGATTGAAAACCCTAAACCCTAATTCGGAACCCTAAAACCTTAATTTGGTTTAATAACCCTAAATTATGAGATGATAAACTTTAATTATGATATATTAACTTAATTAAGGTATTACTAACCATGATTAACATCCTAATCATGATTAACCAAAAATCAACTTTAATTAGTAAGTAAATAAATGAAAAATAAAACCCTAGCCAATGAAAAACAAGCTAGGAGTGTGCAAGCTTGTGCTTGACACACTCCAGCACAAGTAGGTGAATCACACCAGATGATAAGCACCTCAAGTTCCAAGCTTAGATATTTTTGGTGGCAAGATTTGGAATTAAACCCTAGGAAACCCTAAATCCAAGTTGCTATAAGAAGAATGAGATGCTGAGCTTTAAACCTACGAAAATTCAAAGCTTATACACTTATATTACCAGCCTAAACAAGCCCTAGCAACCACAAGTTCAGAATCAGAAGCCAGAAATCAAACTTTAAAGAAAAAGGTGCACAAAACCCTAATTTATGTTTGATCTTCAAGCCTCCAATAATTTTATGTTTTAGATGTTTAGGATTATGTGTAAACATGTTATTTGATGATCTGGGTTGGTTAAATAAGGATCCATAACATTTAAAAGATCGAATTTGGTGAAAAACCCAACTGTTCTTGGCAGCCAAGAACAGTCTGACAAGGCTTTTTGTCAGAGATTTTGATCCGCTTAAATTGGTCGTTTGATCTGTTTTAAAGTTTGTATATGTAGTATGCCATGTTAACTATAATATCCAATTGGTAGAATAGTAAACAAATGTCTAGGATGAAAGATATAAACGGTCAAAACCCGTTGACCGACCACGGGTGGCTGAATTCTGGGCAGCCCAGAAAATTCTAAGTGTTCTAGACAGCCGTCTGACAAGATTTGACCGGCTTCAATCTTGCTTATATGATGTTTGTAAATGTTGTTTCTTGGATTGAACATGTTCTATGCCATGTAGACTCCAACCTAGAATCATTAGATCACATAATCAGTAACTATCATGAAAGTTTATTAACGGTCAAACATGGTTGACCGACCATGACCAAAGAGTTTCTGGGTTACCCAGAAACTCAAGAACAGCCTCAACAAGCTAGTTTGACCACGATTTATCTAGCATCAATTGATGTTGTATGATCTAGGTTAATACATGTCGTTATACTCTGCCATGTTGGCTACAACAACAAACAAAAATCAAACACAAACAATCAACCATCTGGATTTAATTTGAGGTCAAAGGTCCCTGTTCGACCATGACCAAGTGTTCTTCATGAAGAACACCTTTAGCGACAAAATTCATACTTAAACCCAGAAAACTAAATCCTTATGCAGACCGTCGCTAAAGCCTTTTAGCGACGGATTTTTTAATAAAAATAAAATAAAAATTAATTAAATAAATTATAAAATAATAAATAAATATTAAATAATTATTAATAATTAATAAATAAATCCGAAAATTCATTTTTAATTATAAAAAAATTATTTTTAATATTTTTATATATTCTGAATTATTATTTAATTTAATTAAATAATAATTAATAATTATGATAAATCATTTAATAATTGTTTTAATTATTTAAAAATGGTATTAAATTATTAAATAATTATATTAATTATTTAAAAATGATATTAAGGTAAATAAAATTATTATATATAATAATTAAATAAAATATTAAATATTTAAATATTATTAATGATAAATAAATCATTTAAATAATATATTAAGTATTTAAAAATTATTTTAAATGATAATTAAAATCATTTAAATATCAAATTAAGTTTTGAAAATTATTATAAATAATAAATAAATTATTTTAATGATAAAATAAAATCTAGAGATATTATTAATGATAAAATAAATCATTTAAATAATATTTTATCTTTCTAAAAATATTATAAATGATAAATAAATCATTTAAATAATATTTTAAATATCTAAAAATATTCTAAATGATAAATAAATTATTTAAATAACATATTAAATGTTTTAAAATTATTCTAAATGATAATTAAATCATTTAAAAATATTCCTAAGCTTGTAAAATTATTTAAAAATACTTCCAAGCTTCTAAAAATTATTTAAAAATAATACCAAGCTTCTAAAAATGTTAGAAATAATAATTAAATTATTTAGACTAATAATTAGACTTCCAAATGAAGTTTTATCAAACAATCTATGTGTTTAGCCATTAAGGATGCGACCGAGATACCGAATCAACGTCGAACCTTAATGAAACTTGTTTAGATTAGCGTGATACATGTTTATATACGTGTTAACGCTTATTATTTGGTATACGTAGACTACGTGCGTTGACCGATTGTACTAAAATTATAGTGAGCTACGCTAAGGCAAGTGTCCTAACCTTTCTCAATTTATATTAAGCAAGTATTATACATCTTGCTATCAATTATTGTGAAGTTATTGCTTCTTGTTCAGCATAACTTAAGAAATGAATTATTATTCATATATTGCTTGTTCGAGCTTAAATTGTTTGTGTCAAGCCAAATTGTTTGGTACGACATCTGATACTGAGAAATGGAACACCTTGATGTAAGGTGAACCCGAAATTTTCCCTTAAGATAAGGTGACGAAATTCCCTTAATATAAGGTGACGAACAGTTGATAATATATCAACATAAATTGCTAGGATGATATGCATACTCCTAGGATATTGGTGAGGCTGATCACCTACCAGATATCCAAAACTCAAATGGTTCTAAGTCATTAAAGACTGATAGAACTAAATGAAATATATGGTTCATGTACAGAACCCTCAGTATACATCATTGACATCTTTCAAATCAAACACATGGTGTTTACATATTTAAATGAACTTGCTGAGCATTTGTAGCTCATTCTTGCGCATATCTTCTTTTGCAGCTATAAATGATATCCCTGGCACGTCTGGGACTAACAAGGGGAAAAGCCATGCTTATTAGCTTTAATGTTTATTGTTGTATACTTTAAGTCTTTTTAAAGACTTGTTATTGTAATAACTTAGTATAACGAATGATGTAACCGAACAAAACGTTATGTAATATATTATGATCCTTTATGTTATAGAATGCGTTATACTCTGAGCTTTAAATTCTTTAGAATAGTTGTACTAAGTTAAATATAGTGTCTATATGAACTATACATCTGAATGAGGGTATCTAAATGATGTTGAGAGTCCTATATGGACAATCTTATCATTAATACTGTGAATGTCAGATAGATAGGGAATATGGATATGAAAGAGATATTCATAAGATATGAATCTATGTATCTAAGTGAGGGTATCCAAACACAGACAACGTTCTGGCCGGAACTAGTACCTGTTATGGGATACTGTGAATCTTGGATAGATAGAAGTCATATATTATTGAGTATTTACAGTTGTATAGTTCCACGTGAGCACCAGATCTGCTACAGGGGAGTGTAGAGATTTGGGGGCGTCACAGGTTGGTATCAGAGCTGTAGATTATAGCTCTAAGGTAGTTAGGAAATACCTTAGAATATAGTCTTTGAGTCCGTAAAATACTTAATGATACATAAAATAATCTTAAAAGCTTTATCTTATGTGTAAATTTGTTTCCCCATAAATACTAAATAAATTAAAATTCTTTTGTAGGATGGCTGGAGTAAACCAACACATAGGATGGTTATCCGACAGTGAGCCCGATGAGGTGCCTGATTACGAGCCAGCTACCCCTGAACTAGATTTAGAGGATGAAGACCCAGAGGAAGAGGAGCTTATTCATGATGAGGAGATCTTAGAGGCAGAGGAGGCAGAGAACCCGGTAGATGGGCAGTTAGTAGACCCTGATTCTGAGGAGGATATTGGAGCAGGCCAGATGATGAGTGTCGAAAGACACGAAGAGATAGTCATCGAGTTGGTAGCACGCAGTCAACAGTAGAGTTAGAAGCTGCTAACTCTCGTGCAAACATAGCGACAGGATTATTGGAGAGTGAGCGAGATACAACTCGGCGTTTGAGGATACTCCTTCAGGACACACAGAGGGAGAAACAGGAGGCACAGATGTAGGCATACAGAGCCGATAGGAAGAGTAAGGCGGCATTTGATGGCCTAGAGCGACGAGTGTTTAGGTATCCGGTAGAAGAGGAGAAGGAGGAATATATGATTGATAGAGCAGTAGTCGGTCACATGATACGAGATGCTGATAAGGGGATGCGTAATAGCGCAGTTTAGTAGTGTCTAAGTTTATGTGTTGTACTTAGTACGATATCAAAATTTTGAGTTGTAAAATAGGAAATCCTTGTAATAACTAGTAGTAGTATAACTACTGGTCGGTTATGTAATCGTTGTTGCATGTTATATACAAGTTGTGTTTATATAATCAAATTGTTAGTTCTATGTAAGCATATCTTTGTATTTATACTTGCTTTTATTTATTTTAGAACCATGGCATCAGGACGAAGAACCCAAGCCCGAACTGAGACCACCGAGCCAAATCCCACACAACAATTAGTAGATATCCTCTTAGAAACCTTACAAAATCGTCCACCACCTCAACCCACCCCAGTTAATCCACAGGGTACAATATTCAAGGACTTTAAACTTGTTGGACCACCGAAATTTAAGGGAACCGCGGAACCAATTGAGGCTCAAACATGGGTTACCGAGATAGAAAAGTTTTTCAGGGTAACTAATGTTGGCGAAGATCAAAAGACGATCTTTGCCACCTTTTTCCTCAAGGGTGAGGCAAATCATTGGTGGGAAAATACAAAAATTCGTGCAGGTGAGGATATAATTCCTTGGACCAGGTTTAAGGAATTATTCTTCGAAAATTATTTTCCCCAATCAATGAAGGATCGTATGGAGGTACGATTCTTAGAATTGAAACAAGGAGAACTTACCGTATCCCAGTATACGGCCAAGTTCAATGAATTAGCCAGGTTTGCCTCCCATCAGGTTGATACAGAGGCAAGAAAGACTAGGAGATACGAAGAGGGATTAAAACCCCAAATTCGTAGCAAATTTGTCAGTATTTCAAGTGAGAACTTTTCCAGAAATTCTCGAGAAAGCTATTATAGCTGAAAACGAGAATGAAGCTTTAATAAAATTTCATAAGGAAAAGAGAAGTTTGAGTGAGGGAGGAAAATTGAAAGGAGAAGTTAGTACAGGGGGTACTAATAATAACAAAAGGAAGTGGGATGCCACTGTTCCTACAAATTTTGTAAGGAGGGGTAACAATTACAATAACAACAACAATAGAAACCAGAACAATAACAATAAGGTGGGTCGTTGTGCCATATGCGGAAAAAATCACCTAGGGTTATGTCGCCAGAAGGTGGTTACTTGTTATCATTGTGGGCAAGAGGGACATTATTCCTCTTATTGTCCTAAAAAGAGTAATGATAATACTCGTCAGAGTAATCCGAATGTTACTTGCTATCTTTGTGGTGCAACGGGGCATGTGTCTAGGAATTGCCCGAAGAACAGAAACCAATTTGGGGGAGGAAACCAAATCCCAAACAATAACCCCAAACCAACAGTAGCAGGAGCTGGAGGTCCAGGTCGTCCAACCGCAAGAACGTTTAATATGGCGACAAGGGATGTTGTTGCTGCACCAGACGTGGTAACAGGTATCATCCCTATCGACACTTTAAATGCATATGTGTTGTTCGACTCTGGTGCTACTTGTTCATTTGTGTCTAATAGCTTTGCTAAGAAATTGTCAATACCATGCGAAGATTTAGACATACCTTTTAATGTGGAGATCGCAAACAATGAGATAATTCCCGTCAAAACCATCTATAAGAATTGTGCTATCGAGATTAAGGGACACAAGTTTCTTGTGAACCTCATTCCCATACAACTAGGGGAATTTGATATAATCTTAGGCATGGACTGGCTGGGCAATTATAATGCAATAATTGACTGCCAGCAGAAGCGGGTAAATTTAGTGACTGCTTCAGAGTCAAAAGTAGTGTTCAAAGGTGGTTGTTCACCTAAACGATCTCACTATCTAACAGTAATGCAGGCAGAGAGATTGCTTAGGAAGGGTTGCCACAGGTTTATTTGGCATATATAGTAGATACTCGAAAAGAAGGAGTAAAGCTAGAACAAATACCTGTAGTTAGAGAATTTCCGGATGTGTTTCCAGATGACTTACCCGGTTTACCTCCGGACAGGGAGATCGAATTTGTTATTGATCTTGCACCGGGTACGTCACCAGTTTCCAAGGCACCGTACAGAATGGCACCTGTAGAGTTGAAGGAGTTACTTGTGCAGCTACAAGAACTCTTAGATAAAAAGTACATACAACCAAGTGTTTCACCTTGGGGAGCACCGGTGTTGTTTGTAAAGAAGAAGGATGGAACATTAAGGCTGTGTATTGATTATAGAGAATTAAATAAGTTAACAATAAAGAACAAATATCCTTTACCACGAATTGATGATTTGTTTGACCAGTTGAAAGGGGCCGAATACTTTTCGAAGATCGACCTACGATCGGGTTATCATCAATTAAAGGTAAGAAAAGAAGATGTGCCGAAGACAGCGTTTAGGACACGCTACGGACATTATGAGTTTCTTGTGATGTCTTTTGGATTAACAAATGCGCCGGCAGCATTCATGGACTTAATGAACAGAGTGTTTAAACCATGCTTGGACAAATTTGTCGTAGTGTTCATCGATGATATTTTAGTATACTCGAGAACAAAAAGAGGAGCATGCTGAACACTTAAGAAGCGTATTGGAGATATTACGCAAGGAACAACTTTATGCAAAGTTTTTCCAAATGTGAATTTTGGTTGGAACGAGTCCAGTTCTTAGGTCATGTAATTGACAAGAATGGAATAGCGGTAGATCCAGCCAAGATAGAAGCGGTTGTAAATTGGGAACAACCAACAACTCCAACAGAAGTGAGAAGTTTTCTCGGTTTTTAGCAGGGTATTATCGGCGTTTTATACAAGATTTTTCGAAGATAGCGACCCCGCTAAACCAATTTGACTCGAAAGACGGTAAAGTACGTCTGGACAGACAAATGTGAAGAAAGCTTCCAAGAGTTGAAGAAGCGGTTAAGTATGGCACCAGTATTATCTTTACCAGATGATACAGGAGGCCTCGTTGTTTATAGTGATGCATCACACAAGGGATTAGGGTGTGTGTTAATGCAACATGGGAAAGTGATTGCATATGCATCAAGACAACTCAAAGATTATGAGAAGAGGTATCCTACGCATGATCTTGAGTTAGCCGCCGTAGTATTTGCCTTGAAGATTTGGAGGCATTATTTGTACGGAGAGAAGTGTGAAATATACACAGATCACAAGAGTCTAAAATATATTTTCACACAGAAGGAGTTAAATATGAGACAAAGGAGATGGCTAGAATTGATAAAAGATTTTGATTGTGAGATCTTGTATCATCCAGGGAAAGCCAATGTCGTAGCAGACGCATTAAGTAGGAAGAACCAGGAGAAATTGAATGTGATGACTAATAACGAGGTACTGATAAAAGAGTTTGACAAACTTGAGATTGAGGTGAGAGTTCCAGTTAACTCTACCCAGAAGTTATTTGTCATCGAGAGTAATTCGACTTTATTGGACAAAGTCAAAGAATTACAGGAGACTGATGCAGAATGTCAGAAGTATAAGGCAGAAATGACTCATAAAAAGAATGATAAGTTTAGAGTGGATAAGGATGGAGTACTAAGATACGAAAATAGAATTTGGGTACCTTCAGTACAAGAGTTAAAAGACGAAATACTGAATGAAGCCCATAATTCTAAATTCGCTGTACATCCAGGGAGTACAAAAATGTATAAAGACCTGAGCCAACATTTTTGGTGGTCTAACATTAAGAGAGAAATAGCGGAGTGGGTAAGTAAATGTTTAACATGTCAAAGGGTTAAAGCTGAACATCAGAAACCAAGTGGATTATTACAACCCTTAGAAATTCCTGAGTGGAAATGGGAGCATATTACCATGGATTTCGTAGTTGGCCTTCCAACCACACAAAAGGGTCACAATGCCATTTGGGTAATTGTAGATCGTCTTACCAAATCAGCTCATTTCCTACCCATCAAAATCAACTTCAGTCTAGACCAATTAGCCAAACTTTACATCAATGAAATCATTTCTAGACATGGAGTCCCTGTTTCTATAGTATCAGATAGAGATCCACGATTTACTTCAAATTTTTGGATAAGTCTCCAGAAAAATTTAGGAACTCAATTGAGACTAAGTACAGCATACCATCCACAAACTGACGGTCAGAGTGAGAGAACCATCCAGACATTGGAAGACATGTTGCGCTCTTGCATCATGGATTTCAAGGGAAGTTGGGAAGATCAATTACCTTTGGTAGAATTTGCATACAACAATAGCTACCATGCCAGCATAGGAATGCCACCATTTGAAGCCCTATATGGAAGAAAATGTAGGACGCCTTTATGTTGGGACGAGGTTGGGGAACGGCAATTGCTAGGACCCGAAATAGTGCAACAAACCACGGAGGTAGTTCGAATTATACGGGGAAGATTACAAGCATCACAAGATCGACAGAAGAAATATGCTGATCAACACAGGAAGTTACAAGATTTCGAAGTCGGTAGTCACGTATTCTTAAAAGTATCTCCGTGGAAGGGAAAAATACGTTTCGGCAAGAAAGGCAAATTGAGTCCGAGATTTATTGGGCCATTTCAAATATTGAGAAAGATAGGTGAGGTAGCCTATGAGGTAGCCCTACCTCCTGAACTAGAACATATTCATAACGTGTTTCATGTGTCCGTGTTACGACCATACAAACCTGATTATAAACACGTTATTGATTATGAGCCCATTCAAATCGAGAAGGATTTATCGTATGAAGAAATTCCTATTGAAATTGTGGATAGGAAAAAACAGCAATTGCGAAATAAAAAGATACCTTCGGTTAAGGTTATCTGGAGAAATCAGAATATCGAGGAAGCTACGTGGGAGCTCGAGAGTAAAATGCGAGATAACTACCCACATTTATTTTCATAGACTGCACTGTAAATTTCGAGGACGAAATTCTTATTAGTGGGGGTGAATGTAATATTCCGAACCCTAATAAGATTTGTATATGTAAATTATGTGTTTAATAAATGAAATTTTATGATATGACTTTGTATTATGTGATTGTGTATTTTATTAAACAATTAGGTCAAATAAAAATTTTTCGCCAAGTAGCTGTGTCGTGCTTAATCGGACAAAATGATTTGCCGTGCTTCCGGCGAATTCACCGAGAAGCGTTTCGGTAAATTATTTTTGTAAGCTGCTGTGTCGTACTTAGAATTGACGAAGTGCTTTGTCGTGCTTCGACATTAATATAATATTATATTAACTGATAAAATTCTAAAATAAGTTAAATAGGGTTTAAAATGTTAAACTGAAATAGAAACCCTAATTTGAAAACCCTAATTGATAGTAATTATCCGAATTGATTAATTAAAATCCTAATTATTGTATAATAATCTTAATTGATATAATTAAGATCTAAGTAATGAATCATAATATTAGTTATGAATTATTAAGATTAAATTAAACCCTAAACGGAAGATTAAAACCCTAATTGTAGGATTGAAAACCCTAAACCCTAATTCAGAACCCTAAAACCTTAATTTGGTTTAATAACCCTAAATTATGAGATGATAAACTTTAATTATGATATATTAACTTAATTAAGGTATTACTAACCATGATTAACATCCTAATCATGATTAACCAAAAATCAACTTTAATTAGTAAGTAAATAAATGAAAAATAAAACCCTAGCCAATGAAAAACAAGCTAGGAGTGTGCAAGCTTGTGCTTGACACACTCCAGCACAAGTAGGTGAATCACACCAGATGATAAGCACCTCAAGTTCCAAGCTTAGATATTTTTGGTGGCAAGATTTGGAATTAAACCCTAGGAAACCCTAAATCCAAGTTGCTATAAGAAGAATGAGATGCTGAGCTTTAAACCTACGAAAAATTCAAAGCTTATACACTTATATTACCAGCCTAAACAAGCCCTAGCAACCACAAGTTCAGAATCAGAAGCCAGAAATCAAACTTTAAAGAAAAAGGTGCACAAAACCCTAATTTATGTTTGATCTTCAAGCCTCCAATAATTTTATGTTTTAGATGTTTAGGATTATGTGTAAACATGTTATTTGATGATCTGGGTTGGTTAAATAAGGATCCATAACATTTAAAAGATCGAATTTGGTGAAAAACCCAACTGTTCTTGGCAGCCAAGAACAGTCTGACAAGGCTTTTTGTCAGAGATTTTGATCCGCTTAAATTGGTCGTTTGATCTGTTTTAAAGTTTGTATATGTAGTATGCCATGTTAACTATAATATCCAATTGGTAGAATAGTAAAAAAAATGTCTAGGATGAAAGATATAAACGGTCAAAACCCGTTGACCGACCACGGGTGGCTGAATTCTGGGCAGCCCAGAAAATTCTAAGTGTTCTAGACAGCCGTCTGACAAGATTTGACCGGCTTCAATCTTGCTTATATGATGTTTGTAAATGTTGTTTCTTGGATTGAACATGTTCTATGCCATGTAGACTCCAACCTAGAATCATTAGATCAACATAATCAGTAACTATCATGAAAGTTATTAACGGTCAAACATGGTTGACCGACCATGACCAAAGAGTTTCTGGGTTACCCAGAAACTCAAAGAACAGCCTCAACAAGCTAGTTTGACCACGATTTATCTAGCATCAATTGATGTTGTATGATCTAGGTTAATACATGTCGTTATACTCTGCCCATGTTGGCTACAACAACAAACAAAAATCAAACACAAACAATCAACCATCTGGATTTAATTTGAGGTCAAAGGTCCCTGTTCGACCATGACCAAGTGTTCTTCATGAAGAACACCTTTAGCGACAAAATTCATACTTAAACCCAGAAAACTAAATCCTTATGCAGACCGTCGCTAAAGCCTTTTAGCGACGGATTTTTAATAAAAATAAAATAAAAATTAATTAAATAAATTATAAAATAATAAATAAATATTAAATAATTATTAATAATTAATAAATAAATCCGAAAATTCATTTTTAATTATAAAAAAAATTATTTTTAATATTTTTATATATTTCTGAATTATTATTTAATTTAATTAAATAATAATTAATAATTATGATAAATCATTTAATAATTGTTTTAATTATTTAAAAATGGTATTAAATTATTAAATAATTATATTAATTATTTAAAAATGATATTAAGGTAAATAAAATTATTATATATAATAATTAAATAAAATATTAAATATTTAAATATTATTAATGATAAATAAATCATTTAAATAATATATTAAGTATTTAAAAATTATTTTAAATGATAATTAAATCATTTAAATATCAAATTAAGTTTTGAAAATTATTATAAATAATAAATAAATTATTTTAATGATAAAATAAAATTCTAGAGATATTATTAATGATAAAATAAATCATTTAAATAATATTTTATCTTTCTAAAAATATTATAAATGATAAATAAATCATTTAAATAATATTTTAAATACCTAAAAATATTCTAAATGATAAATAAATTATTTAAATAACATATTTAAATGTTTTAAAATTATTCTAAATGATAATTAAATCATTTAAAAATATTCCTAAGCTTGTAAAATTATTTAAAAATACTTCCAAGCTTCTAAAAATTATTTAAAAATAATTCCAAGCTTCTAAAAATGTTAGAAATAATAATTAAATTAATTTAGACTAATAATTAGACTTCCAAATGAAGTTTTATCAAACAATCTATGTGTTTAGCCATTAAGGATGCGACCGAGATACCGAATCAACGTCGAACCTTAATGAAACTTGTTTAGATTAGCGTGATACATGTTTATATACGTGCTAACGCTTATTATTTGGTATACGTAGACTACGTGCGTTGACTGATTGTACTAAAATTATAGTGAGCTACGCTAAGGCAAGTGTCCTAACCTTTCTCAATTTATATTAAGCAAGTATTATACATCTTGCTATCAATTATTGTGAAGTTATTGCTTCTTGTTCAGCATAACTTAAGAAATGAATTATTATTCATATATTGCTTGTTCGAGCTTAAATTGTTGTGTCAAGCCAAATTGTTTGGTACGACATCTGATACTGAGAAATGGAACACCTTGATGTAAGGTGAACCCGAAATTTTCCCTTAAGATAAGGTGACGAAATTCCCTTAATATAAGGTGACGAACAGTTGATAATATATCAACATAAATTGCTAGGATGATATGCATACTCCTAGGATATTGGTGAGGCTGATCACCTACCAGATATCCAAAACTCAAATGGTTCTAAGTCATTAAAGACTGATAGAACTAAATGAAATATATGGTTCATGTACAGAACCCTCAGTATACATCATTGACATCTTTCAAATCAAACACATGGTGTTTACATATTTAAATGAACTTGCTGAGCATTTGTAGCTCATTCTTGCGCATATCTTTCTTTTGCAGCTATAAATGATATCCCTGGCACGTCTGGGACTAACAAGGGGAAAAGCCATGCTTATTAGCTTTAATGTTTATTGTTGTATACTTTAAGTCTTTTTAAAGACTTGTTATTGTGTAATAACTTAGTATAACGAATGATGTAACCGAACAAAACGTTATGTAATATATTATGATCCTTTATGTTATAGAATGCGTTATACTCTGAGCTTTAAATTCTTTAGAATAGTTGTACTAAGTTAAATATAGTGTCTATATGAACTATACATCTGAATGAGGGTATCTAAATGATGTTGAGAGTCCTATATGGACAATCTTATCATTAATACTGTGAATGTCAGATAGATAGGGAATATGGATATGAAAGAGATATTCATAAGATATGAATCTATGTATCTAAGTGAGGGTATCCAAACACAGACAACGTTCTGGCCGGAACTAGTACCTGTTATGGGATACTGTGAATCTTGGATAGATAGAAGTCATATATTATTGAGTATTTACAGTTGTATAGTTCCACGTGAGCACCAGATCTGCTACAGGGGAGTGTAGAGATTTGGGGGCGTCACAGATATGGTGTCAGGTATTATCCCGATCAATACTGTCAATGCCTACATGTTATTTGATTCGGGTGCTACCTGCTCTTTTGTCTCGAAAGAGTTTGCTAAACAATTAGGCTTACCCCACGGGAAACTAGAGAACCCCATGATCGTAAAAGTAGCTAATAAAGAGGTTATCCCTGTAGACTACATTCATAGGAATTGTTATGCTGAATTGAGAGGGGTTAAGCTTAGCGTGAAATTGATACTAATTCGTTTGGGAGAGTTCGATATAATTCTTGGGATGGACTGATTATCAAATCACAGAGCTGTGATTGACTGCCAGAAGAAGTGCGTACACCTGAAGGTTCCAAGTAAGTCGAAGGTTGTATTCCATGGTAGCAAATCGCCGAGACAATCTTGTTGTCTGACGATGATGCAAGCAAGGAAGTTGCTAAGGAAGGGTTGCATAGGTTATCTGGCTCATGTGGTTGATACTCAAATAGTAGAGGGTGAACTGAGTCAGATACCTGTAGCAAGGGAATTTCCCGACGTTTTCCCAAAGGAAATTCCGGGTATGCCGCTAGATAGGGAAGTAGAATTTGAGATCAACTTAATACCAGGAACGACACCGATATCCAAGGTACTTTATCGAATGGCTCTAATAGAGATGAAGGAACTGATGGTTCAACTGCAGGAGCTGTTAGATAAAGGTTATATTCGACCCAGCGTGTCACATTGGGGAGCGCCAGTTCTGTTCGTGAAGAAGAAAGATGGACCGTTAAGGCTCTGCATAGACTATCGCGAGTTGAATAAAGTTACTATTAAGAATAAGTATCTGTTACCCAGAATTGACGATTTGTTTGATCAATTGAAGGGAGCAAAATACTTTTCGAAGATCGACTTGAGGACTGGTTACCACTAGTTGAAAGTAAGGAAGGAGGACATACTTTTCGGTAATGTCGTTTGGACTAACTAATGCACCAGCATCATTTATGGACATGATGAACAGAGTATTCAAGCAACATTTGGATAAATTTGTCGTCATGTTCATCGATGACATCTTGGTGTACTCGAACATGAAGGAGGAGCATACTGAGCATCCGAGGGTAGTGCTCGAGACTTTGAGAATGGAGAAGTTGTATGCGAAGTTCTCGAAGTGTGAAGTTTGGTTGCAGAAAGTGCAATTTCTGGGGCACGTCATTGACAAGGGTGGTGTTTCGGTGGATCCAGCAAAGGTGGAGGCAGTTATCAACTAGGAACAGCCGAAGACGCCGACGGAGATCAGAAGTTTCTTGGGACTAGCGGGATACTATCGAAGATTCATTCAGTATTTTTCGAAGATAGCATCGCCGTAACCAATCTGACCAAAAAATCGAGCAAGTTCATTTGGATGGATAAATGTGAGGAGAGTTTTATGGAGTTGATGAAAAGGCTTAGCGAAGCACCTGTGTTGTCATTACCCGACGATATAGGGGGATTTGTGGTGTATAGTGATGTATCACACAAAGGCCTTGGTTATGTGCTAATGCAGCACGGTAAGGTCATTGCGTACGCTTCACGACAATTGAAGGACTATGAGAAGGGATATTCGACTCATGACCCGGAATTGGCCGCGGTAGTTTTCGCCTTGAAGATTTGGAGGCACTACCTATATGGGGAGAAGTGTGAGATATACACAGACCACAAAAGTCTGAAGTATATCTTCACTTAAAAGGAATTGAATATGAGGCAGCGACGATGGTTGGAATTAATCAAAGATTATGATTGTGAAATTCTTTACCATCCGGGCAAAGCGAATGTTGTGGTTAATGCCTTAAGTAGGAAAGGCAGAGAGAAGCTGCTGAAGCTAACGACTCAGGAGGAGTTGGTGAATGAATTTGAACGACCGGAGTTGGAGGTGAGATATCTTATGGAGCCAGACAAAAAATTATTTGCAGTGACATCAAATCCGATCTTATTGGATAAAATCAAGGAGGCTCAGTAAAAGAATGAAGATTGTTGTAGTATCAAGAAGCGTATTTCCGAAGGAGAAGAGCTCA
Organism: Aralia elata; assembly: GCA_034770075.1. Lineage (NCBI taxonomy): Eukaryota > Viridiplantae > Streptophyta > Magnoliopsida > Apiales > Araliaceae > Aralia > Aralia elata. The sequence continues at coordinate 55,394,627 of CM068385.1, forward strand.
AGTATAAGGTCGATAACACCGGGCCGCTAAGATTTAAAGGGAGAATCTGGATACTGATGGTTCCGGAGTTGAGGGAAGAAATCCTTCAAGAAGCTCACAATACCAGGTATTCGGTTCATCCTGGGAGCACTAAAATGTATTAGGACTTGCGGCAGCATTTTTGGTGGCCGAACATGAAGAGAGAGGTAGCCAAATATGTCAGTCGATGTTTGACATGTCAACGGGTTAAAGCAGAACACCAAAGACCTAGTGGACTGCTACAACCATTGGAAATTCCGGAGTGGAAGTGGGAGCACATCACGATGGATTTTGTGGTAGGACTTTCATTGACACAGAAGGGTTTAGACGCGATCTAGGTGATCATGGACCGTTTGACTGAATCCGCACATTTTCTATCGATCAAGATCAGGTACAATCTGGAGCAGTTAGTAAAGCTGTATGTGAGGGAAATTATGTCAAGACATGGAGTGCCGGTATCTATCGTGTCCGATAGAGATCCGCGCTTCACGTCCAATTTCTGGAGAAGTCTGTAAGAAAGAACGGGGACACAGTTGAGGTTGAGCACGGCATATCATCCTCAAACTGATGGCCAGAGTGAGCGAACGATTCAGACACTGGAGGATACAGAGCGGTCGTGATGGACTTAAAGGGCAGCTGGGATGACCACTTACCACTAGTGGAGTTCGCTTACAACAACAGTTATCACACTAGTATCGGCATGCCACTATACGAAGCGCTATATGGAAGGAAATGTCGAACACCGTTGTGTTGGGACGAAGTGGGAGAGCAAAGACTGTTGGGACCAAAAATGGTACAGCAGACAGTAGGCACCGTTAGACTGATCAGAAACCGTTTGGTAGCGGGTCAGGATTGTTAGAAGAAATATGTTGATCTACATCGTCAAAAGCGGGACTTCGAAGTAGGTAGCTTTGTGTTCCTAAAAGTATCTCCCTGGAAAGGAAAGATTCGTTTCGGGAAGAAGGGGAAGTTGAGCCCTAGGTTCATAGGACCATTTGAGATTCCAAGGCGAGTCGGTGAAGTGGCGTACGAGGTAGCCTTACCTCCTAAACTTGAGCACATCCACAACGTGTTTCATGTTTCAGTGTTGCAGCTATACAAACCGTACTATAAGCACGTTATCTCCTATGAACCAATCCAAGTAGAGAAAGATCTATCGTATGAAGAAATTCCTGTCCAGATACTCGACAAGAAGGAGCAGATCTTAAGGAATAAGACCATTCAGTTGGTCAAAGTGCTTTGGAGGAATCACGTAGTGGAAGAAGCTACGTGGGAGCTAGAGGAAAGGATGAGGGTGAATTATCCGCATCTTTTCGTGTGACCTCGCGTTGAATTCCGGGGAAGAAATTCTTATAAGGAGGGGAGGATGTAATGACCACGATTTTCCTAGCATTATTATTAAGGTCAATAATTTAATTTCTGTTATTAAATTCTTTTGTTTATCGTTATTAATTTAAGTCCTTAAATGATTTGGATGACTGCTTGTGATTATGTCTTATTTGATTTAATAGTCCAGGAGTGTACTTGTAATGTTAATGAAAGTAGTATGTAAATAAGCTAATCATATTTGATATAATGTCGCATATACTTTGTAATCTTATTCATTTATTAATAAAAGAATTGATTTTCTTAAAAGGCATTTTATATTATCTACATAGTGCTGTTATATTAAATGTGATAAACCCATAGTTTTGAGCAATGTTTTTAGAATCATGATGGTGATCATGCTAATGAGATCTAAATTCTAGATAGCTCACAAACTAAAATTGTTCCTAATTGTTGGATTACTAAAAAGGGGATTAGTGAATCCGGATAGATTAGTACATACGTTGCTTGCTCTTAGAAAGAGGATGATTGATCTCATAATCATTTGTGTGGAGACACTAAAGCAAGTATGTAGGTGCTTATTGGAAAATAAGTACACTGAATGTGGCCCGCTAAGGAATACCTAATGGAGTTTTACTTGTCTGTCAATAGGAATTCCTATAGTGATAGTAGTACAAGTGATCCTTGGACTTGAGATCATCATAGTATCTTGTGTATGATGAGTTATACTTTGACATGTCCCTTAAGACCTTTAGGGTATATCAAAGGGTATGATTGGGTATAATAAGTTGTACATGGAGATAGGTGAATGATCAACAAAGAATCTACCTCATCTAGTAAAAGATGTGAATGTCCTATGTGATTCGATAAATGACAACTCAGTGGTCCTTGGCCAAGTCAGAATGAAATTAGAAAGGAGTTTCTAATTTGCATTATTTAGAGTTGTGCATTTGGGAATCGAAATACATATAATTAAATAAAATAAGACTTGACAGTAATTTCATGTCTTATATTTATTTGGGACATTGTATGGTAGAAGGATTGAATTGTACGGTAACTATTCACTGAACGGTTCTTTTGTGATTAATGTTGAAATCTATATTATGTGGAAAGTCGTTGATCGCTAAGGGTGCTTACCCTTATTGTAGAGTAAATATTATTTATTTAAATGAATTAAATAGTTTAATTTATTTATTTAAATAAGATTAGAATTGTTCTAATTGATTTATTCACAACCGATTTAATATGGAGAACCTAAAGGGTCACACCTCAAAAGAAAAATATTTATTTAAGAAGTAAATGCCATAATTATAATAATAATAAGTTAAGTGTATTTAATATAGTCTATGGAGATAGAATAAATTAAATAGCTTAATATTTATTATTTAATTTTGGAAATATTAAATATAAATTAATAAGAGGAGTCTTATTATTATTATTACTATTACTATTATTTAATTCCTAATAGGGATTGAGAATTAATTAATAGAAGTACTCTCACATGAATTCCTAATTGGATTAGGAGCATAATTAATTAAACGAGTTTAATTATAATAGAAACCCTAATCCTAAATAGTTTAGGGAAGGGTTATTCCTACATCTATAAATAAGAGGAGTCTTATCATAGATTAAGGTTATACACTCTTGCATTAGATTGTGGAGAGTACTTGCAATTTCTATAGAGATAGAAACTAGGATTTTGCCAACACCCAACTTCTTGAACACCTATTCTTCCTTGGTGGATCATCTCTAGAGGCCAAACACTTGGGTGGCTAACATTGATCAAAGGAAGGAATCTCATCGGTGCAATTCGAGGAGAACACGAAGGACTAGGAGTTGAACTTGTACCCGAAGAAGCTTTGATCTATGAGGGTATAATTCTTATTCTCTTTCTTTTTCATATAATTGATAATTGAACACAAGGATAGATCATGGTGATGGTTTGTATTAAAATTTTAAAATCTATTTTATCGCGCTTCCACTCTATTTATGTAATTTGATTGCATGCTTGCGTTATATATAAACCTAACAGTTAATGGACTAGCCTAGTAATCAAGCCCAAGCGAAATTGTGCATTGGACTTGTAGATGGTTAACGAAGAGGTGTTACACCAGGGCAGTCTTAATTTAGAGTCTCCCTAAGAGGGTATTGTAACGAATGCAATTTTTGTGATTAAATAAAAATATTTATTGAGTTATATAAATATTTTTATTTTATTTATTGAGTAAAATAAATAATTTATAAAGTCATGGTGAAAGAATTTATGTTAAATGTTATTCAATTGTGATTTGATGCGATTATTCTAATCTAATTTAATAATTAAATTAGACGATTAAGTGATTTATTTGAATAAAGGATTTATTTGAATAAGATAACTTATTTGGTATTATTGTTATTTGTTAAATGGAATTATTAATTTAATTAGTAAGGTTTAATTGAATTTATTTAATAATAAGTTTAATTAACTTAAAAGTATGACAATTAAAACTATATAGTATAATGGATTATTAAAATAAATGGAAAAGAGTTTTGTTTTAGTTTAACCAAACAAGTGAAAGTAGTATGCACACAAGCCAATCATATTTGATATAATGTCGCATATACTTTGTAATCTTATTCATTTATTAATAAAAGAATTGATTTTCTTAAAAGACATTTTATATTATCTACATAGTGCTGTTATATTAAATGTGATAAACCCATAGTTTTGAGTAATGTTTTTAGAATCATGATGGTGATCATGCTAATGAGATCTAAATTCTAGATAGCTCACAAACTAATTTTGTTCCTAATCGTTGGATTACTAAATTGGGGATTAGTGAATCCGGATAGATTAGTACATACGTTGCTTGCTCTTAGGAAGAGGATGATTGATCTCATAATCATTTGTGTGGAGACACTAAAGCAAGTATGTAGGTGCTTATTGGAGAATAAGTTCACTGAACGTGGCTCGCTAAGGAATACCTAATGGAGTTTTACTCGCCTGTCAATAGGAATTCCTATAGTGATAGTTGTACAAGTGATCCTTGGACTTGAGATCATCATAGTATCTTGTGTATGATGAGTTATACTTTGACATGTCCCTTAAGACCTTGTGGGTATATCAAAGGGTATGATTGGGTATAATAAGTTGTACATGGAGATAGGTGAATGATCAACAAAGAATCTACCACGTCTAGTAAAAGATGTGAATGTCCTATGTGATTCGATAAATGACAACTCAGTAGTCCTTGGCCAAGGCAGAATGAAATTAGAAAGGAGTTTCTAATTTGCATTAATCAGAGTTGTGCATTTGGGAATCGAAATACATATAATTAAATAAAATAAGACTTGACAGTAAATCCATGTCTTATATTTAATTGGGACATTGTATGGTAGAAGGATTGAATTGTACGGTAACTATTTACTCAAAGGTTCTTTTGTGATTAATGTTGAAATCTATATTATCTGGAAAGTCGTTGATCGCTAAGGGGCTTACCCTTATTGTAGAATAAATATTATTTATTTAAATAAATTAAATAGTTTAATTTATTTATTTAAATAACATTAGAATTGTTCTAATTGATTTATTCACAACCGGTTTAATATGGAGAACCTAAAGGGTCACACCGCAAAAGGAAAATATTTATTTAAGAAGTAAATGACATAATTATAATAATAAGTTAAGTATATTTAATTTACTCTATGGAGATAGAATAAATTAAATAGCTTAATATTTATTATTTAATATTTTGGAAATATTAAATATAAATTAATAAGAGGAGTCTTATTATTATTATTACTTTTACTATTATTTAATTCCTAATAGAGATTGGGAATTAATTAATAGAAGTACTCTCCCATGGATTCCTAATTGGATTAGGAGCATTATTAATTAAAGGAGTTTAATTATAATACAAACCCTAATCCTAAATAGTTTAGGGAAAGGGTTATTCCTACATCTATAAATAAGAGGGGTCTTATCATAGATTAGGGTTACACACTCTTGCATTAGATTGTGGAGAGTACTTGCAATTTCTATAGAGATAGAAACTAGGGTTTTGCCAAATACCCAACTTCTTGGATACTTGTTCTTCCTTGGTGGATCACCTCTAGAGGCCAAACGCTTGGGTGGCTAACGTTGATCAAAGGAAGGAATCACACCGTAGCATTCGAGGAGAACACGAAGGACTAGGAGTTGAACTTGTACCCGAGGAAGCTTTGTTCTACGAGGGTATAATTCTTATTCTCTTTCTCTTTCGTTTATATCGTTAATTGAGTACATAGATTGATCTTGGTGAGGGTTTGTATAAAATTTTAAAATCTGATTTTATCGCGCTTCCGCACTATTTTTGTAATTTGATTGCATGTTCGCGTTATATACAAACCTAACAGTGGTATCAGAGCCTAATCTTGTGCTAATTATCGATATTGATGATTCCATGTATGCTTGATATGCGATTGGATCGAAGTTTTTGGGCAGAATAAAAATTTTGAATCAGCGACACGGCGCAGCTGCGCCGCCTCCAGTTCATTCTGGAGCGCAGCTGCGTCGAAACCCAGAATCGGTTTTTTCTGGGGAGCAGCGCAGCTGCGCCGTTGTCCAGTTCTTTCTGGGCGCAGCTGCGCTGGCTAGCAGAATCCAAAATTTTTTTTTCCTTCAATTGAAATAAATGGTTTATTTAATTGATATAAGTTTAAAATAAAATTGTTTATTTTATCTGGAATAGGATTTCAGATTGCTAAAATTAAAGGAGTTTAATTTGGATTTGGTTTTTGATTAAAATAAAAGAGTTTATTTTGTTTGAAAACTAAATATTAGCAAAACTTTTGCCCATTAATTGATATCAATGCATATATGGAATGGATTTATTATTCATGAGATGAATGTTATTTATTGATTCATATAGAGATATGTATGATAATAAATAGGGATTGATTATGGACTATTGACCAATGTGCGATTGGATTTATTTTAGTGGATGCTTGAATTTATGGGTTTTTTTATAAATGGGGTCTGCGTACCTCGTCTCCTCTAATTTTTTCTTAATGTTAATTCTATCTCCCTCCTATGTACTTCCCCTTGACTGCTGATCAAGGTTTCTATTTATTGTAAATAGTTTTTGTAATAGGACTAATTAGAATTAATTTTGAAGAATTGGAGACAAAGGAGCAAGGAGCGCTTGAAGACCCGTTTGTAATGGTGCCCGGGTTTAAATGTAATAGTTATATATTTAAATTTTATTCTTGCACCCTAGGTTTGACCTTTTGGTTCACTTGGTGGCTCTAGTGAACCAAACTAGAATAAAAGTCCATAATCAATCCGGGTAGAATATAGTATTCTATATGTGCATGCTTACGATATATATATATATATTGTATATTATCCAACATGCTTCGCATGTAAAATAATATGACGCGTATTTTATATATATATATATATATATATATGTGCATGCGCGCTAAACAAGATGAAACTAATAATAATAAACCCCTCAAAGAAATTATATTAAGTCCTAAGCGTTCAAAGATATTTGGAATATCGAACGTCGCCTTCTATAGAGTATGAAATGTTTAATATGAGTTTGTTGTGTCACCACAAGGCAAGTATTAAATATTTAAGATGTTGCTTTATCACATTTGATGCTTATACATAGACTGAACGATGTTGTTTTGTTGTGTCACCACAAGGACAGTGTTTTTCTTTCGAATATATGGAAGTGCTAGGTTGAACTTAACTTGGATAATTTTGATTCGGATGTGTCACCACTTGATCAAAATAATCTAAGAGGCAAAATAAAAGGAGTTACATAGTGATGTAATTGACAATAGTTGTCTACCTATTTATTTATATATCGTTTGTTGTGTCACCACAAGGCTATATAGATTTGAAATGGGGTCCTTAATCTCACTAGCAAAACTTTAATTAGATTTGCCGAACTATATATTGAGGGTAATATAGTTTGATGAAAATAGTGGGAGATACCATTTAAATAAAGACCTAATTTATTTTGGTAATTAATTAAATGAATAAATGCTAAAATGTTGTCTATTTCACATGCAGAATTTAAAAATGTCAAACTCACTATCACTGAGTAGCATACTTGATGCTAACAAATTGACCGGACCAAATTACACGGACTGGTTAAGGAATCTGAGAATTGTTCTCATTGCTGAAAAGATTTCTTATGTCCTAAATTCGCCTGTTCCTGCAAGTGTTGCAGAAACAGCCTTTGAGGAAGAAATTGCTACTTTCAGAAAGTGGCAAGATGATGCAATCTTGGCTCAATGCATCATGCTCGCATCCATGAGTAACGAGCTTCAGCGTCAGCATGAAACTATGGATGCTCCTACTATATTGCTGCACCTCAAAGAGTTGTATAGTGAGCAAAGTAGGACTGCTAGATATCAGATATCTAAGGAGCTCTTCCGATCTCGTATGACCGAGGGCACTGCTGTTGAGACTCATGTCCTTAAGATGATCAATTTGATTGAACAACTTGGACAGCTTGGGTTCGTGATGGATGGGGAGTTAAGCCAAGATTTGATCTTGCAGTCACTCCCGGACACCTTCTCACAATTTGTTGTGAATTTTCACATGAATAAGTTGGACGCCAGCTTGCCTGAGTTACTTAACATGCTAAAAACTGCTGAAGGTCACTTCTCATCCAACAAGAACCAAGTCTTACTAGTGGATGATTCTTCCAAGAAAAGGAAAAGGCCCAAGGTATCTTCTGAAAAGAAGAAAAACAAGAAGGCTAAGGGCAAGGCGAAGAAAAAGGATAATAAGAAACCTGATCCAGATAGCAAAAGAATTTGCTACCATTGTACCAAGCCGGGACATTGGAAGAGGAATTGTAAGGAGTATCTTGCGGGCCAAAAGAAGCTTGGAGAAGCTTCGACTTCCGATCTAGGTTTGTTCATGATTGAAATTAATTTTTCTGAAAGTCAAAATTCTACTTGGGTATTGGATACCGGTTGTAGTTCTCACATATGTAGTAATATGCAGGGACTAAGCAGAAGTAGGAAGCTGAACAAGGATGAAGTCGTCCTACGAGTGGAAAATGGAGCAAAGGTTACTGCATTGGCTGTAGGGACTTATTGTTTAGCACTGCCTTCGGGCAAGTTCATTAGTTTAAATAATTGTTATTATGTTCTAACACTCATTAGAAACATTATTTCAATTTCTGTATTGGATATGGATGGTTTTGATATTATAATAAAGAACAACAGTTGTTCTATTTATAATAAAAATGTTTTATATGGTGTTGGCAATTTACTGAATGGACTTTACATACTTGACTTGCATGAAAATATACTTCAAATTGAACAAATTAAGAAAAGAAAAAGAGATGATGTTAATTATACCTTTATGTGGCACTGTAGACTCGGTCATATCAATGAAACAAGATTATCCAAGTTGCATAAAGATGGGCTTTTAGAGCTATCTGATTACGAATCATATCCAACTTGTGAATCTGGTCTCATGGGTAAGATGACTAAATCTCCTTTTAGTGAAAAAGGAGAAAGAGTTACAGAGTTGTTAGCATTGGTACACACAGACGTATGTGGACCTATGACAACGAATGCATGAGGAGGGTATTCTTATTTTATTACTTTCACTGATGATCATTCTAGATTTGGATATGTGTATTTAATGAAATACAAATCTGAATCGTTTGAAAAGTTCAAAGAATTCAGAAGTGAAGTAGAGAAACAATTTGGTAAAAGTATTAAAATTCTTCGATCGGATCGAGGAGGGGAATACTTGACCAATGTGTTTCTCAATTGTCTCAAAGAAAATGGTATAATCTCACAATGGACTCCACCAGGAACGCCATAGTTGAATGGTGTATCTAAAAGGAGAAATCGAACATTGTTGGACATGGTTCGTTCCATGAGTTTTACCGACCTTCCAGTATCCTTCTGGGGTTATGCCCTAGAATCGGCTGCATACCTACTTAACAAGGTACCTACCAAATCCGTCCCAAAGACTCCATATGAGATATGGACAAGGAGGAAACCAAATCTTAAGCATGTTAAGACTTGGGGTTGTCCAGCTTATGTCAAAAGGTTTGAGCATGATAAGCTGAAAACTAGATCCGACAAATGTAGATTTGTGGGATACCCTAAAGAAACATCAGGGTATTATTTCTATCATCCTACTGATCAAAAGGTGTTTGTTGTGAAACATGCTGCCTTCTTGGAAAAGGAGTTTATCCTTGAAAGGGTCAGTGGGAGTAAGATATATCTTGAAGAAGTTCAAGAACCACAAAATACTACGGATCAAAGTCAGGTACCTGACCAAGTAGAAGAACCTACTGTACCACTACCTATTCGTAAATCTGGAAGAGTACCGAAGATACCTGAGAGGTATGGATTCATCATAGAGGATGATGATGAGGTACGCATCATAGATGATGATGATCCATTGACTTACGAAGAGGCTATGAGTAGTGAAGACTCAGAGAAATGACTAGAAGCCATGAAATCCGAGATGGACTCCATGTATGAAAACCAAGTATGGACTTTGGTTTCACCACCTGAGGGCATTAAGCCTATTGGGTGTAAATGGGTCTTTAAGAGAAAGACTGGGGCAGATGGCAAGGTAGAGACCTATAAGGCCCGACTGGTTGCAAAAGGTTTCAAACAAAGACAAGGAGTTGACTATGATGAAACCTTCTCACCAGTAGCTATGCTCAAGTCCATTCGGATTTTGCTTGCGATTGCAGCTTATTATGACTACGAGATCTGGCAAATGGACGTGAAAACGGCCTTCCTCAATGGAGAGCTTGAGGAGAATGTATATATGATACAGCCAGAGGGTTTTGTTTCAACGGTTGGAACAAACCAAGTCTGTAAGCTACAACGATCCATTTATGGGTTGAAGCAAGCTTCTCGAAGATGGAACATCCGTTTTGATGAGATAATCAAAAGGTTTAATTTTATCAAAAATGAGGATGAACCTTGTGTGTACAAGAAGGTTAGTAGGAGCGCTGTTTCATTCCTTGTATTATATGTTGATGACATATTACTGATAGGGAATGATGTTCCTATGCTACAGTCGGTCAAAATTTAGTTATCTAAACACTTCTCCATGAAGGACTTGGGTGAGGCATCCTATATTTTGGGGATAAAGATATATAGAGATAGATCTAAAAGGATGCTGGGCTTGACCCAAGGAAAGTACATTGACTCGATGCTAAAGAAGTTTAGCATGGAAGATTCCAAAAGAGGTCTCATGTCGATGAGCCGTGGAATACATCTCTCCAAGAAACAGGCCCCAAAGACACCTGAGGAGAGAGACCGGATGAGTAATATTCCTTATGCTTCCGCAATAGGATCTATCATGTACGGTATGATATGTACTAGACCAGATGTCGCTCATGCACTTAGTGTAACAAGCAGATATCAGTCGAATCCGGGAGAAGAGCATTGGAAGGCAGTGAAAAACATCCTAAAGTACTTGAGAAGAACTAAGGATGTATTTCTTGTCTACGGTGGGTCTGAATTGAAACTAGAGGGCTATACAGACTCAAGTTTTCAAACGGACCAAGACGACAGTAAATCCGTTTCACGGTACGTGTTTACCTTAAACGGTGGCGCAGTGAGTTGGAAAAGTTCCAAGCAGCAAACAGTTGCTGATTCAGTGACAGAGGTAGAGTACATTGCTGCAAGTGAAGCTGCAAAGGAAGCTGTTTGGATGAAGAAGTTCATAACTAAACTTGGAGTGGTTCCTAGCATTAGAGGAGCAGTACCTTTATTCTGTGACAACAATGGAGCTGTTGCGCAAGCTAAGGAACCCAGGTCTCATCAGAAATCCAAACACGTGTTGCGGCGGTTTCATTTGATTAGAGAGATCATTGAAAGAGGAGATGTCACCCTGGAGCGTGTACACTCTCAAGACAACATTGCAGATCCATTTACTAAAGCTTTAACTCAACAGCAGTTTGATCGTCACTTAGAGAAGATGGGTATTAGATACCATGGCGATTGGCTTTAATGCAAGTGGGAGATTGAAAGTATTATGCACACAAGCCAATCATATTTGATATGATGTAGCATATACTTTGTAATCTTATTCATTTATTAATAAAAGAATTGATTTTCTTAAAAGGCATTTTATATTATCTACATAGTGCTGTTATATTAAATTTGATAAACCCATAGTTTTGAGCAATGCTTTTAGAATCATGGTGGTGATCATGCTAATGAGATCTAAATTCGAGATAGCTCACAAACTAAAATTGTTCCTAATCGTTGGATTACTAAATTGGGGATTAGTGAATCCGGATAAATTAGTACATACATTGCTTGCTCTTAGGAAGAGGATGATTGATCTCATAATCATTTGTGTGGAGACACTAAAGCAAGTATATAGGTGCTTGTTGGAGAATAAGTTCACTAAACGTGGCTCGCTAAGGAATATCTAATGGAGTTTTACTCGCCTGTCAATAGGAATTCCTATAGTGATAGTTGTACAAGTGATCCTTGGACTTGAGATCATCATAGTATCTTGTGTATGATGAGTTATACTTTGACATGTCCCTTAAGACCTTGTGGGTATATCAAAGGGTATGATTGGGTATAATAAGTTGTACATGGAGATAGGTGAATGATCAACAAAGAATCTACCACGTCTAGTAAAAGATGTGAATGTCCTATGTGATTCGATAAATGACAACTCAGTAGTCCTTGGCCAAGGCAGAATGAAATTAGAAAGGAGTTTCTAATTTACATTAATCAGAGTTGTGCATTTGGGAATCGAAATACATATAATTAAATAAAATAAGACTTGACAGTAAATCCATGTCTTATATTTAATTGGGACATTGTATGGTAGAAGGATTGAATTGTACGGTAACTATTTACTCAAAGGTTCTTTTGTGATTAATGTTGAAATCTATATTATCTGGAAAGTCGTTGATCGCTAAGGGGGCTTACCCTTATTGTAGAATAAATATTATTTATTTAAATGAATTAAATAGTTTAATTTATTTATTTAAATAAGATTAGAATTGTTCTAATTGATTTATTCACAACCGGTTTAATATGGAGAACCTAAAGGGTCACACCGCAAAAGAAAAATATTTATTTAAGAAGTAAATGGCATAATTGTAATAATAAGTTAAGTATATTTAATTTACACTATGGAGATAGAATAAATTAAATAGCTTAATATTTATTATTTAATATTTTGGAAATATTAAATATAAATTAATAAGAGGAGTCTTATTATTATTATTACTTTTACTATTATTTAATTCCAAATAGGGATTGAGAATTAATTAATAGAAGTACTCTCCCATGGATTCCTAATTGGATTAGGAGCATTATTAATTAAAGGAGTTTAATTATAATACAAACCCTAATCCTAAATAGTTTAGGGAAAGGGTTATTCCTACATCTATAAATAAAAGGGGTCTTATCATAGATTAGGGTTACACACTCTTGCATTAGATTGTGGAGAGTACTTACAATTTCTATAGAGATAGAAACTAGGGTTTTGCCAAATACCCAACTTCTTGGATACTTGTTCTTCCTTGGTGGATCACCTCTAGAGGCCAAACGCTTGGGTGGCTAACGTTGATCAAAGGAAGGAATCACACCGTAGCATTCGAGGAGAACACGAAGGACTAGGAGTTGAACTTGTACCCGAGGAAGCTTTGTTCTACGAGTGTATAATTCTTATTCTCTTTCTCTTTTGTTTATATCGTTAATTGAGCATATAGATTGATCTTGGTGATGGTTTGTATAAAATTTTAAAATCTGATTTTATCGCGCTTCCGTACTATTTATGTAATTTGATTGCATGTTCGCGTTATATACAAACCTAACAACAAAGCCTTGTGACCTTTGGTTGGTAAAAAAAATGGATTATTTTATTGTGGTTCAACCAAATAAGGCTTAGCCTTTGAAATTCCATTAATCTTACTTGGTTTGCCAAACAATGCCTAACCTTTTATTTTCTTAACTGACTAAATTTATAGTACGTTAAGTTCATCAGTTAAAAAAAAGAATAAGAACAGAGTTTGGGAGTTCAGAGAGAAGAGAGAGTGAGAATAGAGAGAAAATTGAGAATTGAGAGGTTTGTGAATTGAGAAAGAGAAGGAAGGAAAGTGCTAAGCTAAGGAATTATATATATAGCTTGAAGGTATAATCTCTTTTAAGTTTTATTTATAGTCTTGTTTCACTATATATGGTTTTTTAGTTTCATGTAAGTGAATTGTTTGCTAAAAGCATGAATTAGTTGATGCAATTGTTAGTAATCATGAATTAGATGATTATATGATGATTATAAGTTAATTTTAAGGTTTTAATCCATGAAAACATGTTTTGGAGTAGAGTTTGTAATTTTTACAGAGTTTATTTCATGTGTGGTATATATATATGAAATTGGTATTCAAATTGGCTGTTAATTGGTAAAATTGATTTTTGATTATGATTATATAGTGAAAAACGAAAAGAATGCAATTAGAATGGGTTAGAATGGTTCCACAGTAGTTGATTTCATTAAAATGGTTAAAACATGAATATCTTGTTTTAACAGAGAATTTTTGATTCAAGTTGGTTGATTTTGTGTAATATGATGTTGAGAGTGTTTAGAAACATGTTGGGAAATAGTTTTGTGTTATATTTGATGTTTGGGTAAGTTTAAATCATGTATTGGATGGTAGAATTCGGAAAATTTGGCCAAATTTGGCCTAAGTTTTCACTGGTTCGCGAACAGTAGGAAGTGACTGCCGGGTCTCTCGCCCCGGCGAGAAAAATGAGCTGTTAAACTTCGCCCCGGCGAGAAATTTGTTAAGGAAAACCTCGCCCCGGCGAAGTCTCGCCCCGGCGAGATTTTCGTTCAGTAATTTCCCGCCCCGGCGAGAATCACTGCTGAAAAAAAAATTTATTATTTTGTTTTCTTTTCTTGGTAGTTATGATATATCTTTTTATGCAGGATTAAACTTAAAATAATGTAATAAGTGAATATTAAGATGTTAAGATGGATTCTAAATGATGTTTGATGATGATTAAATATAAGGTAATATACCTTAGCTTTAAGATAAGTTGTGGAGATTCTTAGAGTGTAACATTGTTGTAATAAAGCTTGTAGCTTCTGAAATAGAGTTGATAATCAGTAGTTAATTGCAAATTGAGTTGAGGATTGGAGTACTAATGTACGTGAGTATTGTAACTAATCGTTTTTGTTGCAATACAAACGGAATCTGTAGGTTATTTATTATACGTGGTTTGTAATTAGGAAAGCTACATACGAGGCAAGTTTCTGAACTCCATTATTATATTGAGCAAGTTTTTCCTTCCTTTAACTTGTTATCTCATTTAAAGCAAGTTTACTATCACTGAGCAAGTTTACTAACCTTAGCTTATTATTATTCAAGCAAGGTTGTTACCATAATAACTGCTTAAGCTTTATTCCAATCAATTGTTACTCAATCATTGATTGTTAATCAAATTTCAAACACAGGTTCTATTGTACAAACTTATTGATGAAACAAATGCTTTAGTGACTAGCAAACCCTTATTGATTCAGCTAGTCCTTAGTTGATGAGCATTCTAAAGACTTAGAATATTTTAAAATTTTTCCAAACCAAGTTCCTTTTGGTACGGATTCTGATGCTAGACTGAGATGAACAACCCTAATATAGGGGATTAATTACGCGACAACGTTAAAATAGTTGTGCACAATACATTGTACAAAGGGTTGATCCCCCTGAGTACGAGATGGATGGTCCATAGTCTATAAGACTGTTAAAGGTTATAGTAGAAATACTTGTTAACCTAGGACATAGTCCGAGTTCTTGTGACCCTTAGATACACTTTTATCCTTGAAACTATATTCAGTTCTTGAACTAAGCATTCTATTGAGCTTTCAGATATTTGATTTGTCATTTATTGACTTCAGAAAAACTATTACTCCTCTGTAAGATTTACTTCAATAATCATATAAATGTTATTGTTTTCGTACTTGTGGGCAATTGTTTGCTCACTCTTGCACTAAAACATTGCAGCTAAGGCTGAGAAGTCGGACGAGCCGTCCACAAGCAAAGGCAAGGGCAAGAAGCCAAAGTAGCAAGAGATTTATTATCCACTTGATGTTTATTTGTAACAAAGACTTATTTAATATTATGTTTTTTTTTCGCACTGATGTAATAGAGGTTAGATAACCTGGGAAAATTGTTTATTTAAGAGATTTTAAGTTGTAATCCCTAATGAGGGAAGATATTTCATTCGGTTTAATTTAATTGTCATTTTTATTGGGTAGTTAGTTATGAATGAATGTTATAGTGAACACCAAATCAGTGGGAATTAAGTACCTGGATTTGGGGGTGTCACAGGTTGGTATCAGAGCCGATAGGTTATAAACCTTTAGGTGGGGAAAACCTTAGGGTAGTAGCCTTTTAGAAGATAGAGAATATAGTGGTGATAAACTCTTATCGAGTTCTAAGGGAATGAATTACGAAAATTCATAAAAGATAATAAAATGATTATGTGCTATGTGCTTATTTGATAACAAACTTATGTGCTCGCGAGTATTATCGGGTAGTAATTAAAACTTAAAATTTTGTTGTCAGGAGGATGACTGATAGAGGAGAACCCAGTCAGGCTAGGGAGGAGGAGCCCCGAGATATTCATGTGGTTCGGGAGCAGCTGGTGCAGAGGGAGCCATCCCCATTGATCACGGTTGCAGGTCCCGAGTACGAGCCTGAGACTGATCCTGAGGAGGATCCGGAGGGGGTTGAGGAGGAGGAAGAAGACCCTGAGGGAATATCACTATCTTCCTTAGGTGTTCAGATGTACGAGCAGGTGTATGATCGCAACATAGAGTTGCAAGATAGAGTGGAGGAGTTAGAGAGGCAGCTAGCAGAGCGACAGACTGTTTTGGAGTAGAAGAACAATGAGATTAAAGAGCTAGATATACGTCTTGGGGACGTGGAGTGAAAGCTGGTTCATGTTGAGAGCGAAAAGGAGGAGTTAGGAGAACAGGTTGTGGAACGTCAAGCCGCTCTAGAGCAGAAGGATGCTGAGATCCAAGACCTTTCATCACGTCTTGCAGAGGTTGAGCAGAGGCTAACACAGTCTGAGTATCGACGAGGACAGTTGATAGCCAGGAATGAAATTGTACGAGATGAGTTGAAAGAGGAGTCAGCTAAGCGGGCGAGAGCTGAAACTGCTTGGCTGAGGGAGGCTAATCGCGCAGATCGTGTTGAATGTGAGGTGCGGTCAAAGAAGGCCAAGATTGATGAGATGGAGTATATTTTTCACACCACAGTTGATAGAGCTCTGGATCGAGTTCATCGTCATCCAGATATGGTGGATCGAAGGATGGTGACTCGTATTATGGAACAGGAACGCAAGGAAGCTGTGCGCCTGGGATGTCATCGTAGATAATGATTAGATATGCTAGTATGAAAATTATGAAGTTAATAAGTTGTAAATCCCAATTTTATATAATGGGATAGAATAATGATGTAATCCTGGAACTTTATGATGTCAGGATAGATGATGTAAATAACTACGATGCTATTTTTTTTTATTATGTTTCGAAGCAGTAAATGAATAAAATGCGAAAGTTTATCAGATGTGCTATGTGTTAAGTGTTGTTTATAAATGTTTAAGTTAAGACTTAAATGTTTAAGTAATTGAATAATAATCTACTAGCGCGAATTCTTAACAGTAAGATGCCGCCAAGAAGACAAACCCGTCAACAAACCCCTGAGGGATCCACCAATAACAACGAAGAAGTCAACGCTAATCCAATGCAGCAACTGGTAAATTTGTTAACGGGAGCCTTTGCGAATCAACCCCAAGCTCAGGCTACGACTTTTAAAGACTTCAAGGCTGTCGGACCTCCGGAATATCACGGCTCTATGAATCCAATTGAAGCCCAAACTTGGATCATGGAGATGGAGAAAGTGTTTGATGTCGCTAGGGTCAACAAGGACCAGAAGACTGCATTTGCAACGTTTATGCTCAAGTCAGAAGCAAGCTACTGGTGGCAAGCTAATAAAACCCGAGGCGGGCAAGGGGTAATACCGTGGGAACGATTTAAGGAGATGTTTTTCGAGACCTATTTTCCGGCAAGCGCGCAAAATCAAATGGAGGTGCAATTTCTGGAATTGAAGCAAGGTACAATGACAGTGCCTGAGTATGCTGCAAAATTCAACGAGTTGGTGAGGTTTGCGCCATACCAAGTCAACACGGATGAGCGAAAGGCTAAGAGGTTTGAGTAGGGACTGAAGCCCTGGCTGTATAGCCGAGTTTCAATGTTCCAATTAAACTTATTTGCGGCAGCTCTGGAAAAGGCAATTATCGCTGAAGGAGGCAGTGATGCTCTATCCAAGTATAATCAGGAGCAGAGGAAGAAGAAGAATAAAAGTGAAAACAAGGCAAGTGGTAGCCATGGGTGCAGCGGTCAGAAGAGGAAGTGGAGTGATAATAACTCTGCGGGAAGTCAGCAGGGTAATCAGAAAAAGAAAATAGAGGCATGCAGTAACTGCGGAAAGAGCCATGTGGGTGTTTGCTTGAAAGGTAAGAGGGTATGCTTTAACTGCGGACAGGAGGGTCATATCGCACCGAATTGCCCTAGTTCGAAGAAGGGCGCATGTTTCATCTGGGGGTCGAAGGATCACTTTGCCCGAGACTACCCTAAGAAAACAACTACATGTGGAGCCAATGCAGGAAAGGGGAACAGCAGTGGAGGTAATCTGACTATCACAGGACCGACACAGCCCAATCGACCTACCGCTCGAACATTCAACATGACAGTGCAGGATACTGTGCAGTCAAAGGATGTAGTGTCAGGTATCATTCCAGTCAATAATGTTAATGCTTATGTATTGTTTGACTCGGGTGCTACTTGGTCATTTATATCCGATGATTTTGCTAAGAAATTAGAGTTACCTCAGGAAGAATTAGATTACCCCATGAATATAGAAAGTGCGAATAGTGAAGTGATTCCTGTTAAGTTTGTCCACAAGAATTGTCAGGTAGATATTAAGGGTCATGTGATGACGGTCAACTTAATCCCAATTCGTCTTGGGGAGTTTGATGTTATTTTGGGAATGGATTGGTTGTTCAACCATGGGGCAGTTATTGACTGTCAAAAGAAGTGTGTAAATTTTAAGACTCCATCAAAGGTAGTGTTTTATGGCAGCAAGTCGCCTAGACAAACGAGTTGTCTAACAATGATGCAGGCCAGAAAGTGTTAGGTTTGTATATAGCGCGAACATGCAATCAAATTACATAAATAGTGCGGAAGCGCGATAAAACAGATTTTAAAATTTTCATACAAACCATCATCATGATCATCCATGTGCTCAATTATCAATTAAACGAAAGAGATAGAGATTAAGAAATTATACCCTCGTAGAACTGTGCTTCCTCGGGTACAAGTTCACCTCCAATTCCTTTGCGTTCTCCTTGAATTCCACCGATTAAATTCCTTCCTTTGATCAACGTTAGTCACCCAAGTGTTTGGCCTCTAGAGGTGATCCACCAAGGAATAATAATTGTTCATGAAGATGGGTGTTGGCAAAACCCGAGTTTCTATCTCTATAGAAATTGCAAGTACTCTCTCTCTCCAATTCTCATGGAAGAGTGTGTAAATTGTCTAACAGTCTAACTGTCTAACCCTAAATCATGATAAGACTCCTCTTATTTATAGATATAGGGAACCCTCCTAAACTATTTAGGATTAGGGTTTTTATTTTAATTAAACTTCTTTAATTAATTAAACTCCTAATCCAATTAGGAATTTATGAGAGAGTACTTCTATTAATTAATTCCCAATCCCTATTAGGAATTAAATAATAGTAATTATAATAATAATAATAAGACTCCTCTTATTAATTTATATTTAATATTTCTAAAATATTAAATAATAAATATTAAGATATTTAATATATTCTATCTCCATAGATTAAATTAAATACACTTAACTTATTATTACAATTATGTCATTTACTTCTTAAACAAATATTTTCCTTTTGCGGTGTGACCCTTGAGGTTCTCCATATTAAACCGGTTGTGAATAAATCAATTAGAACAATTCTAATCTTATTTAAATAAATAAATTAAACTATTTAATTCATTTAAATAAATAATATTTATTCTACAATAAAGGTAAGCCCCCTTAGCGATCAACGACTTTCCAGATAATATAGATTTCAACATTAATCACAAAAGAACCTTTCAGTGAATAGTTACCGTACAATTCAATCCTTCTACCATACAATGTCCCAATTAAATATAAGACATGGAATTACTGGCAAGTCTTATTTTATTTAATTATATGTATTTCAATTCTCAAATGCACAACTCTGATAATGTAAATTAGAAACTCCTTTCTAATTTCATTCTGCTTTGGTCAAAGACTTCTGAGTCGTCATTTATCGAATCACATAGGACATTCTCTCCTTTTACTAGAAGTGGTAGATTCTTTGTTGATCATTCACCTATCTCCATGTATAACTTATTATACCCAATCATACCCTTTGATATACCCTAAAGGTCTTAAGGGACATGTCAAAGTATAACTCATCATACACAAGATACTATGATGATTTCAAGTCCAAGGATCACTTGTACTACTATCACTAGAGGAATTCCTATTGACAGGCGAGTAAAACTCCATTAGGTATTCCTTAGCGAGCCACGTTCAGTGAACTTATTCTCTAATAAGCACCTAAATACTTGCTTATTCCTATGATCACATCTTTAGTACCGGTTAAGTACCTAAAGATGTTTATCACTGTCTTACAGTGATCATCTCCAGAATATGACTGATCAACATCAAGCCTAGTATATTCATTGCATACATGATAGTAACTCATGCGATCTCTCTTTTAATTGGAGACAATTTTAGAGAGATACACTCCATGGTTCATCATCATAAGACCTCTCTTGGAGTTTTGCCATGCTAAACGCCTTTAGCATCAAATGAATATACGTTCCTTGGGTCAAGCCGAACATCCTTTTAAATCTATCTATATAGATTTATATCCCCAATTTATAGGATGCTTCTCCCAAGTCATTCATGGAGGAATGTTTAAACAATTTTATCTTTACTGATTGTAGCATTGGTGTGTTATTCCTTATCAGTAGTATATCAACATATAATACTAGGAATGTCACAGTGCTCCCACTGACCCTTTTGTACACACTAGGTTCATTCTCGTTTTTGAAAAATCAAACTCTTTTGATTGTCTCATCAAAACGAATGTTCCATCTTTGAGAAGCTTGCTTTAATCCATCAATAGATCATTGTAGCTTAAAACACGATTTGCTTCAACCTTTGAAACAAATTCCTCTGGTTGTATTATACATACATTCTCCTCAAGTATTCATTGAGGAAGGACGTCTCCACATCCATTTTGCCAGATTTCGTAATAAGCTGCAATCACAAGCAAAATCCAAATGGACTTGAGCATTACCCGGTAATAAGGTTTTATCACAGTCAACTCCTTGACTTGAAAAACCTTTTAAACAGGTCTGGTCTTATAGGTCTCCACCTTGCCATTTGCCCCAGTCTTTCTCTTAAAGACCCATATTCACACTCTAGGCACTATGCCCTTTTGTGGAGTAACCAGAGTCTATACTTGGTTCTCATACATGGAGTCCATTTCGGATTTCATGGTCATCTGCCATTTCTCTGAGTGTCTTCTACTCATAGCCTCATCGTATATAACTGGATCATCATCCTCTATGATGCGTACCTCATCATCATCCTCTATGATGAATCCATACCTCCCAGGTATCTTCGGTACTCTTCCAGATTTACGATTTGGTTGTGGTACAATAGGTCTATCTACAGGTTCCTCGGTTCGACTTAAAGTGCTTTGTGGTTCTTGAACTCCTTCAAAATCTATTACCCTCCCACTAGCTCTTTCAATGATAAACAGCTTTATCTAAGAAGGCAGCGTGTAGGATTATAGTAATAATACCCTAAACTTTCTTTAGGATATCCCACAAATCTGCACTTGTCAGATTTTTGTCCCAAACTTATCTTTGAAACCTTTTCACATAAGCTGGACAACTTCTTATCTTAACATACTTAAGATTAGGAATCCTCCCTATCCATAACTTTTATGGAGTCTTGGGGCCGGATTTTGAGGTTACCTTATTTTGTAGATATGCAGCCGTTTCTAGGGCATAACCCCAGATGGATACTAGAATGTCGGTAAAAATCATTATGGACTGCACCATGTCCAACAAGGTACAATTACTCCTTTTAGATACACCAATCAATTATTGCGTATCAGGAGGTTTCCATTATGAGAAAATACCATTTTGAGATGATCTAGAAACTCATTACTCAAGTATTCTTTCTTCGATCTGATCAAAGAATCTTAATACTTTGTCATTTTGTTTCATTTCTGAATTCTTTGAACCTTTCAAATGATTCAGACTTGTATTTCATCAAATACACATATTCAACTCTTTGAATGATCATCTCTTTTTTCTTTTACTAGTTTGTTCAATTTGCAAAATTATTTTTCATGTAAGTCAAGTTTATAAAGTCTATCAAGTGATATTTCAGTTTCAAACAAAACATTATCATTATAAATAGAACAACAATTGTTCTTAAATATAATACCAAAACCTTCCTTGTTCAACAACGGAAGTAATAATGTTTCTAAAGAGAACTGAAACATAATAACAACTTATTAACTTAATAGACTTGCCCGTAGGCAATGCTAAACTATAAGTTCCTATGGTTAATGTAGCAACATTTGCTCTATTCCCACACATAAGATTACTAATTTGTTTAGCTTTGTACTTCTGCTTAGTCTCTGCATTGGATTGCATGCGTGAGAACTACAGCCGGTATCTAATACCCAAGTAGAATCTTGACTTATAGAAAAATTTATTTCAATCATGAACAAACCCATATTTGTAACCGAAACTTCACTAAGCTTCTTCTGGTTAGCCTCTGTAAGATACTTCTTACAGTTTCCTTTCCAGTGTCCAGGCTTATTGCATTGGAAGCAAACTCCTTTGCTATCTGCATCAGTCTTGTTCTTATTGTCCTTTATTTTTGCCTTTCCATTTACCTTCTTTGAATTGTTCTTCTTTTAAGAAGATCCTTTGGCCCTCTTCCGCTTCCTGGAAGAATCATCTACCAGTAAGACTTGGTCTTTCTTGATTGGAAAGTGACTCTTTACAGTTTTCAACATGTTTAAGCAACTTAGGCAGGCTGATATATAGCTTGTTCATGTGGAAATTCACAACAATTTGTGAGAAAGAGTCCGGAAGTGATTGCAAGATCAAATCTTGGATCAACTCTCCATCCATTAAAGCCCAGTTGTCCCAATTGTTCAATCATATTGATCATTTTAGGACATTTGTCTATACTGTAGTGCCATCGGTCATTCTAGATCGGAAGAGCTCCTTAGATATCTGATATCTAATAGTCCTACTTTCCTCACCCTTCAACTCCTTGAAGGTGCAGGAGTATAGTAGGAACATCCATAGTTTCATGCTGACGCTGAAGCTCGTTACTCATGGATGCGAGCATGATGCATTGAGCCAACTATGCATCATCTTATTACTTTCTAAAAGTAGCAATTTCTTCCTCAGAGGCATTGTCTGCAACCATTGCAGGGATAAGCGTATTAAGGACATAAGATAGTTTTTCAGCCTTGAGAACTATTCTCAAATTTCTTAACCAGTCCGTTTAATTTGGTCCAGTTAATTAGCATCTAATATGCTATGCAGTGATAGTGAATTAGACATCGTAAAATTCTATAAATGAATTTGTAATTTAACAATATTTTAGCTTACATTCATTTCTTAATTAATTACCAAAATAAAATAGGTCTTTATTTTAAATTGGTATCTCACTATTTTCATCAAACTATATTACCCTCATTATATAGTTCGGCAATTCTAATTAAAGATTTGCTAGTGAGAATAAGGATCCCATTTCAAATGTATATAGCCTTGTGGTGACACAACAAACGATATATAAATAAATAGGTAGACAACTATTGGCAATTACATCACTATGTAACTCCTTGTATTTTGCCTCTTAGATTATTTTGATCAAGTGGTGACACATCCGAATAAAAATTATCCAAGTTAAGTCCAACCTAGCACTTCCATATATTCGAAAGAAAAACACTGTCCTTGTGGTGACACAACAAAACAGCATCGTTCAGTCTATGTATAAGCATCAAATGTGATAATGCAACATCTTAAATATTTAATACTTGCCTTGTGGTGACACAACAAACTCATATTAAACATTTAATACTCTATTGCTTTACCATGCTAGAAGGCGACGTTCGATATTCCAAATATCTTTGAACGCTTAGACTTAATATGATTTGTTTGAGGGGTTTATTATTATTAGTCTCGTCTTGTTCAGCGCGCATGCACATATATATATAAAATACGCGTCATATTATTTAACATGCGAAGCATGTTGTATAATATATAATATATACATAGTAAGCATGCACATATAGAATACTATATTCTACCCGGATTGATTATGGAGTTTTATTCTAGTTTGGTTCACTAGAGCCACCAAGTGAACCAAAAGGTCAAACCTAGGGTGCAAGAACAAAATTTAAATATAACTATTACATTTAAACCCGGGCTCCATTACAAACGGGTCTTCAAGCGCTCCTTGCTCCTTTGTCTCCAATTCTTCAATATATTCTAACTAAACCTATTACATAAACTATTTACAATAAATAGAAACCTTGATCAGCAGTCAAGGGGAGGTACATAGGAGGAAGATAGAATTTACATCAAGAAAAACTAGAGAAGACGAGGTACGCAGACCCCATTTATAAAAACCCATTCATTCAAGCATCCACTAAAATAAATCCAATCACATTGGTCAGTAGTCCATAATCAATCCCTATTTATTATCATACATATCTCCATATGTATCAATAAATAACATTCATCTCATGAATAATAAAACCATTCCATATATGTATTGATATCATTTATTGGGCAATTAAAAGTTTACAGAAGTCCAATTTTTGAAACAAAATAAACTCCTTTATTTTAATCAAAGTTTAAATCATAATAAACTTATTTATTTTATTTTATCCAATTTTGAATAAAAATAAACTCCTTTATTTTTAATCAAATTCCAAATTAAAATAAAACACCTTTATTTTAATTAATATGGAAACCAATTTCAAGTTTAAAATAAACACCTTTATTTTTAACTTAAAATTGTTGAAAAATAAAATATGTTGAATCTTATTCCTTATCAAAATAAACATCTTTATTTTTAAGAAAACATGGAATCCTATTCCATATGTGAATAAACTCCTTTATCCTAGGAAACATGGAATCCTATTCCAAAATAGAATAAACTCCTTTATTCTAGTTAACGTGGAATCTCATTCCAAGTTAAAAATAAAAACTTTTAATTTTAATCATATTCCAATTCAAAATAAACCTTTTATCTTAATTGAAAAATAAATAAAATCAAAATAAAATTTTTTCAAAATTTGCAGACCGGCGCGGCCGCGCTCCAAAATGAACTAGGAGCAGCGCGGCCGCGCTGCACCCCCAGAAACGTTTTCTGGGTTCAGGCGCGGCCGCGCTCCAGAATGAACTGGAAGCGGCGCGGCCGCGCCGCGTAGCAGAGTTCGAATTTTTTTTTTCTTTGCCCAAAAAATCGATCCAATCGCATACTCATACATACATGGAATCATAATAATCGATAATTAGCACAAGGTTAGGCTCTCATACCACTGTTAGGTTTGTATATAGCGCGAACATGCAATCAAATTACATAAATAGTGCGGAAGCGCGATAAAACAGATTTTAAAATTTTCATACAAACCATCATCATGATCATCCATGTGCTCAATTATCAATTAAACGAAAGAGATAGAGATTAAGAAATTATACCCTCGTAGAACCGTGCTTCCTCGGGTACAAGTTCACCTCCAATTCCTTCGCGTTCTCCTTGAATTCCACCGATTAAATTCCTTCCTTTGATCAACGTTAGCCACCCAAGTGTTTGGCCTCTAGAGGTGATCCACCAAGGAATAATAGTTGTTCAAGAAGATGGGTATTGGCAAAACCCTAGTTTCTATCTCTATAGAAATTGCAATTACTCTCTCTCTCTCCAATTCTAACTGTCTAACCCTAAATCATGATAAGACTCCTCTTATTTATAGATATAGGGAACCCTCCTAAACTATTTAGGATTAGGGTTTTTATTTTAATTAAACTTCTTTAATTAATTAAACTCCTAATCCAATTAGGAATTTATGAGAGAGTACTTCTATTAATTAATTCCCAATCCCTATTAGGAATTAAATAATAGTAATTATAATAATAATAAGACTCCTCTTATTAATTTATATTTAATATTTCTAAAATATTAAATAATAAATATTAAGCTATTTAATTTATTCTATCTCCATAGATTAAATTAAATACACTTAACTTATTATTACAATTATGCCATTTACTTCTTAAACAAATATTTTTCTTTTGCGGTGTGACCCTTTAGGTTCTCAATATTAAACCAGTTGTGAATAAATCAATTAGAACAATTCTAATCTTATTTAAATAAATAAATTAAACTATTTAATTTATTTAAATAAATAATATTTATTCTACAATAAGGGTAAGCCCCCTTAGCGATCAACGACTTTCCAGATAATATAGATTTCAACATTAATCACAAAAGAACCTTTCAGTAAATAGTTACCGTACAATTCAATCCTTCTACCATACAATGTCCCAATTAAATATAAGACATGGAATTACTGTCAAGTCTTATTTTATTTAATTATATGTATTTCAATTCTCAAATGAACAACTCTGATAATGCAAATTAGAAACTCCTTTCTAATTTCATTCTGCTTTGGCCAAAGACTTCTGAGTCGTCATTTATCGAATCACATAGGACATTCTCTCCTTTTACTAGAAGTGGTAGATTCTTTGTTGATCATTCACCTATCTCCATGTATAACTTATTATACCCAATCATACCCTTTGATATACCCTAAAGGTCTTAAGGGACATGTCAAAGTATAACTCATCATACACAAGATACTATGATGATTTCAAGTCCAAGGATCACTTGTACTACTATCACTAGAGGAATTCCTATTGACAGGCGAGTAAAACTCCATTAGGTATTCCTTAGCGAGCCACGTTCAGTGAACTTATTCTCTAATAAGCACCTAAATACTTGCTTTAGTGTCTCCACACAAATGATTATGAGATCAATCATCCTCTTCATAAGAGCAAGCAACGTATGTACTAATCTATCCTGATTCACTAATCCCCTTTTTAGTAATTCATCGATTAGGAACGATTTTAGTTTGTGAGCTATCTAGAATTTAGATCTCATTAGCATGATCACCATCATGATTCTAAAAGCATTGCTCAAAACTATGGGTTTATCACATTTAATATAACAGCATCATGTAGATAAAGTAAAATGCCTTTAATAAACGAATAAGATTACAAAGTATATGCTACATCATATCAAATATGATTGGCTTGTGTGCATACTACTTTCAGAAAGATGTTAAGACAAGGATGTGTAGGATATCTATCCTACATAGTCGATACCCGAAAGGTGGGTGCAAAGTTGGAGGAGATACCGGTAGTTAGGGATTTTGCGGATGTGTTTCCTGATGATTTGCCAGGACTACCGCCAGATAGGGAAATCGAGTCTGTAATTGATTTAGCACCGGGTACAACCCCTATATCAAAAACCCCGTACCGAATGGCTCCAGTAGAAATGAAGGAGCTGATGGTGCAATTGCAAGAATTGCTGGATAAAAAGTATATCCAACCGAGCGTTTCGCCGTGGGGAGCGCCGGTGTTATTCGTCAAGAAGAAGGACGGATCAATGCGTCTTTGCATTGATTATAGAGAGTTGAATAAGGTCACGATTAAAAACAAGTATCCGTTACCAAGGATCGATGACCTGTTTGATCTACTGAAGGGAGCAAGGTATTTTTCAAAGATAGATCTGCGAAGTGGGTATCATCAGTTAAAGGTGAGAAAGGAAGACATACCAAAGACGGCATTTCGAACTAGATATGGTCACTATGAGTTTTTGGTTATGTCATTTGGTTTAACAAATGCACCTGCAGCGTTTATGGATTTAATGAATAGGGTGTTTAAACTATTTTTGGATAAATTTGTGGTGGTATTCATAGATGACATTCTGGTCTACTCCAAAACCTAGGAGGAACATGTGGAGCACTTGAAGGTGACATTGGAGGCATTAAGGAAAGAGAAATTGTATGCAAAATTTTCAAAGTGCGAATTTTGGTTGGAGCGTGTTCAATTCCTTGGGCATGTTATCGATAAAGACGGGATTTCGATGGATCCAGCTAAAGTTGAAGCTGTGATGAACTGGGATCAGCCGAAAACACCGTCAGAAGTGAGAAGTTTCCTAGGTTTGGCAGGTTATTACAGGTGTTTTATTCAAGATTTCTCCAGGATCACCACTCCGTTGACGAATTTAACAAGAAAATCAGTGAAGTTCATTTGGACGGAGAAGTGCGAAGAGAGCTTCCAAGAACTGAAGAAGAGACTAAGCTCGGCACCTGTGTTATCTTTGCCAGATGATACGGGAAATTTTGTGGTATATAGCGACGCATCGCACAAAGGACTTGGTTGTGTGCTTATGCAGAATGGTAAGGTTATTGCATATGCATCGCGCCAACTAAAGGATTATGAAAAAGGGTATCCGAAACATGATTTGGAGTTAGCAGCCGTAGTGCTTGCTTTGAAAATCTGGAGGCACTATCTCTATGGGGAGACGTGTGAAATATATACAGACCATAAAAGTCTGAAGTATATTTTCGTACAGAAGGATTTGAATATGCGGCAGAAAAGATGGATAGAATTGATCAAAGATTATGATTGTGAAATTCTATACCATCCGGGAAAGGCTAATGTGGTTGCCGACGCTTTAAGTAGAAAAGGTCAGGAGAAGCTATTTTTGTTAACTGCTCAGGAGGAGCTCGTAGCAGAAATGGCTAAATTGGAGTTAGAGGTGAAGGATCTGGTAGAGCCTAATGAAAAATTGTTCCAGATGGAAACTCAACCAACTCTGGTGGACAAAGTCAAGGAAGCGCAACTCCAGAATGAGGAGTGTATTAATATACGCAAAAGAGTGCTTGAAGGTGAAGAGCTTAAATATAAAATCGATACCGAAGGGTTGCTAAGATTTGAAGGCAGAATCTGGGTACCGTTAGTATTGGCAATCAGAGAGGAGATTTTGAATGAAGCTCATAGTTAAAGATTTTCGATTCATCCGGGGAGTACAAAAATGTACCAGGATCTTCGGCAACATTTTTGGTGGCCAAACATGAAAAGAGAGGTTGTTGAGTGTGTTGCAAAGTGTCTCACTTGTCAGAGAGTTAAAGCAGAGCATCAACGACCAAGTGGTTTGTTACACCCCTTGGAGATACCAGAATGGAAGTGGGAGCATATCACGATGGATTTCGTAGTAGGGCTTCCAATTACTCAGAAGGGTTATGACGCGATATGGGTCATAGTTGACAGATTGACGAAATCAGCACATTTCTTGCCGATCAAAATCAGATTCACTTTGGATCAGCTGGCAAAGTTATATGTCAAAGAGATTATCTCAAGGCACGGTGTTCCAGTATCAATTGTGTCGGACAGAGATCCACGTTTCACATCAAAATTCTAGAGGAGTCTGCAAGCATGTTCGGGGACGCAGTTGAGAATGAGTACAGCCTACCATCCTCAAACCGATGGCCAGAGCGAAAGAACAATTCAAACGTTGGAGGATATGCTTCGGGCATGCGTTATGGATTTTAAAGGCAACTGGGATGATCATTTACCTCTGGTCGAATTTGCCTATAACAACAGTCATCACGCGAGTATTGGGATGCCGCCATATGAAGCGTTGTATGGGAGGAAGTGCAGAACTCCGTTATGTTGGGACGAGATTGGTGAACGTCGACTATTGGGACCCGAGCTGGTACAACAAACTGCTAAAATTGTCAAGGTGATAAGAGCCAGATTGTTAGCTGCTCAAGACAGGCAAAAGAAATATGCAGATCAGCATCGTCAAAATCGCGAATTTGAAGTCGGGAGCTTTGTGTTCCTCAAAATATCTCCCTGGAAGAGAAAAATCAGATTTGGTAAAAAGGGTAAACTCAGTCCGCGCTTTATTGGACCCTTCGAGGTGCTAAAACGAGTAGGCGAGGTGGCTTATGAGGTAGTTTTACCTCCCGAGTTAGACCACATTCATAATGTCTTTCACATATGGGTGCTACGACCGTATAAGTCTGACTATAAACATGATAGAGTATGAACCAATACAGTTTGAGAAAGATTTATCCTATGAAGAGATACCTGTACAGATCGTAGACAGGAAAGAGCAGGTTCTTAGAAATAAAGTAATACCTTCTGTTAAGGTAATCTGGAGGAACCACGGTGCTGAAGAAGCTACGTGGGAACTCGAAGAGAAAATGATGCAGAGTTATCCTCAATTATTTGTTTAGTCTTTGTATAGCGATTCCGGGGACAGAATCTTTGTAAGAAGGGGAGAATGTAACGGACGAATTAATTGTGTTGTGATTCTGGGGACATAATCCTTTTAAGGAGGGAAGGATGTAACGAATGCAATTTTTGTGATTAAATAAAAATATTTATTGAGTTATATAAATATTTTTATTTTATTTATTGAGTAAAATAAATAATTTATAAAGTCATGGTGAAAGAATTTATGTTAAATGTTATTCAATTGTGATTTGATGCGATTATTCTAATTTAATTTAATAATTAAATTAGACGATTAAGTGATTTATTTGAATAAAGGATTTATTTGAATAAGATAACTTATTTGGTATTATTGTTATTTGTTAAATGGAATTATTAATTTAATTAGTAAGGTTTAATTGAATTTATTTAATAATAAGTTTAATTAAATTAAAAGTGTGACAATTAAAACTATATAGTATAATGGATTATTAAAATAAATGGAAAAGAGTTTTGTTTTAGTTTAACCAAACAAGGCTTTGTGACCATTGGTTGGTAAAAAAAATAGATTATTTTATTGTGGTTCAACCAAACAAGGCTTAGCCTTTGAAATTCTATTAATCTTACTTGGTTTGCCAAACAATGCCTAACCTTTTATTTTCTTAACTGACTAAATTTATAGTACGTTAAGTTCATCAGTTAAAAAAAAGGAAGAAAGAATAAGAACAGAGTTTGGGAGTTCAGAGAAAAGAGAGAGTGAGAATAGAGAGAAAATTGAGAATTGAGAGGTTTGTGAATTGAGAAAGAGAAGGAAGGAAAGTGCTAAGCTAAGAAATTATATATATAGCTTGAAGGTATAATCTCTTTTAAGTTTTATTTACAGTTTTGTTTCACTGTATATGGTTTTTTAGTTTCATGTAAGTGAATTGTTTGCTAAAAGCATGAATTAGTTGATGCAATTATTAGTAATCATGAATTAGATGATTATATGATGATTATAAGTTAATTTTAAGGTTTTAATCCATGAAAACATGCTTTGGAGTAGAGTTTGTAATTTTTACAGAGTTTATTTCATGTGTGGTATATATGTATGAAATTGGTATTCAAATTGGTTGTTAATTGGTAAAAATTGATTTCTGATTATGATTATATAGTGAAAAACGAAAAGAATGCAATTAGAATGGGTTAGAATGGTTCCACAGTAGTTAATTTCATTAAAATGGTTAAAACATGAATATCTTGTTTTAACAGAGAATTTTTGATTCAAGTTGGTTGATTTTGTGTAATATGATGTTGAGAATGTTTAGAAACATGTTGGGAAATTGTTTTGTGTTATATTTGATGTATGGGTAAGTTTAAATCGTGTATTGGATGGTAGAATTCGGAAAATTAGGCCAAATTTGGCCTAAGTTTTCACTGGTTCGCGAACAGTAGGAGGTGACTGCCGGGTCTCTCGCCCCGGCGAGAAAAATGAGCTGTTAAACTTCGCCCCGGCGAAGTCTCGCCCCGACGAGAAATTTGTTAAGGAAAACCTCGCCCCGGCGAAGTCTCGCCCCGGCGAGATTTTCGTTCAGTAATTTCCCGCCCCGGCGAGAATCACTACTGAAATTTTTTTTTTATTATTTTGTTTTCTTTTCTTGGTAGTTATGATATATCTTTTTATTCAGGATTAAACTTAAATTAATGTAATAAGTGAATATTAAGATGTTAAGATGGATTCTAAATGATGTTTGATGATGATTAAATATAAGGTAATATACCTTAGCTTTAAGATAAGTTGTGGAGATTCTTAGAGTGTAACATTGTTGTAATAAAGCTTGTAGCTTCTGAAATAGAGTTGATAATCAGTAGTTAATTGGAAATTGAGATGAGGATTGGAGTACTAATGTACGTGAGTATTGTAACTAATCGTTTTTGTTGCAATACAAACGGAATCTGTAGGTTGTTTATTGTACGTGGTTTGTAATTAGGAAAGCTACATACGAGGCAAGTTTCTGAACTCCATTATTATATTGAGCAAGTTTTTCCTTCCTTTAACTTGTTATCTCATTTAAAGCAAGTTTACTATCATTGAGCAAGTTTACTAACCTTAGCTTATTATTATTCAAGCAAGGTTGTTACCATAATAACTGCTTAAGCTTTATTCCAATCAATTGTTACTCAATCAATGATTGTTAATCAAAATTCAAACACAGTTTCTATTGTACAAACTTATTGATGAAACAAATGCTTTAGTGACTAGCAAACCCTTATTGATTCAGCTAGTCCTTAGTTAATGAGCATTCTAAAGACTTAGAATATTTTAAAATTTTTCCAAACCAAGTTCCTTTTGGTACAGATTCTGATGCTAGACTGAGATGAACAACCCTAATATAGGGGATTAATTACGCGACAGCGTTAAAATCGTTGTGCACAATACATTGTACAAAGGGCTAATCCCCCTGATTACGAGATGGATGGTCCATAGTCTATAAGACTGTTAAAGGTTACAGTAGAAATACTTGTTAACCTAGGACATAGTTCGAGGTCTTGTGACCCTCAGATACACTTTTATCCTTAAAACTATATTCAGTTCTTGAACTAAGCATTCTATTGAGCTTTCAGATATTTGATTTGTCATTTATTGACTTCAGAAAAACTATTACTCCTCTGTAAGATTTACTTCAATAATCATATAAATGTTATTGTTTTCGTACTTGTGGGCAATTGTTTGCTCACTCTTGCACTAAAACATTGCAGCTAAGGCTGAGAAGTCAGACGAGCCGTCCACAAGCAAAGGCAAGGGCAAGATGCCAAAGTAGCAAGAGATTTATTATCCACTTAATGTTTATTTGTAACAAAGACTTATTTAATATTATGTTTTTTCCCGCACTGATGTAATAGAGGTTAGATAACCTGGGAAATTGTTTATTTAAGAGATTTTAAGTTGTAATCCCTAATGAGGGAAGATATTTCATTCGGTTTAATTTAATTGTCATTTTTATTGGGTAGTTAGTTATGAATGAATGTTATAGTGAACACCAAATCAGTGAGAATTAAGTACCTGGATTTGGGGGTGTCACAGTTATAGTGGAACGGCCCAAAGGAATTAATCAGGCCCAATCCCGATTTCTGGGCAAGTGGACTTGAAGGCTGGGCAAGAGTATTATAAGTTCCTTATATACCTACATAGGAGTGCTCGGGAAGCCCAATGTGAAATATGTTGTAACAGCCGAAGGTTGTATTGCCAATGTGAGGTAGTGGGTAATTATTTTAAATCCTAGCCTGATAGTACAACCAGTCGTGCTAGGCTAATGGCCTATTCCGTGTGATACAAAAACCTAGGCATGCGAATGACTACCTTCCGATTGATGTAACAGAGAGTTGGTGAAGCTTTTCACCTAAGCACGCTTAACCAGTGGGTATTACCGGCGTATATTGGTCCTACTTGTTGTTAATGCATAGCTATGACTGATCATAGTGCATAATTAAGATCACTGTAGGATACTTGCAGAACAGAATCTTTGAGTAAATTTGTATAAGCAGCAAATCAGGCAAGTATCTAAACCTTAAGCACTACTTTCATTTTGTGCAGACATGAATATGTTATGCAAGTTCTTAATCTTATACTTCGCACATATTGCAAGTTTCTAATCTCACGTTACTTACCCGACCTCGAGATTATAACTATTGCAAGTTCCTAACTATCTTTACATTGAGCAAGTCTACTATCATATCTTGTGTAAGTTCCTATTACATGTTGCCAAATTCTCGAAGTAAGCTCGAGTCCTATTTCTTAAGCATATGCTAGGTGGTTTAATTGCTTTAAGATTATTCCACATCAATAACACTGCTTTTCGCACTCAGTGTGTTTGCTGCCATTGTATTGGTAAACAGAGTTCATATTTCAATTATGATATTCATGAACTATTCAAGAGAAGTCTAAGCCAATGTTCGGTTACACACATATATGTTTAGTAAATTTAAAAGCTATCCCAATGTTAGGTTTGTATATTACGCAAGCATGTAATCAAATTATACAAATAGAGCGGAAGTGTGATAAAATCGGATTTTAAAATTTTATACAAACCATCACCATGATCAATCTATGTGCTCAATTAAAGATATAAACGAAAGAGAAAGAGAATAAGAATTATACCCTCGTAGATCAAAGATTCCTCGGGTACAAGTTCAACTCCTAGTCCTTCGTGTTCTCCTCGAATTCCACCGTTGAGGTTCCTTCCTTTGATCAACATTAGCCACCCAAGTGTTTGGCCTCTAGAGGTGATCTACCAAGGAAAAATAGGTATTCAAGAAGTTGGGTATTGGCAAAACCCTAGTTTCTATCTCTATAGAAATTATAAGTACTCTCCACAATCTAATGCAAGAGTGTGTAACCCTAATCTATGATAAGACTCCTCTTATTTATAAATGTAGGAATAACCCTTCCCTAAACGATTTAGGATTGGGGTTTCTATTATAATTAAACTCCTTTAATTAATTATGCTCCTAATCCAATTAGGAATTCATGGGAGAGTACTTCTATTAATTAATTCCCAATCCCTATTATGAATTAAATAATAGTAATAGTAATAATAATAATAAGACTCCTCTTATTAATTTATATTTAATATTTTCAAAATATTAAATAATAAATATTAAGCTATTTAATTTATTCTATCTCTATAGATTAAATTAAATACACTTAACTTATTATTACAATTATGCCATTTACTTCTTAAATAAATATTTTCCTTTTTGCGGTGTGACCCTTTAGGTTCTCTATATTAAACCGGTTGTGAATGAATCAATTTGAACAATTCTAATCTTATTTAAATAAATAAATTAAACTATTTAATTCATTTATATAAATAACATTTATTCTACAATAAGGGTAAGCCCCCTTAGCGATCAACGACTTTCCAGATAATATAGATTTCAACATCAATCACAAAAGAACCTTTCAGTGAATAGTTACCGTACAATTCAATCCTTCTACCATACAATGTCCCAATTAAATATAAGACATGGAATTACTGTCAAGTCTTATTTAATTTAATTATATGTATTTCAATTCCCAAATGCACAACTCTCAATAATGCAAATTAGAAACTCCTTTCTAATTTCATTCTGCCTTGGCCAAGGACTACTGAGTTGTCATTTATCGAATCACATAGGACATTCACATCTTTTACTAGACGAGGTAGATTCTTTGTTGATCATTCACCTATCTCCATGTACAACTTATTATACCCAATAATACCCTTTGATATACCCTAAAGGTCTTAAGGGATATGTCAAAGTATAACTCATCATACACAAGATACTATGATGATCTCATGTCCAAGGATCACTTGTACTACTATCACTAGAGGAATTCCTATTGACAGGCGAGTAAAACTCCATTAGGTATTCCTTAGTGAGCCACGTTCAGTGAACTTATTCTCTAATAAGCACCTACATACTTGTTTTAGTGTCTCCACACAAATGATTATGAGATCAATCATCCTCTTCTTAAGAGCAGGCAACGTATGTACTAATCTATCCGGATTCACTAATCCCCTTTTTAGTAATCCAATGATTAGGAACAATTTTAGTTTGTGAGATATCTAGAATTTAGATCTCATTAGCATGATCACCATCATGATTCTAAAAGCATTGCTCAAAACTATGGGTTTATCACATTTAATATAACAGCACTATGTAGATAATATAAAATGCCTTTTAAGAAAATCAATTCTTTTATTAATAAATGAATAAGATTACAAAGTATATACTACATCATATCAAATATGATTGGCTTGTGTGCATACTACTTTCAATCTCCCACTTGCACTAAAGCCAATCGCCATGGTATCTAATACCCATCTTCTCTAAGTGACGATCAAACTGCTGTTGTGTTAAAGCTTTAGTAAATGGATCTGCAATTTTTTCTTGAGAGTCCACACGCTCCAGGGTGACATCTCCTCTTTCAATAATCTCTCTAATCAAATGAAACCGCCGCAACACGTGTTTGGATTTCTGATGAGACCTGGGTTCCTTAGCCTGCGCAACAGCTCTGTTGTTGTCACAGAATAAAGGTACGGCTCCTCTAATGCTAGGAACCACTCCAAGTTCAGTTATGAACTTCTTCATCCAAACAGCTTCCTTTGCAGCCTCACTTGCAGCTTTGTACTCTGCCTCTGTCACTGAATCAGCAATTGTTTGCTGCTTGGAACTCTTCCAACTCACCGCGCCACCGTTTAAGGTAAACACATACCCTGAAACGGATTTACTGTCATCTTGGTCCGTTTGAAAACTTGAGTCTGTATAGCCCTCTAGTTTCAATTCAGACCCACCGTAGACAAGAAATACATCCTTATTTCTTCTCAAGTACTTTAGGATGTTTTTCACTGCCTTCCAGTGCTCTTCTCCTGGATTCGACTGATATTTGCTCGTT
Organism: Aralia elata; assembly: GCA_034770075.1. Classification (NCBI taxonomy): domain Eukaryota; kingdom Viridiplantae; phylum Streptophyta; class Magnoliopsida; order Apiales; family Araliaceae; genus Aralia; species Aralia elata. The sequence continues at coordinate 55,430,847 of CM068385.1, forward strand.
ACACTAAGTGCATGAGCGACATCTGGTCTAGTACATATCATACCGTACATGATAGATCCTATTGCGGAAGCATAAGGAATCTTACTCATACGGTCTCTCTCCTCAGGTGTCTTTGGGGCCTGTTTCTTGGAGAGATGTATTCCATAGCTCATCGGCATGAGACCTCTCTTAGAATCTTCCATGCTAAACCTCTTTAGCATCGAGGAAAGCCAAGCATCCTTGGGTCAAGCCAAGCATCCTTTTAGATCTATCTCTATAGATCTTTATCTCCAAAATATAGGATGCCTCACCCAAGTCCTTCATGGAGAAGTATTTAGATAACCAAATTTTGATCGACTGTAGCATAGGAACATCATTCCCTATCAGTAATATGTCATCAACATATAATACAAGGAATGAAACAGCGCTCCCACTAACCTTCTTGTACACACATGGTTCATCCTTATTTTTGATAAAATCAAACCTTTTGATTATCTCATCAAAACGGATGTTCCATCTTCGAGAAGCTTGCTTCAATCCATAAATGGATCGTTGTAGCTTACAGACTTGGTTTGTTCCAACCGTTGAAACAAAACCCTCTGGCTGTATCATATATACATTTTCCTCAAGCTCTCCATTGAGGAAGGCCGTTTTCACGTCCATTTGCCAGATCTCATAGTCATAATAACCTGCAATTGCAAGCAAAATCCGAATGGACTTGAGCCTATCTACTGGTGAGAAGGTTTCATCATAGTCAACTCCTTGTCTTTGTTTGAAACCTTTTGCAACTAGTCGGGCCATATAGGTATCTACCTTGCCATCCGCTCCAGTCTTTCTCTTAAAGACCCATTTACACCCAATAGGCTTAATGCCCTCAGGTGGTGAAACCAAAGTCCGTACTTGGTTTTCATACATGGAGTCCATTTCGGATTTCATGGCTTCTAGCCATTTCTCTGAGTCTTCACTACTCATAGCCTCTTCGTAAGTCAATGGATCATCATCATCTATGATGCGTACCTCATCATCATCCTCTATGATGAATCCATACCTTTCAGGTATCTTCGGTACTCTTTTAGATTTACGAATAAGTTGTGGTATAGTAGGTTTTTCTACTTGGTTAGGTACTTGACTTTGATCCGGAGTATTTTGTGGTTCTTGAACTTCTTCAAGATATATCTTACTCCCACTGACCCCTTCAAGGATAAACTCCTTTTTCAAGAAGGCAGCGTGTTTCGCAACAAAAATCTTTTGATCAGTAGGATGATAGAAATAATACCCTGATGTTTCTTTAGGGTATCCCACGAATCTACATTTGTCGGATCTAGTCTTCAGCTTATCATGCTCAAACCTTTTGACATAAGCTGGACAACCCCAAGTCTTAACATGCTTAAGATTTGGTTTCCTCCCTGTCCATATCTCATATGGGATCTTTGGGACGGATTTGGTAGGTACCTTGTTAAGTAGGTATGCAGTCGATTCTAGGGCATAACCCCAGAAGGATACTGGAAGGTCGGTAAAACTTATCATGGATCGAACCATGTCCAACAATGTTCGATTTCTCCTTTCAGATACACCATTCAACTGTGGCGTCCCTGGTGGAGTCCATTATGAGATTATACCATTTTCTTTGAGACAACTTAGAAACTCATTGGTCAAGTATTCCCCTCCTCGATCCGATCGAAGAATCTTAATACTCTTACCAGTTTGCTTCTCTACTTCACTTCTGAATTCTTTGAACTTTTCAAACGATTCAGATTTGTATTTCATTAAATACACATATCCAAATCTAGAATGATCATCAGTGAAAGTAATAAAATAAGAATACCCTCCTCGTGCATTCGTTGTCATAGGTCCACATACGTCTGTGTGTACCAACGCTAACAACTCTGTAACTCTTTCTCCTTTTCCAGAAAAAGAAAATTTAGTCATTTTACCCATGAGACAAGATTCACAAGTTGGATATGATTCGTAATTAGATAGCTCTAAAAGCCCATCTTTATGCAACTTGGATAATCTTGTTTCATTGATATAACCGAGTCTACAGTGCCACATAAAGGTATAATTAACATCATCTCTTTTTCTTTTCTTAGTTTGTTCAATTTGAAGTATATTTTCATGCAAGTCAAGTATGTAAAGTCCATTTAGTAGGTTTCCAACACCATATAAAATATTTTTGTTATAAATAGAACAATTATTGTTCTTTATTATAATATCAAAACCATCCATATCCAATACAGAAATTGAAATCATGTTTCTAACGAGTGTCGGAACATAATAACAATTATTTAAACTAATGAACTTGCCCGAAGGCAGTGCTAAACAATAAGTCCCTACAGCTAATGCAGCAACCTTTGCTCCATTTCCCACTCGTAGGACGACTTCATCCTTATTCAGCTTTCTACTTCTGCTTAGTCCCTGCACATTATTACATATGTGAGAACTACAGCCGGTATCCAATACCCAAGTAGAATTTTGACTTTCAGAAAAATTAATTTCAATTATGAACAAACCTAGATCGGAAGTCGAAGCTTCTCCAAGCTTCTTTTGGTCCGCAAGATACTCCTTGCAGTTCTTCTTATAGTGTCCCGGCTTATTGCAATGGTAGCAAATTCCTTTGCTATCTGGATCAGGTTTCTTTTTATCCTTTCTCTTCGCCTTGCCCTTAGCCTTCTTGTTTTTTTTTCTTTTTAGAAGATACCTTGGGCCTCTTCCTTTTCTTGGAAGAATCATCCACTAGTAAGACTTGGTTCTTGTTGGATGAGAAGTGACCTTCAGCAGTTTTCAGCATGTTAAGTAACTCAGGCAAGCTAACGTCCAACTTACTCATGTGAAAATTCACAACAAATTATGAGAAGGTGTCCGGGAGTGATTGCAAGATCAAATCTTGACTTAACTCCCCATCCATCACGAACCCAAGCTGTCCAAGTTGTTCAATCACATTGATCATCTTAAGGACATGAGTCTCAACAGCAGTGCCCTCAGTCATACGAGATCGGAAGAGCTCCTTAGATATCTGATATCTAGCAGTCCTACTTTGCTCACCATACAACTCTTTAAGGTGCAACAATATAGTAGGAGCATCTATAGTTTCATGCTGACGCTGAAGCTCGTTACTCATGGATGCGAGCATGATGCATTGAGCCAGGATTGTATCATCTTGCCACTTTCTGAAAGTAGCCATCTCTTCCTCAGAGGCTGTTTCTGCAACATTTGCAGGGACTGGCGAATTTAGGACATAAGAAATCTTTTCAGCAGTGAGAACAATTCTCAGATTCCTTAACCAGTCCGTATAATTCGGTCCGGTCAATTTGTTAGTATCAAGTATGCTACGCAGTGATAGTGAGTTTGACATTTTCAAATTCTGCATGTGAAATAGACAACATTTTAGCATTCATTCATTTAATTAATTACCAAAATAAATTAGGTCTTTATTTAAATTGATATCTCCCACTATTTTCATCAAACTATATTACCCTCAATATATATAGTTCGGCAAATCTAATTAAAGTTTTGCTAGTGAGATTAAGGACCCTATTTCAAATGTATATAGCCTTGTGGTGACACAATAAACGATATATGAATAAATAGGTAGACAACTATTGTCAATTACATCACTATGTAACTCCTTTTCTTTTGCCTCTTAGATTATTTTGATCAAGTGGTGACACATCCGAATCAAAATTATCCAAGTTAAGTCCAACCTAGCACTTTCATATATTCGAAAGAAAACACTGTCCTTGTGGTGACACAACAAAACAGCATCGTTCAGTCTATTTATAAGCATCAAATGTGATAAAGCAACATCTTAAATATTTAATACTTGCCTTGTGGTGACACAACAAACTCATATTAAACATTTAATACTCTATTGCTTTACCATACTAGAAGGCGACGTTCGATATTCCAAATATCTTTGAACGCTTAGAACTTAATATGATTTCTTTGAGGGGTTTATTATTATTAGTCTCATCTTGTTTAGCGCGCATGCACATATATATAAAATACGCGTCATATTATTTAGCATGCGAAGCATGTTGTATAATATATAATATATATATATAGTAATCATGCACATATAGAATACTATATTCTACCCGGATTGATTATGGACTTTTATTCTAGTTTGGTTCACTAGAGCCACCAAGTGAACCAAAAGGTCAAACCTAGGGTGCAAGAATTAAATTTAAATATAACTATTACATTTAAACCCGGGCTCCATTACAAACGGGTCTTCAAGCGCTCCTTGCTCCTTTGTCTCCAATTCTTCAAAATTAATTCTAACTAGTCCTATTACATAAACTATTTACAATAAATAGAAACCTTGATCAGCAGTCAATGGAAAGTACATAGGAGGGAGATAGAATTTACATTACGAAAAAAATTAGAGAAGACGAGGTACGCAGACCCCATTTATAAAAACCCATACATTCAAGCATCCTCTAAAATAAATCCAATCACACATTGGTCAATAGTCCATAATCAATTTCTATTTATTATCATACATATCTCTATATGTATCAATAAATAACATTTATCTCACGAATAATAAAACTATTCCATATATGCATTGATATCAATTAATGGGCAAAAGTTTTGCTAATATTTAATTTTGTAACAAAATAAACTCTTTTGTTTTAATCAAAAAACCAAATCCAAATTAAACTCCTTTAATTTTTAGCAATCTGAAATCCTATTTCAGATAAAATAAACATCTTTATTTTAAACTTATATCAATTAAATAAACTATTTATTTTAATTGAAGTAAAATTTATTTTTCCAGTTCTGATGTTCGGCGCAGCTGCGCCTAGAATGAACTGGGAAACGGCGCAGCTGCGCTGAACCCCAGAATCGATTTTTCTGGGTTTGGGCGCAGCTGCGCTCTAGAATGAACTGGAGTCGGCGCAGCTGCGCCGCGTAATAGTTTTAGAAAAAAACGAATTCTGCCCAAAAATTTCGATCCAATCGCATACCATACATACATGGAATCATCAAAATCGATAATTAGCACAAGATTAGGCTCTGATACCACTGTTAGGTTTGTATATTACGCAAGCATGCAATCAAATTACACAAATAGAGCAGAAGCGCGATAAAATCGGATTTTAAAATTTTATACAAACCACCACCATGATCAATCTATGTGCTCAATTAACGATATAAACGAAAGAGAAAGAGAATAAGAATTATACCCTCGTAGATCAAAGCTTCCTCGGGTACAAGTTCAACTCTTAGTCCTTCGTGTTCTCCTCGAATTCCACCGTTGAGGTTCCTTCCTTTGATCAACGTTAGCCACCCAAGTGTTTGGCCTCTAGAGGTGATCCACCAAGGAAGAATAGGTATTCAAGAAGTTGGGTATTGGCAAAACCCTAGTTTCTATCTCTATAGAAATTGTAAGTACTCTCCACAATCAAATGCAAGAGTGTGTAACCCTAATCTATGATAAGACTCCTCTTATTTATAGATGTAGGAATAACTCTTCCCTAAGCTATTTAGGATTAGGGTTTCTATTATAATTAAACTCTTTTAATTAATTATGCTCATAATCCAATTAGGAATTCATGGGAGAGTACTTCTATTAATTAATTCCCAATCCCTATAAGGAATTAAATAATAGTAATAGTAATAATAATAATAAGACTCCTCTTATTAATTTATATTTAATATTTTCAAAATATTAAATAATAAATATTAAGCTATTTAATTTATTCTATCTCTATAGATTAAATTAAATACACTAAACTTATTATTACAATTATGCCATTTAGTTCTTAAATAAATATTTTCCTTTTTGCGGTGTGACCCTTTAGGTTCTCCATATTAAACCGGTTGTGAATAAATCAATTAGAACAATTCTAATCTTATTTAAATAAATAAATTAAACTATTTAATTTATTTAAATAAATAACATTTATTCTACAATAAGGGTAAGCCTCCTTAGCGATCAATGACTTTTCAGATAATATAGATTTCAACATCAATCACAAAAGAACCTTTCAGTGAATAGTTACCGTACAATTCAATCCTTCTACCATACAATGTCCCAATTAAATATAAGACATGGATTTACTGTCAAGTCTTATTTAATTTAATTATATGTATTTCGATTCCCAAATGCACAAATCTAAATAATGCAAATTAGAAACCCCTTTCTAATTTCATTCTGCCTTGGCCATGGACTACTGAGTTGTCATTTATCGAATCACATAGGACATTCACATCTTTTTACTAGACGAGGTAGATTCTTTGTTGATCATTCACCTATCTCCATGTACAACTTATTATACCCAATCATACCTTTTGATATACCCTAAAGGTCTTAAGGGACATGTCAAAGTATAACTCATCATACACAAGATACTATGATGATCTCAAGTCCAAGGATCACTTGTACTACTATCACTAGAGGAATTCCTATTAACAGGCGAGTAAAACTCCATTAGGTATTCCTTAGCGAGCCACGTTAAGTGAACTTATTCTCCAATAAGCACCTATATACTTGCTTTAGTGTCTCCACACAAATGATTATGAGATCAATCATCCTCTTCTTAAGAGATTGCAACGTATGTACTAATCTATCCGGATTCACTAATCCCCTTTTTAGTAATCCAACGATTAGGAACAATTTTAGTTTGTGAGCTATCTAGAATTTAGATCTCATTAGCATGATCACCATCATGATTCTAAAAGTATAGCTCAAAACTATGGGTTTATCATATTTAATAAAACAACACTATGTAGATAATATAAAATACCTTTTAAAAAAATCAATTCTTTTATTAATAAATGAATAAGATTACAAAATATATGCTACATCATATCAAATTTGATTGGCTTGTGTGCATACTACTTTCACCCAAACCCATAGTTAAGTGCGGATTCTTGGACTAAGATGAACAACCCCATGATGGGGAGTAACCTAAGTATCTGAAAGACGGTAAACGAGATGGAGTTAAATGGTATGCATATTCATAGGGTGTACAAAAAGGTGATCCCCTTACGTACACACTCTATAGTTGGCAACCTAAGGGGGTCGGTCAAGGTGACCGATGCCTCACGTGTATGTTCATGGTCTATTTGAATGTTTGCAGTTAATAATCAATCTTCATTCATTTACTGATCATTGATTATCTCGTTTCAGTTATTCACTTTGTTGAGTTCGTTACAGTTATTCTCACTATGGAATCAATTGCAATTATTTATCTTCATTCGTGATATACCCCTTGTTAGGTTTGTATATAACGCAGGCATGCAATCAAATTACATAAATAGGGCGGAAGCGCGATAAAAATGGATTTTAAAATTTTAATACGAACCATCACCATGATCAATCTATGTGCTCAATTAACGATATAAACGAAAGAGAATAAGAATAAGAATTATACCCTCGTAGAACAAAGCTTCCTCGGGTACAAGTTCAACTCCTAGTCCTTCGTGTTCTCCTCGAATTCCACCGATTAAATTCCTTTGCTTGATCAACGTTAGCCACCCAAGTGTTTGGCCTCTAGAGGTGATCCACCAAGGAAAAATAGGTATTCAAGAAGTTGGGTATTGGCAAAACCCTAGTTTCTATCTCTATAGAAATTGCTAGTACTCTCCACAATCTAATGCAAGAGTGTGTAACCCTAATCTATGATAAAACTCCTCTTATTTATAGATGTAGGAATAACCCTTCCCTAAACTATTTAGGATTAGGGTTTCTATTATAATTAAACTCCTTTAATTAATTATGCTCTTAATCCAATTAGGAATTCATGGGAGAGTACTTCTATTAATTAATTCTCAATCCCTATTAGGAATTAAATAATAGTAATAGTAATAATAATAATAAGACTCCTCTTATTAATTTATATTTAATATTTCCAAAATATTAAATAATAAATATTAAGCTATTTAATTTATTCTATCTCCATAGATTAAATTAAATACACTTAAGTTATTATTATAATTATGCCATTTACTTCTTAAATAAATATTTTTTTTGCAGTGTGACCCTTTAGGTTCTCCATATTAAACCGGTTGTGAATAAATCAATTAGAACAATTCTAATCTTATTTAAATAAATAAATTAAACTATTTAATTCATTTAAATAAATAATATTTATTCTACAATAAGGGTAAGCCCCCTTAGCGATCAACGACTTTCCAGATAATATAGATTTCAACATTAATCACAAAAGAACCTTTCAGTGAATAGTTACCGTGAAATTCAATCCTTCTACCATACAACGTCCCAATTAAATATAAGACATGAATTTACTGTCAAGTCTTATTTTATTTAATTATATGTATTTCGATTCCCAAATGCCCAACTCTAAATAATGCAAATTAGAAACTCCTTTCCAATTTCATTCTGCCTTGGCCAAGGACTATTGAGTTGTCATTTATCAAATCACATAGGACATTTCATCTTTTACTAGACGGGGTAGATTCTTTGTTGATCATTCACCTATCTCCATGTACAACTAATTATACCCAACTATACCCTTTGATATACCCAAAAAGGTCTTAAGGGACATGTCAAAGTATAACTCATCGTACACAAGATACTATGATGATCTCAAGTCCAAGGATCACTTGTACTACTATCACTAGAGGAATACCTATTGACAGGCAAGTAAAACTCCATTAGGTATTCCTTAGCGAGCCACGTTCAGTGAACTTATTCTCCAATAAGCACCTACATACTTGCTTTAGTGTCTCCACACAAATGATTATGAGATCAATCATCCTCTTCCTAAGAGCAAGCAACGTATGTGTCGACGCCGGTTTTTGTCCTTTCCCATCTTAGCCTTTTTATTAGATGATGTTTGGAAAAGGTCGGCATTGATGTCGACGGGGTTTTGAAATATCATTTTTTTATGATGAGCCAATTAACAAGAGTCGCCAGTTGGTATATATTTGAAATGGATGTACCAACTCATCCGAGTTTTATTTTTTAAATCGCTGGCTCATGTGTGACTCCGAATTAATTGGTCTGCGAATCGAGATTCATAGAGTTCGGGGGCTTGCTTAAGCGAGGGGAAGGTGTTAGGCACCCCCGACTTCCGTGAAACACGGTTACCGCAATCTTGATGCTTTTCCTATCCTTTTAATTCTTAAAATGTGTATGCGTGCGTGTGTGTGTGTGTGTGCCTATGTGAATGTTGTGATGAGTTTGTATGAAAGAATCGTTTGGATTTTGAGGGAAAGTCGTGCTTTGAGAGTGATTTGGAATGTCCTTCGGCTTCTACGAGAAAGCTTTATTCTTTATTAGGAAGGTTTGATTTTAATTGTCAAAACTGCAAGGTTTTCATTAGGTGTTGTTTTGGCAAAACAAGAGTTTTTAAACCTTCATCAAAATAGGAATCGAAATCTATACGTTGCTTTCACAGAATGACGGCAATTTCTAGGATCTCTTTAACCCTATGCACAACGGTTTAATAAAACGTCATTTATTTATAAAATCATTTTGTGTGATGTTTTGGAAAACGATTTTTCTTTGCCTTCTCGTTAAAGAGGAATCAACATTCATTTGCACTTTTAACTTTTACGCCTCGTGATCCTAATAACCTAATTTGATTGATTTTATGAAAATCTCATCATTTAACTTTGAAATCAATTTCGTGTCATAAATCAAATCAAGCATTAAAATGCGTTGGGGCTATTCATGGGCATGTAAGCCATCAAAATAACCCCAAACGCCCACAATCACATGTTTCACTATTTCGGGGGCCTTAAACCCGATTTTTAACTTGGTATCGTTTTAAGGCCCGACGATTACAATTTACAATAAAGGATTACATATACCAAAATTGTCCATCATCGGATTTGGACCACGGGGTTGCGTTCCTAGGCTCACATCCACAATTTATACACACCCATGAAATGGATACTACAAAAATTAAACAAGCTAAAATCGCCAAATGGATATCATCGGGCCATTAGGAAGAATTTCGTTCCATTTGGAACCCTCATTAATAGTCCTCAATCCATGGATCCACAACAATATGCAAGAAAACTACATTTCACATAACCCAATTGACAAAAAGATTAACAAAATAATATACAAAAATTGCTATAGAAATAGTCTTTTCACCTTGCAAATAATCCTCACAATAGGTATGAATTTATGTATTGAGTAGAATAGAAGATATATGATATATAATCTTACACAAAAGATATAATTCCTCACTTCTTTTCTCTCTTTTCTCTCTATTTTCCTTACAAATTCTTGCTATTTCTTCCACTTTTCCGAGCAGCTGCTGCAAATTCTTTCTTCTTCTCCGCCTGATTCCACCCACTGTCTGCTGAATGAAGAAAATGTGATGAAGTAGGCTGGCCTTAGCCCGCCATCCACTCAGCCCGCCATGCACTTTAGTTATTTAATTCTCCTCGGTTTTCGCCCCGCACCTCGATTCTCGCGTCGTGTTGTCGGTTATCGCCGAAAGGCTTGTATTTTGCAGTTCGGGAATTACTGTGAGACGTGACACATTATTCGGGAATGCTCATTTCGGATGGCCTTGTTGTCACGTCGGTTTTTGACTGCAAATTGTTACGGTGGCGTCGAGTGTTCGTGCTTGTGCCCATCCTTCGCTCTCGTAGGCCGGCTCAATGGACGAATTTGCCCTCCTGTCAGGGTTAGTATACGAAGTGCAAAAATTGGGTGTTTACAGCTGCCCCTCTTTATCATGTTTATGCAATGTTAAATGAAATGAACAAGATAAAGAATAGACACTCGATGCATGAATTACAGTGTACAAGAATGACAATACATACATGATGCAACATATATAATTTATGATGTAACATAAGATGTAAGGCATGCAACATATTCGTAAAAGGGTGTCAATGCGGATGATTGTCTCGTCGGGGCCGGGTCTCGTATCCGGTCACCCATCTCGTAATCGCCAGTTATCGTCACCGGTCGATCGTCTCGTCGGGGCCGGGTTTCGTCGCCGGTCACCCATCTCGTAATCGCCGGTTATCGTCGCCGGTCGATCGTCTTGTCGGGGCCGGGTTTCGTCGCCGGTCACCCATCTCGTAATCACCGGTTATCGTCGCCGGTCGATCGTCTTGTCGGGGCCGGGTTTCGTCGCTGGTCACCCATCTCGTAATCGCCGGTTATCGTCGCCGGTCGATCGTCTTGTCGGGGCCGAGTTTCGTCGCTGGTCACCCATCTCGTAATCGCCGGTTATCGTCGCCGGTCGATCGTCTTGTCGGGGCCGGGTTTCGTCGCCCGTCACCCATCTCGTAATCGCCGGTTATCGTCGCCGGTCGATCGTCTTCTCGGGGCCGGGTCTCGTCGCCGGTCACCCATCTCGTAATCGCCGGTTATCATCGCCGGTCGATCGTCTTGTCGGGGCCGGGTTTCGTCGCCGGTCACCCATCTCGTAATCGCCGGTTATCGTCGCAGGTCGATCGTCCTGTCGGGGCCGGGTCTCGTCGCCGGTCACCCATCTCGTAATCGCCGGTTATCGTCGCTGGTCGATCGTCTTGTCGGGGCCGGGTTTCGTCGCCGGTCACCCATCTCGTAATCGCCGGTTATCGTCGCCGGTCGATTGTCTTGTCGGGGCCGGATTTCGTCACCGGTCACCCATCTCGTAATCGCCGGTTATCGTCGCCGGTCGATTGTCTTGTCGGGGCCGGGTTTCGTCGCCGGTCACCCATCTCGTAATCGCCGGTTATCGTCGCCGGTCGATCGTCTTGTCAGGGCCGGGTCTCGTCGCCGGTCACCCATCTCGTAATCGCCGGTTATCGTCGCCGGTCGATCGTCTTGTCGGGGCCGGGTTTTGTCGCCGGTCACCCATCTCGTAATCGCCGGTTATCATCGCCGGTCGATCGTCTTGTCGGGGCCGGGTCTCGTCGCCGGTCACCCATCTCGTAATCACCTTATTTCATCGCATTGTCATCAAAGGAATTTATTCTCCTGACTAGCTTGAAAGGCAACCTTGGAGTTCGTCCTCGTACATCGTTCTTGGGCAGCCATCGCTTTTGACTCTGATAGGGTAGGACCTTGTCACCTAACCTGCATGGATCACGTACAGAGTTATCACCTATTCAATGCATATGACACAACATGTAAATTGGATGAAAAAATGACTTTTGATACTGTTCTACAGATGTCATCATTTTGTCGGGGTTTGCTTGGATCTCAGCCCTTCCCAGGGATCGCTCACTTTTTGGATATCGGCCCCTCCCAAGGGTTGTTCACCACCTTGTTGTGGTTCGCTTGGATGCCTTCCCAGGGTCACTTCTTTCTTGGATACCAGCCCTTCCCAAGGTCATTGATTGTTTGGATACCAGCCCTTCCCAGGGGTTAGTGGTTTGGATCTCAGTCCTTCCCAGGGTGTTAGTTGTTTGGATCTCAGCCCTTCCCAGGGTGTTAGTGGTTTGGATCTCAGCCCTTCCCAGGGTGTTAGTGGTTTGGATCTCAGCCCTTCCCAGGGTGTTAGTGGTTTGGATATCAGCCCTTCCCAGGGTGTTAGTTGTTTGGATCTCAGCCCTTCCCAGGGTGTTAGTGGTTTGGATCTCAGCCCTTCCCAGGGTGTTAGTTGTTTGGATCTCAGCCCTTCCCAGGGTGTTATTTGTTTGGATCTCAGCCCTTCCCAGGGTTTGCTCACCACCTTGTGGTGGTTTGCTTGGATGCCTTCCCAGGTTTGCTCACCACCTTATCGTGGTTTGCTTGGATGCCTTCCCAGGTTTGCTCACCACCTTGTCGTGGTTTGCTTGGATGCCTTCCCAGGTTTGCTTACCACCTTGTTGTGGTTTGCTTGGATGCCTTCCCAGGTTCACTCACCACCTTGTTGTGGTTTGCTTGGATGCCTTCCCAGGTTTGCTCACCACCTTGTTGTGGTTTGCTTGGATGCCTTCCCAGGTTTGCTCACCACCTTGTTGTGGTTTGCTTGGATGCCTTCCCAGGTTTGCTCACCACCTTGTTGTGGTTTGCTTGGATGCCTTCCCAGGTTTGCTCACCACCTTGTTGTGGTTTGCTTGGATGCCTTCCCAGGTTTGTTCACCACCTTGTTGTGGTTTGCTTGGATGCCTTCCCAGGTTTGCTCACCACCTTGTTGTGGTTTGCTTGGATGCCTTCCCAGGTTCACTTCTTGTTTGGATACCAGCCCTTCCCAGGGGTCACTGATTGTTTGGATACCAGCCCTTCCCAGGGGTCTTTGATTGGTTGGATACCAGCCCTTCTCAGGGGTCGTCTGTTGGTTGGATACCAGCCCTTCCCAGGGGTCATTGATTGGTTGGATACCAGCCCTTCCCAGGGGTCGTCTGTTGGTTGGGTACCAGCCCTTCCCAGGGGTCATTGATTGGTTGGATACCAGCCCTTCCCAGGGGTCGTTGATTGGTTGGATACCAGCCCTTCCCAGGGGTCATTGATTGGTTTTGAGTGATTTTTTTGAAATGGGATGTGTGATCGGCTTCATATCCTGGATCTCCCACCAACATCGTCCACGTACCATGCCGCAAAAACCATTACAGTCTGATCATTCGTGAGGTTGAAAGCGACGTGCTTGTACTTTCCTGAAGATTTTCATTTTGATCGTACCTATATGCATGAAAAAGATGTTATGCATGATCTGGCAGATATGTTATGGACAGATGCATGTGCACAACATATGTTTAGATAGAAATGACCCCTGTTCAGTCAAATGATACGATTCGACAGTCGTCGTTATTTGCCAACATTTGATTGGATCACGCCTCGTCGTGAAGTGTAGTTTCTAGACTTCAACCCTGGTCTGGTACTCTGTCTGTTCTTGGTCGTCTTCATTTCATCGAGTTGAGGTAGTCTGTTTCGCTCTCTGTGATGATCGACAGCTATGTTGGCTCCTTGGCCTTTTGATCATTTCTGATGGGCGATATGCTGTTGTCCCGCATTATATCATCCTTGTATATGCTCATGCACGTGGATCATTTGGATGTCGAGGCAGTGATAGTCAGGATTGGGGAGAGGCCCAATGAGAAGTTCTGTGCAGCCTCAGCTTCCTTCCATTTCACGATTCTTAACTGCCCCTGCCTTGGCGCGTGTTGTTACCAGGAATTTCTATCGAAAACTCGCGATGTTGATCGTGCTGAGTTATCCACAGCTCTGTAAGATCCTGCATATCAGATGACTAACAAATGCCAAAACTTGAAGGCTCGGGCCGTTAGTGTTAGTTCAACACAAAGATATTATAATCTCGACAAAAATGCAGTTAAAGCACATGAAATTGAATATCTGTTGATCGCACAATCTAGCAAGTTGTGAACCGTGAATGTACTAGATTGGAAGTTATTTTCAATCCCTCGTGAGTTGATGATTTTCTATTTAACGAGTTATGAAATCGTGAGAACACCTTCAAGCATTCATGGTCATTGTACGTGAGTAAGGTCGAATTCAAAAGAACTACCTTCCCTCGTCAAAGGTATCCTGTCTTCATTCTCGACAACGTTCTTAGCAGGATTGACGTCATATGACAAATACATTGTGCGATGCAGCACTCAGTAGGGGTTTCTCTTCTATGACTTCTTGTTTAAGGCCGAGAGTTTTTTCGTATTATCTTTTCTTTTTATTAGCCCACTTCACTTGTCTCGTTTTCTTAGGCTATTCAAAGTCACCCATTTAACGAGTTTTGGACCAATGACTCCCAAACCAGACGGTTTTGGGGCATTAGGTGTACAGACACCCCTTCGGGTTTATTTACTCGAGTAACAAAGGCCACGGTTCGAGACAAGCTGGTGGTCTGCACCATTCATTCTTTCCTTGACCTTGCGCAACATTCGTTTTCTTAGGCTTGAGTTACCCATGTAGCGAGTGTTAGGCCGGTGACTCCCAAACCAGACGGCTTTAGGGCACCAGATGCAGAGACACCCCTTAGGCTTAATTACTCGAGTAGCCCATGCCACGATTCGAATATGCTCGGGCCTCCTCTACTGTAATGCTCGTTTTCTTAGGCTCTGAGTTACCCATGTAACGAGTGTTGGGCCAGCGACTCCCAAACCAGATGGCTTTAGGGCACCAGGTGTAGAGACACCCCTCGGGCTTAATTACTCGAATAACCCAGGTCACGATTCGAGACATTATCTTGATAATCATTTATCGTCTGACTTCTTAATATTGATAATTATTAACTGTCTGACTACATGTTAATGGCCATCAACGTCGTCATAGTTTTATACCCCATAACTGAAAGTTCGTGCAAATGCAAAGTGAAGATTGGCACATGAGGTCGATTCTGTCGCCAACGTTGCTTTGAATTAAGGCTTTGTACCCAATCAAAAGGTTGAATAGCTTTCTTCGTCTAATCATACTCACGATCGTGCTCCACGGTTGCTTGTCAGAGTTAATCCGATTCCTATCAAGTCAAATAAAATCCCCTTTCACGCGGGTCATCGTATCCCGGGAAAACTATGCTTGACAAATGCCAGATGATCGTACCGTTGAATATTGACATGAGGTAGCATTTGATGATGATGGTGCATGTTGATGGGATTGTTGCATGGGTGCTAATTTGCACGTCATCATTTCCTGGGTAGTTGACAAATGCCCCAGTGTTAAGTTGCTTTTCTTGTGATCTCCCTCGTACTGGTTGCATCGGTATCTCGCTGGGCTAACAGAAGATCCGGTCCTTTGACTTGTTGAAAGGTTTGGGGGATTTTTGATTTTTGAGAATTTTTTTTTTTTTTTTGTGTTCGAATTTGCCCCTACTCCGGGTTCTTTGTGATCGTTAGGGGTTCTGATGCTTGATGGCGATGGTTTGGTCTAAGTCGGGTTTGGGTTTATCTTCGACCCATCCTTTGATCTCGTTAGGCGTATTGTCGATATCTGTCTCGCCCTGCTCAATCCCCATCAGATCGAAATCTAGCTCTATACCAAAATCGTGATCCTCCTTCAAATTTGGCCTATCGCTTGCCAGGCTAGGATGCCTCAAATCGGGGTACCTTATATAAAACAAAATGCTTGTCATATATATAAAACCTTTCAGCACATGATCTTCTTTTGGATAACATGACAAAATGACATGAGCGTGCAGGGATTTGAAATAAAACTCAGAATTTTAAAACCCATTGATCTTCTACTGGTCGGGATTCACTGCCATACTCCTGGATTTACCCCTTCCTGGATATTACTTGATGCACGGTCCAACTGGCCACGGTGAGGTCAAGCAATGGAGCTCATTAGGGGGTGCATGGATCGCATTGGCATGGATCTGGCATTGATGGCATTTCTTGACATGAATATCGCAGTCAGTTTTCGTGGTTAGCCACTAGTGACCCGTTCACATGATGTTTTTTGCCAAAAATGTTCCGCTCATATGGGCTCCGCACACATTGCCATGTACTTCGTTCATTAATCAGTGGGCTTCTTCGGCTTTCAGATACCTCAGCAGTCCCGTAGCTAGGTCCCATTTATGCAAATCGTCTCCGCTTAGGAAGAATTTCACTGCCCATCTTTGGATTCTCTTTCCTCGGTCAGATCTGCATTTTCGGGAGAGGAGCTGTCTTGGAGGAACACTTTAATGTTTTGATACCAAGCCCATTTAGGAGGGGCGTCACTATGGGAGATCTCTCCGATCTGATCCTCATAGGCCGGACAAGCCTGTACCACAATTCCCAGGGCTAATCTCAGTCCTAGGATGCATCCCTCGTATTCAGCCGTATTGTTGGAGTGGCAGAACTGTAATTTCATGGCTACCGGCTTCTGCCATTTGGATGGGTGGAGTATGGACTTTACGGCCGCTCAGTTGGGTCCTAGGGGCAATCTTACAAAACAAACAAGGGTCGTAGTTTAGTACTGTGCCAGTTACAAGTTGGCAGATGCATGTCAACACTGATGCCTGATTATTATTCATTTTTTTTTCTTTTTTTTTCTTTTTTTCTTTTTTTTTTTGATTTTTTTTTTCGGTTCTCTAATCTTATCCTGCAAAACAAGGTCAGTGTTTGATGACAGGATAGTATTCAGAAGTTTTAGAAAACCTTGGTACGTGGTATGGATGGCCTTCCTGCAAAACCAAGTCAGTATTCTTTTTATATGTGCAGGTGATGTAATCACATGATACAAGACATATTTATTACGATGATGATGGTATGACAGTTGTATGCCATTTACATGATATTTATTTATTTGATTGAACGATAAAAGGGCATGAAGAAGCTTCCCTTCCGTTAGGTTTATCAGAGGCTGACCTACCCTAGGGTTACTCTCGCGGGCTTTTCGGCATGAAGGTCCCCAAATCTTCGCAATCTACTCGTCTGAATCCTTTCGATTGGAGCGGATTTGGGTGGTGCGTTTCCTGAGCCATCTCCGGGGAGCAGCCCCTTCGAGTCCAGTAATAAGCAACCGACAGGTTCGCCTCAGGAGGAGGTACTCTCTCAACATACATTCACATTCATCGTCCTCACCGCATGCAAATGATTTCTTTAAAGTAAAGCCATTCCATTCAATCAATCATTCATTGGAAAAAAACACACATTCACACAACAATAAGTAAAACAAGTTAAAATATCGCACATATATATACATTTATAAATTTTTAAAGGGTATGATAGCATCAAGATTTGAACGCGGCATAAGCCCTCTAATGTCCCCAGCAGAGTCGCCAGCTGTCGACGCCGGTTTTTGTCCTTTCCCATCTTAGCCTTTTTATTAGATGATGTTTGGAAAAGGTCGGAATTGATGTCGACGGGGTTTTGAAATATCGTTTTTTTATGATGAGCCAATTAACCAGAGTCGCCAGTTGGTATATTTGAAATGGATGTACCAACTCATCCGAGTTTCATTTTTTAAATCGCTGGCTCATGTGTGACTCCGAATTAATTGGTCTGCGAATCGAGATTCATAGAGTTCGGGGGCTTGCTTAAGCGAGGGGAAGGTGTTAGGCACCCCCCGACTTCCGTGAAACACGGTTACCGCAATCTTGATGCTTTTCCTATCCTTTTAATTCTTAAAATGTGTATGCGTGCGCGCGTGTGTGTGTGTGTGCCTATGTGAATGTTGTGATGAGTTTGTATGAAAGAATCGTTTGGATTTTGAGAGAAATTCGTGCTTTGAGAGTGCTTTGGAATGTCCTTCGACTTCTACGAGAAAGCTTTATTCTTTATTAGGAAGGTTTGATTTTAATTGTCAAAACTGTAAGGTTTTCATTAGGTGTTGTTTTGGCAAAACAAGAGTTTTTAAACCTTCGTCAAAATAGGAATCGAGATCTATACGTTGCTTTCACAGAATGACGGCAATTTCTAGGATCTCTTTAACCCTATGCACAACGGTTTAATAAAACGTCATTTATTTATAAAATCATTTTGTGTGATGTTTTGGAAAACGATTTTTCTTTGCCTTCTCGTTAAAGAGGAATCAACATTCATTTGCACTTTCAACTTTTACGCCTCGTGATGCTAATAACCTAATTTGATTGATTTTATGAAAATCTCATCATTTAACTTTGAAATCAATTTCGTGTCATAAATCAAATCAAGTATTAAAATGCGTTGGGGCTATTCATGGGCATGTAAGCCATCAAAATAACCCCAAACGCCCACAATCACATGTTTCACTATTTCGGGGGCCTTAAACCCGATTTTCAACTTCGTATCGTTTTAAGGCCTGACGATTACAATTTACAATAAAGGATTACATATACCAAAATTGTCCATCATCGGATTTGGACCACGGGGTCGCGTTCCTAGGCTCACATCCACAATTTATACACACCCATGAAATGGATACTACAAAAATTAAACAAGCTAAAATCACCAAATGGATATCATCGGGCCATTAGGAAGAATTTCGTTCCATTTGGAACCCTCACTAATAGTCCTCAATCCATGGATCCACAACAATATATAAGAAAACTACATTTCACATAACCCAATTGACAAAAAGATTAACAAAATGATATACAAAAATTGCTATAGAAATAGTCTTTTCACCTTGCAAATAATCCTCACAATAGGTATGAATTTATGTATTGAGTAGAATAGAAGATATATGATATATAATCTTACACAAAAGATATAATTCCTCACTTCTTTTCTCTCTTTTCTCTCTATTTTCCTTACAAATTCTTGCTATTTCTTCCTCTTTTCCGAGCAGCTGCTGCAAATTCTTTCTTCTTCTCCGCCTGCTTCCACCCACTATCTGCTGAATGAAGGAAATGTGATGAAGTAGGCTGGCTAAGCCCAGCCGTAGATTGATCTGCGGCTGGCCTTAGCCCGCCATCCACTCAGCCCGCCATGCACTTTAGTTATTTAATTCTCCTCGGTTTCCGCCCCGCACCTCGATTCTCGCATCGTGTTGTCGGTTATCGCCGAAAGGCTTGTATTTTGTAGTCCGGGAATTACTGTGAGACGTGACACATTATTCGGGAATGCTCATTTCGGATGGCCTTGTTGTCACGTCGGTTTTTGACTACAAATCGTTGCGGTGGCGTCGAGTGTTCGTGCTTGTGCCCATCCTTCGCTCTCGTAGGCCGGCTCAATGGACGAATTTGCCCTCCTGTCAGGGTTAGTATACGAAGTGCAAAAATTGGGTGTCTACAGTATGTACTAATCTATCCGGATTCACTAATCTCCAATTTAGTAATCCAACGATTAGGAACAATTTTAGTTTGTGAGCTATCTTGAATTTAGATCTCATTAGCATGATCACCATCATGATGCTAAAAGCATTGCTCAAAACTATGGGTTTATCACATTTAATATAACAGCACTATGTATATAATATAAAATGCCTTTTAAGAAAATCAATTCTTTTATTAATAAATGAATAAGATTATAAAGTATATGCTACATCATATGAAATATGATTGGCTTGTGTGCATACTACTTTCAA
This sequence comes from Aralia elata, assembly GCA_034770075.1. Lineage (NCBI taxonomy): Eukaryota > Viridiplantae > Streptophyta > Magnoliopsida > Apiales > Araliaceae > Aralia > Aralia elata. The sequence continues at coordinate 55,450,618 of CM068385.1, forward strand.
TCTCCCACTTGCACTAAAGTCAATCGCCATGGTATCTAATACCCATCTTCTCTAAGTGACGATCAAACTGCTGTTGAGTTAAAACTTTAGTAAATGGATCTGCAATGTTGTCTTGAGAGTCAACACGCTCCAGGGTGACATCTCCTCTTTCAATGATCTCTCTAATCAAATGAAACCGCCACAACACGTGTTTGGATTTCTTGTGAGACCTGGATTTCTTAGCCTGCGCAACAGCTCCGTTGTTGTCACATAATAAAGGTACGGCTCCTCTAATGCTAGGAACCACTCCAAGTTCAGTTATGAACTTCTTCATCCAAACAGCTTCCTTTGCAGCTTCACTTGCAGCTATGTACTCTGCCTCTGTCACTGAATCAGCCACTGTTTGCTGCTTGGAACTCTTCGAACTCACCGCGCCACCGTTTAAGGTAAACACATACCCCCAAACGGATTTACTGTCATCTTGGTCCGTTTGAAAACTTGAGTCTGTATAGCCCTCTAGTTTCAATTCAGACCCACCGTAGATAAGAAATACATCCTTAGTTCTTCTCAAGTACTTTAGGATGTTTTTCACTGCCTCTCAGTGCTCTTCTCCTGGATTCGACTGATATCTGCTCGTTACGCTAAGTGCATGAGCGACATCTGGTCTAGTACATATCATACCGTACATGATAGATCCTATTGCGGAAGCATAAGAAATCTTACTCATCCGGCCTCTCTCCTCAGGTGTCTTTGGGGCCTGTTTCTTGGAGAGATATATTCCATGGCTTATCAGCATGAGACCTCTCTTGGAATCTTCCATGCTAAACTTCTTTAGCATCGAGTCAATGTACTTTCCTTGGGTCAAGCCTAGCATCCTTTTAGATCTATCTCTATAGATCTTTATCCCCAAAATATAGGATGCCTCACCTAAGTCCTTCATGGAGAAGTGTTTAGATAACCAAATTTTGATCGACTGTAGCATAGGAACATCATTCCCTATCAGTAATATATCATCAACATATACTACAAGGAATGATACAACGCTCCCACTAACCTTCTTGTACACACATGGTTCATCCTCGTTCTTGATAAAATCAAACATTTTGATTATCTCATCAAAACGGATGTTCCACCTTCGAGAAGCTTTCTTCAACCCATAAATGGATCGTTGTAGCTTACAGACTTGGTTTGTTCCAACCGTTGAAACAAAACCCTCTGGTTGTATCATATATACATTTTCCTCAAGCTTTCCATTGAGGAAGGCCGTTTTCACGTCCATTTGCCAGATCTCGTAGTCATAATAAGCTGCAATTGCAAGCAAAATCTGAATGGACTTGAGCATAGCTACTGGTGAGAAGGTTTCATCATAGTCAACTCCTTGTCTTTGTTTGAAACCTTTTGCAACTAGTCGGGCCTTATAGGTCTCTACCTTGCCATCTGCTCCAGTCTTTCTCTTAAAGACCCATTTACACCCAATAGGCTTAATTCCCTCAGGTGGTGAATCCAAAGTCCATACTTGGTTTTCATACATGGAGTCCATCTCGGATTTCATGGGTTCCAGCCATTTCTCTGAGTCTTCACTACTCATAGCCTCTTTGTAAGTCAATGGATCATCATCATCTATGATGTGTACCTCATCATCATCCTCTATGATGAATCCATACCTTTCAGGTATCTTCGGTACTCTTCCAGATTTATGAATAGGTTGTGGTACAGTAGGTTCTTCTACTTGGTCAGGTACCTAACTTTGATCCGTAGTATTTTGTGATTCTTGAACTTCTTCAAGATATATATTACTCCCATTGACCCCTTCAAGGATAAACTCCTTTTCCAAAAAGGCAGCGTGTTTTGCAACAAACACCTTTTGATCATTGGGATGATAGAAATAATACCCTACAGTTTCTTTAGGGTATCCTACAAATCTACACTTGTCGGATCTAGTCTTTAGCTTATCATGCTCAAACCTTTTGACATAAGCTGGACAACCCCAAGTCTTAACATAGTTAAGATTTGGTTTCCTCCCTGTCCATATCTCATATGGGGTCTTTGGGACGGATTTGTAGGTACCTTGTTAAGTAGGTATACAGCCGTTTCTAGAGCATAACCCTAGAAGGATATTGGAAGGTCGGTAAAAACTCATCATGGAACGAACCATGTCCAACAATGTTCGATTTCTCCTTTCAGATACACCATTTAACTGTGGCGTCCCTGGTGGAGTCCATTGTGAGATTATACCATTTTCTTTGAGACAATTGAGAAACTCATTGGTCAAGTATTCCCCTCCTCGATTCGATCGAAGAATCTTAATACTCTTACTAGTTTGCTTCTCTACTTCACTTATGAATTCTTTGAACTTTTCAAACGATTCAGATTTGTATTTCATTAAATACACATATCCAAATCTAGAATGATCATCAGTAAAAGTAATAAAATAAGAATATCCTCCTCGTGCATTCGTTGTCATAGGTCCACATACGTCTGTGTGTACCAATGCTAACAACTCTGTAACTCTTTCTCCTTTTCCACTAAAAGGAGATTTAGTCATCTTACCCATGAGACAAGATTCACAAGTTGGATATGATTCGTAATCAGATAGCTCTAAAATCCCATCTTTATGCAACTTGGATAATCTTGTTTCATTAATATGACCAAGTCTACAGTGCCACATAAAGGTATAATTAACATTATCTCTTTTCCTTTTCTTAGTTTGTTCAATTTGAAGTATATTTTCATACAAGTCAAGTATGTAAGTCCATTCAGTAAATTACCAACACCATATAAAATATTTTTATTATAAATAGAACAACTATTGTTCTTTATTATAATATCAAAACCATCCATATCCAATACAGAAATTGAAATAATGTTTCTAATGAGTGTTGAAACAAAATAACAATTATTTAAACTAATGGACTTGCCCGAAGGCAGTGCTAAACAATAAGTCCCTAAAGCTAATGCAGTAACCTTTGCTCCATTTCCCACTCGTAGGACGACTTCATCCTTGTTCAACTTTCTACTTCTGCTTAGTCCCTGCATTTTATTACATATGTGAGAACTACAGCCGGTATCCAATACCCAAGTACAATTTTGACTTTCAGAAAAATTAATCTCAATCATGAACAAACCTAGATCGGAAGTTGAAGCTTCTCCAAGCTTCTTCTGGTCCGCAAGATACTGCTTGCAGTTCCTCTTCCAGTGTCCCGGCTTATTGTAATGGTAGTAAATTCCTTTGCTATCTGGATCAGGTTTCTTCTTATCCTTTCTCTTCGCCTTCCCCTTAGCCTTCTTGTTTTTCTTCTTTTCAGAAGATACCTTGGGCCTCTTCCTTTTCTTGGAAGAATCATCCACTAGTAAGACTTGGTTCTTGTTGGATGAGAAGTGACCTTCAGCAGTTTTCAGCATGTTAAGTAGCTCAGGCAAGCTGACGTCCAACTTATTCATGTGAAAATTCACAACAAATTATGAGAAGGTGTCCGGGAGTGACTGTAAGACCAAATCTTGGCTTAACTCCCCATCCATCACGAACCCAAGCTGTCCAAGTTGTTCAATCAGATTGATCATCTTAAGGACATGAGTCTCTACAGCAGTGCCCTCGGTCATACGAGATCAGAAGAGCTCCTTAGATATCTGATATCTAGCAGTCCTACTTTGTTCACTATACAACTTTTTGAGGTGCAACAATATAGTAGGAGCATCCATAGTTTCATACTGATGCTGAAGCTCGTTACTCATGGATGCGAGCATGATGCATTGAGCCAAGATTGCATCATCTTGCCACTTTCTGAAAGTAGCAATCTCTTCCTCAGAGGCTGTTTCTGCAACACTTGCAGGGACTGGCGAATTTAGGACATAAGAAATTTTTTTAGCAGTGAGAACAATTCTCAGATTCCTTAACCAGTCTGTGTAATTCGGTCCGGTCAGTTTGTTAGCATTAAGTATGCTACGCAGTGATAGTGAGTTTGACATTTTTAAATTCTGCATGTGAAATAGACAACATTTTAGCATACATTCATTTAATTAATTACCAAAATAAATTAGGTCTTTATTTTAAATTGGTATCTCTCACTTTTTCATCAAACTATATTACCCTCAATATATATAGTTCGGCAAATCTAATTAAAGGTTTGCTAGTGAGAATAAGGATCCCATTTCAAATGTATATAGCCTTGTGTGACACAACAAACGATATATAAATAAATAGGTAAACAACTATTGTCAATTACATCACTATGTAACTCCTTATATTTTGCCTCTTAGATTATTTTGATCAAGTGTCACACATCCGAATCAAAATTATCCAAGTTAAGTCCAACCTAGCACTTCCATATATTCGAAAGAAAAACACTGTCCTTGTGTGACACAACAAAACAGCATCATTCAGTTTATATATAAGCATCAAATGTGATAAAGCAACATCTTAAATATTTAATACTTGCCTTGTGTGACACAACAAACTCATATTAAATATTTAATACTCTATCGCTTTACCATGCTAGAAGGCGACATTCGATATTCCAAATATCTTTGAACTCTTAGGACTTAATATAATTTCATTGAGGGGTTTGTTATTATTAGTCTCATCTTGTTTAGCGCGCATGCACATATATATATAAAATACGCGTCATATTATTTAACATGCGAAGCATGTTGTATAATATATAATATATATATAGTAAGCATGCACATATAGAATACTATATTCTACCCGGATCGATTATGGACTTTTATTCTAGTTTGGTTCACCAGAGCCACTAAGTGAACCAAAAGGTCAAACCTAGGGTGCAAGAATAAATTTAAATATAACTATTACATTTAAACCCGGGCTCCAATACAAACGGGTCTTCAAGCGCTCCTTGCTCCTTTGTCTCTAATTCTTCAAAATTAATTCTAACTATTCCTATTACATAAACTATTTACAATAAATAGAAACCTTGATCAGCAGTCAAGGGGAAGTACATAGGAGGGAGATAGAATTTACATTAAAAAAATTAGAGAAGACGAGGTACGCAAACCCCGTTTATAAAAACTCATACATTTAAGCATCCACTAAAAAAATCCAATCACATATTGGTCAATAGTCCAAAATCAATCCCTATTTATTATCATACATATCTCTATATGTATCAATAAATAACATTCATCTCATGAATAATAAAACCATTCCATATATGCATTGATATCAATTAATGGGCAAAAGTTTTGCTAATATTTAGTTTTGAAATAAAATAAACTCTTTTATTTTAATCAAAAACCAAATCTAAATTAAACTTTTTTAATTTTAGCAATCTGAAATCCTATTTCAGATAAAATAAACATCTTTATTTTAAACTTATATCAATTAAATAAACCATTTATTTCAATTGAAGGAAAAAAAATTCGGATACTGCTAGCCGGCGCAGCTGCGCCAAGAATGAACTGGGAAACGGTGCAGTTGCACTGGGGCGCAACTGCGCTCCAGAATGAACTAGAGCCGGCGCAGCTGCGCCGCGTCGCTGATCCAGAAAAATTAATTTTGCCCAAAAATTTCGATCCAATCGCATACCATACACATATGGAATCATCAAAATCGATAATTAGCACAAGATTAGTCTCTGATAACACTGTTAGGTTTGTATATAACGCAAGCATGCAATCAAATTACATAAATAGGGCGGAAGCGCAATAAAAACGGATTTTAAAATTTTAATACAAACTATCACCATGATCAATCTATGTGCTCGATTAACGATATAAACGAAAGAGAAAGAGAATAAAAATTATACCCTCGTAGAACAAAGCTTCCTCGGGTACAAGTTCAACTCCTAGTCCTTCGTGTTCTCCTCGAATTCCACCGATTAAATTCCTTTTGCTTGATCAACGTTAGTCACCCAAGTGTTTGGCCTCTAGAGGTGATCTACCAAGAAAAAATAGGTATTCAAGAAGTTGGGTATTGGCAAAACCCTAGTTTCTATCTCTATAGAAATTGCTAGTACTCTCCACAATCTAATGTAAGAGTGTGTAACCCTAATCTATGATAAGACTCCTCTTATTTATAGATGTAGGAATAACCATTCCCTAAACTATTTAGGATTAGGGTTTCTATTATAATTAAACTCCTTTAATTAATTATGCTCCTAATCCAATTAGGAATTCATGGGAGAGTACTTCTATTAATTAATTCTCAATCCTTATTACGAATTAAATAATAATAATAGTAATAATAATAATAAGACTCCTCTTATTAATTTATATTTAATATTTCCAAAATATTAAATAATAAATATTAAGCTATTTAATTTATTCTATCTCCATAGATTAAATTAAATACACTTAACTTATTATTACAATTATGCCATTTAATTCTTAAATAAATATTTTTCTTTTGCGGTGTGACCCTTTAGGTTCTCCATATTAAACCGGTTGTGAATAAATCAATTAGAACAATTCTAATCTTATTTAAATAAATAAATTAAACTATTTAACTCATTTAAATAAATAATATTTATTCTACAATAAGGGTAAGCCCCCTTAGCGATTAACGACTTTCCAGATAATATAGATTTCAACATTAATCACAAAATAACCTTTCAGTGAATAGTTACCATACAATTCAATCCTTCTACCATACAACGTCCCAATTAAATATAAGACATGGATTTACTGTCAAGTCTTATTTTATTTAATTATATGTATTTCGATTCCCAAATGCCCAACTCTAAATAATGCAAATTAGAAATTCTTTTCCAATTTCATTCTGCCTTGGCCAAGGACTACTGAGTTGTCATTTATCGAATCACATAGGACATTTCATCTTTTACTAGACGAGGTAGATTCTTTGTTGATCATTCACTTATCTCCATGTACAACTAATTATACCCAACCATACCCTTTGATATATCCAAAAAGGTCTTAAGGGACATGTCAAAGTATAACTCATCATACACAAGATACTATGATGATCTCAAGTCCAAAGATCACTTGTACTACTATCACTAGAGGAATTCCTATTGACAGGCGAGTAAAACTCCATTAGATATTCCTTAGCGAGCCACGTTCAGTGAACTTATTCTCCAATAAGCACCTACATACTTGCTTTAGTGTCTCCACACAAATGATTATGAGATCAATCATCCTTTTCCTAAGAGCAAGCAACGTATGTATTAATCTATCCGGATTCACTAATCCCCAATTTAGTAATCCAACGATTAGGAACAATTTTAGTTTGAGAGTTATCTTGAATTTAGATCTCATTAGCATGATCACCATCATGATTCTAAAAGCATTGCTCAAAACTATAGGTTTATCACATTTAATATAACAGCACTATGTAGATAATATAAAATGCCTTTTAAGAAAATCAATTCTTTTATTAATAAATGAATAAGATTACAAAATATATGCTACATCATATCAAATATGATTATCTTATGTGCATACTACTTTCACCCCTAGTTCGTTTAACTTGCTGAGCAAACTCGTTGCTCACCCTTGCTATATCATGAAAATATTACAGTTAAGCCCGAGTGCTCGAGCAGAGATAAGACCAAGGAGAAGATGAAGTTCTAGGCTTCGGATGGACGCGCCATCTATTTTACTGTTTTGTCTGGACTTCAGATTATGTAACCCGAACGATATTAGTTGCTTTTGTATGTTTCGGGATATTTGTTTAAGGTTATAGACCTTGGGACCCGATTGTAAACGTTTTGAATGATCAATATATGATTGTTTATTCCGCAATTAGTTATCATGTGTTGATTGAAGGTGTTTGGATGTTGCTTATCATGAGCACCAAATTCAAGGTATTGGTACTTGAATTTGGGGGTGTCACACAATCAATAGCTAAACATCTTATACAAATATAAAATATTTGCACATAGATATGAATCTTGTATAACATAAAGTTTAGACAAGAGTTAGAAACTTGTTTCAAGCGTTCTTTAATAGTTTACGCTAATTTGCTCTTCAGTGGTCTTACACAATTTAATTAACATTGACATACCAATTAGCCACGAAAGAACGTTACACATTGGTTTACATTAACTTTATTTCATATTCTACGAAGTTCCTTGTTTATTAAAATCAGAATATCGTATAAGACTACAATCACTTGGCACAGCGTCGCGACGCTCGAACGCCCGACACCCGACTTTTTTCGGTTAATTATTTTTCCATCTCGTAATTCCATTTTCTTCGTTAAGCCCCTTAAGCATTTTATTATTTTTTTTTCTCTTCTGGCCCCACATACATAGAAACATTCCACACGTAAAAATAAATTTATTATAATTTGTCAACTTTATTAAGTATTTTTAAAAGAGACGTTTCAGTTCGTAACTTAGCAAAATTTGATACATCGTACTTAATTCCAAAAATTTCCAAATTTGGTTACTATCTTACTCATATTAAAGTATACTTCTAGTTTAAATTTCGTGACCATCGGAGTTATAGAACTCAAGTTATAGCAGTTTTTGTCAGAAAAACCCTAATATTAGATTGGTCATATCTCACTCATCCGAAGTCGAAATACTCCATATTTCGGACAGGAGCTTCGTTATACCATATATTTTTATTACCCAAAAGGAATTAATTTATTTCACTTGTTAAGTCCCAAAAAATAGTCCCCAAAAAATAGGAAGTAGCCTTTTTCGGTTTTTCTAGATTTGTCCAACTTTGGTAGAAAAATCACCATAAATAATCTACAAGGTATTTTCTAGAACTTTTTATTTGAGCTTTTAGAGGACTCGTATATCTATCTCTGAAAGTTATGGTCTTTTAAATTTCATCAAAATTTCATTAAAAAATGAGAGTTATGGTATTTTAAATTTCGGGTTCTGTTTTAGGCGTTAACGGTTTCAAAATTTCAGCGTTCTAATTTCGACGCTACTTCTTCCGAACATTATAACTCGCTCATCTGAAGTCGGAATGAGTCCCGTTCTTGAGCCTACGATTCACTTATTCTATGCTCTATCAAACCCCTAAAAATCACAATTTTCTAGAAGCGTTATCTGACCATAAAATGTCCCAACAGTCACCGAGACCTAAATTTTCAACTTTTAACATGTTTTACTAAACATTTTACCATAACATCGTTATAGCTTATTTTTGGTTCGTTCCACTTTGAAGCATCTTCGTAACTTATAAGAGCACGAACATCTTCCCGGAACTTAAAAACAAGTCTTTACACAATCATTTACGATAGTATGAAAAACAGTCTATAACAAAGTTTTCGACCATCATTTATGTTTAGGCTTACATTTTAGTTATTTGTTTCACTTTTCATGCATATTACCAGTAGTTTACAAGTATAAACCACCTTATATCTCCAGGATCCTTCAAGATCCACCATAAACCACAACACCACTAATCAAAGCTAATAAAAAGCTTAGAAAAAAGCTGATAGAAGCTAGGGTTTTAGTATTACCTCTTCTTGGTTCTTATTCTTTCTTGCTAGAGCTTGCTATCTTGATTGCTCTTTTCCTTTTCTGCTCCTCCAACCAAGCTCTTTCTCTTCCTCTCTCAATTTGGCTAGAGTTTCTCCTCTTAATTTAGGAATTGGTAAAAGCTAATGAAGAAAATGCCTTCTATTTATAGCCAAACCAACACCTAGGGTTAAATGGTCATTTGGACCACTTTTACTAACCACCCCCTAGTTAACCTTAACCATGCACCAAGTTAAGCTAACTAGGGTTAAAACATGAGGGAACCGAATGATGAAAAAAGAGGAATTTTTGGTTAACAGGTTGGGGCATTATTGGTTATCACTTAATGCCTTTCTTGCAAGAACAATACTTACCATAATTGGTAAGTATTTGTCCCCCCTTGGTCCCCTCCACTTGCCATGCCCGACCCACCCCTTTTTCCCTCATTTGGTTTTTATTTCCTCCTCATTTTATGTTCATTTAGCTCACATGTTAACCCTAGTTGACTACACAAACTTTCGCCCTAAGCTTTTAAGTTTTAACCTTAAGCTCATCCCTTGGCTCAACCCTAGCCAAGCCACTCTAGCCCTTGGCTCAAATCTAGCCAAGCCTCACAAACCTTAAACTTAGCCGGTTACTCGTTTTCTTTCTAGTTAGGTTTTCCTAACTCATTCGATTAACCCAACCGCAAAAATTTTCTTTCGTTAATTTTATTAGAGATTACATCTCCCTTTCCCGAATAAACGCTATGACGTAATTCAAAAAGTCAAAAAAAATAAAAAAAAAATGTTTTTTGCATTTTATGAATAGTGTTTTAGCGTTTTTCTCGAAAATTTTTATTTTAGTCTACGAAACAACAACACATATACATAATCACATAACACATAAACTAGGTCATTATTCGACCTTAAATCACATAACACATAATATTATCCATAAAATTTTATTTTATTAGATATTTACATCGAAAATCTAATTAAATGGCTATCCGATTTCTCGGGTCGTTACATACATACATATTAGCTTCCTATTGTCATGCTTTTGGAGACAGGGAGTTTCATGGGAGCTCTATTTTATTATACATCTAGTTTATGACTCACCTGAGCCCCATCGGAAGCTTTCGTCGATATGGTTTCTCTTTTGGCCATAGCATCGCCATGAGGTACTCTTTTTGCCCATCTTCTTGTGTGGACGCGACTTCATGGACAAAGTTTCTTTCATTTATTAAGGTGTCGTTCTCAATTTTAATGTAATCCAGGCATTACTTTTTCTTGAGCTTTTTAACCCACGTGACCTATCTTCATTTTATTCCCCTTGTTGGTCTGAGGGGTGTGACTATCTATCATCCTCTAGCGGTGATGGGGGCAATTTCATCAGATGCACGATCTTCATTATTTCGCAGATGCTGTTGACTATAGATTTCCTATTTTGTCATCGACCAAGGCTAAGCTAGCGCGATCCTATAGTTTCTGGGTGTATCGAGAGTCTACTGAGTTTCGTGATAGTCATCCTGGTCAGACATCTGAGTATCTGAGTTGGTTGGACTCTGATCCGTTACTGAGGGCCCGATAGAGGTAGATAATGGTTCTTCCGCGGCGGAGCCCATGGAGGACCCTGAGGATAACCTCGCAGAGGTGACCGAGGATGACGTTTTTGTGGGATTGACAAAGGCCCTGGCTGGGGATGTTGTCCTTGTCGCTACTACTTATGCGATGGCGTCGAGATCTGAGCTAGAGCGTCGTGTGCACAACCTCACTTTTAAGCATTAACAGGCTTAGGCTCTGATGTTGATGGCCTTATCGAGTAGAGATACTGCGTATGCCGAGAGAGATGCAGCCTTTACGGCTAAGGATGTTGTCATTGCCGATCGCGATACTCACCGGGCGTATGTGAATGAGGTTGTGAATCAGGCCAGAGTTGTTCTGGAGCACCAAGACGGGATTGTACGTTCGACGATGACATTATTGGAGCACATCGATGTGGTGGAGCAGCAGCTCAGATCAGCTTCAGAGACTTCGGAGACTCTTGGTTATCTCACATTTTTAGCACGTCTGACTTCTGATTTATAGCTTGTACTATATTTTATTTCCTGCATGGACTAGACCACATTTATCATTCATCATAGAAAAAACTTGTATATCAAAACAGTTCATATATAAAAAGATTTATGTCTCAGTCAACTTCCCTTTTCGATACATTCTTCACCTTTTAACCGACTGCCACTTTATCTTGACGATTTCAACTTCGATACATTTTCGTTTTCCTCATTTCAGGTGATCGTGTTAGATTTGATGGCCAAAGCTAAAATGTCGTCATATTTCATCGGATTGGATCTCCGAACTTGGACTTGTTGGGTATAATGGATGGGTCGAGACTAGTGTATTTTGAGAGGTCTTAGTATCGGGTTTTGAATTAAGGTTGGTGGGTTTATGTTTGGGCACTGACCGTGCCAGGATGGCTGCCTACGTACTCCTGTGGGAAGAGGAGATCAGGTCTTATGTAGTTCAGGGAATGATGAATCAAAGGGTTTTGTGATTGTCAAATTATCGAAGGGATTTGGAAGGTTTTTTGTGAAGATCAGACTGCACCAAAAATGGTTGCCTACGTACTCCTATAAAGGGAGGAGATCAGGTTTTGCGTAGTTCACGCTGATGATAGAAGGAATTTTTTGTTTGGATAATGCTGAGGTTAATGTTCAGGGGCGCTTTTCATGAGTAGTACCGCTTTACAGAATAAAAATTGAGCGATTGTTGAAATACCTTATTTGTTAGGTTTGTATATAACGCAAGCATGCAATTAAATTACATAAATAGAGCGGAAGCGTGATAAAACGGATTTTAAAATTTTCATACAAACCATCACCATGATCTTTCCTTGTGTTCGATTATCGAATAAACGAAAGAGATAGAGATATAGACATTATACCCTCACAAATCAAAGCTTCTTCGGGTACAAGTTTAGCTCCAATTCCTTCGCGTTCTCCTCGAATTCCACCGATGAGATTCCTTCTTTTGATCAACGTTAGCCACCCAAGTGTTTGGCCTCTAGAGGTGATCCACCAAGGAAGAATAGGTATTCAAGAAGATGGGTGTTGGCAAAACACTAGTGTAGACACCCAAATTTTGCACTTCATATACTAACCCTGACAGGAGGGCAAAATCGTCAATTGAACCGGCCTACGAGAGCGAAGGATGGGCACAAATACGAACACTCGACGCCACCGCGATGATTTGCAACCAAAACCGATGTGACAACAAGGCCGTCCGAAATGAGCATTCCCGAATGATGTGGCACGTCTCCCAGTAGTTCCCGGACTGTAAAATACAAGTCCTTCAGTGAAAACCAACGGTATGACACAAGAATCGAGGTGCGGCCCGAAAATCGAGAAAATTAGCCCACCCAGCCGCGGATTAATCTGCGGCCAATGATTAAAATAATTGAAGTGCGCGGCGGGCGGCTGAGCGGCTGAAGTGCGCGGCGGGCGCGGGGAAACCAAGGCCAGCCGCAGATCAATCTGCGGCTGCCCTTGGCCAGCCTTTATTAGCTCATTTCTTTATTCGGATACAGGAGGTTGAACAGCGGCGGAAGAAAAAAAAGAAGAAGAAGAACCAGCGATCGGCAACAGCGAGAAAGGAGAGAAAAGAGATAAAAAAAGTGAGGAATTATACCCATTTTGTGAGATTGTATCACATATAATTTCTACTATATTCAATATACGAGTTTATACGCATCTTGGTGTCATTTGCAAGGTGAAGGAGATATTTTTTATAGCATTTTTTGTTATATCGTTTTGTTAAATTTTTATCATTTGGGTTATATTAAATGTAGTTTTCTTGTATATTATTGAGAATACATGGATTAGGGATTATTAGTGAGGGCTCCAACGGAAAAAAATTCTTCCTAATGACCCGATGATATCCATTTGGTGATTTTTAGCTTGTTTAATTGTTGTAATATCCATTTTGTGGGTGTGTAGAAATTGTGGATGTGAGCCTAGGAACGCGACCCCGTGGTCCAAATTCGATGATGGACAATTTTGGTGTATGTAATAGGATCGATTATCCTTGATTGTAAACATGTAATCGTCGGGCCTTAAAACGATACCAAGTTGAAAAGCGGGTTTAAGGCCCCGTAATAGTGAAATACGTGATTATGGGCGTTTGGGGTTATTTTGATGGCTTACATGCCCATGAATAGCCCCAACGCATTTTAATGCTTGATTTGATTTATGCCACAAAATTGATTTCAAAGCTAAACGATGAAGATTTCCATAAAATCAATCAAATTAGGTTATTAGCATCATGAGGCTTAAAAGTGAAAGTGTTGATGAATATCGATTCCTATTTAAACGAGAAGGCTAAGAAAAGTCATTTTCAAATATCACAAAAATGGTTTTATAAGAATAAATAAACGTTTTATTAAACCTTTGTGCATAGGGTCAAAGGGATCCTAGAAATTGCCCATCATTTGCATGAGAGCAACGTATAGGTCTCAATTCCTATTTTGACGAAGGTCACCACAACATTCACATAGGCACACACGCACGCACACACACATTTTATGAATTAAAAGGATAGGAAAAGCATCAAGATTGCGGTAACCGTGTTTCACGGAAGTCGGGGGGTGCCTAACACCTTTCCCTCACTTAAGCAAGCCCCCGAACTCTATGAATCTCGGTTCGCAGACCAATTAATTCGGAGTCACACATGAGCCAGCGATTTACGAAAACAAAATTCGGATGAGTTGGTACATCCATTTCAAATATATCAACTAGCGACTCTAGTCAATTGGCTCATCATAAAAAAAACTATCTTTCAAAACCCCGTCGACATTTATGCCGACCTTTTCCAAAGAATCATCTAACAAAAAGGGTAATAATCACAAAGAAGCGACATTCCCGGCGTCGACAGCTGGCGACTCTGCTGGGGACATTAGAGGGCTTAAGCCGCGTTCAAATCTTGATGCTGTCCTATCCTTTAAAATTTATGAATGTGTATGTGTGTGCGACATTTTGACCTGTTTTACTTGTTGTTGTGTGAATGTGTGTTTTTGTCCAATGAATGAATGATTGAATGGAATTGCTTTACTTCAAAGTAATCATATGCATACGGTGAGGACGATTAATGTGAATGTATGTTGAGAGTGTACCTCCTCTTGAGGCGAACCCATCGGTTGCTTATTACTGGACTCGAAAGGGCTGCTCCCCGGAGATGGCTCAGGAAACGCACCACCCAGATCTGCCTTAATTGAAAGGATTCAGACGAGTAGATTGCGAAGATTTGGGGACCTTCATGCCGAAAAGCCCGCGAGAGTAACCCTAGGGTAGGTCAGCCTCTGATAAACCTAACGAAAGGGAAGCTTTTTCATACCCTTTTATCGTTTAGTCAAATAAATAAATGTCATGTAAATGGCATACAACTGTCATACCGTCATCATCGTAATAAATATGTCCTGTATCATGTGATTACATCACCTGCACATATAAAGAGAATACTGACATGGTTTTACTGGAAGGCAATCCATACCACGTACCAAGGTTTTCTAAAACTTCTAAATACTATCCTGTCATCAAACACTGACCTTGTTTTGCAGGATAATATTAGAGAACTAAAAAAAAATAATAAAAAATAAAAATAAAAAATAATAATAATAATAATAATAATCATACATCAGTGTTGACATGCATCTGCCAACTTGTAACTGGCACAGTACTAAACTACGACCCTTGTTTGTTTTGCGAGATTGCCCCTAAGACCCAACTAAGAGGCCGTAAAGTCCATACTCCATCCATCCAAATGGCAGAAGCTGGTAGCCATAAAATTACAGTTCTGCCACTCCAACAATACGGCCGAATACGAGGGATGCATCCTAGGACTGAGATTAGCCCTGGGAATGGGAATCAAAAGGATGATAGTAGTTGGAGACTCCGAATTGGTCATCCGGCAAGCCATGGAAATGTACAGCACCAAAAGGCTTCGGCTATTGCCCTACCATCGCCTCATCATCAAACTTGCCAAACAATTCGAAGATATTGCCTTTCGGCACGTTCCCAGAAATCAAAATGACTTCGCGGATACTCTAGCCACACTGGCTTCCCTGATTCACACATCACGGTACGAGACGAGCTTTAAGGGGGAAATTACGGTACAGACTTGTCCGGCCTATGAGGATCAGATCGGAGAGATCTCCCATAGTGACGCCCCTCCTAAATGGGCTTGGTATCCAAACATTAAAGAGTTCCTTCAAGACAGCTCCTCTCCCGAAAATAAAGATCTGGCCGAGGAAAGAGAATCCAAAGATGGGCAGTGAAATTCTTCCTAAGCGGAGACGATTTGCATAAATAGGACCTAGCTATGGGACTGCTGAGATATTTGGAAGCCGAAGAAGCCCACAGATTAATGAACGAAGTACATGGCGATGTGTGCGGAGCCCATATGAGCAGAACATTTTTGGCAAAGAAAATCATGTGAACGGGTCACTACTGGCTAACCATGAAAACTGACTGCGATACTCATGTCAGGAAATGCCATTAATGCCAGATCCATGCCAATGCAATCCATGCACCTCCTAATGAGCTCCATTGCTTGACCTCACCGTGGCCAGTTGGACCGTGCAGCAGGTGATATCCAGGAAGGGGTAAATCCAGGAGTATGGCAGTGAATCCCGGCCAGTAGAAGATCAATGGGTTTTAAAATTCTGAGTTTTATTTCAAATCCCTACACGCTCATGTCATTTTGTCATGTTATCCAAAAAGAAGATCATGTGCTGAAATGTTTTATATATATGACAAGCATTTTTGTTTTATGTCAGGTACCCCGATTTGAGGCATTCTAGCCTGACAAGCAATAGGCCAAATTTAAAGGAGGATCACGATTTTGGTATAGAGCTAGATTTCGATCTGATGGGGATTGAGCAGGACGAGACAAATATCGACAATACGCCTGACGAGATCAAAGGATGGGTCGAAGATAAACCCAAACCCGACTTAGTCCAAACCATCGCCATCAAACATCAGAACCCCTAACGATCACAAAGAACCCGGAGTAGGGGCAAATTCGACCACAAAAAAAATAGCCGATTTGTTGAGCCTGTATGGAGATATGTTCACTTGGTCCAGTGGCGACGTGATTGGATTGTCCACAGACGTTATAGGACATCGACTGCCCATCAAGGAGGGTTTCCGACCAGTCAAGCAAAAGTTGAGAACGTTGAAGCCTGAATGGAGGTTGAAAGTAAAGGACGAGATTATCAAGCGGTTTAAAGCAGGAATCATCACGGTGTCTATTTACCCTGAATGGCTTTCCGACAGAATCCCAGTACCACAACCTGGAGGAGAAGTGAGGGGCCGCATCGACTATAGAAATCTGAACGATGCCCTCAAGGAGGAGATATACGACAAATTCAAGATCAAACATTTTGATTCAGTCATTTACCGGCCCAAGATGAATGGGGCAGTGGGGGCTGCAAATAAAACACAAAGACGATCATGGGAAGAATGTCCGCCAATCATCGGGGATGGCCGGATTTATTGTCGCTCACCCTGTTTGCCTATCGAACCTCAGTTCGCACATTTGCAGGGGCAACCCCTTACGCATCTCCCGGGCATACGACAAGAGGGTACGATCCCGGAAATTCAAAGTAAACGATTTAGTCCTCAAAAGGATCGTGCCCTGCCAAGACGAAGCTAAGGGGAATTTCGCTCTAAATTAAAAGGAGCTGTCACGATAAAAAAGTCCTCTCTGGGGGAGCCCTCATCTTACAAGGAATGGACGGGAAGGCGTTCCCCAGCCTGTTAATTCTGACTCTATGAAACAACTCTGTGATCTAAAAAAATAAATAATAAAAAAAAAAATCTCAAAAATCAAAAATCCCCCAAACCTTTTAACAAGTCAAAGGACCGGATCTTTTGTTAGCCCAGCGAGATACCGATGCAACTAGTACGAGGGAGATCACAAGAAAAGCAACTTAACACTGGGGCATTTATCAACTACCCAGGAAATGATGACGTGCAAATTGGCACCCATGCAACAATCCCATCAACATGCACCATCATCATCAAATGCTACCTCATGACAATTCAATATTCAACGATACGATCATCTGGCATTTGTCAAGCATAGTTTTCCCGGGATATGATGACCCGCGTGAAAGGGGATTTTATTTGGCTTGATAGGAATCAGATTAATTCTGACAAGCAACCGTGGAGCACGATCGTGAGTATGATTAGACGAAGAAAGCTATGCAACCTTTTGATCGGGTACAAAGCCTTAATTCAAAGCAACGTTTGCGACAGAATCGACCTCATGTGCCAGTCTTCACTTTGCATTTTCACGAACTTTCAGTTATGGGGTATAAAACTATGACGACGTTGATGGCAATTAACACGTAATCAGACAGTCAATAATTATCAAGCTAATATCAAGAAGTCAGATGATAAATGATTATCAAGCTAATGTCTCGAATCGTGGCCTGGGTTATTCGAGTAATTAAGCCCGAGGGGTGTCTCTACACCTGGTGCCCTAAAGCCCTCTGGTTTGGGAGTCGCTGGCCCAACACTCGTTACATGGGTAACTCAGAGCCTAAGAAAATGAGCATTACATTAGAGGAGGCCCGAGCAGATTCGAATCATGGCATGGGCTACTCGAGTAATTAAGCCTAAGGGGTGTCTCTGCATCTGGTGCCCTAAAGCCGTCTGGTTTGGGAGTCACCGGCCTAACACTCGCTACATGGGTAACTCAAGCCTAAGAAAACGAATCTTGCGCAAGGTCAAGGAAAGAATGAATGGTGCAGACCACCAGCTTGTCTCGAACCGTGGCCTTTGTTACTCGAGTAAATAAACCCGAAAGGGTGTCTGTACACCTAATGCCCCAAAACCGTCTGGTTTGGGAGTCATTGGTCCAAAACTCGTTAAATGGGTAACTTTGAATAGCCTAAGAAAACGAGACAAGTGAAGTGGGCTAATAAAGAGAAAAGATAATACAAAAACTCTCGGCCTTAACCAAGAAGTCATGGAAGAGAAACCCCTACTGAATGCTGCATCGCATAGTGCATTTGTCACATGACGTCAATCCTGCTAAGAACGTTGTCAAGAATGGAGACAGAATACCTTTGACGAGGGAAGGTAGTTCTTTTGAATTCGACCTTACTCACGTACAATGACCATGAATGCTTGAAGGTGTTCTTACGATTTCATAACTCGTTAAATAGAAAATCATCAACTCACGAGGGATTGAAAATAACTTTCAATCTAGTACATTCACGGTTCACAACTCACTAGATTGTGCGATCAACAGATATTCAATTTCGTGTGCTTTAACTGCATTTACTCTTTTGTCGAGATTATAATATCTTCGTGTTGAACTAACACCAACGGCCCAAGCCTTCAAGTTTTGGCATTTGTTAGTCGTCTGATATGCAGGATCTTGCAGAGCTGTGGATAACTCAGCACGGTCAACATCGCGAGTTTTCGATAGAAATTCTTGGTAACAACACGTGCCAAGGCAGGGGCAGTTAAGAATCGTGAAATGGAAGGAAGCTGAGGCTGCACAGAACTTCTCGGCATTGGGCCTCTCCCCAATCCTGACTATCACTGCCTCGACATCCAAATGATCCACGTGCATGAGCATATACAAGGATGATATAATGCGGGACAACAACATATCGGCCAGCAGAAATGATCAAAAGGCCAAGGAGCCCAACATAGCTGTCGATCATCACAAAGAGCGAAACAGACTGCCTCAACTCGATAAAATGAAGACGACCAAGAACAGGCAGAGTACCAAACCAATGTTGAAATCTAGAAACTACACTTCACGACGAGGCGTGATCCAATCAAATGTTGGCAAACAACGACGACTGTCGAATCGTATCATTTGACTGAACAGGGGTCATTTCTATCTAAACATATGTTGTGCACATGCATCTGTCCATAACATATCTGCCAGATCATGCATAACATCTTTTGCATGCATACATGTACGATCAAAATGAAAATCTTCAGGGGAAAGTACAAGCACGTCCCTTTCAACCTCACAAATGATCAGACCGTGATGGCTTTTGCGGCATGGTACGTGGACGATGTTGGTGGGAGATCCAGGACAGAAGCCGATCACACATCCCACTTCAAGAAATCACTCAAATCAAATCAAGCAACCCCTGGGAAGGGCTGTTATCCAAACAATCAATGACCCTGGGAAGGGCTGGTATCCAAGCAAGAAGTGACCCTGGGAAGGGCTGGTATCCAAGCAAGAAGTGACCCTGGGAAGGCATCCAAGCAAATCACAACAAGGTGGTGAGCACCCTGGGAAGGCATCCAAGCAAACCACAACAAGGTGGTGAGTGAACCTGGGAAGGCATCCAAGAAAATCACAACAAGGTGGTGAGCACCCTGGGAAGGCATCCAAGCAAACCACAACAAGGTGGTGAGTGAACCTGGGAAGGCATCCAAGGAAATCACAACAAGGTGGTGAGCACCCTGGGAAGGCATCCAAGCAAATCACAACAAGGTGGTGAGCACCCTGGGAAGGCATCCAAACAAACCACAACAAGGTGGTGAGTGAACCTGGGAAGGCATCCAAGAAAATCACAACAAGGTGGTGAGCACCCTGGGAAGGCATCCAAGCAAACCACAATAAGGTGGTGAATGACCTTGGGAAGGCATCCAAGCAAATCACAACAAGGTGGTGAGCACCCTGGGAAGGCATCCAAGCAAACCACAACAAGGTGGCGAGTGACCCTGGGAAGGCATCCAAGAAAATCACAACAAGGTGGTGAGCACCCTGGGAAGGCATCCAAGCAAACCACAACAAGGTGGTGAGTGACCCTGGGAAGGCATCCAAGCAAATCACAACAAGTTGGTGAGTGACCCTGGGAAGGCATCCAAGCAAATCACAATAAGGTGGTGTGAGAACCTGGGAAGGCATCCAAGCGAACCACAACAAGGTGGTGAACAACCCCTGGGAAGGGCCGATATCCAAAAAAGTGAGCTATCCCTAGGAAGGGCTGAGATCCAAGCAAACCATGACAAATGATGACATCTGTAGAACAGTATCAAAAGACAGTACAGGGGTCATTTTTCATCAATTTACATTTTAAATGTTGTGTCACATGCATGAATAGATGATAATTCTGTACGTGACCCATGAAATGAAAAAATAATAAATCGAGCAGGTTAGGTGTCAAGGTCCTAGCCTATCAGAGTCAAAAGCGATGGCTGCCAAGAACGATGTACGAGGACGAACTCCAACGATGCCTTTCAAGCTAGTCAGGAGAATAACTCCCTTTGATGACAATGCGACGGAATAAGGTGATTACGAGACGAGCGACCGGATACGAGACCCGGCGCAGGCGAGACGATCAGCCGGATACGAGACCCGGTGATTACGAGACGAGCGACCGGATACGAGACCCGGCGCAAACAAGACGATCAACCGGATACGAGACCCGGTGATTACGAGAGGAGCGACCGGATACGAGACCCGGCACAGACAAGACGATCAACCGGATACGAGACCCGTTGATCACGAGACTAGCGACCGGATACGAGACGCGGTGCCGACAAGACAATCAACCGGATATGAGACCCGGTGATTACGAGACGAGCGACCGGATACGAGACCCGGCACTCACAGGACGATCAACCGGATACGAGACCCAGTGATCACGAGACTAGCGACCGGATATGAGACCCGGTGCAGACAAGACAATCAACCGGATACGAGACCCGGTGATTACGAGACGTGCGACCGGATACGAGACCCGACACTCCCAAGACGATCATCCGGATACGAGACCCGGCACTCACAAGACGATCATCCGGATACGAGACCCGATGATCACGAGACTAGCGACCGGATACGAGACCTGGCGCGGACGAGACAATCAACCGGATACGAGACCCGGTGATTACGGGACGAGCGACCGGATACGAGACCCGGCACTCACAAGACGATCAACCGGATACGAGACCCGGTGAGCACGAGACGAGCGACCGAATACGAGACCCGGCGCCGACAAGACAATCAACCGGATACGAGACCCGGTGATTACGAGACGAGCGACCGGATACGAGACCCGGCACTCACAGGACGATCAACCGGATACGAGACCCGGTGATCACGAGACTAGCGACCGGATACGAGACCCGGCGCAGACAAGACAATCAACCGGATACGAGACCCGGTGATTACGAGACGAGCGACCGGATACGAGACCCGGCACTCACAAGACGATCATCCGGATACGAGACCCGGTGATCACGAGACTAGCGACCGGATACGAGACCCGGTGATCACGAGACGAGCGACCGGATATGAGACCCGGTGATCACGAGACGAGCGACCGGATACGAGACCCGACGCCGACAAGATAATCAACCGGATACGAGACCAGGTGATTACGAGACGAGCGACCGGATACGAGACCCGGCGCAGACAAGACGATCAACCGGATACGAGACCTGGTGATCACGAGACGAGCGACCGGATACGAGACCCAGCGCAGACAAGATATCCGGATACAAGACCCGGTCATTACGAACCAGGCAACCGGATACGAGATCTGGTGCAAACGAGATGACTGATCGGATACGAGACCCGACGGTTGTGAGACGACGACGATTATAGCAGCGATTGAGTCAAAATGTTGAGATCAATGCTCACAATAAATTTACGGTTGCATGATGCATTGACACCTCCACAAATGTTTTGCATGCCTTACATCTTGTGTTGCATCAGAAGTTATATATGTTGCATCATGTATGTACTGTCACTCTTATGCACTGTCATTCTTATGCACTGTCATTCATGCCTCGGGTGTCTACTTCTTTATCATGTTCATTTCATTTAACATTTCATAAACATGACAAAGAGGGGCAGCTGTAGACACCCAAATTTTGCACTTCATATACTAACCCTGACAGGAGGGCAAAATTGTCAATTGAACCGGCCTACGAGAGCGAAGGATAGGCACAAGTACGAACACTCGACGCCACCGCGATGATTTGCAACCAAAACCGACGTGACAACAAGGCCGTCCGAAATGAGCATTCCCGAATGATGTGGCACGTCTCCCAGTAGTTCCCGGACTGCAAAATACAAGTCCTTCAGCGAAAACCAACGGTACGACATAAGAATCGAGGTGCGGCCCAAAAATCGAGAAAATCAGCCCACCCAGCCGCGGATTGATCTGCGGCCAATGATTAAAATAATTGAAGTGCGCGGCGGGCGGCTGAAGTGTGCGGCGGGCGCGGGGAAATGAAGGCCAGCCGCAGATCAATCTGCGGCCAGCCGTCTGCGGCTGCCCTTGGCCAGCCTTTATCAGCTCATTTCTTCATTCGGATATAGGAGGTTGAACAGCGGCGGAAGAAAAAAAAGAAGAAGAACCAGCGATCGGCAGCAGCGAGAAAGGAGAGGAAAGAGAGAAAAAAAGTGAGGAATTATACCCATTTTGTGAGATTGTATCACATATAATTTCTACTATATTCAATATACGAGTTTATACGCATCTTGGTGTCATTTGCAAGGTGAAGGAGATATTTTTTATAGCATTTTTTGTTATATCGTTTTGTTAAATTTTTATCATTTGGGTTATATTAAATGTAGTTTTCTTGTATATTATTGAGAATACATGGATTAGGGATTATTAGTGAGGGTTCCAACGGAACAAAATTCTTCCTAATGACCCGATGATATCCATTTGGTGATTTTTAGCTTGTTTAATTG
The DNA here is from genome assembly GCA_034770075.1 of Aralia elata. Classification (NCBI taxonomy): domain Eukaryota; kingdom Viridiplantae; phylum Streptophyta; class Magnoliopsida; order Apiales; family Araliaceae; genus Aralia; species Aralia elata. The sequence continues at coordinate 55,473,713 of CM068385.1, forward strand.
TTGTAATATCCATTTTGTGGGTGTGTAGAAATTGTGGATGTGAGCCTAGGAACGCGACCCCGTGGTCCAAATCCGATGATGGACAATTTTGGTGTATGTAATAGGATCGATTATCCTTGATTGTAAACATGTAATCGTCGGGCCTTAAAACGATACCAAGTTGAAAAGCGGGTTTAAGGCCCCGTAATAGTGAAATACGTGATTGTGGGCGTTTGGGGTTATTTTGATGGCTTACATGCCCATGAATAGCCCCAACGCATTTTAATGCTTGATTTGATTTATGCCACAAAATTGATTTCAAAGTTAAACAATGAAGATTTCCATAAAATCAATCAAATTAGGTTATTAGCATCATGAGGCTTAAAATTGAAAGTGTTGATGAATGTTGATTCTTATTTAAACGAGAAGGCTAAGAAAAGTCATTTTCAAATATCACAAAAATGGTTTTATAAGAATAAATAAACGTTTTATTAAACCTTTGTGCATAGGGTCAAAGGGATCCTAGAAATTGCTCATCATTTGCATGACAGCAACGTATAGGTCTCAATTCCTATTTTGGCGAAGGTTTAAAAACTCTTGTTTTGCCAAGACGACGCCTAATGAAAACCTTGCAGTTTTGACAATTAAAAACAAACCTTTCTAATAAAGAATAAAGCTTTCTCGTATAAACCGAAGGACATTCTAAAGCATTCTCAGATTAAAGCACGACTTTTTCATAAAGGACCAAGTGGGTTTCTCACACAAAATCACCACAACATTCACATAGGCACACACGCACGCACACACACATTTTATGAATTAAAAGGATAGGAAAAACATCAAGATTGCGATAACCGTGTTTCACGGAAGTTGGGGGGTGCCTAACACCTTCCCCTCACTTAAGCAAGCCCCCGAACTCTATGAATCTCGGTTCGCAGACCAATTAATTCGGAGTCACACATGAGCCAGCGATTTACGAAAACAAAATTCGGATGAGTTGGTACATCCATTTCAAATATACCAACTGGCGACTCTGGTCAATTGGCTCATCATAAAAAAAACGATCTTTCAAAACCCCGTCGACATTTATGCCGACCTTTTCCAAAGAATCATCTAACAAAAAGGCTAAAATTGGAAAGGGTAATAATCACCAAAGAAGCGACATTCCCGGCGTCGACAACTAGTTTCTATCTCTATAGAAATTGCAAGTACTCTCCACAATCTAATGCAAGAGTGTGTAATCCTAATCTATGATAAGACTTCTCTTATTTATAGATGTAGGAAAAACCCTTCCCTAAACTATTTAGGATTAAGTTTTCTATTCTAATTAAACTCCTTTAATTAATTGTACTCCTAATCTAATTAGGAATTCAAGAGAGAGTACTTCTATTAATTAATTCTCAATCCCTAATGTAGACACCCAAATTTTACACTTCGTATACTAACCGTGACAGGAGGGCAAAATCTTCAAATTGAACCGGCCCCCAGGAGCGAAGAATGGGCACAAGTGCGCACACTCGACGCCACCGCGACGATTTGCAGTCAAAACCGACGTGACCACAAGGCCATCCGAAATGAGCATTCTCGAACAATGTGTCACGTCTCACGGTAATTCCCGGACTGCAAAAAAACAGGCCTTTCGGCGAAAACCGATAGCACGACGCGAGAATCGACGTGCGGTGCGGAAACCGAGGAGAATTAAATAACTAAAGTGCATGGCGGGCTGAGTGCATGGCGGGCTAAGGCCATCCGCAGATCAATCTGCGGCTGGCCTTAGCCAGCTTACTTCAGCACAATTCCTTCATTCATTCAGCAGAGAGAAGCGAGAGAGAGAGCAGCAGATCGGCAGGAGCAGAAGCAGCACGGAAATTCAAGGAGAAATAGCATAGATTTGCAACAAAATAGGAGAAAAAGGGAGAAAAAAAGAGAGGAACAATTTCTTTTGATTTGATTGTATCACATATACTTCCTCTTCTATTCAAAATACACAAGTTTACATCCACTTTGATCTCATTTGCAAGGTGAAAATCTCCTTATTTTTGCAATTTCTATCATATCCTTTGGTTGAATTAAATGTAGTTTGCATGTAATTAATGATGGAATAATGAATTAGGGATTATTGGTGAGGGTTCCATCAGAACAAAATCCTTCCTAGTAACCCGATGATATTTATTTATTGAATTTTTTGTTTTATTTTACGGTGCCATATTGGCATGGTTCCTTTAGATCGCTATTTTAGGATGTCTTGGTATTGTTAGATTATCCGTGTTGATTATTTCTTGTAATATCCGGTTGTGGGTGTGTGGAAATTTGGTTGTGAGCCTAGGAAAGCGACCTCGTGGTCCAAATCCGATGATGGACCCCTTTTGATGTAAGAAGTAGGAATGATGTAGTTTTCATTGTAAATATGTAATCGTCGGGCCTTAAAACGACGCCAAGGCGAGAATCGTGGTTAAGGCCCCGTCATAGTGAAAGGATGCGATTGTGGGCGTTCGGGGTTATTTTGATGGCTTATATGCCCACGAATAACCCCAACGCGTTTTAATGCTTGATTTGAATCGCGGCACCAAAATTGATTTCAAAGCCAAAACAATAAAGATTTTTCTAAAATCAATCAAAGTAGGATATTAGCATCACGAGGCTAAGAATTGAAAATGCTAATGAAAGTCGATTCCTATTTTACGAGAAAGTTAAAGAGAAGTTGTTTCCAAATGTCACAAAAAATGATTTTATAAATAAATGGCGTTTTATTAAACCGTTGTGCATAGGGTTAAAGAGATTCTAGAAGTTGCCCATCATTTGAGTTAGGAAAGCAACGTATAGATCTCGATTCCTATTTTGACGAAGGTTTAAAACTCTTGTTTGCCAAAATAACACCTAATAAAAACCTTGCAGTTTTGACAATTAAAATCAAACCTTCCTAAAGAATAAAGCTTTCTCGTAGAAGCCGAAGGGCATTCCAAAGCACTCTCAAATTAAAGCACGACTTTCCCTAAAAATCCAAATGATTCTTTCATACAAACTCACCACAACATTCACATAGGCACACCCACACACACGCGCACATACACACACACACACACACATTTCATGAATTAAAGGATAGGAAAGTATCAAGATTGCGGTAACCGTGTTTTACGGAAGTCGGAGGGTGCCTAACACCTTCCCCTCCCTTAAGCAAGCCCCCGAACTCTATGAATCTCGATTCGCAGACCAATTAATTCGGAGTCACATATGAGCCAGCGATTTACGAAAACGAAACTCGGATAAGTTGGTACATCCATTTCAAATATACCAACTGGAGACTCTGGTCAATTGGCTCATCATAAAAAAAACGATCTTTCAAAACCCCGTCGACATTTATGCCGACCTTTTCCGAAACATCATCTAATAAAAAGGCAAAAATCGGAAAGGGCGAGAACCCGGCGTCGACAGCTGGCGACTCTACTGGGGACATTAGAGGGCTTAAGCCGCGTTCAAATCTTGATGCTATCCTATCCTTTAAAATTCATAACTATGTATGTGTGTGCGACGTTTTGACTTTTATTTTTTATTGTGTGAATGTGCTTTTGTCCAATGAATGATTGATTAAATGGAATGGCTTTACTTTAAAGTAATCATTTGCATACGATGAGGATGATGAATGTGAATGTATGTTGAGAGAGTACCTCCTCCTGAGGCGAACCTGTCGATTGCTTATTACTGGACTCGAAGGGGCTGCTCCCCGGAGATGGCTCAGGAAACGCACCACCCAAATCTGCTCCAATCGAAAGGACTCAGACGAGTAGATTGCGAAGATTTGGGGACCTTCATGCCGAAAAGCCCGTGAGAGTAACCCTAGGATAGGTCAGCCTCAGATTAACCCAACGCAAGAAGAGTCTCTTCATGCCTTTTTACGTTCACGCGTATAAATGTCATGATCCCATTCATATATGCTTCCCCTGTTGTCAAAAGAAAGTACTGACCTCCATGTTTTGCAGGGAATAGCTGGGAGGGCATAATAAGACATGTCTATCAAGTATCATTGCAATAAGGGACTACTAACATGTTGTTTTGCAGGAAAAGATTAAAAAATCCCAAAAACACAAAAGAATTACAGCTTTAGCATGCATCCACATTTTTCATTCCCCAGGACTAAACTTCGGACCGTTGTTTCTGTAGGATTGCTCCTCAAACACGTTTTCAGTCTAGAAGGGCCAAAAACTCTACATCCGAAATGGCTGATCTCCCACCTACTAATCCTGGTTCCATATCTAGGGAGGAGTTTGATGACTTTAAAAAACAAATGTTGGAGATGGCCATAATGCTGAAGGAACAATTGCTACCTCGACAGGATCCACCTAAAGAGGATCCACCCCAACCTAAGGGCGAGCCAGTCGTCCCAAAGACCATTCCCGTACCTAACAAAACAGTGATTACTATCCCGGAAGAGGGAGATACGGATGACCTGCGAAAGAAAATGAGACAAATGGAGGAAACTATCCAATCTACGAAGGGCATAGGGTCCCTAGGCAGGGTTAATTATTCGGATCTATGTGTTTTCCCCGGAACCAGATACCCGGAGAAATTTAAAATTCCCGAATTTAAGAAATACAATGGGAAGGGTGATCCTTATACCCATCTGAAAATCTACATTGGGGAGCTGGGATCTTATGCAGAAGATGAAGGTCTAAGGATGCAATTATTCCAACAAAGCCTAATAGGAGAGGCGAGAATCTGGTATGCTCGTCTTGACAATGCCTAGATCCATAATTGGGAGGAGTTGGCCCACACCTTCTTAACACAGTATAGCTTCCAGGCACAAATGGCCCCTGATAGATACCAAATGACAAAAGTTAAGAAGCAACCCAGGGAATCCTTCAGGGATTATGCACAACGATGGAGGGGTATGGCCGCACAAGTGAATCCCCCGATGAGCGAGTCGGAGATGGTGATGACCTTCGTAGATATTCAAGAGGCCCCTTATTATGAGCGGGTTATATCAGGGATTGGTAGGCCTTTTGCCGAGATGATTAAACACGGAGAAATGGTGGATATGGGTTTGAAGTCCGGTAAGATTCGGGATTTCACGGCTTTGGAAACGACTGCAGAACAAATACAGAGTGGAAATTATGGCAACACTTTCCGTAGGGTGCAAAAGAAAAAGGAGGAGGATGTTTCCCTCATCCTTCAGGGGTCACCTAGAAAGGCAGAAAGCAATCTTCCAGTACAGGTGCAGAGGGTAGGGCCATCCCGACAGCCTAACTTCACTGATCAGAGGGCGGAAGGGTGAAGGAGATTCGAGGCCTCACAAAATCGAGTATTCACCCCACTCGGGGATCCTCTTGAGCGGATTCTAGCAGTATTGATAGCCCAAAAGAAGATAGTCGATTTGGCACCCCCGAGTGACCCGAAGGGAAAAAGGTTTGACCCAAGCAAGCGATGCGCATACCACTCCGGTTCCCCTGGTCATGATACGCAGGACTGTTGGACGTTGAAGCACAGAATCCAGAACTTGATTGACAGTGGAGAAATTGTGGTGGAACCGCCGGACTCCCCAAATGTTAAGGTCAATCCCCTGCCAAGGCATGATGGAGGAGGGGTCAATGTGGCGGAGGCCAGTGAAGCCGAGGGGCCATCAAGGCTGAACTATGTGAAGAAGATTGAGGAAATGATCAACATGATAAGTGATCACGGAAGTGCACGGGGGGTGCCCATTAGGTTGGTGGGTGTAAGTAGAAATACCACGGAGGGACCTGTCAAGTTGGCGGCTCCGAAACCCCTCATCCTTGCAGCGAGGTCGCAAATCCCGGTCAGCAATCTAAAGACGGTACCATGGAATTATGGGGGGGTGTCAGAGGAAGCGGCCAGTTGTGCTTCTGTGACAACAAAGGGAAATCCTTTGTATCTTCCTGGGCGAGTCCTTGAGAACAAAACAAAGAAAAATGAAGAGATCTCCGAGGAGAAAGCCATAGAATTCTTGAAGAGGATGGATCATCCGGAAGCAAGAGGGATCCAGATATTAAGCGAGGAGTCGACCCTGACACCAATCATGGACTTGGTGTTATCGTCCAATGATCATTGCAGAACCCTGGCGAAATTCCTAGAGGAGGCATACGTTCCCAAAGAAATTAGCAAGGAAGGTTTCGGCCATCTGGTGGACCACCTGTTGGAGAGTGATGTAATATCATTTACGGATGACGATATCCCCAAGGAGGGAAGGGGGCATCGAAAGCCGCTACATATTGCGGTAATCTTCTCAGGTTATATCATGAATGGGGTGCTGATTGATGGGGGATCAGCATTGAATATATGTCCCCTCAGCACATTACAGAAGATGAACATCAATCCCAAGCGCCTACAGGCCAGTCATGTAGTGGTGCGAGCCTTCGATGGTTCCCGGAGGGATACAATTGGAGAGATAGAATTGCCGGTGGAAATAGGACCTTGTACTTTTGATATCTCTTTCCAAGTCCTAGACATTGCAGCCACTTATAACCTGTTATTGGGGAGGCCGTGGATACACATGGCCGGGGCAGTTCCTTCCACGCTACACCAGCAAATCAAACTTATCATCGACGGGAATCTGGTGACAATCTCGGCAGAGTGTGATGACCCTTCTCCTTCCAGGGTTGGCCTGCCGGTAATCAATGTGGACGAATCAGCGGCACCTGCCAGTTTTCAGGCACTGGAAATCAGCACTCCCCACTACAGATGCCTGGGAGCCCCAGCCGTGAAATCTAGGGTCTCTCCAGAACTTACCTTCGTTGCAAAAGAAATGATGAAAATGAAATTCCAACCTGGACAGGGGTTAGGAAAGAGTAGCCAAGGAATCACCGAGCCCATTCAATTACCCCATCAGATAGGTAAAGCAGGTTTGGGATATCATGAAGGCATAGCAAGGAGACACCATCAGGGCGTGGCCCCGATTCGACTGGTTGGCAGTCCGGTGACCAAGGTCAACAATGAACTAGGGACTAGCGAGCCTGTGATTGGGACAGGGGATGAAGAATTGACCCCCACAAATGATGAGTCGACCAGGAGGGAAAGTTTCCTACAGGAGGTCGCGCAGAAGTTTGAAACCAGGTGCTATATCCCTGGACAATTAACAAGCAATGGAGAGGGGACGGATGTTGTAACACCACCGGAAGCCCAACAAGGTGTGCCTGTCATCGATTGGGCAGGGCTAATTATTCCTGAAGAAGGTAGGAAGGTGGACTCAGGCGACGTGGCCGTAGTCATCGGGGAAGTGTCCGATGTGAAGCCGCCTTTTATCCAGCGCATTTCATTTGACCTGACCATCGACAACTGGACCATGAAACCAGTAATATCCAAGCAAGGGTAAAACCCGACATCAGGGTGGTAGACCCCAGAGGATGGGGATGAAGAAGTTTATTTTTGTTTGTTATTTTGTATTTTGCATAATTATGTCGTTTCTTCATGTTATCTGAAAATGTGATCGTTGTGGAAAATAACTTATATATGACAAGTATTTTGTTTCATGTCAGGTGTACCAATTTGAGTAATCCTTGCCTAACAAACGGTCTTTCAAATTTGAATGATGATTATGATTTTGACATTGAGCTGGATTTCGATTTGATGGGCATTGAGCAAGACGAGACAGATTACGACGACGCGCCTGATGAGATCAAAAGATGGGTCGAGGATAAACCGAAACCCAACTTAGACCAAACCCTCACCATAGATATCGGAACCCCGGACAAGCCAAAAGAACTCAAGATAGGGATGGACCTTACCCCTAGCCAGAAAACAGAAATAACTGAGTTGCTAAGCCAATATGAGGATGTCTTTGCCTGGTCTCATGAGGACATGATCGGATTATCCACCGACATTGTGGTACACCGGTTGACCATCAAGGAGGGTTTCAGGCCTGTCAAGCAAAAATTAAGGAAGTTGAAACCGGAGTGGAGCTTAAAAGTGAAGGAAGAGATCATCAAACAGTTCAGGGCGGGAATCATTATGGTGTCCACTTACCCAGAATGGCTGTCCAATGTAGTCCCAGTGGCTAAGCCTGGAGGGAAGGTGAGAGTATGTGTAGATTATAGAGATCTAAATAAGGCGAGTCTCAAGGATAACTTCCCGGTGCCTTTCATACACATCCTGGTGGATAACACAGCCCAGTACGAGATGTACTCTTTTGTTGATTGCTTCGCGGGGTATCATCAGATAATGGTGGCGGAAGAAGATCGGGAAAAGACCGTGTTCATCACCCCGTGGGGCACTTTCTGCTATAGGCGATTGGCTTTCGGTCTCACCAATGCGGGGGCTACTTATCAGAGAGCCATGATGGCCCTGTTCCACGACATGATGCACAAGGAGATAGAGGTCTACGTGGATGACATTATCGTGAAGTCAAGGGTAGAGTCTGACCATATAACCCATCTTAAAAAGCTATTCGACCAGCTCAGAAAGTATAATTTGAAGCTCAATCCAGCAAAGTGTGCTTTCGGAGTGCAGTCGGGTAAGCTCTTGGGATTCCTGGTTAGTGATCGAGGCATTGAGTTGGATCCAGAAAAGATTAAGGCCATTGTGGATATGCCGACACGTCACACAGAAAAGGAGATAAGAGGATTCCTCGGAAGAATAAACTTCATCAGCCGCTTCATATCCCACCTGACGACTACAGGCGAGCCAATTTTCAAACTGTTAAGGAAAGGTGCTTCCCAGGAATGGAATGAGCAATGTCAGAAGGCTTTTCAGACCATTAAAAAGCAGCTGATAGAGGCACCAGTGCGGGTACCCCCGAAGGACGGGATCCCTCTGTTTATGTATATATCGGTCAATGTCATCGCGATGGGATGTATGTTAGGACAAAAGAATAAGGCAAGTAAAGAGCAGACCATCTACTATCTCAGCAAGAGATTTAGCCAATGTGAACAGAATTACACTCCCATCGAGAAGACTTGTTGTGCTCTGGCCTGGGCTGCAGGGAGATTGCAGCACTACCTCCATGGGCATACCACGTACCTGATATCGAGGATGGATCCCTTGAAATATATCTTTGAAAGGCCCATGCTGAACTGTCGACTGTCAAGATGGCAGTTAATCTTACAACAGTTCGACATGGTGTACGTAACTCAGAAAGCCATGAAATGGCAGGGAATTGCAGATCAGTTGGCAGAAACGCCATCAGGAGGGATGGAGCCGTTAGAAACTCCTCTGTCGGGCGAAGACATATTCTGGGTGTCACACACGAAATGCGATGACGAGGGACAATTCTGGAAGCTATTTTTTGATGGTGCCATGAATGCTGAAGGGGCAGGAGCCGGAGCAGTCCTGGTCTCTATCACCGAAGAGCAATACCCTGTGGCCACTAAATTGCAGTTCAGTAATTCAAACAACACAGCTGAATACGAGGGATGTATATTGGGACTCCGTTTTGCACGCGATATGGGAGTGAAGAGACTGGCGGTGTTTGGGGATTCCGAACTGGTAATCAGACAGGCGATCGGGGTGTACAACACGAAAGAGCTCCGGTTACTCCCATACCATCGTTGTGTTATCCAATTGATGCAAGAGTTCGAAGATATCGCTTTCCGACATATCCCCCGTGGACAGAATGATTTTGCCGATGCATTGGCAACTCTGGCTTCCTTAATCCACATAATCAAGAGCAGGGATGTTCCACAGATTGAGATAGCAGTACAGAATGCCCCGGCATACGAGGAACATGTTGCAGTATTATCAGACGAGGTGGTTCTGCCAAAGCAGCCTTGGTATCACGACATAAGGGAATATCTGAGGGATAGATCCATTCCCGACCAGGCGAGCCGAGCTGAGAGGATGAGGATCCAAAAGATGGCAATGAAGTTTTACCTGAGTGGGGATTCACTCTACAAGAGGGATGCTGGGTTGGGACTGTTGCAATGCGTAGACGAGACGCAGGCCCAAAAGATTATGAATGAAATACATGGTGAGGTGTGTGGGCCACACATGAGTGGACCGATGCTGGCCAAAAAGATCTTGAGAACGGGGCATTATTGGTTAACGCTGAAAGCCGACTGCGATGACCATGTCAAACGGTGTTATCAATGCCAGGCGCACGGTAATTTGATCCATACGCCTCCCAATGAACTGCACTGTATGACCTCCCCTTGGCCATTCTCAATATGGGGGATGGATGTAATCGGACCGATAGAGCCCAAAGCAAGCAACGGACACCGATTCATTTTCGTCATGATCGATTACTTCACCAAATGGGTAGAAGCAGCTTCTTTCCCCAAAGTAACTCAGGAGGTCATCGTCGATTTCATCAGGAATAATGTCATTTGTCGATACGGGCAACCTGAGGTTTTGGTCTCCGACAATGCCAAGAATTTGAACAACGCCCTTATGAAGGGATTATGCGACCAGTTTAAGATCAAACACCTCAATTCTGTCATTTACCGTCCTAAAATGAATGGGGCAGTGGAGGCTGCAAATAAGAACATCAAGAAGATCATGGCGAAAATGTCTGCTAATCATCGGGGATGGCCGGATCTGCTACCCCTCACCCTGTTGGCATACCGAACGTCAATGCGTACTTCTACAGGGGCAACCCCTTACGCTTTGGTGTATGGAATGGAGGTTGTTCTGCCAGTTGAGGTTGAGATGGCATCCCTCAGAATAGTGATTGATGCTCAGATAAGCGAGGAGGATTGGATGCAAAGTCGATACGACCAATTGGCCTTAATTGATGAAAGGAGGGTGGCTGCTGTTTTGCACGGTCGGCTATATCAGCAAAGAATCTCTCGATCGTATGACAAAAAGATGAGACCTCGGAAGTTCAAGGAGAATGACCTGGTGCTAAAGAGAGTCATACCTTGCCAAGACGAAGCCAAAGGAAAGTTTGCCCCAAACTGGGAAGGACCATTTGTGATTAAGAAAGTGCTATCCGGAGGAGCCCTCATCTTGCAAGAAATGGATGGTGAGATATTTCCACAGCCCCTCAATTCCGACTCGGTGAAGCGGTTCTATGCTTGAATCATCAGTTCCCCTTTTTCTTTGAGAACGAACTACGTAGGACCTGATCTCCCAACTTGTGGGGGTACGTAGGCAGCCATCACGGCACGGTCCGATCCCTTTTAAAAATAATCCTTTCCCTAAACAAAACCAATTCCCAACAGCCAGATAAACCTTCCTACACCCTCGAAGCCTTTCCGAAACCAATCGACCAATAAGCTTCATCTCAAGATGACATAACCCTGAGCCCAACCAAACAACGAGCCAAAATCCGAGACTCAATCCGAGAAAATCAACAGGGGTGCGGCAATATCTGTCAGATCTCCATCAAGACTTGAGAAGAGAAAGAAGGCAAAATGTCAAAATCATAGCCAGCGGGATAAAATGAGGATCCAATGAAAGGCAACGATACGATAAAAGGGAAAATGACTAAATTTAAATGCATGTCTATATATATAAGTCATTTTGTTACAAGATTTCTTTTTCAATAACCGATGAAATTAACATAGTCTATGCAGGAAATAAAACAATCTACAAATCTGCAACTAACTGAAGCAGGATGGACAAAGTGGTGGATAGATCCGAAGCATCAGTGTCCCCTGCAATCTGCTGTCCCATCATATCGATGCGGTCCAACAAAGCAGTGGCTCGGCTGACAGTCCCAGAATGAGCATCTATAACTGTCCTGGCCTGAAATACAATGGCGTCTCTATCAGCAATGGCAGTATCTTTGGCCAGAATAGCGGCATCTCTCTCAGCAATGGCAGCATCCCTCTCAGATTCAATAGCAATCAAGGCCAGGCGGAGTTGAGTATCCTCATTAACCCGGCTAGGGGCAGAATCGGCTGAGATGGAATGACATGTGGTATCAGCTGGGAAAATCACTCCAGAGTCATCAAAGGCCCCAACCTGACTCAAACCAACCGGATCCGAGTCTCCACGCAACCACTGCACGTAAGCAAATGTCTGGATGTGGCAGCTCTCACTATATTCGGCTAGGATCATGCGAGACCAAAGATCGTATACCCGCAATAGATCCCTCTCTGTCTGGGATGATATAAGGAATCGGTAGGCGGCTGCACCCGTGAAAGGGTGAAGATCCTGTGTCTGATCAAACTGCCCTGTAACCGCCAAGGGATGATAGGTCGTCACGCCTCTCAAGCCAGCAATAGGGATGAAATCCAGGTCGGGCACATGAGTCAAAAAGCTCATAAAGGAGCAATAACCCGAGTAGATCAAGAGATGGAAAGGGTCCTCAATAACCGATAAAAATTCTACCCAGGAAGCCGCATCGGTACAGCTCACGGGACGAAATGAAAACTGCGTGGCTATGTCTTGGCTGAAGCAAAACCCTTGGCAACGGAAATGGCCGATGGGACTGAGATGACTCATGAACCACACATACAATAAAGTTGAGCTCCCTCTGAATACCCTGCCTCGGAAAGACTGACAGTATGAAGCTGACATGTAGGTATCTGCCAATATCATGGGAAGAACGGTGTGATCCTCCTGAAGGGCTCTAACGGCCGCGACAATTCGCATATCCAACTGATCGGGTCCGGCTGGCAAATACAAAACTGAAATGACACAGGCCATCAGAACATCTACTCTCAAAGTGCCCCAGCGCTCCTCGGATACGGAAAAATCACCAAAGAAAAGACGAAAACTGTCGGGTGAGCCGAATCGGTCAATCAAGAACTGTAAGGGAACTAGATGATCTGAGGTAATCACCGATAACAAAGCTGTCTTCTGCAAACCGGTGAAAGTCAAGAACTGACGGCGCATGGAAACAGCTGTGGCCCTAGCACAAGGTCTATCCAAAGGCAAGCCGGTAAAGCGAGCATACTCCTTGAGAGTGGGGGTCAGCTCTACTGTCCCTAAACTGAACACCTGATGGGCGGGGGCCCAATAACTCAGAATACCCTCCACAAAGCCAGCGGGCACCTGAAAGGATAATAAGGACCAAGAATGGCCCAAAAGACCATCTGCGACAACCCTGTCAGCCGGCGATAAACTGTCCAACCAGCGGAGGAGACTGCCGATCAATCCTGTGGAAGGAATGGGATCCAACTGTACCACGACATCTGAGGGCGACATCTATAACAAGTAGTATCAAAAAGACTGTACAGGGGTCATTTCTCTATCCATGAATAAAAAAGCATGCATCATACAGCTAATAATAAAGCAAATGAATTTCATAAAGATAAAAGAAAAAAAAATTGTGCATAAATAAAACAAATGAGTTCAGTACATAGTGCATGTAATAATGATAGAAAAGGAAAAAATAAATCTAAACAGGTGCAGGTACAAAAGCCCTATCCTATCATGATCTAAATAAAGTCAATGTCATCTATGAAAGCGGGATCCTCGAACTGATCCCCTGGGGTCGTCGAAGTCGGAGGACCAAAATTCATGTCAGGAATGTATGGCTGCGCTGTGGCATCAGACGAGCTCGGGCCTGCATCATAACCCGCACTATCAGGATCGTAGGCGTAAGCATCCTCTGGAGTCCGGCCTAACACCCGAAGATATAAGGACAGCTGATCCACCTGACGGGTCAAAGTAGCGATCTGCTCAGCATGGGTGGGACTCCGAACGCAAGCTGCCCAGTCAGTCATCATCACCGAACCAGGGACCATATCCCCGAGGAAGAATGTGGCCCGGGTCTGAGGACCGATAGTACGGGGCACCCACCAGGTACGGAAAGCCTCACTCGTACTGGGACCCGTAGAAAGTATCCGGCCGTCCTCCCCTGCGAGCATGATCTCCGAAGGCTGAGAATCTAGCGGCCAGGATGTAGTGAAAGGAAGGGAGTGCGGGATGCGGATCTCTCCAGTGACATCACCCAGCCCCCGACACTCTGCAAAGTGAGGCGGCGGGTGGAAAGTGCGAACTCCGGGCCGGTAGGATACCCATCTGTGAACCCCACATCCAGATGCTCAGAAAGATAAGGCCTCCAGACGACCTCTGCAGTAGTGATCAGCTCCAGCTGAATGCGGCAATGGGCAAAGCTGCCGGACACTGGGACCTCCTCCAGGGTGCTGTGGTGCCATCGACGACCCCTAGGATACGTGTCCAGGCCAAGAGTAGTGACGGGCCTCAGGCATGGAAGACGCTCGTAGGCCCAGAACTGCGAACAGAAACAGCGAAAAGCATGAGTAACTGACGAATGCAGAAAAGAGAAATAAATGAAGGAAAGTCCCATAAGAAGAGAGGAAGAAAAACCTCACCAGCAAAAAGTGATAGAATCCGAGCCAAGCGTCTGTCTGTCCCTCCGAACGTAGACGCAGACCGTGGAGGAAATAAGCAAAGGTGAACGACCCCCAATCGTAGTCACCGATCCGGTCTACGTCTCTGACAGCTCCTACGACGCTGAAATGAATGGTAGAGGAGTTATTCCCTAGGAAACAACCCCTCATAATGGTCAGGAACAAGCGCCGTAGCAGAATGTCACGAGTGCCCTGATCCGCTGGAATAGGCAGTGCGTATATAACCCCGACAGCATTGACAGCCAAAGCACCGGACCGAATACTACGGTCCTTAAAGACCCAGTCCTCAGCAGCGAAGCCCAATAAAGCCCGGACCTCCGCTGGAGTAATGTCAAGATCCAGAGGGACACGGGACCCGGTAAACTCTATACCCGTGATGTACCTCCAATCCTAGGGAGTCAACACCACCTCGCAGTCAAGAAGATGAAGAGACTGCGTCTGGTAGAACCATCGCTCGGATAAGGCCCTCATGTAACCCCAGGGGCACTGGCGGGGAATAATGGTGAAGAAATGGCGAAAGCCCCAGGAGTCCACCACCGAGCGGTAATCACTGTGCAGGGCCGTGTAGAGAGAGTAGATGTTGAACCAGTTACCCCTCGGCTGGGTAAACTCGGGCACCTGTGGCAATCACTAGTGGGTCATCCAGATACAAGCGTAAATTGAGAATAGATTCAGAGTAGAATGGAACATACCTCATTAGCAACAAGAGATGCCGACGGGTGACGACTGAGGTCCCGACCCAAGATGGAGCGGGGGCGCTGGAGGATGGCCCCTCTACCGCAACCTCCGGAAGAACAACCTCCTCAACATCAGGGTGATCAGGCCGGATGACAGCCTCCGCCAGTCGGCGAGCCTGACGGGTCCGAGGCAAAGCAGGAACGAGTGCAGCCCTGCGGCGGCGAACGCCCGAGGTCCGAGACGCGGCGGAGCTACTAGGAGTGTCAGGATCCATGGCTGGAATAGAACAGTCGAAAAGGAAGGTAAGTTCTCTCTTGAATTATGTCGATTTCCTACACTCATCGTAGAACTAATGCAACATGATGCCTGTTTATTATATGTGCATGAAAAAAAAAATCGGCAGAGTTTCGTCTGTAAAATGGACATCCCATGCATAGCCAAGCATGTTTTTCAAAGAACCCAAGCCACAACAGATCAAAATTGCATTCATATGGGTAATTGCAACATGTAAAAGGACCCTAATGCATGATTTTCTTCAAAAAAGAAACAACAAGTATATGGGACCGCATCACGAGCATAAAATAGGACTCACACAGTTGATACATAGCATGTATATACAATAATACATAGCATAGCATTATAAAGCATACATTTTTATCTCTAAGCATGTAAATAGCCAAATGTATAGCAAAACATTGACGAAATTGAGAAAACAAACGGTCAAGGTGTTACCTGTAGTGTGTAGATCGATCCTACCGGAGCGGTTTTTGCGAAAAGATTGGAAAAGTCAGCAAAAGGGACGAGCAAAGGTGTGAAAATCACGTGGGGTACAAATGAAAGTGACAGATCTGGGAGGCGGCTTGCCGCCTATATGCCCGATCTTGGCCGCAGATCCATCTGCGGCTGGGCCCAGTGCTCCCCCCTTGGTCCATTGCAAGCTTAATCGATTCAAAAGCCCATGTGACTCATAATGTGATAATAAAATGCGAGATTTTGATGAATCAGGTGTCAAACACGGCTTCTCAATTCAACCGAGTGACCGGATACGAGACCCGGCATTCCCAAGACGATCGACCAGCGACGATAACCGGCGATTACGAGATGGGTGACCGGCGACGAAACCCGGCCCCGACGAGACGATTGACCGGCGACGATAACCGGCGATTACGAGATGGGTGACCGGTGACGAAACCCGGCCCCGACAAGACGATCGACCGGCGACGATAACCGGCGATTACGAGATGGGTGACCGGCGACGAAACCCGGCCCCGACGAGACGATCGACTGGCGACGATAACCGGCGATTACGAGATGGGTGACCGGCGACGAAACCCGGCCCCGACGAGACTATCGACCGGTGACGATAACCGGTGATTACGAGATGGGTGACCGGCGACAAAACCCGGCCCCGACGAGACGATCGACCGGCGACGATAACCGGCGATTACGAGATGGGTGACCGGCGATGAAACACGGCCCCGACGAGACGATCGACCGGCGACGATAACCGGCGATTACGAGATGGGTGACCGGCGACGAAACCCGGCCCCGACGAGACGATCGACCGGCGACGATAACCGGCGATTACGAGATGGGTGACCGGCGACGAAACCCGGCCCCGACAAGACAACCAACCGGCGACGATACCCGGGGGTTATGAGATGGGTGACCGGCGACGAAAACCCGGCCCCGACGAGACAATTGACCGGCGACGATAACCGGCGATTACGAGATGGGTGACCGGCGACGAAACCCGGCCCCGACGAGACGATCGACCGGTGACGATAACCGGCGATTACGAGATGGGTGACCGGCGACAAAACCCGGCCCCGACAATACGATCGACCGGCGACGATAACCGGTGATTACGAGATGGGTGACCGGCGACGAAACCCGGCCCCGACGAGACGATCGACCAGCGACGATAACCGGTGATTACGAGATGGGTGATCGGCGACGAAACCCGGCCCCGACGAGACGATCGACCGGCGACGATAGCCGGCGATTACGAGATGGGTGACTGGCGACGAAACCCGGCCCCGACGAGACGATCGACCGGCGACGATAACCGGCGATTACGAGATGGGTGACCGGCGACGAAACCCGGCCCCGACGAGACGATCATCCGCATTGACACCCTTTTACGAATATTTTGCATGCCTTACATCTTACGTTGCATCATGAGTTATATGTGTTGCATCACGTATGTATTGTCATTCTTGTGCACTGCCATTCATGCATCGAGTGTCTATTCTTTATCCTGTTCATTTCATTTAACATTGCATAAACATGATAAAGAGGGGCAGCTGTAGACACCCAAATTTTGCACTTCGTATACTAACCGTGACAGGAGGGCAAAATCGTCAAATTGAACCGGCCCCCAGGAGCGAAGAATGGGCACAAGTGCGCACACTCGACGCCACCGCGACGATTTGTAGTCAAAACCGACGTGATCACAAGGCCATCCGAAATGAGCATTCTCGAACAATGTGTCACGTCTCACGGTAATTCCCGGACTGCAAAAAAACAGGCCTTTCGGCGAAAACCGACAGCACGACGCGAGAATCGAGGTGCGGTGCGAAAATCGAGGAGAATTAAATAACTAAAGTGCATGGCGGGCTGAGTGCATGGCGGGCTAAGGCCAGCCTACTTCAGCACAATTCCTTCATTCATTCAGCAGAGAGAAGCGAGAGAGAGAGCAGCAGATCGGCAGGAGCAGAAGAATAAGCAGCAGCAGCAGCACGGAAATTCAAGGAAAAATAGCATAGATTTGCAACAAAATAGGAGAAAAAGGGAGAAAAAAAGAGAGGAATAATTTCTTTTGATTTGATTGTACCACATATACTTCCTCTTCTATTCAAAATACACAAGTTTACATCCACTTTGATCTCATTTGCAAGGTGAAAATCTCCTTATTTTTGCAATTTCTATCATATCCTTTGGTTGAATTAAATGTAGTTTGCATGTAATTAATGATGGAATAATGAATTAGGGATTATTGGTGAGGGTTCCATCGGAACAAAATCCTTCCTAGTAACCCGATGATATTTATTTATTGAATTTTTTGTTTTGTTTTACGGTGCCATATTGGCATGGTTCCTTTAGATCGCTATTTTAGGATGTCTTGGTATTGTTAGATTATTCATGTTGATTATTTCTTGTAATATCCGGTTGTGGGTGTGTGGAAATTTGGTTGTGAGCCTAGGAAAGCGACCCCGTGGTCCAAATCCGATGATGGACCCCTTTTGATGTAAGAAGTAGGAATGATGTAGTTTTCATTGTAAATATGTAATCGTCGGGCCTTAAAACGACGCCAAGGCGAGAATCGTGGTTAAGGCCCCGTCATAGTGAAAGGATGCGATTGTGGGCGTTCGGGGTTATTTTGATGGCTTACATGCCCACGAATAACCCCAACGCATTTTAATGCTTGATTTGAATCGCGGCACCAAAATTGATTTCAAAGCCAAAACAATAAAAAATTTTCTAAAATCAATCAAAGTAGGATATTAGCATCACGAGGCTAAGAATTGAAAATGCTAATGAAAGTCGATTCCTATTTTACGAGAAAGTTAAAGAGAAGTTGTTTCCAAATGTCACAAAAAATGATTTTATAAATAAATGGCGTTTTATTAAAGCGTTGTGCATAGGGTTAAAGAGATTTTAGAAGTTGCCCATCATTTGAGTTAGGAAAGCAACGTATAGATCTCGATTCCTATTTTGACGAAGGTTTAAAACTCTTGTTTGCCAAAATAACACCTAATAAAAACCTTGCAGTTTTGACAATTAAAATCAAACCTTCCTAAAGAATAAAGCTTTCTCGTAGAAGCCGAAGGGCATTCCAAAGCACTCTCAAATTAAAGCACGACTTTCCCTAAAAATCCAAATGATTCTTTCATACAAACTCACCACAACATTCACATAGGCACACCCACACACACGCGCACATACACACACACACATTTCATGAATTAAAGGATAGGAAAGTATCAAGATTGCGGTAACCGTGTTTTACGGAAGTTGGGGGGTGCCTAACACCTTCCCCTCGCTTAAGCAAGCCCCCGAACTCTATGAATCTCGATTCGCAGACCAATTAATTCGGAGTCACATATGAGCCAGCGATTTATGAAAACGAAACTCGGATGAGTTGGTACATCCATTTCAAATATACCAACTGGCGACTCTGGTTAATTGGCTCATCATAAAAACGATCTTTCAAAACACCGTTGACATCAATGCCGACCTTTTCCGAAACATCATCTAATAAAAAGGCAAAAATCGGAAAGGGCGAGAACCCGGCGTCGACACCTATTAGGAATTAAATAATAGTAATAGTAATAATAATAATAAGACTCCTCTTATTAATTTATAGTTAATATTTTCAAAATATTAAATAATAAATATTAAGCTATTTAATTTATTCTATC
Organism: Aralia elata; assembly: GCA_034770075.1. Taxonomy (NCBI): domain Eukaryota; kingdom Viridiplantae; phylum Streptophyta; class Magnoliopsida; order Apiales; family Araliaceae; genus Aralia; species Aralia elata. The sequence continues at coordinate 55,493,004 of CM068385.1, forward strand.
TACATAGATTAAATTAAATACACTTAACTTATTATTACAATTATGCCATTTACTTCTTAAATAAATATTTTTTTGCGGTGTGACCCTTTAGGTTCTCCATATTAAATCGGTTGTGAATAAATCAATTAGAACAATTCTAATTAAATAAATAAATTAAACTATTTAATTCATTTAAATAAATAACATTTATTCTACAATAAGGGTAAGCCCCCTTAGCGATCAACGACTTTCCAAATAATAAAGATTTCTGTAATATTCCGAACCCTAATAAGATCTGCATATGTAAATTATGTGTTTAATAAATGAAATTTCATGATCTGACTTTGTATTATGTGATTGTGTATTTTATTAAACAATTAGGTCAAATAAAATTTTTTCGCCAAGCAGCTGTGTCGTGCTTAATCGGACAAAATGATTTGTCGTGCTTCTGGCGAATTCACCAAGAAACGTTTCAGCAAATTATTTTTGTAAGCTGTTGTGTCGTGCTTGGAATTGACGAAGTGCTTTGTCGTGCTTCGACATTAATATAATATTATATTAAATGATAAAATTTTAAAATAAGTTAAATAGGGTTTAAAATGTTACACGGAAATAGAAACCCTAAGTTGAAAACCCTAATTGATAATAATTGTCAGAATTGATTAATTAAAACCCTAATTATTGTACAATAATCTTAATTAATATAATTAAGATTTAAATAATGAATCATAATGTTAATTATGAATCATTAAGATTAAACTAAACCCTAAACGAACGATTAAAACCCTAATTGTAGGATTGAAAACCCTAAACCCTAATTAGAAATCCTAAGACCCTAATTTGATTCAAGAACCCTAAATTATGGAGTTATAAATCTTAATTGTGATATAATATCATAATTAGGGTATTACTAAACCTAAATTAACATCATAATCATGATTAACAAAAATCTAGATTTAATTAGTAAGTAAATAAAGCAAAAATAAAATCCTAGCCAATGAAAATGAAGCTAGGAGTGTGCAAGCTTGTGCTTGACACACTCCAGCACAAGTAGGTTAATTAGGCCAGATCATAAGCACCACAAGTTCCAAGCTTAGATATTTTTGGGAGCAAAGTTTGGAAATTAGTCTAGGAAACCCTAAATTCAAGTTGCTATAAGAAGAATGAGATGCTGAGCTTTAAACCTACGAAATTGTGAACCTATACACTTATATTACCAGCCTAAACAAGCCCTAGCAACCACAAGCTCAGAATCAGAAGCCAGAAATCAAATTTTAAAGAAAAAGGTGCACAAAACCTTAATTTATGTTTGATCTTCAAGCCTACAAAATTTTTGTGTTTTAGATGTTTAGGAATCCTTGTTAATATGTTATTTAGTGATCTGGGCGGTTAAAACATGTTTACATAACATCTAGATATGAAAATCAAACCAAAAACTCAAACTGTTCTTGGCAGTCAAGAACAGTCTGACAGGCCTTTTTGTCAGAGCTTTTGATCGGCTTAAAATGTTTGTTTGATGTGTTTTAAAGCATGAATCAGTAGTATGCCATGTTAGCTTTAAGATCCAATTGGTATAATAGTTAAATTATCTCTAGGTTGAAAGTTATTAATGGTCAAAACCCATTGACCGACCATGGGGAACTGATTTCTGGGTAACCCATAAATCGTATGAATGTCTGACAGTTTGATGTCAGAGTTTTGATCAACCCAGAAATGACCTAGATGACATAGTTTGTGTAGTTTATTGATGTAGAGTTGTTGTATGATATATGAACTACAATCTCGAATCATTAAAACACCTAAACAATCAATCAGTTGAACGAAATTAACAGTCAAACCACGTTGACCGTTATGACTGGATGAGTTTCTGGGTTACCCAGAAACTCAAGAACAGTCATGAACGGGATAGTTTGACCATGCTTTTTAGATCATGATATGATATAGTTTGTGATGTAAATTAATATGTCGTTGTACACTGCCATGTTAGCTATAACAACAAACAAAAACCAAGAACAAACATCAAACGAGCTGCGATTAATTTGAGGTCAAATGTCCCTGTTGGACCTTGACCAACTGTTCTTCATTGAAGGACACCTTTAGCGACAGTTTTCAACCCAAACCCAGAAACCTAAGAAACTAAGCAGACCGTCGCTAAAGCCCTTTAGCGATGGATTTTTAATAAAAATAAAATAAAAATTAATTAAATAAATTATAAAATATAAAATAAATATTAAATAATTATTAATAATTAATAAATAAATCCGAAAATTCATTTTTAAATTATAAAAATTCATTTTTAATATTTTTATATATTCTGAAATATTATTTAATTTAATTAAATAATAAATAATAATTATGATAAATCATTTAATAATTGTTTTAATTATTTAAATAATGATATTAAATTATTAAATAATTATACTAATTATTTAAAAATGATATTAAGGTAAATAAAATTATTATATATAATAATTAAATAAAATATTAAATATTTAAATATTATTAATGATAAATAAATCATTTAAATAATATATTAAGTATTTAAAAATTACTTTAAATGATAATTAAATCATTTAAATATCAAATTAAGTTTTGAAAATTATTATAAGTAATAAATAAATTATTTTAATGATAAAATAAAGTCTAAAAAAAATATTATTAATGATAAAATAAATCATTTAAATAATATTCTATCTTTCTAAAAATATTATAAATCATAAATAAATTATTTAAATAATATTTTAAGTATCTAAAAATATTCTAAATGACAAATAAATTATTTAAATAACATATTAAATGTTTTTAAAATTATTCTAAATGATAATTAAATCAATTTAAAAATATTCCTAAGCTTGTAAAATTATTTAAAAATACTTCCAAGCTTCTGAAAATTATTTAAAAATAATACCAAGTTTTCTAAAAATGTTAGAAATAATAATTAAATTATTTAGACTAATAATTCGACTTCCAAATGAAGTTTTAATCGAACAATCTATGTGTTTAGCCATTAAGGACGCGACCGAGATACCGAATCAACGTCGAACCTTAATGAAACTTGTTTAGATTAGCGTGATACATGTTTATATACGTGCTAACGCTTATTATTGGTATACGTAGACTACGTGCGTTGACCGATTGTACTAAATTATAGTGAACTACGCAAAGGCAAGTGTCCTAACCTTACTCAACTTTGTTATATTTAAGCAAGTATTATACATCTTGCTATCAATTATTGTGAAGTTATTGCTTCTTGTTCAGCATAACTTAAGAAATGAATCATTATTCATATATTGTTTATTCGAGCGTAAATTGTTGTGTCAAACCAAATTGTTTGGTAAGACATCTTATACTAAGTAAATGGAAATGCCTTCATAGGAAGGCCAATAAATGTCGATAATATATTGACCACAAATGGTAGGATGATATGCATACTCCTAGGATATTGGTGAGGCTGATCACCTACCAGATATCCAAAACTCAAATGGTTCTAAGTCATTAAAGACTGATAGAACTAAATGAAATATATGGTTCATGTACAGAACCCTCAGTATACATCATTGACATCTTTCAAATCAAACACATGGTGTTTATATATTCAAATGAACTTGCTGAGCATTTGTAGCTCATTCTTGCGCATATCTTCTTTTGCAGCTGTAAATGATATCCCTAGCACGTCTGGGACTGATAAGGGGAAAAGACATGCTTATTAAGTTTTATTTCTATTGTTGAATACTTTAAGTCTTTTAAAGACTTGTTGTTGTAATAACTTAGTATAACGAATGATGTAACCGAACAAAATGTTATGTAATATATTATGATCCTTTATGTCATAGAATGCGTTATACTCTGATCTTTAAATTCTTTAGAATAGTTGTACTAAGTTAAATACAGTGTCTATATGAACTATACATCTGAATGAGGGTATCTAAATGATGTTGAGAGTCCTATAAGCTCTGGGGTTACACTTAATGAGCGCCGGTAAGGTGCCATCTTTACCGGAATGCGCCCCTCAGTTCTATGGACAATCTTATCATTAATACTGTGAATGTCAAATAGATAGGAAATATTGATATGAAAGAGATATTCATAAGATATGAATCTATATATCTAAGTGAGGGTATCCAAACACAGACAACGTTCTGGCCGGAACTAGTACCTGCTATGGGATACTATAAATCTTGGATAGATAGAAGTCATATTTTATTGAATATTTATAGATGTATAGTTTCACGTGAGCACCAGATCTGCTACAGGGGAATGTAGAGATTTGGGGGCGTCACTGGTTGGTATCAGAGCTGTAGATTATAGCTCTAAGGTAGTTAGGAAAGACCTTAGGATATGATCTTCGAGTTCGTAAAATACTTAATCATACATAAAATAACCTTAAAAAGCTTTATCTTATGTGTAAAATTGTTTTCCCCTAAATAATAAATAAATTAAAATTCTTTTGTAGGATGGCAGGAGTAAACCAACACATAGGATGGTTATCAGACAGTGAGCCCGAAGAGGTGCCTGATTATGAGCCGGCTACCCCTGAGCTAGATTTAGAAGATGAAGACCCAGAGGAGGAGGAACTTATCCATGACGAGGAGATATTAGAGGCAGAGGAGGCAGAGAATCCTGTAGATGGGCAGTTAGTAGACCCTGATTCTGAGGAGGATATTGGAGCAGGCCAGATGATGCGTGTCGATAGACACGAAGAGATAGTTGTTGAGTTGGTACAGCAGTCGACGGTAGAGCTAGAGAATGCTAATTCTCGGGCAAACATAGCGGCAGGATTATTGGAGAGTGAGCGAGATACGACTCGGCGTCTGAGGACACTTCTTCAGGCCACTCAGAGGGAGAAACAGGAGGCAAAGATGCAGGCATACAAAGCCGATAGGAAGAGTAAAGCAGCATTTAATGGCCTAGAGCGACGAGTATTTAGGTATCCGGTGGAAGAAGAGAAGGAGGATTATATGATCGATAGAGCAGTAGTCGGTCATATGATACGAGATGCTTATAAGGGGATGCGTGATAGCGCAGTTTAGTAGTGTTTAAGTTTATGTGTTGTACTTAGTACGATATCAAAATTTTGAGTTGTAAAATAGAAAATCCTTGTAATAACTGTTAGGTTTGTATATAGCGCGAACATGCAATCAAATTACATAAATAGTGCGAAAGCGCGATAAAATCGGATTTTAAAATTTTATACAAACCATCACCAAGATCAATCTATGTGCTCAATTAACGATATAAACGAAAGAGAAAGAGAATAAGAATTATACCCTCGTAGAACAAAGCTTCCTCGGGTACAAGTTCAACTCCTAGTCCTTCGTGTTCTCCTCGAATGCTACGGTGTGATTCCTTCCTTTGATCAACGTTAGCCACCCAAGTGTTTGGCCTTTAGAGGTGATCCACCAAGGAAGAACAAGTATTCAAGAAGTTGGGTATTTGGCAAAACCCTAGTTTCTATCTCTATAGAAATTGTAAGTACTCTCCACAATCTAATGCAAGAGTGTGTCACCCTAATCTATGATAAGACCCCTCTTATTTATAGATGTAGGAATAACCCTTCCCTAAACTATTTAGGATTAGGGTTTGTATTATAATTAAACTCCTTTAATTAATAATGCTCCTAATCCAATTAGGAATCCATGGGAGAGTACTTCTATTAATTAATTCTCAATCCCTATTAGGAATTAAATAATAGTAAAAGTAATAATAATAATAAGACTCCTCTTATTAATTTATATTTAATATTTACAAAATATTAAATAATAAATATTAAGCTATTTAATTTATTCTATCTCCATAGAGTAAATTAAATACACTTAACTTATTATTACAATTATGCCATTTACTTCTTAAATAAATATTTTCCTTTTTGCGGTGTGACCCTTTAGGTTCTCCATATATTAAAAAACCGGTTGTGAATAAATCAATTAGAACAATTCTAATCTTATTTAAATAAATAAATTAAACTATTTAATTCATTTAAATAAATAATATTTATTCTACAATAAGGGTAAGCCCCCTTAGCGATCAACGACTTTCCAGATAATATAGATTTCAAAATCAATCATAAAAAAACCTTTGAGTAAATAGTTACCGTACAATTCAATCCTTCTACCATACAATGTCCCAATTAAATATAAGACATGGATTTACTGTCAAGTCTTATTTTATTTAATTATATGTATTTCGATTCCCAAATGCACAACTCTAATTAATGCAAATTAGAAACTCCTTTCTAATTTCATTCTGCCTTGGCCAAGAACTACTGAGTTATCATTTATCGAATCACATAGGACATTCACATCTTTTACTAGACGAGGTAGATTCTTTGTTGATCATTCACCTATCTCCATGTATAACTAATTATACCCAATCATACCCTTTAATATACCCACAAGGTCTTAAGGGACATGTCAAAGTATAACTCATCATACACAAGATACTATGATGATCTCAAGTCCAAGGATCACTTGTACAACTATCACTATAGGAATTCCTATTGACAAGCGAGTAAAACTCCATTAGGTATTCCTTAGCGAGCCACGTTCAGTGAACTTATTCTCCAATAAGCACCTACATACTTGCTTTAGTGTCTCCACACAAATGATTATGAGATCAATCATCCTCTTCCTAAGAGCAAGCAACGTATGTACTAATCTATCCGGATTCACTAATCCCCAATTTAGTAATCCAATGATTAGGAACAATTTTAGTTTGTGAGCTATCTTGAATTTAGATCTCATTAGCATGATCACCATCATGATTCTAAAAGCATTGCTCAAAACTATGGGTTTATCACATTTAATATAACAGCACTATGTAGATAATATAAAATGCCTTTTAAGAAAATCAATTCCTTTATTAATAAATGAATAAGATTACAAAGTATATGCTACATCATATCAAATATGATTAGCTTGTGTGTATACTACTTTCAATCTCCCACTTGCACTAAAGCCAATCGCCATGGTATCTAATACCCATCTTCTCTAAGTGACGATCAAACTGCTGTTGAGTTAAAGCTTTAGTAAATGGATCTGCAATGTTGTCTTGAGAGTCCACACGCTCCAAGGTGACATCTCCTTTTTCAATGATCTCTCTAATCAAATGAAACCGCCGCAACACGTGTTTGGATTTCTGATGAGACCTGGGTTCCTTAGCCTGCGCAACAGCTCCGTTGTTGTCACAGAATAAAGGTACTGCTCCTCTAATGCTAGGAACCACTCCAAGTTCAGTTATGAACTTGTTCATCCAAACAGCTTCCTTTGCAGCTTCACTTGCAACTATGTACTCTGCCTCTGTCACCGAATCAGCAACTGTTTGCTGCTTGGAACTCTTCCAACTCACTGCGCCACCGTTTAAGGTAAACACGTACCCTGAAACGGATTTACTGTCATCTTGGTCCGTTTGAAAACTTGAGTCTGTATAGCCCTCCAGTTTCAATTCAGACCCACCGTAAACAAGAAATACATCCTTAGTTCTTCTCAAGTACTTTAGGATGTTTTTCACTGCCTTTCAGTGCTCTTCTCCTGGATACGACTGATATCTGCTGGTTACACTAAGTGCATGAGCGACATCTGGTCTAGTACATATCATACCGTACATGATAGATCCTATTACGGAAGCATAAGGAATCTTACTCATACGGTCTCTCTCCTCAGATGTCTTTGGGGCCTGTTTCTTGGAGAGATGTATTCCATGGCTCATCGGCATGAGACCTCTCTTGGAATCTTCCATGCTAAACTTCTTTAGCATTGAGTCAATGTACTTTCCTTGGGTCAAGCCCAGCATCCTTTTAGATCTATCTCTATAGATCTTTATCCCCAAAATATAGGACGCCTCACCCAAGTCCTTCATGGAGAAGTGTTTAGATAACCAAATTTTGATCGACTGTAGCATAGGAACATCATTCCCTATCAGTAATATATCATCAACATATAATACAAGGAATGATATAGCGCTCCCACTAACCTTCTTGTACACACATGGTTCATCCTCGTTCTTGATAAAATCAAACCTTTTGATTATCTCATCAAAACGGATGTTCCACCTTCGAGAAGCTTGCTTCAATCCATAAATGGATCGTTGTAGCTTACAGACTTGGTTTGTTCCAACCGTTGAAACAAAACCCTCTGGCTGTATCATATATACATTCTCCTCAAGCTCTCCATTGAGGAAGGCCGTTTTCACGTCCATTTGCCAGATCTCGTAGTCATAATAAGCTGCAATTGCAAGCAAAATCCGAATGGACTTGAGCATAGCTACTGGTGAGAAGGTTTCATCATAGTCAACTCCTTGTCTTTGTTTGAAACCTTTTGCAACCAGTCGGACATTATAGGTGTCGACGCCGGGTTTTCCTCGCTTCTTTTTCTGGTCTTTTCCAATTTTAGCCTTTTGATTTAATGATTTTTGGAAAAGGTCGGCATTGAGTGTCGACGGGGTTTTGAAAGATCGCTTTTTATGATGAGCCAATTAACCAGAGTCGCCAGTTGGTATATTTGAAATGGATGTACCAACTCATCCGAGTTTTCGTTTTTTTATAAATCGCTGGCTCATATGTGACTCCGAATTAATTGGTCTGCGAATCGAGATTCATAGAGTTCGGGGGCTTGCTTAAGCGAGGGGAAGGTGTTAGGCACCCCCCGACTTCCGTGAAACACGGTTACCGCAATCTTGATGCTTTTCCTATCCTTTTAATTCTTAAAATGTGTATGCATGTGCGCGCGTGTGTGTGTGTGTGTGCCTATATGAATGTTGTGATGAGTTTGTATGAAAGAATCGTTTGGTTTTTTGGGGAAAATCGTGTTTTAGGAGTGCTCTAGAATGCCCTTCGATTTATACGAAAAAGCTTGATTCTTTATAAGAAAGGTTTGATTTTATTTGTCAAAACTATGAGATTTTCATTAAGTGTCGTTTTGGCAAAACAAGAGTTTTAAACCTTCGTCAAAATAGGAATCGAGATCTATACGTTACCTTCGTAACTCAAATGATGGGCAATTTCTAGGATCTCTTTAACCCTATGCACAAAGATTCAATAAAACATTACTTATTTTATAAAACCATTTTTGGGTGATGTTTGAAAGCGATTTTTCTTTAGCCTTCTCGTTAAATAGGAATCGACATTCATTAGCATTCCCAAATTTTAGCCTCGTGACTCTAATAACCTAATTTGATTGATTTTATGAAAGTCTTATCGTTTAGCTTTGAAATCAATTTCATCTCATAAATCAAATCGAGCATAAACACGCGTCGGGGCTATTCATGGGCATGTAAGCCATCAAAAATAACCCCAAACGCCTACAATCACAAGCTTCACTATTTCGGGGCCTTAAACACGATTCTCGCCTTGGCGTCGTTTTAAGGCCCGACGATTACATATTTACAATGAAAGGTACATCGAATTTATTACATATATCAAAAGATGTCCATCATCGGATTTGGACCACGAGGTCGCGCTCCTAGGCTCACATCCAAAATCGCTACATACCCACAAGATCCTAAAAATAGCAATCTAAACAATCTATGCACGATACACCATTACAACAAGCTAAAATTTCACCACATGGATATCATCGGGCCATTAGGAGGAATTTCGTTCCATTTGGGAACCCTCACTAATAGCCCTCAATCCATAGATCCACAACAATACACAAGGAAACTACATTTAATATAATTTGGATGACAAAAGCTTGACAAAAATGGTAAAACAAGATGCTAAAACAAAGGATTTTTTACCTTGCAAATAATCCCCACAATATGTATGAATTTGTGTATTGATTAGAGTAGAAAATATGAGATGTAATCTCACAAAATGGGTACAATTGCTCACTATTTCTCACTCTTTTCTCTCTTGATTTCTCTTATTTGCTTGCTGTTTTCTCCTTCTTTTTCTTTCTTTTTCCGCCGCTGCTGCTGCTGCTCCCTCTGTTCCTGTATGCTGAATGAGCTGAAATAGGCTGCATTAGGGCAGCCGCAGATTGATCTGCGGCTGGCCGCAGATGGATCTGCGGCTGGCTGGCCCACCCCCCATCGCACTCAGCTGGTTTCCTGGTTTCGAGTCCCGTGCGCACCACCATTATTTTAATCGTTTGGCCGCAGATCAATCCGCGGCTGGGTGGGCTGATTTTCTCGATTTCCGTGCCGCACCTCGATTCGCGTGTCGTGACGTCAGTTTTCGCCGACAGGTTTTTATTTTGCAGTCCGGGAATCACTGGGAGACGTGCCGCATCATTCGGACATGCTCATTTCGGACGGCCCTGCTGTCACGTCGGTTTCGGTTGTAAATCGTCGCGGTGGCGTCGAATGTTCGTTCTTGTGCATCCCTCGCCCTCACAGGCCGGTTCATTTGACGATTTTGCCCTCCTGTCATGGTTAGTATACGAAGCGCAAAATTTGGGTGTCTACAGCTGCCCCTCTTTATCATGTTTATGAAATGTTAAATGAAATGAACATGATAAAGAAGTAGACACATGATGCATGAATAACAGTGCATAAGAATGACAGTGCATACATGATGCAACACATACAACTTATGATGCAACACAAGATGTAAGGCATACAACACATTCGTAAAGGTGTCAATGCATCAATCCCTAACCTGTCGCTCGTCTCGTAATCGCCGGGTCTCGTATCCGGTCGATTATCCTGTGAGTGCCGGGTCTAGTATCCGGTCACCGCTCTCGTAATCACCTTATTCCATCCCATTGTCATCAAAGGAAGTTATTCTCCTGACTAGCTTTGAAGGGAATCCCTGGAGTTTGTCCTCGTACATCGTTCTTGGCAACCATCGCCTTTGACTCTGATAGGCTAGGACCTTGACACCTAACCTGCATGGATCACGTACAGAATTATCACTTATTCAATGCATGTGACACAACATTTAAAATGAAAAATGACCCCTGTACAGTCTTTTGATACGATTCTACAGGTGTCACCGCTTGTCGGAGCCGGTTTTCGTCGCCGGACATCCATCTCGTAATCGCCGGTTATCGTCGCCGGTCAATTGTCTCGTCGGGGCCGGGTATCGTCGCCGGTCACCCATCTCGTAACCCCCGGTTATCGTCGCCGGTTGGTTATCTTGTCGGAGCCGGTTTTCGTCGCCGGACATCCATCTCGTAATCGCCAGTTATCGTCGCCGGTCGATTGTCTCGTCAGGGCCGGGTATCGTCGCCGGTCACCCATCGCGTAACCCCCGGTTATCGTCGCCGGTTGGTTATCTGTCGGAGCCGGTTATCGTCGCCGGACATCCATCTCGTGATCGCCGGTTATCGTCGCCGGTCGATCGTCATGTCGGGGCCGGGTATCGTCGCCGGTCACCCATCGCGTAACCCCCGGTTATCGTCGCCGGTTGGTTATCTTGTCGGAGCCGGTTATCGTCGCCGGTCATCCATCTCGTGATCGCCGGTTATCGTCGCCGGTCGATCGTCATGTCGGGGCCGGATATCGTCGCCGGTCACCCATCGCGTAACCCCCGGTTATCGTCGCCGGTTAGTTATCTGTCGGAGCCGGTTATCGTCGCCGGTCATCCATCTCGTAATCGCCGGTTTTCGTCGCCGGACGATTGTCTTGTCGGGGCAGGTTTTCGTCGCCGGACACCCATCTCGTAACCCCCGGTTATCGTCGCCGGTTGGTTATCTTGTCGGAGCCGGTTTTCGTCGCCGGACATCCATCTCGTAATCGCCGGTTATCGTCGCCGGTCGATTGTCTCGTCAGGGCCGGGTATCGTCGCCGGTCACCCATCTCGTAACCCCCGGTTATCGTCGCCGGTTGGTTATCTTGTCGGAGCCGGTTTTCGTCGCCGGACATCCATCTCGTAATCGCCGGTTATCGTCGCCGGTCGATTGTCTCGTCAGGGCCGGGTATCGTCGCCGGTCACCCATCTCGTAACCCCCGGTTATCGTCGCCGGTTGGTTATCTTGCCGGAGCCGGTTTTCGTCGCCGGACATCCATCTCGTAATCGCCGGTTTTCGTCGCCGGACGATTGTCTTGTCGGGGCCGGTTTTCGTCGGCGGACACCCATCTCGTAACCCCCGATTATCGTCGCCGGTTTGTTATCTTGTCGGAGCCAGTTTTCGTCGCCGGACATCCATCTCGTAATCGCCGGTTATCGTCGCCGGTCGATTGTCTCGTCAGGGCCGGGCATCGTCGCCGGTCACCCATCTCGTAACCCCCGGTTATCGTCGCCGGTTGGTTATCTTGTCGGAACCGGTTTTCGTCGCCGGACATCCATCTCGTAATCGCCGGTTGTCGTCGCCGGTCGATTGTCTTGTCGGGGCCGGGTATCGTCGCCGGTCACCCATCTCGTAACCCCCGGTTATCGTCGCCGGTTGGTTATCTTGCCTCTCAGCCCTTCCCAGGGTTTGTTGTTTTTTGTCTTTTTTCTTTTGTGGATATCAGCCCTTCCCAGGGGTGCTCACCATCTTGTTGTGGTTCGCGTGGATCTCCGCCCTTCCCAGGGTTTGTTGTTTTTTGTCTTTTTCTTTTTGTGGATATCAGCCCTTCCCAGGGGTGCTCACCATCTTTGTTGTGGTTCGCGTGGATCTCAGCCCTTCCCAGGGTTTGTTGTTTTTTGTCTTTTTTCTTTTTGTGGATATCAGCCCTTCCCAGGGGTGCTCACCATCTTTGTTGTGGTTCGCGTGGATCTCAGCCCTTCCCAGGGTTTGTTGTTTTTTGTCTTTTTTCTTTTTGTGGATATCAGCCCTTCCCAGGGTGCTCACCATCTTTGTTGTGGTTCACGTGGATCTCAGCCCGTCCCAGGTTTTGTTGTTTTTGTTATTTTGTCTTTTTGTGGATCTCAGCCCTTCCCAGGGGTGCTCACCATCTTTGTTGTGGTTCGCGTGGATCTCAGCCCTTCCCAGGGTTTGTTGTTTTTTGTCTTTTTTCTTTTTGTGGATATCAGCCCTTCCCAGGGGTGCTCACCATCTTGTTGTGGTTCGCGTGGATCTCAGCCCTTCCCAGGGTTTGTTGTTTTTTGTCTTTTTTCTTTTTGTGGATATCAGCCCTTCCCAGGGGTGCTCACCATCTTGTTGTGGCTTGCGTGGATCTCAGCCCTTCCCAGGGTTTGTTGTTTTTTTTTTTTTTTTTTTTTTTTTTTTTAGTTTTTTGAAATGGGATGCGTGATCGGCTTCATGTCCTGGAAGCCATCACAGTCTGATCATTTGTGAGGTTGAAAGCGACGTGCTTGTACTTTCCTGAAGATTTTCATTTTGATCGTACCTGCATGCATGAGACAGATGTTATGCAGGATCTGGCGGACATGTTATGGACAGATGCATGTGCACAACATATGTTTAGATAGAAATGACCCTTGTTCAGTCAAATGATACGATTCGACCATCGTCATTGTCTGCAAACATTTGATTGGATCACGCCTCATCGGGAAGTGTAGTTCCTAGACTTCAACCCTGGTCTGGTACTCTGTCTGTTCTTGGTCGTCTTCATTTCATCGAGTTGAGGCAGTCTGTTTCGCTTTCTATGATGATCGGCAGCTATGTCGACTCCTTGGCCTTTTGATCATTTCTTGACGGCCGATATGCTGCTGTCCAGCATTATATCATCCTTGTATATGCTCATGCACGTGGATCATTTGGATGTCGAGGCAGTGTGTAAGTGATTTGAGTGAGAGGTTATAGTGCAACTAGGACAGTGATAGTCAGGATTGGGGAGAGGCCCAATGACGAGGAGTTCTGTGCAGCCTCAGCTTCCTTCCATTTCACGATTCTTAAATGCCCCAGCCTTGGCGCGTGTTGTTACCAAGAATTTCTATCGAAAACTCGCGATGCTGACCGTGCTGAGTTATCCACAGCTCTGCAAGATCCTGCATATCAGATGACTAACAAACGCCAAAACTTGATGGCTCGGGCCGTTAGTGTTAGTTTAACACAAAGATATTATAATCTCGACAAAAATGCAGTTAAAGCACATGCAATTGAATATCTGTTGACCGCACAATCTAGCAAGTTGTGAACCGTGAATGTACTAGATTGGAAGTTTTTTTTTGTTTTTTGATTTATTTTTTTTTATTATTTTATTCTTTTTTTTTTTAATCCCTCGTGAGTTGATGATTTTCTATTTAACGAGTTATGAAATCGTAAGAACACCTTCAAGCATTCATGGTCATTGTACGTGAGTAAGGTCGAATTCAAAAGAACTACCTTCCCTCGTCAAAGGCACTCTGTCTCCATCCTCGACAACGTCCTTAGCAGGATTGACGTCATATGACAGATGCATTGTGCGATGCAGCACTCAGTAGGGGTTTCTCTTCTATAATCTCTTGTTTAAGGCCGAGAGTTTTTTTTTTTTTTTTTTTTTTTTTTTAGTATTATCTTTTCTTTTTATTAGCTCACTTCACTTGTCTCATTTTCTTAGGCTATTCAAAGTTACCCATTTAACGAGCTTTGGACCAATGACTCCCGAACCAGACGGTTTTGGGGCATTAGGTGTACAGACACCCCTTCGGGTTTATTTACTCGAGTAACAAAGGCCACGGTTCGAGACAAGCTGGTGGTCTGCCCCATTCATTCTTTGCTTGACCTTGCGCAAGATTCGTTTTCTTAGGCTTGGGTTACCCATGTAGCGAGTGTTAGGCCGGTGACTCCCAAACCAGACGGCTTTAGGGCACCAGATGCAGAGACACCCCTTAGGCTTAATTACTCGAGTAGCCCATGCCACGATTCGAATCTGCTCGGGCATCCCTTACTGTAATGCTCGTTTTCTTAGGCTCTGAGTTACCCATGTAACGAGTGTTGGGCCAGCGACTCCCAAACCAGATGGCTTTAGGGCACCAGGTGTAGAGACACCCCTCGGGCTTAATTACTCGAACAACCCAGGCCACGATTCGAGACATTAGCTTGATGACCATTTATCGTCTGACTTCTTGATTTTAGCTTGATAATTATTGACTGTCTGACTACGTGTTAATCGCCATCAACGTCGTCATAGCTTTATACCCCACAACTGAAAGTTTGTGCAAATGCAAAGTGAAGGCTGTCACATGAGGTCGATTCTGTCGCAAACGTTGCTTTGAATTAAGGCTTTGTACCCGATAAAAAGGTTGAATAGCCTTCTTCGTTTAATCATACTCACGATCGTGCTCCACGGTTGCTTGTCAGAATTAATCCGATTCCTATCAAGCCAAAATAAGATCCCCCTTTCACGCGGATCATCGTATCCCGGGAAAACTATGCTTGACAAATGCCAGATGATCGTACCGTTGAAGATTTAATTGCCATGAGGTAGCATTTGATGACGATGGTGCATGTCGATGGGATCGTTGCATGGGTGCCAACTTGCACGTCATCATTTCCTGGGTAGTTGACAAATGCCCCAGTGTTAAGTTGCTTTTCTTGTGATCTCCCTTGTACTGGTCGCATCGGTATCTCGCTGGGCTGACAAAAGATCCGGTCCTTTGACCTGTTGAAAGATTTGGGGTTTTTTTTTTTTTTTTTTTCTTTTGTGGTCGAAAATGCCCCTACTCCGGGTTCTTTGTGATCGTTAGGGGCTCTGATGTTTGATGGCGATGGTTTGGTCTAAGTTGGGTTTGGGTTTACCTTCGACCCATCCCCTGATCTCGCCAGGCGTATTGTCGATATCTGCCTCGCCCTGCTCAATCCCCATCAGATCGAAATCTAGCTCTATACCAGAATCGTGATCCTCCTTCAAATTTGGCCTATCGATTGCCAGTCTAGGATGCCTCAAATCGGAGGTACCTGAAATAAAACAGAAATGCTTGTCATATTATATAAAACATTTCAACACATGATCTTCTTTTTGGATAACATGACAAAAGTGACATGAGCGTGCAGGGATTTGAAATAAAACTCAGAATTTTAAAACCCATTGTTCTTCTACTGGCCGGGATTCACTGCCATATTCCTGGTTTTACCCCTTCCTGGATATCACCTGCTGCATGGTCCAACTGGCCACGGTGAGGTCAAGCAATGGAGCTCATTAGGGGGGTGCATGGATCGCATTGGCATGAATCTGGCATTGATGGCATTTCTTGACATGAGCATCGCAGTCGATTTTCGTGGTTAGCCAGTAGTGACCCGTTCACATGATTTTCTTTGCAAAAAAATGTTCTGCTCATATGGGCTCCGCACACATCGCCATGTACTTCGTTCATTAATCTGTGGGCTTCTTCGGCTTCCAGATATGTCAGCAGTCCCGTAGCTTAGGAAGAATTTCACTGCCCATCCTTGGATTCTCTTTCCTTCCCCGGTCGAATCTGCATTTTCGGGAAAGGAGCTGTCTCGAAGGAACTCTTTAATGTTTTGATTCCAAGCCCATTCAGGAGGGGTGTCACTATGGGAGATCTCTCCGATCTGATCCTCATAGGCCGGACAAGTCTGTACCGTAATTCCCAGGGCTAATCTCAGTCCTAGGATGCATCCCTCGCATTCGGCCGTATTGTTGGAGTGGCAGAACTGTAATTTTATGGCTACCAGCCTTTTCCATTTGGATGGATGGAGTATGGACTTTACGGCCTCTAAATTGGGTCTTAGTGGCAATCTCACAAAACAAACAAGGGCCGTAGTTTAGTCCTGTGCCAGCTACAAATTGGCAGATGCATGTCGACACTGATGCCTGATTTTTATTCATTTTTTTTTTTTTTTTTTTTTCGTGGTCGAATATGCCCCTACTCCGGGTTCTTTGTGATCATTATGCCATGCTTTCACGGCTCTCTCAATCTTATCCTGCAAAACAAGGTCAGTGTTTGATGACAGGATAGTATTTAGAAGTTTTAGAAAACCTTGGTTCGTGGCACGGATTGCCTTCCTACAAAACCATGTCAGTATTCTCTTTATATGTGCAGGTGATGTAATCACGTGATACAGGACATATTTATTACGATGATATCGGGTAATTGATTTGTCAGTTGTATGTCATTTACATGACATTTATTTATTTGACTGAACGATAAAAGAGCATGAAGAAGCTTCCCTTTCGTTAGGTTTATCAAAGGCTGACCTACCCTAGGGTTACTCTCGCGGGCTTTTTGGCATGAAGGTTCCCAAATCTTCGCAATCTACTCGTCTGAATCCTTTCGATTGGAGCGGATATGGGTGGTGCGTTTCCTGAGCCATCTCCGGGGAGCAGCCCCTTCGAGTCCAGTAATAAGCAACCGACAGGTTCGCCTCAGGAGGAGGTACTCTCTCAACATACATTCACATTCATCGTCCTCACCGTATGCAAATGATTACTTTAAAGTAAAGCAATTCCATTCAATCATTCATTCATTGGACAAAAGGCACACATTCACACACAACAATAAGTAAAACAAGTCAAAATATCGCACGTACATACACATTCATGAATTTTAGAGGATATGATAGCATCAAGATTTGAACGCGGCTTAAGCCCTCTAATATCCCCAGCAGAGTCGCCAGCTGTCGACGCCGGGTTTTCCTCGCTTCTTTTTCTGGTCTTTTCCAATTTTAGCCTTTTGATTTAATGATTTTTGGAAAAGGTCGGCATTGAGTGTCGACGGGGTTTTGAAAGATCGCTTTTTATGATGAGCCAATTAACCAGAGTCGCCAGTTGGTATATTTGAAATGGATGTACCAACTTATCCGAGTTTTCGTTTTTTTATAAATCGCTGGCTCATATGTGACTCCGAATTAATTGGTATGCGAATCGAGATTCATAGAGTTCGGGGGCTTGCTTAAGCGAGGGGAAGGTGTTAGGCACCCCCCGACTTCCGTGAAACACGGTTACCGCAATCTTGATGCTTTTCCTATCCTTTTAATTCTTAAAATGTGTATGCATGTGCGCGCGTGTGTGTGTGTGTGTGCCTATATGAATGTTGTGATGAGTTTGTATGAAAGAATCGTTTGGTTTTTTTGGGGAAAATCGTGTTTTAGGAGTGCTCTAGAATGCCCTTCGATTTATACGAAAAAGCTTGATTCTTTATAAGAAAGGTTTGATTTTATTTGTCAAAACTATGAGATTTTCATTAAGTGTCGTTTTGGCAAAACAAGAGTTTTTAAACCTTTGTCAAAATAGGAATCGAGATCTATACGTTGCCTTCGTAACTCAAATGATGGGCAATTTCTAGGATCTCTTTAACCCTATGCACAAAGATTCAATAAAACATTACTTATTTTATAAAACCATTTTTGGGTGATGTTTGAAAGCGATTTTTCTTTAGCCTTCTCGTTAAATAGGAATCGACATTCATTAGCATTCCCAAATTTTAGCCTCGTGACTCTAATAACCTAATTTGATTGATTTTATGAAAGTCTTATCGTTTAGCTTTGAAATCAATTTCATCTCATAAATCAAATCGAGCATAAACACGCGTCGGGGCTATTCATGGGCATGTAAGCCATCAAAATAACCCCAAACGCCTACAATCACAAGCTTCACTATTTCGGGGCCTTAAACACGATTCTCGCCTTGGCGTCGTTTTAAGGCCCGACGATTACATATTTACAATGAAAGGTACATCGAATTTATTACATATATCAAAAGATGTCCATCATCGGATTTGGACCACGAGGTCGCGCTCCTAGGCTCACATCCAAAATCGCTACATACCCACAAGATCCTAAAAATAGCAATCTAAACAATCTATGCACGATACACCATTACAACAAGCTAAAATTTCACCACATGGATATCATCGGGCCATTAGGAGGAATTTCGTTCCATTTGGGAACCCTCACTAATAGCCCTCAATCCATAGATCCACAACAATACACAAGGAAACTACATTTAATATAATTTGGATGACAAAAGCTTGACAAAAATGGTAAAACAAGATGCTAAAACAAAGGATTTTTTTACCTTGCAAATAAATCCCCACAATATGTATGAATTTGTGTATTGATTAGAGTAGAAAATATGAGATGTAATCTCACAAAATGGGTACAATTGCTCACTATTTCTCACTCTTTTCTCTCTTGATTTCTCTTATTTGCTTGCTGTTTTCTCCTTCTTTTTCTTTCTTTTTCCGCCGCTGCTGCTGCTGCTCCCTCTGTTCCTGTATGCTGAATGAGCTGAAATAGGCTGCATTAGGGCAGCCGCAGATTGATCTGCGGCTGGCCGCAGATGGATCTGCGGCTGGCTGGCCCACCCCCCATCGCACTCAGCTGGTTTCCTGGTTTCGAGTCCCGTGCGCACCACCATTATTTTAATCGTTTGGCCGCAGATCAATCCGCGGCTGGGTGGGCTGATTTTCTCGATTTCCGTGCCGCACCTCGATTCGCGTGTCGTGACGTCAGTTTTCGCCGACAGGTTTTTATTTTGCAGTCCGGGAATCACTGGGAGACGTGCCGCATCATTCGGACATGCTCATTTCGGACGGCCCTGCTGTCACGTCGGTTTCGGTTGTAAATCGTCGCGGTGGCGTCGAATGTTCGTTCTTGTGCATCCCTCGCCCTCACAGGCCGGTTCATTTGACGATTTTGCCCTCCTGTCATGGTTAGTATACGAAGCGCAAAATTTGGGTGTCTACAATAGGTCTCTACCTTGCCATCTGCCCCAGTCTTTCTCTTAAAGACCCATTTACACCCAATAGGCTTAATGCCCTCAGGTGGTGAAACCAAAGTCCATACTTGGTTTTCATACATGGAGTCCATCTCGGATTTCATGGCTCCTAGCCATTTCTCGTAGTCTTCACTACTCATAGCCTGTTCGTAAGTCAATGGATCATCATCATCTATGATGTGTACCTCATCATCATCCTCTATGATGAATCCATACCTTTCAGGTATCTTCGGTACTCTTCCAGATTTACGAATAGGTAGTGGTACAGTAGGTTCTTCTACTTGGTCAGGTACCTGACTTTGATCCGTAGTATTTTGTGGTTCTTGAACTTCTTCAAGATATATCTTACTCCCACTGACCCCTTCGAGGATAAACTCCTTTTCCAAGAAAGCAGCGTGTTTCGCTACAAACACCTTTTGATTAGTAGGATGATAGAAATAATATCCTAAACTTTCTTTAGGATATCCCACAAATCTACACTTGTCGGATCTAGTCTTCAGCTTATCATGCTCAAACCTTTTGACATAAGCTGGACAACCCCAAGTCTTAACATGCTTTAGATTTGGTTTCCTCCCTGTCCATATCTCATATGGAGTCTTTGGGACGGATTTGGTAGGTACCTTGTTAAGTAGGTATGCAGCCGATTCTAGGGCATAACCCCAGAAGGATATTGGAAGGTCAGTAAAACTCATCATGGAACGAACCATGTCTAACAATGTTCGATTTCTCCTTTCAGATACACCATTCAACTGTGGCGTCCCTGGTGGAGTCCATTGTGAGATTATACCATTTTCTTTGAGACAATTGAGAAACTCACTGGTTAAGTATTCCCCTCCTCGATCCGATCCAAGAATTTTAATAATATTACCAGATTGTTTTCTCTACTTCACTTCTGAATTCTTTGGAAGTGAACTTTTCAAAAACGATTCAGATTTGTATTTCATTAAATACACATATCCAAATCTAGAATGATCATTAGTAAAAGTAATAAAATAAGAATACCCTCCTCGTGCATTCGTTGTCATAGGTCCACATACGTCTGTATGTACCAACGCTAACAACTCTGTAACTCTTTCTCCTTTTCCACTAAAAGGGGATTTAGTCATCTTACCCATGAGACAAGATTCACAAGTTGGATATGATTCGTAAATCAGATAGCTCTAAAAGCCCATTCTTTTATGCAACTTGGATAATCTTGTTTCATTGATATGACCGAGTCTACAGTGCCACATAAAGGTATAATTAACATCATCTCCTTTTCTTTTCTTAGTTTGTTCAATTTGAAGTATATTTTCATGCAAGTCAAGTATGTAAAGTCCATTCAGTAAATTGCGAACACCATATAAAACATTTTTATTATAAATAGAACAATTGTTGTTCTTTATTATAATATCAAAACCATCCATATCCAATACAGAAATTGAAATAATGTTTCTAATGAGTGTTGGAACATAATAACAGTTATTTAAACTAATGAACTTGCCCGAAGGCAATGCTAAACAATAAGTCCCTACAGCCAATGCAGCAACCTTTGCTCCATTCCCAACTCGTAGGACGACTTCATCCTTGTTCAGCTTCCTACTTCTGCTTAGTCCCTGCATATTATTACATATGTGAGAACTACAGCCGGTATCCAATACCCAAGTAGAATTTTGACTTTCAGAAAAATTAATTTCAATCAATGAACAAACCTAGATCAGAAGTCGAAGCTTTCTCCAAGCTTCTTTTGGCCCGCAAGATACTCCTTGCAGTTCCTCTTCCAATGTCCCGGCTTATTGCAATGGTAGCAAAATCCTTTGCTATCTGGAATCAGGTTTCTTATTATCCTTTTTCTTCGCCTTACCCTTAGCCTTCTTGTTTTTCTTCTTTTCAGAAGATACCTTGGGCCTCTTTCCTTTTCTTGGAAGAATCATCCACTAGTAAGACTTGGTTCTTGTTGGATGAGAAGTGACCTTCAGTAGTTTTCAGCATGTTAAGTAACTCAGGCAAGCTGCCGTCTAACTTATTCATGTGAAAGTTCTTAAGAAAGTGTGAGAAGGTGTCCGGGAGTGACTGCAAGATCAAATCTTGGCTTTACTCCCCATCCATCACGAACCCAAGTTGTCCAAGATGTTCTATCAAATTGATCCTCTTAAGGACATGAGTCTCAACAGCAGTGCCCTCGGTCATCATACGAGATCGGAAGAGCTCCTTAGATATCTGATATCTAGCAGTCCTAACTTTGCTCACCATACAACTCTTTGAGGTGCAGCAATATAGTAGAGAGCATCCATAGTTTCATGCTGACGCTGAAGCTCGTTACTCATCGGATGCGAGCATGATGCATTGAGCCAGGATTGCATCATCTTGCCACTTTCTAAAAAGTTAGCAATCTCTTCCTCAGAGGTTGTTTCTGCAACACTTGCAGGGACTGGTGAATTTAGGACATAAGAAAATCTTTTCAGCAGTGAGAACAATTCTCAGATTCCTTAAACCAGTCCGTGTAATTCGGTCCGGGTCAGTTTGTTAGCATCAAGTATGCTACGCAGTGATAGTGAGTTTGACATTTTTAAAATTCTGCATGTGAAATAGACAACATTTTAGCATACATTCATTTAATTAATTACCAAAATAAATTAGGTCTTTATTTTAAATTGGTATCTCCCACTATTTTCATCAAACTATATTACCCTCATTATATAGTTCGGCAATTCTAATTAAAGATTTGCTAGTGAGATTAAGGATCCCATTTCAAATGTATATAACCTTGTGGTTGACAAAACAAGCGATATATAAATTAAATAGGTAGAACAACTATTGTCAATTACATCACTATGTAAACTCCTTGGTATTTTGCCTCTTAGATTATTTTGATCAAGTGGTGACACATCCGAATCAAAATTATCCAAGTTAAGTCCAACCTAGCACTTCCATATATTCGAAAGAAAAACACTGTCCTTATGGTGACACAACAAAACAGCATCGTTCAGTCTATTTATAAGTATCAAATGTGATAAAGCAACATCTTAAATATTTAATACTTGCCTTGTGGTGACACAACAAACTCATTTTAAATATTTAATACTCTATTGTTTTACCATGCTAGAAGGCGACGTTCGATATTCCAAATATCTTTGAACGCTTATGACTTAATATGATTTCTTTGAGGGGTTTGTTATTATTAGTCTCATCTTGTTTAGCGCGCATGCACATATATATATAAAATACGCGTCATATTATTTTACATGCGAAGCATGTTGGATAATATATAATATATATATAATAAGCATGCACATATAGAATACTATATTCTACCCGGATTGATTATGGACTTTTATTCTAGTTTGGTTCACTAGAGCCACCAAGTGAACCAAAGGTCAAACCTAGGGTGCAAGAATTAAATTTAAATATAACTATTATATTTAAACCCGGGCTCCAATACAAACAGGTCTTCAAGCGCTCCTTGCTCCTTTGTCTCCAATTCTCCAAAAATTAATTCTAACTAGTCCTATTACATAAACTATTTACAACAAATAGAAACCTTGATCAGCAGTCAAGGGGAAGTACATAGGAGGGAGATAGAATTTACATTAAGAAAAATTAGAGAAGACGAGGTACGCAGACCCCATTTATAAAAAAACCATACATTCAAGCATCCACTAAAATAAATCCAATCACACATTGGTCAACAGTCCATAATCAATCCCTATTTATTATCATACATATCTCTATATGTATCAATAAATAACATTCATCCCATGAATAATAAAACCATTCCATATATGCATTGATATCAATTAATGGGCAAAAGTTTTGCTAATATTTAGTTTTGAAACAAAATAAACTCTTTTATTTTAATCAAAAAACCAAATCCAAATTAAACTCCTTTAATTTTAGCAATCTGAAATCCTATTCCAGATAAAATAAACTCTTTATTTTAAACTTTTATCAATTAAATAAACCATTTATTTTAATTGAAGAAAAAATATTTTTCAGATTCTGCTCCCCAGAAAAAAACGATTCTGGGTTTCGGCGCAGCTGCGCTCCAGAATGAACTGGAGGCGGCGCAGCTGCGCCGCAACGCTGATTCAGAAAAATTTTTATTCTGCCCAAAAATTCGATCCAATCGCATATCAAGCATACATGGAATTATCAAAATCGATAATTAGGACAAGATTAGGCTCTGATACCACTGTTAGGTTTGTATATAGCGCGAACATGCAATCAAATTACATAAACAGTGCGGAAGCGCGATAAAATCGGATTTTAAAATTTTATACAAACCATCACCAAGATCAATCTATGTGCTCAATTAACGATATAAACGAAAGAGAAAGAGAATAAGAATTATACCCTCGTAGAACAAAGCTTCCTCGGGTACAAGTTCAACTCCTAGTCCTTCGTGTTCTCCTCGAATGTTACGGTGTGATTCCTTCCTTTGATCAACGTTAGCCACCCAAGTGTTTGGCCTCTAGAGGTGATCCACCAAGGAAGAACAAGTATTCAAGAAGTTGGGTATTTGGCAAAACCCTAGTTTCTATCTCTATAGAAATTGTAAGTACTCTCCACAATCTAATGCAAGAGTGTGTCACCCTAATCTATGATAAGACCCCTCTTATTTATAGATGTAGGAATAACCCTTCCCTAAACTATTTAGGATTAGGGTTTGTATTATAATTAAACTCCTTTAATTAATAATGCTCCTAATCCAATTAGGAATCCATGGGAGAGTACTTCTATTAATTAATTCCCAATCCCTATTAAGAATTAAATAATAGTAAAAGTAATAATAATAATAAGACTCCTCTTATTAATTTATATTTAATATTTCCAAAATATTAAATAATAAATATTAAGCTATTTAATTTATTCTATCTCCATAGAGTAAATTAAATACACTTAACTTATTATTACAATTATGCCATTTACTTCTTAAATAAATATTTTCCTTTTTGCGGTGTGACCCTTTAAGTTCTCCATATTAAACCGGTTGTGAATAAATCAATTAGAACAATTCTAATCTTATTTAAATAAATAAATTAAACTATTTAATTCATTTAAATAAATAATATTTATTCTACAATAAGGGTAAGCCCCCTTAGCGATCAACGACTTTCCAGATAATATAGATTTCAACATCAATCATAAAAGAACCTTTGAGTAAATAGTTACCGTACAATTTAATCCTTCTACCATACAATGTCCCAATTAAATATAAGACATGGATTTACTGTCAAGTCTTATTTTATTTAATTATATGTATTTCGATTCCCAAATGCACAACTCTAATTAATGCAAATTAGAAACTCCTTTCTAATTTCATTCTGCCTTGGCCAAGGACTACTGAGTTATCATTTATCGAATCACATAGGACATTCACATCTTTTACTAGACGAGGTAGATTCTTTGTTGATCATTCACCTATCTCCATGTATAACTAATTATACCCAATCATACCCTTTGATATACCCACAAGGTCTTAAGGGACATGTCAAAGTATAACTCATCATACACAAGATACTATGATGATCTCAAGTCCAAGGATCACTTGTACAACTATCACTATAGGAATTTCTATTGACAGGCGAGTAAAACTCCATTAGGTATTCCTTAGCGAGCCACGTTCAGTGAACTTATTCTCTAATAAGCACCTACATACTTGCTTTAGTGTCTCCACACAAATGATTATGAGATCAATCATCCTCTTCCTAAGAGCAAGCAACGTATGTACTAATCTATCCGGATTCACTAATCCCCAATTTAGTAATCCAATAATTAGGAACAATTTTAGTTTGTGAGCTATCTTGAATTTAGATCTCATTAGCATGATCACCATCATGATTCTAAAAGCATTGCTCAAAACTATGGGTTTATCACATTTAATATAACAGCACTATGTAGATAATATAAAATGCCTTTTAAGAAAATCAATTCCTTTATTAATAAATGAATAAGATTACAAAGTATATGCTACATCATATCAAATATGATTGGCTTGTGTGCATACTACTTTCAATAACTAGTAGTAGTATAACTACTAATCGGATATGTAATCGTTATTGCATGTTATATACAAGTTGTGTTTATATAATCAAATTGTTAGTTCTATGTAAGCATATCTTTTTATTTATACTTGCTTTTCTTTATTTTAGAACCATGGCATCAGGACGAAGAGCGCAAGCCCGAACTGAGACCACCGAACCAAATCCCACACAACAATTAGTAAATATCCTCTTAGAAATCTTACAAAATCGTCCACCACCTCAACCCACCCCAGTTAATCCACAGAGCACAATATTCAAGGACTTTAAACTTGTAGGACCACCGGAATTTAAGGGAACCGCGGAACCAATTGAGGCACAAACGTGGGTTACCGAGATAGAGAAGTTTTTTATGGTAACTAATGTTGGCGAAGATCAAAAGACGATCTTTGCCACTTTTTTCCTCAAGGGTGAGGCAAACCATTGGTGGGAAAATACCAAAATTCGTGCAGGTGAAGGTATAATTTCTTGGACTAGGTTTAAGGAACTATTCTTCGAAAATTATTTTCCCCAATCAATGCAGGATCGCATGGAGGTACGATTCCTAGAATTGAAACAAGGAGAGCTTACCGTATCCCAATATACGACTAAGTTCAATGAATTAGCCAGGTTTGCCCCACACCAGGTCAATACAGAGGTAAGGAATACCAGGAGATACGAAGAGGGATTGAAACCCCAAATTCGTAGCAAGTTGTCAGTGTTTCAAGTGAGAACTTTTCCAGAAATTCTCGAGAAAGCTATCATAGCTGAAAACGAGAATGAAGCTTTAATAAAATTTCATAAGGAAAAGAGAAGTCTGACTGAAGGAGGGAAGTTTAAAGGAGAAATTAGTACAGGGGGTTTAATAAAAACAAAAAGAAGTGGGATGCCACTGTTCCTACAAACTTTGTGAGAAGGGGTAACAATTACAATAATAACAACAACAATAGAAACCAGAACAATAACAATATGGTGGGTCGTTGTGCCATATGCGGAAAGAATCACCTAGGGTTATGTCGCCAGAAGGTGGTTACTTGTTACCATTGTGGGCAAGAGGGACATTATTCCTCCTACTGTCCTAAAAAGGGTAATGATAATACTCGTCAGAGTAACCCAAATGTTACCTGCTATACTTGTGGTGCAACGGGGCATGTATCTAGGAATTGCCCGAGAAACAGAAACCAATCTGGGGGAGGAAACCAAGTCCCAAACAATAATCCCAAACCAACAGTAGTAGGAGCTGGGGGTCCAGGTCGTCCAACCGCAAGAACGTTTAATATGACGACAAGGGATGCTGTTGCTGCACCAGACGTGATAACAAGTATCATCCCTATCGACACTTTAAATGCATATGTGTTGTTCGATTCTGGTGCTACTTGTTCATTTGTATCTAATAGCTTTGCTAAGAAGTTAAAAATACCATGCAAAGATTTAGACATACCTTTTAATGTGGAAATCGCAAACAATGAGATAATTCCCGTCAAAACCATCTATAAGAATTGTGCTATAGAGATTAAGGGACACAAATTTCTTGTGAACCTCATTCCCATACAACTAGGGGAATTTGATATAATTTTAGGAATGGACTGGCTGGGGAATTATAATGCAATAATTAACTACCAGCGGAAACGGGTGAATCTAGTGACTGCTTCAGAGTCAAAAGTAGTGTTCAAAGGGGGTTGTTCACCTAAACGATCTCACTGTCTGACAGTAATGCAAGCAGAGAGATTGCTTAGGAAGGGTTGTACAGGCTATTTGGCATACATAGTAGATACTCGAAAAGAAGGAGTAAAGCTAGAGCAAATACCTGTAGTTAGAGAATTTCCGGATTTCTTTCCAGATGACTTACCCGGTTTACCTCCGGACAGGGAGATCGAGTTCGTTATCGATCTAGCGCCGGGTACGGCACCAGTTTCCAAGGCACCGTACAGAATGGCACCTGTAGAGTTGAAGGAGCTACTTGTGCAGCTACAAGAACTCTTAAACAAAAAGTATATACAACCTAGTGTTTCACCTTGGGGAGCACCGGTGTTATTTGTAAAGAAGAAGGATGGAACATTAAGGTTGTGTATTGATTATAGAGAATTAAATAAGTTAACAATAAAGAACAAATATCCTTTACCACGAATTGATGATCTGTTTGACCAGTTGAAAGGGGTCGAATACTTTTCGAAGATCGACCTACGATCGGGTTATCATCAATTAAAGGTAAGAAAAGAAGATGTGCTGAAAACAGCGTTTAGGACACGCTATGGACATTATGAGTTTCTTGTGATGTCTTTTGGATTAACAAATGCGCCGGCAGCATTCATGGACTTAATGAACAGAGTGTTTAAACCATGCTTGGACAAATTTGTTGTAGTGTTCATCGATGATATTTTAGTATACTCGAGAACAAAAGAGGAGCATGCTGAACACTTAAGAAGCATATTGGAGATATTACACAAGGAACATGTAGACACCCAAATTTTGCGTTTCCTTCTACTAACCTTGACAGGAGGGCGAAATCGTCAATTGAACCGGCTTGCGGAAGCAAAGGAGCGGGCACAAGGGCGAGCGCCCGGTCCCGCTGCAATGATTTGGGCAGCCCAAGTCGACGTGACAGCATGACCGTCCGAGGCAGGCATTTCCGAATGAGGTGGCACGTCTCCCGGAAGTTCCCGGACTGCGGAATACGAGCCTGTCAGCGAAAACCGACGTTGCGGTACGAAAATCGAGGCGTGGCACGAAAATCGAGAAAGTCAAGCCCGCCAGCCGCGGATAGATCTGCGGCCAAGTGGGTGCGCCAGCACGAAAACCGGGAAATCAGCACTCAGCAGCTGAGTGCGATGGGAGGCGTGCCAGCTGGCCAGCCGCAGATCTATCTGCGGCCAGCCGCAGATAGATCTGCGGCTGGCTTCTGGCCAGCCTATTTAAGGCAGCTTCGGCAGCATACAGGGGGTTCAGCAGTTTTGGGAAGAAGAAGGAAATTCCAGCAGCAAAAGAGCACGGAAATAGAGAGAAAATAGTGAGATTTTGCTAACAAAAATAGGAGAGAAAGGAGAGAAAAAAGAGGGAATTCAATCCTTTTAATTTTGATTGTATCAAATATACTCCTTATCCTATTCAAATACACAAGTTCATATCCATTTGAGATCAATTGCAAGGTGAAAATTTCTATTTGTTCTAGCAATTCATGTCATATTGATTGGGTAAATTAGATGTAATTTTCATGTATCTTGTTAAACAATGAATTAGGGATTATGAGTGAAGTTTCCATCGGAATAAAACTCTTCCTAATAACCCGATGATATTCGTTCATTAATTCCTTTGTTTGTTTTAAGGTGTTATGTTTGGTATCATTTCCTTTAAATCGTTATTTTAGGATGTCTTGGTATTGTTAGATTATCCGGGTTGGTTTATTTTCTTGTAATATCCGATTGTTTGTGTGTGGATACTTGGTTGTGAGCCTAGGAAAGCGACCCCGGGGTCCCGATCCGATGATGGACATATCTTGATGTAAGAAGTAGAGATGACGTAATTCTCATTGTAAATATGTAATCGTTGGGCCTTAAAACGACGCTAAGGCGAGAATCGTGCTTAAGGTCCCGAAATAGTGAAATTTGTGATTGTTGGCGTTCGGGGATATTTTGATGGCTTACATGCCCATGAATAGCCCGACGCGTGTTTATGCTCGATTTGAATTATGACACGAAATTGATTTCAAAGCTAAATGATAAGATTTTCATAAAATCAATCAAAGTAGGATATTAGAATCACGAGGTTAAAAATTTGAGAAACGTTAATGAAATGTCGATTCATATCTAACGAGAAAGCTAAAGAAAAATCGTTTTCCAAAACAACACACGAAATGATTTTATAAATAATTGACGTTTTATTAAATCTTTGTGCATAGGGTGAAAGAGATCCTAGAAATTGCCCATCATTTTATGAAAGCAACGTATAGATCTCGATTCCTATTTTGACGAAGGTTTAAAACTCTTGTTTTGTTAAAACGACACTTAACGAAAATCTCATAGTTTTGATAATTAAAATCAAACCTTTTCTCATAAAGCTTTCTCGTGTATGCCGAAAAGACATTCCGAAGCATTCTCAAAGTAAAACACGATTTTCCCTAAAATCCAAATGATTTCTTTCATACAAACTCACCACAACATTCACATAAGCACACATACACACACACGCTGCGCACACACACACACATTTCATGAATCAAAGGATAGGAGAAACATCAAGATTGCGGTAACCGTGTTTTACGGAAGTCGAGGGGTGCCTAACACCTTCCCCTCACTTAAACAAGCCCCCGAACTCTATGAATCTCGATTCGCAGACCAATTAATTCGGAGTCACACATGAGCCAGCGATTTATAAAAAAACGAAAACTCGGATGAGTTGGTACATCCATTTCAAATATACCAACTGGCGACTCTGGTTAATTGGCTCATCATAAAAACGATCTTTCAAAACCCCGTCGACCTCAATGCCGACCTTTTCCAAACGTCATCTAAACCAAAAGGCTAAAATTGGAAGAGACCAAAAAAAGAGAAGCAAAAAACCCGGCGTCGACAGCTGGCGACTCTGCTGGGGACATTAGAGGGCTTAAGCCGTTTTCAAATCTTGATGCTATCCTATCCTTTAAAATTCATGAATGTGTATGTGCGTGCAACATTTTGACCTGTTTTACTTGTTGTCGTTGTGTGAATGTGTGTTTTGTCCAACGAATGATTGAATGATTGAATGGATTTGTTTTACTTTAAAGTAATCATTTGCATACGGTGAGGACGATGAATGTGAATGTATGTTGAGAGAGTACCTCCTCCTGAGGCGAACCCGTCGGTTGCTTATTACTGGACTCGATGGGGCTGCTCCCCGGAGATGGCTCAGGAAACGCACCACTCAAATCCGCTCCAATTGAAAGGGCTCAAACGAGTAGATTGCGAAGATTTGGGGACCTTCATGCCGAAAAGCCCGCGAGAGTAACCCTAGGGTAGGTCAGCCTCTGATAAAACCTAACGAAAGGGAAGCTTCTTCATGCCCTCTTATCGTTCAGTCAAATAAATAGATGTCATGAAAAATGGCATACAACTGTCATACCATCATCATTGTAATAAATATGTCTTGTATCATGTGATTACATCACCTGCACATATAAAGAGAATACTGACATGGTTTTGCAGGAAGGCAATCCGTGCCACGAACCAGGGTTTTCTAAAACTTCTAAATACTATCCTGTCATCAAACACTGACCTTGTTTTGCAGGATAAGATTGAGAGAGCCGTGAAAGCATGGCATAACGATCACAAGGAACCCGGAGTAGGGGCATATTCAAAAAAAAAAAAAAAAAGAAAAAAAAAAAAAAAAAAAAAAAAAAAAAACAAAAAAAACAAAAAAAAAAAAAAAAAAAAAAAAAATCCCCCAAACCTTTCAACAAGTCAAAGGCCGGATCTTTTGTCAGCCCAGCGAGATACCGATGCAACCAATACGAGGGAGACCACAAGAAAAACAACTTAAACACTGGGGCATTTATCAACTACCCAGGAAATGATGACGTGCAAATTGGCACCCATGCAGCAATCCCATCAACATGCACCATCATCATCAAATGCTAACTCATGTCAATCTTCAACGATACGATCATCTGGCATTTTGTCAAGCATAGTTAGTTTTCCCGGGATACGATGATCCACGTGAGGGGGGATTTTATTTGGCTTGATAGGAATCGAATTAATTCTGACAAGCAACCGTGGAGCACGATCGTGAGTATGATTAGACGAAGAAGGCTATTCAACCTTTTGATCGGGTACAAAGCCTTAATTCAAAGCAACGTTTGCGACAGAATCGACCTCATGTGACAGCCTTCACTTTGCATTTGCACAAACTTTCAGTTGTGGGGTATAAAGCTATGACGACGTTGATGGCGATTAACACGTAGTCAGACAATCAATGATTATCAGGCTAATATCAAGAAGTCAGACGGTAAATGATTATCAAGCTAATGTCTCGAATCGTGGCCTGGGTTATTCGAGTAATTAAGCCCGAGGGGTGTCTCTACACCTGGTGCCCTAAAGCCATCTGGTTTGGGAGTCGCTGGCCCAACACTCGTTACATGGGTAACTCAGAGCCTAAGAAAAACGAGCATTACAGTAGAGGAGGCCGAGCAGATTCGAATCGTGGCATGGGCTACTCGAGTAATTAAGCCTAAGGGGTGTCTCTGCATCTGGTGCCCTAAAGCCGTCTGGTTTGGGAGTCACCGGCCTAACACTCGCTACATGGGTAACTCAAGCCTAAGAAAACGAATCTTGCGCAAGGTCAAGCAAAGAATGAATGGGGCAGACCACCAGCTTGTCTCGAATCGTGGCCTTTGTTACTCGAGTAAATAAACCCGAGGGGGTGTCTGTACACCTAATGCCCCAAAACCGTCTGGTTCGGGAGTCATTGGTCCAAAACTCGTTAAATGGGTGACTTTGAATAGCCTAAGAAAACGAGACAAGTGAAGTGGGCTAATAAAAAGAAAAGATAATACGAAAAAAAAAACTCTCGACCTTAAACAATGAGTCATGGAAGAGAAACCCCTACTAAGTGCTGCATCGCACAGTGCATTTGTCATATGACGTCAATCCTGCTAAAAACGTTGTTGAGAATGAAGACAGGATACCTTTGACGAGGGAAGGTAGTTCTTTTGAATTCGACCTTACTCACGTACAATGACCATGAATGGTTGAAGGTTTTCTTACGATTTCATAACTCGTCAAATAGAAAATCATCAACTCACGAGGGATTGAAAAAAAATAATAAAAAAAAAATAAAAAAAAAAATAATACTTCCAATCTAGTACATTCAGAGTTCACAACTTTCTAGATTGTGCGATCAACAGATATTCAATTTCATGTGCTTTAACTGCATTTTTGTCGAAATTTTAATATCTTTGTGTTGAACTAACACTAACGGCCCGAGCCTTCAAGTTTTGGCATTTGTTAGTCATCTGATTTGCAGGATCTAGCAGAGCTGTGGATAACTCAGCACGGTCAGCCTCGCGAGTCTTCAATAGAAAATTCTTGATAATAACACGCGTCAAGGCTTGGGGCAGTTAAGAATCGTGAAATGGAAGGAAGCTGAGGCTGCACAGAACTTCTCGTCATTGGGCCTCTCCCCAATCCTGACTCTCACTGCCTCGACATCCAAATGATCCACGTGCATGAGCATATACAAGGATAATATAATGCGGGACGACAGCATATCGGCCATCAGAAATGATCAAAAGGCCAAGGAGCCAACATAGCTGTCGATCATCACAGAGAGCGAAACAGACTGCCTCAACTCGATGAAATGAAGACGACCAAGAAAAGACAGAGCACCAGACCGGGATTGAAGTCTAGAAACTACACTTCACAACGAGGCGTGATCCAATCAAATGTTGGCAAACAATGACGACGGTCGAATCGTATCATTTGACGGAACAGGGGTCATCTCTATCTAAACATATGTTGTGCATATGCATCTGTCCATAACATATCTGCCAGATCATGCATAACACCTTTTTCATGCATGCAGGTACGATCAAAATGAAAATCTTCAGGAAAGTACAAGCACATCGCTTTCAACCTCACAAATGATCAGAGGGATGCCTTTTGCGGCATGGTACGTGGACGATATTAGTGGGAGATCCAGGATAAAAGACGACAAACAATCCCATAAAAAAAAAAAAAAATAAAAAAGAAGAAAAAAGACAAAAAACAACAAACCCTGGGAAGGGCTGAGATCCACGCGAACCACAAAAGATGGTGAGCACCCCTGGGAAGGGCTGATATCCACAAAAAGAAAAAAAGACAAAAAACAACAAATCCTGGGAAGGGCTGAGATCCACGCGAACCACAACAAGATGGTGAGCACCCCTGGGAAGGGCTGATATCCACAAAAAGAAAAAAGACAAAAAACAACAAACCCTGGGAAGGGCTGAGATCCACGCGAACCACAACAAGATGGTGAGCACCCCTGGGAAGGGCTGATATCCACAAAAAAGAAAAAAGGACAAAAAACAACAAACCCTGGGAAGGGCTGAGATCCACGCGAACCACAACAAGATGGTGAGCACCCCTGGGAAGGGCTGATATCCACAAAAAGAAAAAAGACAAAAAACAACAAACCCTGGGAAGGGCTGAGATCCACGCGAACCACAACAAGATGGTGAGCACCCCTGGGAAGGGCTGATATCCACAAAAAAGAAAAAAGACAAAAAAACAACAAACCCTGGGAAGGGCTGAGATCCACGCGAACCACAACAAGATGGTGAGCACCCCTGGGAAGGGCTGATATCCACAAAAGAAAAAAATACAAAAAACAACAAACCCTGGGAAGGGCTGAGATCCACGCGAACCACAACAAGATGGTGAGCACCCCTGGGAAGGGCTGATATCCACAAAAAGAAAAAAGACAAAAAACAACAAACCTTGGGAAGGGCTGAGATCCACGCGAACCACAACAGAGATGGTGAGCACCCCTGGGAAGGGGCTGATATCCACAAAAAAGAAAAAAGACAAAAAACAACAAAACCCTGGGAAGGGCTGAGATCCACGCGAACCACAACAAGATGGTGAGCACCCCTGGGAAGGGCTGATATCCACAAAAAGAAAAAAGACAAAAAACAACAAACCCTGGGAAGGGCTGAGATCCACGCGAACCACAACAAGATGGTGAGCACCCCTGGGAAGGGCTGATATCCACAAAAAAGAAAAAAGACAAAAAACAACAAACCCTGGGAAGGGCTGAGATCCACGCGAACCACAACAAGATGGTGAGCACCCCTGGGAAGGGCTGATATCCACAAAAAGAAAAAAAGACAAAAAACAACAAACCCTGGGAAGGGCTGAGATCCACGCGAACCACGACAAGATGGTGAGCACCCCTGGGAAGGGCTGATATCCACAAAAAGAAAAAAAGACAAAAAACAACAAACCCTGGGAAGGGCTGAGATCCACGCGAACCACGACAAGATGGTGAGCACCCCTGGGAAGGGCTGATATCCAGAAAAAGAAAAAGACAAAAAACAACAAACCCTGGGAAGGGCTGAGATCCAAGATAACCAACCGGCGACGATAACCGGGGGTTACGCGATGGGTGACCGGCGACGATACCCGGCCCCGACATGACGATCGACCGGCGACGATAACTGGCGATCACGAGAAGGATGACCGGCGACGATAACCGGCTTCGACAAGATAACTAACCGGCGACGATAACCGGGGGTTACGCGATGGGTGACCGGCGACGATACCCGGCCCCGAACGAGACGATAGATTGAAAGAGTGAACCCAACGACTAACAAACACGGTCAAGGGGTTGATACATTGACACTCTTACGAATGTCTTGCATGCATTGCATCTTATGTTGCATCATAAGCTATAGGTGTTGCATCATGTATGTATTGTCAATTCTTACACACTGTCATTCATGCATCGAGTGTCTATTCTTTATCCTGTTCATTTCATTTATCATTTCATAAACATGATAAAGAGGGGCAGCTGTAGACACCCAAATTTTGCGTTTCCTTCTACTAACCTTGACAGGAGGGCGAAATCGTCAATTGAACCGGCTTGCGGAAGCAAAGGAGCGGGCACAAGGGCGAGCGCCCGGTCCCGCTGCAATGATTTGGGCAGCCCAAGTCGACGTGACAGCATGACCGTCCGAGGCAGGCATTTCCGAATGAGGTGGCACGTCTCCCGGAAGTTCCCGGACTGCGGAATACGAGCCTGTCAGCGAAAACCGACGTTGCGGTACGAAAATCGAGGCGTGGCACGAAAATCGAGAAAGTCAAGCCCGCCAGCCGCGGATAGATCTGCGGCCAAGTGGGTGCGCCAGCACGAAAACCGGGAAATCAGCACTCAGCAGCTGAGTGCGATGGGAGGCGTGCCAGCTGGCCAGCCGCAGATCTATCTGCGGCCAGCCGCAGATAGATCTGCGGCTGGCTCTGGCCAGCCTATTTAAGGCAGCTTCGGCAGCATACAGGGGGTTCAGCAGTTTTGGGAAGAAGAAGGAAATTCCAGCAGCAAAAGAGCACGGAAATAGAGAGAAAATAGTGAGATTTTGCTACAAAAATAGGAGAGAAAGGAGAGAAAAAAGAGGGAATTCAATCCTTTTAATTTTGATTGTATCAAATATACTCCTTATCCTATTCAAATACACAAGTTCATATCCATTTGAGATCAATTGCAAGGTGAAAATTTCTATTTGTTCTAGCAATTCATGTCATATTGATTGGGTAAATTAGATGTAATTTTCATGTATCTTGTTAAACAATGAATTAGGGATTATGAGTGAAGTTTCCATCGGAATAAAACTCTTCCTAATAACCCGATGATATTCGTTCATTAATTCCTTTGTTTGTTTTAAGGTGTTATGTTTGGTATCATTTCCTTTAAATCGTTATTTTAGGATGTCTTGGTATTGTTAGATTATCCGGGTTGGTTTATTTTCTTGTAATATCCGATTGTTTGTGTGGTGGATACTTGGTTGTGAGCCTAGGAAAGCGACCCCGGGGTCCCGATCCGATGATGGACATATCTTGATGTAAGAAGTAGAGATGACGTAATTCTCATTGTAAATATGTAATCGTTGGGCCTTAAAACGACGCTAAGGCGAGAATCGTGCTTAAGGTCCCGAAATAGTGAAATTTGTGATTGTTGGCGTTCGGGGATATTTTGATGGCTTACATGCCCATGAATAGCCCGACGCGTGTTTATGCTCGATTTGAATTATGACACGAAATTGATTTCAAAGCTAAATGATAAGATTTTCATAAAATCAATCAAAGTAGGATATTAGAATCACGAGGTTAAAAATTTGAGAAACGTTAATGAAATGTCGATTCATATCTAACGAGAAAGCTAAAGAAAAATCGTTTTCCAAAACAACACACGAAATGATTTTATAAATAATTGACGTTTTATTAAATCTTTGTGCATAGGGTGAAAGAGATCCTAGAAATTGCCCATCATTTTATGAAAGCAACGTATAGATCTCGATTCCTATTTTGACGAAGGTTTAAAACTCTTGTTTTGTTAAAACGACACTTAACGAAAATCTCATAGTTTTGATAATTAAAATCAAACCTTTTCTCATAAAGCTTTCTCGTGTATGCCGAAAAGACATTCCGAAGCATTCTCAAAGTAAAACACGATTTTCCCTAAAATTCAAATGATTCTTTCATACAAACTCACCACAACATTCACATAAGCACACATACACACACACGCGCGCACACACACACACATTTCATGAATCAAAGGATAGGAGAAACATCAAGATTGCGGTAACCGTGTTTTACGGAAGTCGAGGGGTGCCTAACACCTTCCCCTCACTTAAACAAGCCCCCGAACTCTATGAATCTCGATTCGCAGACCAATTAATTCGGAGTCACACATGAGCCAGCGATTTATAAAAAAACGAAAACTCGGATGAGTTGGTACATCCATTTCAAATATACCAACTGGCGACTCTGGTTAATTGGCTCATCATAAAAACGATCTTTCAAAACCCCGTCGACCTCAATGCCGACCTTTTCCAAACGTCATCTAAACCAAAAGGCTAAAATTGGAAGAGACCAAAAAAAGAGAAGCAAAAAACCCGGCGTCGACAGAACAACTTTATGCAAAGTTTTCCAAGTGTGAATTCTGGTTGGAACGAGTCCAGTTCTTGGGTCATGTAATTGACAAGAATGGAATAGCGGTGGATCCAGCCAAGATAGAAGCGGTTGTGAATTGGGAACAACCAACAACTCCAACAGAAGTAAGAAGTTTTCTCGGTTTAGCAGGGTATTATCGGCGTTTTATACAAGATTTTTCAAAGATAGCAACCCCGCTAACCAATTTGACTCGAAAGACGGTAAAGTACGTCTGGACAGACAAATGTGAAGAAAGCTTCCAAGAGTTGAAGAAGCGGTTAAGTATGGCACCAGTGTTATCTTTACCAGATGATACAGGAGGTCTCGTTGTTTATAATGATGCATCACACAAGGGGTTAGGGTGTGTGTTAATGCAACATGGGAAAGTGATTGCATATGCATCAAGACAACTCAAAGATTATGAGAAGAGATATCCTACACATGATCTTGAGTTAGCCGCCGTAGTATTTGCCTTGAAAATTTGGAGGCATTATTTGTACGGGGAGAAGTGTGAGATATATACAGATCATAAGAGTCTGAAATATATTTTCACACAGAAGGAGTTAAATATGAGACAAAGGAGATGGCTAGAGTTGATAAAGGATTTCGATTGTGAGATCTTGTATCATCCAGGGAAAGCCAACGTCGTAGCAGACGCATTGAGTAGGAAGAACCAAGAGAAGTTAAATGTAATGACCAATAACAAAATATTGATAAAGGAGTTTGAGAAACTTGAGGTCGAGGTCAGAGTTTCAGTCAACTCTACCCAGAAGTTATTTGTCATGGAAACTAGTTCGACTTTATTGGACAGAGTCAAAGAACTACAGGAGACTGATGCGGAATGTCAGAAGTATAAGGCAGAAATGACTCATAAAAAGAATGTTAAGTTTAGAGTGGATAAAGATAGAGTACTGAGATACGAAAATAGAATTTGGGTACCTTCAGTACAAGAACTAAAAGACGAAATACTGAATGAAGCCCACAGTTCTAAATTCGTTGTACATCCAGGGAGTACAAAAATGTATAAAGACCTGAGCCAACATTTTTGGTGGTCTAACATGAAAAGAGAGATAGCGGAATGGGTAAGTAAATGTTTAACGTGTCAAAGGGTTAAAGCTGAACATCAGTAACCCAGTGGATTATTACAGCCCTTAGAAATTCCTGAGTGGAAATGGGAGCATATTACCATGGATTTCGTAATTGACCTTCCAACCACACAAAAGGGTCACAATGCCATTTGGGTAATTGTAGATCGTCTTACCAAATCAGCTCATTTCCTACCCATCAAAATCAACTTCAGTCTAGACCAGTTAGCCAGACTTTACATCAATGAAATCATTTCTAGACATGGAGTCCCTGTTTCTATAGTATTAGACAGAGATCCACGATTTACTTCAAATTTTTGGATAAGTCTTCAGAAAAATTTAGGAACTCAGTTGAGACTAAGTACAACATACCATCCACAAACTGACGGTCAGAGTGAGAGAACCATCCAGACATTGGAAGACATGTTGCGCTCTTGCATCATGGATTTCAAGGGAAGTTGGGAAGATCCATTACCTTTGGTAGAATTTGCATACAACAATAGTTACCATGCCAGCATAGGAATGCCACATTTTGAAGCCTTGTACGGAAGAAAATGTAGAACGCCTTTATGTTGGGATGAGGTCGGAGAGCGACAAATGTTAGGACCTGAAATAGTGCAACAAACCACGGAGGTAGTTCAAATTATACGGGGAAGATTACAAGCGTCACAAGATCGACAGAAGAAATATGCTGATCAACACAGGAAGTTACAAGATTTCGAAGTCGGTAGTCACGTGTTCTTAAAAGTATCTCCGTGGAAGGGAAAAATACGTTTCGGCAAGAAAGGCAAATTGAGTCCGAGATTTATTGGGCCATTTCAAATATTGAGGAGGATAGGTGAGGTAGCCTATGAGGTAGCCCTACCTCCTGAACTAGAACATATTCATAACGTGTTTCATGTGTCCGTGTTACGACCGTACAAACCTGATTATAAACACGTTATTGATTTCGAGCCCATTCAAATCGAGAAGGATTTATCGTATGAAGAAATTCCTATTGAAAT
Source organism: Aralia elata (assembly GCA_034770075.1). Classification (NCBI taxonomy): domain Eukaryota; kingdom Viridiplantae; phylum Streptophyta; class Magnoliopsida; order Apiales; family Araliaceae; genus Aralia; species Aralia elata. The sequence continues at coordinate 55,532,213 of CM068385.1, forward strand.
TGTGGATAGGAAAGAACAGCAATTGCGACATAAAAAGATACCTTCGGTTAAGGTTATCTGGAGAAATCAGAATATCGAGGAAGCTACGTGGGAGCTCGGGAGTAAAATGCGAGATAACTACCCACATTTATTTTCATAGACTGCACTGTAAATTTCGAGGACGAAATTCTTATTAGTGGGGGTGAATGTAATATTCCGAACCCTAATAAGATCTGCATATGTAAATTATGTGTTTAATAAATGAAATTTCATGATCTGACTTTGTATTATGTGATTGTGTATTTTATTAAACAATTAGGTCAAATAAAATTTTTTCGCCAAGCAGCTGTGTCGTGCTTAATCGGACAAAATGATTTGTCGTGCTTCTGGCGAATTCACCGAGAAGCGTTTCGGCAAATTATTTTTGTAAGCTGTTGTGTCGTGCTTGAAATTGACGAAGTGCTTTGTCGTGCTTCGACATTAATATAATATTATATTAAATGATAAAATTTTAAAATAAGTTAAATAGGGTTTAAAATGTTACACGGAAATAGAAACCCTAAGTTGAAAACCCTAATTGATAATAATTGTCAGAATTGATTAATTAAAACCCTAATTATTGTACAATAATCTTAATTAATATAATTAAGATTTAAATAATGAATCATAATGTTAATTATGAATCATTAAGATTAAACTAAACCCTAAACGAAAGATTAAAACCCTAATTGTAGGATTGAAAATCCTAAACCCTAATTAGAAACCCTAAGACCCTAATTTGATTCAAGAACCCTAAATTATGGAGTTATAAATCTTAATTGTGATATAATATCATAATTAGGGTATTACTAAACCTAAATTAACATCCTAATCATGATTAACAAAAATCTAGATATAATTAGTAAGTAAATAAAGCAAAAATAAAATCCTAGCCAATGAAAATGAAGCTAGGAGTGTGCAAGCTTGTGCTTGACACACTCCAGCACAAGTAGGTTAATTAGGCCAGATCATAAGCACCATAAGTTCCAAGCTTAGATATTTTTGGGAGCAAAGTTTGGAAATTAGTCTAGGAAACCCTAAATTCAAGTTGCTATAAGAAGAATGAGATGCTGAGCTTTAAACCTACGGAATTGTGAACCTATACACTTATATTACCAGCCTAAACAAGCCCTAGCAACCACAAGCTCAGAATCAGAAGCTAGAAATCAAATTTTAAAGAAAAAGGTGCACAAAACCCTAATTTATGTTTGAACTTCAAGCCTGCAAAATTTTTGTGTTTTAGATGTTTAGGAATCCTTGTTAATATGTTATTTAGTGATCTGGGCGGTTAAAACATGTTTACATAACATCTAGATATGAAAATCAAACCAAAAACTCAAACTGTTCTTGGCAGTCAAGAACAGTCTGACAGGCCTTTTTGTCAGAGCTTTTGATCGGCTTAAAATGTTTGTTTGATGTGTTTTAAAGCATGAATTAGTAGTATGTCATGTTAGCTTTAAGATCCAATTGGTATAATAGTTAAATTATCTCTAGGTTGAAAGTAATTAATGGTCAAAACCCATTGACCGACCATGGGGAACTGATTTCTGGGTAACCCAGAAATCGTATGAATGTCTGACAGTTTGACGTCAGAGTTTTGATCAACCCAGAAATGACCTAGATGACATAGTTTGTGTAGTTTATTGATGTAGAGTTGTTGTATGATATATGAACTACAATCTCGAATAATTAAAACACCTAAACAATCAATCAGTTGAACGAAATTAACAGTCAAACCACGTTGACCGTTATGACTGGATGAGTTTCTGGGTTACCCAGAAACTCAAAAACAGTCATGAACGGGGTAGTTTGACCATGCTTTTTAGATCATGATATGATATAGTTTGTGATGTAAATTAATATGTCGTTGTACACTGCCATGTTAGCTATAACAACAAACAAAAACCAAGAACAAACATCAAACGAGCTGCGATTAATTTGAGGTCAAATGTCCTTGTTGGACCTTGACCAACTGTTCTTCATTGAAGGACACCTTTAGCGACAGTCTTCAACCCAAACCCAGAAACCTAAGAAACTAAGCAGACCGTCGCTAAAGCCCTTTTGCGACGGATTTTTAATAAAAATAAAATAAAAATTAATTAAATAAATTATAAAATATAAAATAAATATTAAATAATTATTAATAATTAATAAATAAATCCGAAAATTCATTTTTAAATTATAAAAATTCATTTTTAATATTTTTATATATTTTGAAATATTATTTAATTTAATTAAAAAATAAATAATAATTATGATAAATCATTTAATAATTGTTTTAATTATTTAAATATTGATATTAAATTATTAAATAATTATACTAATTATTTAAAAATGATATTAAGGTAAATAAAATTATTATATATAATAATTAAATAAAATATTAAATATTTAAATATTATTAATGATAAATAAATCATTTAAATAATATATTAAGTATTTAAAAATTACTTTAAATGATAATTAAATCATTTAAATATCAAATTAAGTTTTGAAAAATTATTATAAGTAATAAATAAATTATTTTAATGATAAAATAAAGTCTAAAAATATTATTAATGATAAAATAAATCATTTAAATAATATTCTATCTTTCTAAAAATATTATAAATGATAAATAAATCATTTAAATAATATTTTAAGTATCTAAAAATATTCTAAATGACAAATAAATTATTTAAATAACATATTAAATGTTTTAAAATTATTCTAAATGATAATTAAATCATTTAAAAATATTTCTAAGCTTGTAAAATTATTTAAAAATACTTCCAAGCTTCTGAAAATTATTTAAAAATAATACCAAGTTTCTAAAAATGTTAGAAATAATAATTAAATTATTTAGACTAATAATTCGACTTCGAAATGAAGTTTTATCGAACAATCTATGTGTTTAACCATTAAGGACGCGACCGAGATACCGAATCAACGTCGAACCTTAATGAAACTTGTTTAGATTAGCGTGATACATGTTTATATACGTGCTAACGCTTATTATTGGTATACGTAGACTACGTGCGTTGACCGATTGTACTAAATTATAGTGAACTACGCAAAGGCAAGTGTCCTAACCTTACTCAACTTTGTTATATTTAAGCAAGTATTATACATCTTGCTATCAATTATTGTGAAGTTATTGCTTCTTGTTCAGCATAACTTAAGAAATGAATCATTATTCATATATTGTTTATTCGAGCGTAAATTGTTGTGTCAAACCAAATTGTTTGGTAAGACATCTTATACTGAGTAAATGGAAATGCCTTCATAGGAAGGCCAGTAAATGTCGATAATATATTGATCACAAATGGTAGGATGATATGCATACTCCTAGGATATTGGTGAGGCTGATCACCTACCAGATATCCAAAACTCAAATGGTTCTAAGTCATTAAAGACTGATAGAACTAAATGAAACATATGGTTCATGTACAGAACCCTCAGTATACATCATTGACATCTTTCAAATCAAACACATGGTGTTTATATATTCAAATGAACTTGCTGAGCATTTGTAGCTCATTCTTGCGCATATCTTCTTTTGCAGCTGTAAATGATATCCCTAGCACGTCTGGGACTGATAAGGGGAAAAGACATGCTTATTAAGTTTTATTTCTGTTGTTGAATACTTTAAGTCTTTTAAAGACTTGTTGTTGTAATAACTTAGTATAACGAATGATGTAACCGAACAAAATGTTATGTAATATATTATGATCCTTTATGTCATAGAATGCGTTATACTCTGATCTTTAAATTCTTTAGAATAGTTGTACTAAGTTAAATACAGTGTCTATATGAACTATACATCTGAATGAGGGTATCTAAATGATGTTGAGAGTCTTATAAGCTATGGGGTTACACTTAATGAGCGCCGGTAAGGTGCCATCTTTACCGGAATGCGCCTCTCAGTTCTATGGACAATCTTATCATTAATACTGTGAATGTTAGATAGATAGGGAATATTGATATGAAAGAGATATTCATAAGATATGAATCTATATATCTAAGTGAGGGTATCCAAACACAGACAACGTTCTGGCCGGAACTAGTACCTGTTATGGGATATTGTGAATCTTGGATAGATAGAAGTCATATTTTATTGAATATTTATAGATGTATAGTTTCACGTGAGCACCAGATCTGCTACAGGGGAGTGTAGAGATTTGGGGGCGTCACAATTTCAACATTAATCACAAAAAAACCTTTCAGTGAATAGTTACCGTACAATTCAATACTTTTACCATACAATGTCCCAATTAAATATAAGACATGGATTTACTGTCAAGTCTTATTTTATTTTATTTTATGTATTTCAATTCCCAAATGCACAACTCTAAATAATGCAAATTAGAAACTCCTTTCTAATTTCATTCTGCCTTAGCCAAGGACTACTGAGTTGTCATTTATCGAATCACATAGGACATTCACATCTTTTACTAGACGAGGTAGATTATTTGTTGATCATTCATCTATCTCCATATACAACTTATTATACCCAATCATACCCTTTGATATACCCTAAAGGTCTTAAGGGACGTGTCAAAGTATAACTTATCATACACAAGATACTATGATGATCTCAAATCCAAGGATCACTTGTACTACTATCACTAGAGAAATTCCTATTGACAGACGAGTAAAACTCCATTATGTATTCCTTAGCGAGCCACGTTCAGTGAACTTATTCTCCAATAAGCACCTACATACTTGCTTTAGTGTCTCCACACAAATGATTATGAGATCAATCATCCTCTTTCTAAGAGCAAGCAACGTATGTACTAATCTATCCGGATTCACTAATCCTTTTTTTAGTAATCCAATGATTAGGAACGATTTTAGTTTGTGAGCTATCCAGATTTTAGATCTCATTAGCATGATCACCATCATGATTCTAAAACCATTGCTCAAAACTATGGGTTTATCACATTTAATATAACAACACCATGTAGATAATATAAAATGCCTTTAACACTTTTATTAATAAATGAATAAGATTACAAAGTATATGCTACATCACATCAAATATGATTGGCTTGTGTGCATACTACTTTTAATCTCCCACTTGCACTAAAGTCAATCGCCATGGTATCTAATACCCATCTTCTCTAAGTGACGATCAAACTGCTGTTGTGTTAAAGCTTTAGTAAATGGATCTGCAATGTTGTCTTGAGAGACCACACGCTCCAAGGTGACATCTCCTCTTTCAATGATCTCTCTAATCAAATGAAACCGCCGTAACACGTGTTTGGATTTCTGATGAGACCTGGGTTCTTTAGCCTGTGCAACAGCTCTGGTATTGTCATAGAATAAAGGTAGGGCTCCTCTAATGCTAGGAACTACTCCAAGTTTAGTTATGAACTTTTTCATCTAAACAGCTTTCTTTGCAGCTTTACTTGCAGCTATGTACTCTGCCTCTATCACTGAATCAGCAATTGTTTGCTACTTGGAACTTTTCCAACTCAATGCGCCACCGTTTAAGGTAATTACATACACTGAAACGGATTTACTATCATCTTGGTCCGTTTGAAAACTTGAGTTTGTATAGCCCTCTAGTTTCAATTCAGACCCACCGTAGACAAGAAATACATCCTTAGTTCTTTTTAAGTACTTTAGGATGTTTTTCACTGCCTTCCAGTGCTCTTCTCCTGGATTCGACTGATATCTGCTTGTTACACTAAGTGCATGAGCGACATCCGGTCTAGTACATATCATACCATACATGATAGATCCTATTGCTGAAGTATAACGAATCTTACTCATACTGTCTCTCTCCTCAGGTGTCTTTGGGGCCTGTTTCTTGGAGCGATTTAGTCCATGGCTCATCGGCATGAGACCTCTCTTGGACTCTTCCATGCTAAACTTCTTTAGCACTGAGTCAATGTACTTTCCTTGGGTCAAGCTAAGCATCCTTTTAGATCTATCTCTATAGATCTTTATCCCCAAAATATAGGATGCCTCACCCAAGTCCTTCATGGAGAAGTTATTAGATAACCAAATTTTGATCGACTGTAGCATAGGAACATCATTCCCTATCTGTAATATATCATCAACATATAATACAAGGAATGAAACAGCGCTCACACTAACCTTCTTGTACACACAAGGTTCATCCTCATTTTTGATAAAATCAAACTTTTGGATTATCTCATCAAAACGGATGTTCCACCTTCGAGAAGCTTGTTTCAATCCATAAATGGATCGTTGTAGCTTACAAACTTGATTTGTTCTAACCGTTGAAACAAAACCCTCTGGCTGTATCATATATACATTTTCCTCAAGCTTTCCATTGAGGAAGGCCGTTTTCACGTCCATTTGCCAGATTTCGTAGTCATAATAAGTTGTAATTGCAAGTAAAATCTGAATGGACTTGAGCATAGCTACTGGTGAGAAGGTTTCATCATAGTCAACTCCTTGTCTTTATTTGAAACCTTTTGCAACCAGTCGGGCCTTATAGGTCTCTACCTTACCGTCCGCTGATGAGTAGGTTTTAACCTACGAGTTTGATACATCTTTGGCTTAATTCTTTACAGTCTTTAAGTGTTTTTAGTATCTTTTTATTTGTTTTCGTATTGCTTTTGTAGGTCGAGCCTGGCTACAGGTTAGAAGAAGAAAAAGTAGCTGGGTGCAGGGCAACCTCGCAGGGGCGAGAATTCAAGGGTTAATTTTCTCGCTGGGGCAAGGACTTTTGTGAAGAGTTTCTCGCCGGGGCGAGAATGCGGCTTGTGGAATTTTAAAGTTTGTCAGCATTCAGTTATTTTGGAAAGGTTGAAGTGAACAAGGATTATGTCTATCATTCTGATTGGGAGACTAAAGTAAGATATAAATAGGAGATAACACATTGGATAAAGAGGGATATATAACACAGAGATTGAGTTTTCAGAGCTGAGCAAGGAGATTAAAGATCAAGTCAAGCATCGTGAGGAATTCAGATTGGAGTGCTAGAGATTATATTGAGTTTTCTTTTAATCTGTTATCTCTGATTTGTAATTAATTATGATGATTTATTTTGGTATTCTAGTTTTTATTGTCAGTGTGAACTAAACCATTAGTTAAGGCTACGATTGAACCAGTTATCTTTCTGAATTAATTATCTATTTAATTCCAGTTATTCAATTGATGGGAGTTGTCTATCTTATTCTATACTTACTGATTAAATTGTTTGGTCGACAATTAGCATATTATTCTAGATGAATTCGGGAGATGCATTCTAGGGTTAGAACTGGATAAGATAACATGTATTCTTAATTATTTGTATGTGTTGAATAATTAGGATTGTGAAGTAAATAGGGATATCTCTTTACTGCATGTAACAATTGGAAATTGAAGCTTAATGAATTTAATCCTTTACTTTTGCATAGGAATATCGCAAAGTTAATTGGATTAAATAGATTTATTCGATAACTTGGAAAAGGGCTTATAAATACAATTGAATTTCTGTTAATAACTCCATTGAAGTGAATAATTGGAATGTATAGATAGATTGGTTTATGATATATAACTGGGGATATTGTAGTCTTAATCTTTTAAATCTGAATTTCAACCTTTGTGATAGTTGCTAGTGTTAGTGTTAATTTAATTAGTATCAATCAGAACTCAAATTGCAATTGTTTAATAGAATAGTCATAATCTAAATTGATAGTTGGAGATATAAAACATAGTAATTCCTGTGGGTTCGACACTCGTTCTTATCACTTTATTACATGTTGATCGTGTATACTTGCACGTAATTGTTGATTGTAAAATCGGGTAACAAGTTTTTGGCGTCGTTGCCGGGGATTATTTGTGTTTATAATTTTCAATTTCAGTTTAATTAAGTCTTTTCTAATTAAGCAAACTTATTTTTCTTTTGTTTCTGTTTCAGGTGACTTTTGATTCGTTTATGCAAACGCGATCAAAACAACCGGAACTTGTGCAGTGTGAGGATCATCTTGAGAAAAAGCTATGTCAGTTGAGAAAATTCTGTCAGGAAACAATTAAGAAAGAGAATACGGCTAACGAAGAACATAAATCATTGAGGGACTATGTTATGCCTAAGATAGACGAGATCAAATCGAGCATCACGAGACTAGTTATCACCGCTAATTCCTTCGAAATCAAGCCGGGAGCAATTCATATGCTTCAGAATGCAGTACAGTTTGGGGGATTAGCTAACGACGATCCGAATGAACACTTGGTTAGCTTTTTAGAGATTTGTGATACATTCAAATATCCCAATGTGTCAGATAATGCAGTGAGATTACGTCTGTTTCCGTTCACACTAAGAGATAAAGCAAAGAGTTGGTTGCATTCACTTCCGCCAGGATCCATCACAACTTGGGATGATCAAGCTGAGAAATTCCTAGCAAAATTCTTTCCGCCAGCTAAGTCGGCTAAGTTGAGAAACGAGATTTCTACATTTGGGCAACAACATGGAGAGTCACTATACGAGGCTTGGGAAAGGTTCAAGGAGTTATTAAGAAAATGTCCACATCATGGGCTATCTAAGTGGCTACAAGTTCAGACCTTCTACAATGGGTTGAATAATGACACTCGAACATGCATTGATGCTACTGCGGGAGGAGCACTTATGGATAAATATTTTGAGGAAGCTTTCACTTTGTTAGAGGCGATGGCTACAAATAACTATCAATGGCCGACTTCCAGAATGAATCAACAAAAGGTAGCTGGAGTATTGGAAGTAGATGCGGTCACGGCTCTAACAGCTCATATGGCAGCCATGTCTAAGAAGATTGAAGCTTTGGCAGAATCAAAAGTCCAACAAATAGCCTATGTGTGTGAGCTATGTGAAGGTGCACATCCGACGGAGTATTGTGCCATTAATCCGGAATCGGTACAGTATTTGGGGAGTTATAACAGACTGCAACAGCCATATCAGAATGCTTATAATCCGGGATGGAAGAATCATCCGGGTTTCTCTTGGAGCAATAACACTCAGACTCAAAATCCAGCTCCAAGATCACAGAATCCCCCAGGTTTTCAGAACCAAGCTCCACAACATGCAGAAAGAAAACCGAGTTTAGAAGAATCATTGGCAAGATTCATCACAGCGTCTGAGAAAAGAATGAATGATCAAGATAAGCTGTTAACTAAGATAGATTTGAATGTGAAAAGCCAGGCAGTGTCAATTAGGAACTTGGAAAATTAGCTGGGACAGTTGGCTCATGTCTTGAACAATCAACCACAAGGAGCACTTCCAAGCGATACAGAGATTAACCCAAGAACGGATGGAAAAGAACATTGTAAGGCTGTCACTTTAAGGAGTGGAAAAGAGTTGCCTGATACGGTTAAGGGAAATTCTAAACCAGAAACAGTTGTGGAGAATGAAGATGAGGAAACCCCGATGAAAAGTAAGGCGAACGAATCAGAAAAGGTGAAGGATACAGGTTCAGAGGCAAAGTCAAAGGAACTCAAGCCAGATAGTGTAGTGGATCCTGTACCATTCCCTCAAAGATTGCAGAAAGCTAAGTTAGATAAGCAATTTTCCAGATTCTTAGATGTTTTTAAGAAACTGCACATTAACATACCATTTGCAAAAGCCCTGGAACAGATGCCCAGTTATGCAAAGTTCATGAAGGAGGTTTTGTCAAAAAAGAGAAAATTGGGTGATTTCGAGACGGTGGCATTCACTACAAAAAACAGGTCATTGGCGACGACACCATGATCGACGGCACTATTCCCGTCGAAGAATGACCTCAATAGCGACGGTTTAGCCGTCGCCAATATTCGCCGTCGAGAATAGCCTTTTGTCGGGGAAAAATGGTGCGAAATTTTCGCGGGGGTGGGAAAGTTATTAGCGACGGCGAAAATTGTGTTTGGTCGACGGCAACGCCGTCAAGAATGAGTTATATGTTTTAAATCCCTAATCTCGACGACAACAACTCATTTTCCTCTCCCTCTCTTTTCCCTCACTCTGTACTCTGCAAGTATAATCGCGACCGCCTCCGGCCACGCACCACCGGAGACGCCATACCTCCGGCGACGCACCACCGGCGCCGACTCCCTCTACACTGGCCGGCATTACTTCCCTTCTTGTTCTTTATTCCTGATTTCCCCTAAAAAGGTATGATTTAATTTGTTATATTTTTATCTTTAATTGTGCTCAAAATTATTGAATTGAGACTGACTACATTTGGCTAACTCTAGATGGGTATACTATGAAAATTTGATATTCATCCTTTGCACGGCCTAATTTGGGTTCTGCTTAATTTAGATGCCATTTTTGAGCACCACATTGCATTCTATTAACCATGGTTTGAAAGTCTTTTTCTTTTTAACTGTTACCAAATTTACATTTTATCCACAATTGTTCTTCAGAGTTTTGTTGATAAATAATGTTCATTTATTGGTAGCAAACATGGATTGATTAGTGTAATCATTCATGCTTGTTCTGATCTGGGTTGGTTAGTATTAACATATCTGAGATTTTTTTCCGCTTAATATTGTTTTACATAATTATATCCACATTTAGCATTCTTGGCACATTAAACTGGTTCATAAGGACTGACTCATGTATTTTTTTTCCTTCTCTTAATAATATAGCTGGTAACATTAAAATTTAATGTTGGCTTTCCATGCCAAGAAAAGAGAAATGTAAAAGATTGAATGATTTATGAATTCTATTATTGCAACATGCTCATTAAATTATTACCATACAAGAAGAAAAGGAAAAATGATCATTAGATTCTCAATTTCTTAGAGTTGTGATGAAGAGTGATTCCAAAAGAGTTATTGATCGTCTTGTTTTGGAACAGAATAGAGGGATAATTCTTATTTTGATTATCTTTTAGTTGATTGCTTCAATCTCAGAACAGAGGGATAATTCAGCTTAGCTTCCTAAAGTTCTTAGCAAAATTTAGAAAGCACCTAGAAATCCACCCTTTCTAGGGTCACTCACTACAACAAGTGCCCCTAACTTTGAACCCTCTTAACTCATGAACAACAAATTGGCAAATTATCCCACCAGCAAGACTTTGTAGGATACTCGTAAAAGTATTTGTGTTATGACCTTTTGAGAGGACATATAGTGAATTAATATTGACTCAATGATACTCTTGTGAGCTGTGATAGTAATCTTGAGACTTGATTCCGGCTTGAGTTGAGCAGGATTATTATAAGAGGTATCAAACCAGTTACAAATTGAAATATGTGAAATATAAATTTAAACCAGTTACGAATTGAAATATGTGAAATATTAATTTCTTTATTTTTTAAAAAAAATTAACATATTTATTTTAAGTAATGATCCCATATCTACAGAAGATATGGGCGGTCAGGAGTCTTGGAATTTTATGATTCTATTCGATTGCATTTGCATATTTTCCATATAGTTTAGGAAGCTTAGAAACCCGTTCGAGATTCACTTAATAGAAGTGAATCTCGAATAGTCCCCATTTTGGGACTGTTTCTGAATGTTTCGATCTCACTTAGGTCGGTGTTAACGGCTTGAGGACGTCTTTATATTTTGAGAATTTTCGGTAAATGTCTCTTCATGTTCTTCGGGTGCATATTTAGGCTACGACGCGGTAGTCTATTTCGTGTACTTGAAGACCATGGGGAGGTGCTGCCGAAATTTCTTAAAATATAAAGATGTGTCAATGTTGTTAGCATCAGGTGGGGTGACGCATTCGGGAATGGGATAGAAGCCTAACCGGTTTGAGTGGAGATAAAGATTGGAACTTCATATGTATGTATAGAAATTAACCATCCTGTTTGTGTTTTGTTTTTCCTCATATATAGCACCTTGTAGTGTATAGACCAAGATGTCTGTTGATCGAAGTTGGATGGAACGTAGGGTCGCCACTGATAAGAGTGGGCTTAGCTCTGAGTACCGTACTGGGGTTGAAGAGTTTCTCAATTTTGCATTTGAGCAAGTTAGCGGCGATGAGATTAGATGTCCTTGTAAGAGGTGTGTGAATGAAGTGTGGAAGGAAATGAGTGATGTCATGTGTGACCTATTTGCATATGGGTTCAAGCAGGGTTATAGTACATGGATATATCATGGGGAAACCTGGTTAAATATACATGAATCTGTGCCAGAATCCAGAGGTGACGAAACCTTTGACTGTAGTAACATGATAGTCGAAGCTGCTGGTTCATTCTTCCAGTGGAATACTCACAGGGATGACAGAAACATTGAGCAAGAGCCGAATGACGGGGCTAGGGGTTTCTATCAGTTATTGCACGAATCAGCGACGCCACTATATGACGGACACGAAAAGCACACCGTCTTATCTACAGTGACTAAGCTTTTACATTTCAAGAACGAGCATGACTGCAGTGAGAGGGGTTTTAACGAACTGCTCAACATTGTGCAGGAGTTCTTACCGGCTGGCAATAAGTTACCAGAATCGTACTACGAAGTGAAGAAACCAGTCAAAAGACTCAATCTAGGGTATGAGAAGATTGATGCTTGTGAGAATGACTGTATGTTATATTACGGTGATGACAATAAATATAAGAGGATATGTGATATCTGCGGTACAAGTAGATACTATGAACAACACAAGAAAAAGGGAAAAGACATGCCCAGAAAGATCTTACGTTACTTTCCAATTACACCGAGGCTTCAGCGATTGTTCATATCAACACATACCGCCAAGTATATGAGGTGGCACTCAACACGGGAAATAGTCGAGGGTCAATTGACGCACCCGGTAGATGGGCTTGAGTGGAAAAATTTTGACAAAAAGCACCTCTCATTTGCTAAAGAGGTTCGGAATGTTAGGCTTGGACTTGCTACGGATGGCTTTAATCCATTTAATGGATCTTACACCAAGCCTTACTCAACCTGGCCAGTGATTATTGTTGTGTATAACCTCCCACCTTCGATGTGTATGAAAGATCCTTATATGTTCATGCCTTTACTGATTCCGGGTGATAAGAGTCCAAGTAAAGACATCAATGTCTACCTCAGGCCATTAGTAGATGAGTTGAAGATGTTGTGGGATACAGGGGTTCAACTTTATGACGTATCTCTTAAAGAGAACTTTGACATGAGGGCAACTTTACTGTGGACTATAAATGACTTTCCGGCGTTGGGAATGATCAGTGGATGGTCGACCCACGGGAGCTTGTCATGTCCCGTGTGCATGGGGTCAGTTAAAGCTATGCGGCTCAAACATGGGGGGAAATTTAGTTTCTTTGCAACTTCTAAACAGTTTTTGCCGATTGAACATCATTATCGAAGAATGACTAGACAATTCAATCGGAAATCAAAGAAACGTCAAGTACCTGGCCGTCTTTCTGGCACATCAGTGTTGAGCTGGATTAATAGCTTGAATTTTCCACCTCCAGGGAAGAATCATAGATTAGAGCGAGCTCATGGGTATGGTAAGCTTCACAACTGGACACATCGTTGTATGTTCTTTGAGTTGTCGTATTGGGTTACACTCTGCATTCGTCATTGTCTAGATCCGATGCATACCGAAAAGAATGTATTTGATAATATTTTTTATACAGTGCTAAATGCCAGTGGTAGAACAAAGGACAACAACAAGTCGAGGCTTGATTTGGCAGAAATGAACATGAGGGAACATTTGTGGTTGTATGAGGAGGGTGGTAAGACAATTATGCCTAAAGCTGATTATACTTTGACCATGGAACAATTGATATTGATATGTAATTGGATTAGTGGTCTGAAGCTTCCAGATGGATATTCTTCAAATATAGCAAGGTGTTGTAAAGTCGAAGAGCTGAAGTTTCGGGGTCTAAAAAGTCATGATTGTCATGTATTCATGCAGAAGTTGATCCCCGTGGCATTTATCGACTTGTTGCCGAAACGTGTGGTAGAATCACTGACAGAGTTTTCTAACTTCTTTAGAGATCTATGCTTGACGGAGCTCCAATTCAAAGACACAGATAAAATGGAGAGGCAGATAGTGGAAATACTATGCAAGTTAGAAATGATCTTCCCTCCATCATTTTTTGATTCAATGGAGCATTTGCTTATTCACCTTCCATACGAAGCCAAGTTTGGTGGTCCCGTGCAATATAGATGGATGTATCCATTTGAGAGGTAGTTACATTACTGTGTTTTTACACATTGTTAAAACATTGCAAACCTGCATGATCAATGTATACGTGCATTAATAACATATAGGTATATGTGTCGTCTAAAGCAAAAGGTGAAAAATAGAGCCCGTGTAGAGGGTTCAATTGCTGAAAGTTATGTCATGGAGGAGCTTGTTAATTTTTGCTCGTTGTACTTTGAGCCGAATGTTCAGACAAGACACAATCGCTTACGCCGGAACGAGGCTGTTGCACCTGAGCTGAACACGGAAGATTTAACGGCCTTTAGTCATCCGGTACAACCATTCGGCGGGAAAAAAAGGCGATCCTTGACTGATAGTGAGTATGCAGCTGCCACATTGTATGCACTTGTAAACATGAATGAAGTTGTGCCATACATTAAGTAAGTACCGACTACTATGTCGTTTGTACCTGTTAAAAGTTCTTTGCATAATAATGTCGTATATAATTGTACTGCAGTCAATATGATGCTGAGATACGTGAAGCGAATCCGAGTATATCGGACGGGGAATTAGAAAATTTGAGGAATAAAGAATTTGTGCAATGGTTTAAAGATGTAGTAAGTATCATAAATTGATTTCTAAATGCATTTACCCTCATGAATGTGTCTTATGGCCTAATTAATTTTATAATATGTTGTGTTCCGGTTCTTTAGGTCCTCACAGATGATAAAGCTGACATCCGGCTTAGGCTTATAGCCGACAGCCCTGAAAGATCTGTAGATACTTATACATGCTGCATTGTCAACGGTTACAGATTTAAGTGTTGCGATATTGGGGAATTCACTTCATCTGATTCTGGAGTTGTGGTTAAAGGTAGCTGCTACGATAATCTTTGGGATGACTGGTATGGACGACTGCTAGAAGTAGTCGTTCTCAAATATTGGGATCAAAAAGCGTTAGTTTACTTCAATTGTCATTGGTTTGATGTTGAAAATGGAGTTAGAGTTGATAAAAATTCAGGACTGGTGACAGTAAATGTTAAGTCAAAACTAAACTCAAACGAGCCATTTATTTTAGCAAGTCAAGCAACGCAGGTATACTACGCACGTGGTGTTAAGAATCCAGCAAGCTCATGGTATACTGTTATAACCACCAAAGCTCGTGGTTTTCAAGGCACATCTCCTCGTCCAGACGATGAACCTTTATAAGTTGAGTCTACTAGTGTCACACTTACTGATGTGAATGTTATTAGTGAGTCTAGTGAAGATGAAGATGATGTCGTCGCTGTGGAAAGTGGAGACGATGTTGTTGATGATGAAGATATACATGAAGAGATCGTTGAGGATGACGAGGATGGTGATGACAGCGAGAATGAAGAGCTACTGCGCGAAGATGACGATTCTGATATTGATGGATTTGATGATATAAATGATTAGGAGTATGTACTACTTATGTCTATTTACTTGTACCTATATGTAACATATTCGATTCTATTAATTAAGTTGGAAAATTATTATGATTACAAATGTTGTATAATATTTTGTTTTCCTATTTACAGTTACATACATATGGCTCGTACACCACACGGCGATCGTGGTGGGCGAGCTGGTAGTACAGGCCATGGGGGCCGTGGAGGTAGAGGGAGTGATGATCAGCCCGGATCTTCAGGTATAATTACATCTTAAGTTCTTTTACGTCTTACTTTTTTCTTATATAGTATTTGTTAGGTTTGTATATAGCGCGAACATGTAATCAAATTACATAAATAGAGCGGAAGCGCGATAAAACGGATTTTAAAATTTTATACAAACCATCACCATGATCGATCAATGTGCTCAATTAACGATATAAACGAAAGAGAAAGAGAATAAGAATTATACCCTCGTAGAACAAAGCTTCCTCGGGTACAAGTTCAACTCCTAGTCCTTCGTGTTCTCCTCGAATGCTACGGTGTGATTCCTTCCTTTGATCAACGTTAGCCACCCAAGTGTTTGGCCTCTAGAGGTGATCCACCAAGGAAGAACAAGTATTCAAGAAGTTGGGTATTTGGCAAAACCCTAGTTTCTATCTCTATAGAAATTGTAAGTACTCTCCACAATCTAATGCAAGAGTGTGTAACCCTAATCTATGATAAGACCCCTCTTATTTATAGATGTAGGAATAACCCTTCCCTAAACAATTTAGGATTAGGGTTTGTATTATAATTAAACTCCTTTAATTAATAATGCTCCTAATCTAATTAGGAATTCATGGGAGAGTACTTCTATTAATTAATTCCCAATCCCTATTAGGAATTAAATAATAGTAATAGTAATAATAATAATAAGACTCCTCTTATTAATTTATATTTAATATTTCCAAAATATTAAATAATAAATATTAAGCTATTTAATTTATTCTATCTCCATAGATTAAATTAAATACACTTAACTTATTATTACCATTATGCCATTTACTTCTTAAATAAATATTTTCCTTTTGCGGTGTGACCCTTTAGGTTCTCCATATTAAACCGGTTGTGAATAAATCAATTAGAACAATTCTAATCTTATTTAAATAAATAAATTAAACTATTTAATTCATTTAAATAAATAATATTTATTCTACAATAAGGGTAAGCCCCCTTAGCGATCAACGACTTTCCAGATAATATAGATTTCAACATTAATCACAAAAGAACCTTTGAGTAAATAGTTACCGTACAATTCAATCCTTCTACCATACAATGTCCCAATTAAATATAAGACATGGACTTACTGTCAGGTCTTATTTTATTTAATTATATGTATTTCGACTCCCAAATGCACAACTCTAAATAATGCAAATTAGAAACTCCTTTCTAATTTCATTCTGCCTTGGCCAAGGACTACTGAGTTATCATTTATCGAATCACATAGGACATTCACATCTTTTACTAGACGAGGTAGATTCTTTGTTGATCATTCACCTATCTTCATGTACAACTAATTATACCCAATCATACCCTTTGATATACCCACAAGGTCTTAAGGGACATGTCAAAGTATAACTCATCATACACAAGATACTATGATGATCTCAAGTCCAAGGATCACTTGTACTACTATCACTATAGGAATTCCTATTGACAGGCGAGTAAAAACTCCATTAGGTATTCCTTAGCGAGTCACGTTCAGTGAACTTATTCTCTAATAAGCACCTACATACTTGCTTTAGTGTCTCCACACAAATGATTATGAGATCAATCATCCTCTTCCTAAGAGCAAGCAACGTATGTACTAATCTATCCGGATTCACTAATCCCCAATTTAGTAATCCAACGATTAGGAACAATTTTAGTTTGTGAGCTATCTTGAAGTTAGATCTCATTAGCATGATCACCATCATGATTCTAAAAGCATTGCTCAAAACTATGGGTTTATCACATTTAATATAACAGCACTATGTAGATAATGTAAAATGCCTTTTAAGAAAATCAATTCTTTTATTAATAAATGAATAAGATTACAAAGTATATGCTACATCATATCAAATATGATCGGCTTGTGTGCATACTACTTTCAATCTCCCACTTGCACTAAAGCCAATCGCCTTGGTATCTAATACCCATCTTCTCTAAGTGACGATCAAACTGCTGTTGTGTTAAAGCTTTAGTAAATGGATCTGCAATGTTGTCTTGAGAGTCCACACGCTCCAGGGTGACATCTCCTCTTTCAATGATCTCTCTAATCAAATGAAACCGCCGCAACACGTGTTTGGATTTCTGATGAGACCTGGGTTCCTTAGCCTGCGCAACAGCTCCATTGTTGTCATAGAATAAAGGTACGACTCCTCTAATGCTAGGAACCACTCCAAGTTCAGTTATGAACTTCTTCATCCAAATAGCTTCCTTTGCAGCTTCACTTGCAGCTATATACTCTGCCTCTGTCACTGAATCATCAACTGTTTGCTGCTTGGAACTCTTCCAACTCACCGCGCCACCGTTTAAGGTAAACACATACCCCGAAACGGATTTACTGTCATCTTGGTCCGTTTGAAAACTTGAGTCTGTATAGCCCTCTAGTTTCAATTCAGACCCACCGTAGACAAGAAATACATCCTTAGTTCTTCTCAAGTACTTTAGGATGTTTTTCACAGCCTTCCAATGCTCTTCTCCTAGATTCGACTGATATCTGCTCGTCACACTAAGTGCATGAGCGACATCTGGTCTAGTACATATCATACCGTACATGATAGATCCTATTGCGGAAGCATAATGAATCTTACTCATCCGGTCTCTCTCCTCAGGTGTCTTTGGGGCCTGTTTCTTGGAGAGATGTATTCCATGGCTCATCGGCATGAGACCTCTCTTGGAATCTTCCATGCTAAACCTCTTTAGCATCGAGTCAATGTACTTTCCTTGGGTCAAACCCAACATCCTTTTAGATCTATCTCTATAGATCTTTATCCCCAAAATATAGGATGCCTCACCCAAGTCCTTCATGGAGAAGTGTTTAGATAACCAAATTTTGATCGACTGTAGCATAGGAACATCATTCCCTATCAGTAATATATCATCAACATATAATACAAGGAATGATATACCGCTCCCACTAACCTTCTTGTACACACATGGTTCATCCTCGTTCTTGATAAAATCAAACCTTTTGATTATCTCATCAAAACGGATGTTCCACCTTCGAGAAGCTTGCTTCAATCCATAAATGGATCGTTGTAGCTTACAGACTTGGTTTGTTCCAACCATTGAAACAAAACCCTCTGGCTGTATCATATATACATTCTCCTCAAGCTCTCCATTGAGGAAGGCCGTTTTCACGTCCATTTGCCAGATCTCGTAGTCATAATAAGCTGCAATTGCAAGCAAAATCCGAATGGACTTGAGCATAGCTACTGGTGAGAAGGTTTCATCATAGTCAACTCCTTGTCTTTGTTTGAAACCTTTTGCAACCAGTCGGGCCTTATAGGTCTCTACCTTGCCATCTGCTCCAGTCTTTCTCTTAAAGACCCATTTACACCCAATAGGCTTAATGCCCTCAGGTGGTGAAACCAAAGTCCATACTTGGTTTTCATACATGGAATCCATCTCGGATTTCATGGCTTCTAGCCATTTCTCTGAGTCTTCACTACTCATAGCCTCTTCGTAAGTCAATGGATCATCATCACCTATGATGCGTACCTCATCATCATCCTCTATAATGAATCCATACCTCTCAGGTATCTTCGGTACTCTTCCAGATTTACGAATAGGTTGTGATACAGTAGGTTCTTCTACTTGGTCAGGTACATGACTTTGATCCGTAGTATTTTGTGGTTCTTGAACTTCTTCAAGATATATCTTACTCCCACTGACCCCTTCAAGGATAAACTCTTTTTCCAAGAAGGCAGCGTGTTTCGCAACAAACACCTTTTGATCAGTAGGATGATAGAAATAATACCCTGATATTTCTTTAGGGTATCCTACAAATCTACACTTGTCGGATCTAGTCTTCAGCTTATCATGCTCAAACCTTTTGACATAAGCTGGACAACCCCAAGTCTTAACATGCTTAAGATTTGGTTTCCTCCCTGTCCATATCTCATATGGAGTCTTTGGGACGGATTTGGTAGGTACCTTGTTAAGTAGGTATGCAGCCGATTCTAGGGCATAACCCCAGAAGGATATTGGAAGGTCGGTAAAACTCATCATGGAACGAACCATGTCCAACAATGTTCGATTTCTCCTTTCAGATACACCATTCAACTGTGGCGTCCCTGGTGGAGTCCATTGTGAGATTATACCATTTTCTTTGAGACAATTGAGAAACTCACTGGTTAAGTATTCCCCTCCTCGATCCGATCGAAGAATTTTAATACTTTTACCAGTTTGTTTCTCTACTTCACTTCTGAATTCTTTGAACTTTTCAAACGATTCAGATTTGTATTTCATTAAATACACATATCCAAATCTAGAATGATCATCAGTGAAAGTAATAAAATAAGAATACCCTCCTCGTGCATTCGTTGTCATAGGTCCACAAACGTCTGTGTGTACCAACGCTAACAACTCTGTAACTCTTTCTCCTTTTCCACTAAAAGGGGATTTAGTCATCTTACCCATGAGACAAGATTCACAAGTTGGATATGATTCGTAATCAGATAGCTCTAAAAGTCCATCTTTATGCAACTTGGATAATCTTGTTTCATTGATATGACCGAGTCTACAGTGCCACATAAAGGTATAATTAACATCATCCCTTTTTCTTTTCTTAGTTTGTCCAATTTGAAGTATATTTTCATGCAAGTCAAGTATGTAAAGTCCATTCAGTAAATTGCCAACACCATATAAAACATTTTTATTATAAATAGAACAACTGTTGTTCTTTATTATAATATCAAAACCATCCATATCCAATACAGAAATTGAAATAATGTTTCTAATGAGTGTTGAAACATAATAACAATTATTTAAACTAATGAACTTGCCCGAAGGCAGTGCTAAACAATAAGTCCCTACAGCCAATGCAGCAACCTTTGCTCCATTTCCAACTCGTAGGACGACTTCATCCTTGTTCAGCTTCCTACTTCTGCTTAGTCCCTGCATATTATTACATATGTGAGAACTACAGCCGGTATCCTATACCCAAGTAGAATTTTGACTTTCAGAAAAATTAATTTCAATCATGAACAAACCTAGATCGGAAGTCGAAGCTTCTCCAAGCTTCTTTTGGCCCGCAAGATACTCCTTGCAGTTCCTCTTCCAATGTCCCGGCTTGTTGCAATGGTAGCAAATTCCTTTGCTATCTGGATCAGGTTTCTTTTTATCCTTTCCCTTCGCCTTCCCCTTAGCCTTCTTGTTTTTCTTCTTTTCAGAAGATACCTTGGGCCTCTTCCTTTTCTTGGAAGAATCATCCACTAGTAAGACTTGGTTCTTGTTGGATGAGAAGTGACCTTCAGTAGTTTTCAGCATGTTAAGTAACTCAGGCAAGCTGACGTCCAACTTATTCATGTGAAAATTCACAACAAATTGTGAGAAGGTGTCCGGGAGTGACTGCAAGATCAAATCTTGACTTAACTCCCCATCCATCACGAACCCAAGTTGTCCAAGTTGTTCAATCAGATTGATCATCTTAAGGACATGAGTCTCAACAGCAGTGCCCTCGGTCATACGAGATCGGAAGAGCTCCTTAGATATCTGATATCTAGCAGTCCTACTTTGCTCACCATACAACTCTTTGAGGTGCAGCAATATAGTAGGAGCATCCATAGTTTCATGCTGACGCTGAAGCTCGTTACTCATGGATGCGAGCATGATGCATTGAGCCAAGATTGCATCATCTTGCCACTTTCTAAAAGTAGCAATCTCTTCCTCAGAGGCTGTTTCTGCAACACTTGCAGGGACTGGCGAATTTAGGACATAAGAAATCTTTTCAGCAGTGAGAACAATTCTCAGATTCCTTAACCAGTCCGTGTAATTCGGTCCGGTCAGTTTGTTAGCATCAAGTATGCTACGCAGTGATAGTGAGTTTGACATTTTTAAATTCTGCATGTGAAATAGACAACATTTTAGCATACATTCATTTAATTAATTACCAAAATAAATTAGGTCTTTATTTTAAATTGGTATCTCCCACTATTTTCATTAAACTATATTACCCTCAATATATATAGTTCGGAAAATCTAATTAAAGGTTTGCTAGTGAGAATAAGGATCCCATTTCAAATGTATATAGCCTTGTGGTGACACAACAAACGATATATAAATAAATAGGTAGACAACTATTGTCAATTACATCACTATGTAACTCCTTGTATTTTGCCTCTTAGATTATTTTGATCAAGTGGTGACACATCCGAATCAAAATTATCCAAGTTAAGTCCAACCTAGCACTTCCATATATTCGAAAGAAAAACACTGTCCTTGTGGTGACACAACAAAACAGCATCGTTCAGTCTATGTATAAGCATCAAATGTGATAATGCAACATCTTAAATATTTAATACTTGCCTTGTGGTGACACAACAAACTCATATTAAATATTTAATACTCTATTGCGTTACCATGCTAGAAGGCGACGTTCGATATTCAAAATATCTTTGAACGCTTAGGACTTAATATAATTCCTTTGAGGGGTTTATTATTATTAGTCTCATCTTGTTTAGCGCGCATGCACATATATATATAAAATACGCGTCATATTATTTTACATGCGAAGCATGTTGGATAATATATAATATATATATAATAATCATGCACATATAGAATACTATATTCTACCCGGATTGATTATGGACTTTTATTCTAGTTTGATTCACTAGAGCCACCAAGTGAACCAAAAGGTCAAACCTAGGGTGCAAGAATAAATTTAAATATAAACTATTACATTTAAAACCCGGGCTCCAATACAAACGGGTCTTCAAGCGCTCCTTGCTCCTTTGTCTCCAATTCTTCAAAAAATTAATTCTAACTAGTCCTATTACATAAACTATTTACAACAAATAGAAACCTTGATCAGCAGTCAAGGGGAAGTACATAGGAGGGAGATAGAATTTACATTAAGAAAAATTAGAGAAGACGAGGTACGCAGACCCCATTTATAAAAACCCATACATTCAAGCATCCACTAAAATAAATCCAATCACACATTGGTCAACAGTCCATAATCAATCCCTATTTATTATCATACATATCTCTATATGTATCAATAAATAACATTCATCCCATGAATAATAAAACCATTCCATATATGCATCGATATCAATTAATGGGCAAAAGTTTTGCTAATATTTAGTTTTTGAAACAAAATAAACTCTTTTATTTTAATCAAAAACCAAATCCAAATTAAACTCCTTTAATTTTAGCAATCTGAAATCCTATTCCAGATAAAATAAACTCTTTATTTTAAACTTATATCAATTAAATAAACCATTTATTTTAATTGAGAAAAACAAAAAAAAAATAAAAATTTCAAAGTCTGGACACCGGCGCGGCCGCGCTCCATTTTGAACTAGGAGCGGCGCGGCCGCGCTGCACCCCAGGAAACGTTTTCTGGGTTAGGGCGCGACCGCGCTCCAGAATGAACTGGAAGCGGTGCGGCCGCGCCGCGATGCAGAATCAGAAAAATTTTTCTTGCCCAAAAAATTCGAACGTTTCGCATATCAATTCATACATGGAATCATCAAGATCGATAATTAGCACATGATTAGGCTCTGATACCACTGTTAGGTTTGTATATAGCGCCAACATGTAATCAAATTACATAAATAGAGCGGAAGCGTGATAAAACGGATTTTAAAATTTTATACAAACCATCACCATGATCGATCAATGTGCTCAATTAACGATATAAACGAAAGAGAAAGAGAATAAGAATTATACCCTCGTAGAACAAAGCTTCCTCGGGTACAAGTTCAACTCCTAGTCCTTCGTGTTCTCCTCGAATGCTACGGTGTGATTCCTTCCTTTGATCAACGTTAGCCACCCAAGTGTTTGGCCTCTAGAGGTGATCCACCAAGGAAGAACAAGTATTCAAGAAGTTGGGTATTTGGCAAAAACCCTAGTTTCTATCTCTATAGAAATTATAAGTACTCTCCACAATCTAATGCAAGAGTGTGTAACCCTAATCTATGATAAGACTCCTCTTATTTATAGATGTAGGAATAACCCTTCCCTAAACTATTTAGGATTAGGGTTTTGTATTATAATTAAACTCCTTTAATTAATAATGCTCCTAATCTAATTAGGAATTCATGGGAGAGTACTTCTATTAATTAATTCCCAATCCCTATTAGGAATTAAATAATAGTAATAGTAATAATAATAATAAGACTCCTCTTATTAATTTATATTTAATATTTCTAAAATATTAAATAATAAATATTAAGCTATTTAATTTATTCTATCTCCATAGATTAAATTAAATACACTTAACTTATTATTACCATTATGTCATTTACTTCTTAAATAAATATTTTCCTTTTGCGGTGTGACCCTTTAGGTTCTCCATATTAAACCAGTTGTGAATAAATCAATTAAAACAATTCTAATCTTATTTAAATAAATAAATTAAACTATTTAATTCATTTAAATAAATAATATTTATTGTACAATAAGGGTAAGCCCCCTTAGCGATCAACGACTTTCCAGATAATATAGATTTCAACATTAATCACAAAAGAACCTTTGAGTAAATAGTTACCGTACAATTCAATCCTTCTACCATACAATGTCCCAATTAAATATAAGACATGGACTTACTGTCAAGTCTTATTTTATTTAATTATATGTATTTCGATTCCCAAATGCACAACTCTAAATAATGCAAATTAGAAACTCCTTTCTAATTTCATTCTGCCTTGGCCAAGGACTACTGAGTTATCATTTATCGAATCACATAGGACATTCACATCTTTTACTAGACGAGGTAGATTCTTTGTTGATCATTCACCTATCTTCATGTACAACTAATTATACCCAATCATACCCTTTGATATACCCACAAGGTCTTAAGGGACATGTCAAAGTATAACTCAACATACACAAGATACTATGATGATCTCAAGTCCAAGGATCACTTGTACTACTATCACTATAGGAATTCCTATTGACAGGCGAGTAAAACTCCATTAGGTATTCCTTAGTGAGTCACGTTCAGTGAACTTATTCTCTAATAAGCACCTACATACTTGCTTTAGTGTCTCCACACAAATGATTATGAGATCAATCATCCTCTTCCTAAGAGCAAGCAACGTATGTACTAATCTATCCGGATTCACTAATCCCCAATTTAGTAATCCAACGATTAGGAACAATTTTAGTTTGTGAGCTATCTTGAATTTAGATCTCAATAGCATGATCACCATCATGATTCTAAAAGCATTGCTCAAAACTATGGGTTTATCACATTTAATATAACAGCACTATGTAGATAATGTAAAATGCCTTTTAAGAAAATCAATTCTTTTATTAATAAATGAATAAGATTACAAAGTATATGCTACATCATATCAAATATGATTGGCTTGTGTGCATACTACTTTCAGTATTGTCATGATATTCATTTATATAAAAAAGAACACATATTGCACTACATATAGGTGCGCGTCCTAGGCCTCCGCGGGGACTAGCACGTGGCTTGCTAGGGAATCCCCCCAGACGCCTCATATATGTCGTGTCGGGACTAACAGGTAATTTCATTATATGTTTATATCATTTTACATTTGTTTTACATAAAATCCTGCATGTATATATACTTTAGCATTTACAAATGTATTAATTTTAATTGTAGTATCCTTGACACGACGCCAAGGAACACGTTGCTTGGGATCGTGCGCAATCGATTCTCAAGCGCGTGGATGAGGTGGGCAGATGTGGATGACCTCACACATCAGCTGATTATCGATGAGTTTCGGGTAAAATGTCATTACATTACATTTGCTTGTTTTTTTATATATTTCTCGGTTTATGTTGTATACTAAGCTTAAAAATGTATAATGTGCAGAGATATTACCGATTTGAGGACGGTCAAGAAGATCATGGCCTGACTATGCTTCAGAAATATCTAGAGATGAATTGGCACAAGTGGGTCCACGAGTGGAAGAAGAAAGCCCAGAGCAGGATGATAGATGGACAGACGCTTAGAGATGTCCGACCAGATTTTCTTGGTGCCGCGGTTTGGGAGCAGATGTGCAGTATCTGGGAGGGAGCTGATTTTCAGAAGAAGTCGGCACAGCGTACAGCAGCCCGACAACAGAGTCGCCTGCCCCATTGCACAGGCTCTCAGTCGTACGACCTTTTTCGGGAGAGGCTCAAGGATACTCTGCAATGCCCACCATCCCGCTTAGAGTTTTGGTGGCACGCCCATCAAAAGAAAGAGGATGGTGGTTATATCTCATCTGAGGCAGAGAGCATTGTTGTATGTAATGTTATCCTTTAAATTTAAGTGATATTTTTATTCATGAAATTCGTATTAAAATTCTTTAAATAATTATGCTTTTCATATTGTTATATATTCTTTTTCAGCGACGGTTCGAGACAGTCGCAGCTGAGCGGAGCAGCCAGAGGTCGGATGGCGTCATAGATGTCGAGACCCGCGAGGCTGAGGAGCTGGAAGACTGGGTGCAGGCTACAGGGGGGGCGAAGAAGGGCAGAGTTGTGGGCATTCCACGGGTCCCGGCCTACACATTAGTGCCTGCTGCGCGAGGTAGGCGTCGCCCACCCACCGGAGCAGGTGGTGCGAGTGGATCGGGTGCCGGCCCTTCATTATCCGACAACTTCTTTCGGCGGATCGTAGAGGGGTGTATGGATAGCAATGCTATACAATCAGGCGCACCATCCCGCCAGCGTATCTACCAGCTTGCTCAGGAGGTCGTTCACCGCTCCATCGATCCGGATGCATCTGCCGATGAGATGATGGGTCTAGTCCGAGAGGAAGCCATTCGTGTATGTGCGGTTGTCCTGGCCAACCTCTTTCCTCCACATATTCGAGAGGTAAATATAATTATTGATGTTTGTCTTTATTTAATTCACGGGTTTTCAAATTATATTGCTTATATAAACTGTAAAACATTGAAGGGTAAATTTATATAAAGATAAGGTTCATTAATTATTGACTATTTAATTATATATTTTAAAAATATAATAAAAGGCCACTTATACTTACGTTTGCCGAACTTGTATAAAATAAAGAAAAACTTAGAAGAATAGTCGAAAAAGAGGCTAAAACCCGCCTCGGGCATCAAACCAACACGAAACTGCAGACGTAGCACCTCATAGATATTTGGGACACATCACTATTTACGGAACTCGATTCCGAGATTCGGAGGCCGAGTTATCAGCTCGTTTGCTGAACTTGTATAAAATAAAGAAAAACTTAAAAGAATAGTCGAAAAAGAGGCCAAAACCCGCCTCGGGCGTCAAACCAACACGAAACCGCAGACGTAGCACCTCGTAGATATTTGGGACACGTCACAACTTACGGAACTCGATTCCGAGATCCGAAGGCCGAGTTGTCAGCTCGTTTGCCGAACTTGTATAAAATAAAGAAAAACTTAGAAGAATAGTCGAAAAAGAGGCCAAAACCCGCCTCGGGCGTCAAACCAACATGAAACCGCAGACATAGCACCTCATAGATATTTGGGACACGTCACAACTTACGGAACTCGATTCCGAGATCCGAAGGCCGAGTTATCAACTCGTTTGCCGAACTTGTATAAAATAATGAACACTTAGAACAATAGTCGAAAAAGAGGCCAAAACCTGCCTCGGGCGTCAAACCAACACGAAACCGCAGACATAGCACCTCATAGATATTTAGGACACGTCACAACTTACGGAACTCGATTCCGAGTTCCGGAGGCCAAGTTATCAGCTCATTTGCCGAACTTGTATAAAATAATGAACACTTAGAACAATAGTCGAAAAAGAGGCCAAAACCCACCTCGAGCGTCAAACTAACACGAAACCACAGACGTAGCACCTCATAGATATTTGAGACACGTCACAACTTACGGAACTCAATTCCGAGATCCGGAGGCCGAGTTATCAGCTCGTTTGCCGAACTTGTATAAATGAAAGAACACTTAGAAGAATTATTTAAATATGTTCGCTTTTGGACTTCGTAATTAATATTTTAATTTTGTAGGGACTTGTTGATGAGCCTCATGGGGGTGGAGGTAGCGGCGAAGGCGATGACCATCGGGCTGATGCTGATGATGCAATGGATGGTGGGATCGGCGGTGGTACGGGAGATGGCGATGATGATACCGATACTCCTAATCTGGGGATATAGTTGTTGTTATATTTATATTTTCATGTATGTACAGATACAGTTTTTGCGTTGTATAAACTACGGTTTTGTATGTAATTCGGTTGATGGTTTTGTATCTACTAATATTTGATGGTTGGCAGTAAAAGATTTGATGGTTATTGATTTTGCGTTTTTGAGGATTTTATTTATTTCTTTCAGTTGATAATAGTTACAATTATAACAGGTATTTGTATTTTTTTTAAGGTTTTTTTTAAAAAAATAGATTTATTATTACTTACTCATTACCGACGGCTATGCCGTCGGCAATGACTATTTATATTTAATCTACTATCTCGCCGCCAACACCTCATTACCGACGGACTCCCCGTCGCCAACATGTGGCATACTTTTATAAATGCTAAATGACATAGCCTGCCAACCATTAACTATCCCCTAAAGAACAAAATTGGGGAATAATAACCTTCCACCCCTCTACCAGGAACAAAATTGGGGGTTCAACTACTATCCCACACATGCTACAAGCAGAGGGATTTACAACATAAGTAAGCCCCTAATACAATAAAAGTGGGACCTACTGCAAACATAATGCTAAAAATAACACATCACCGCCTGCTGCGACGGAGTGCAACTCGGAGCTCCCGTCGAGCCAGCCTGTCGACCACTCGGCGCCTAATCACGCGTCTGCTACTCCCTTCATCCCTGGGGTACCTCCTCACCCTGTCTCTCAGCCCTCCAATGGAAGTGGTCAAGCCTGACCTGAGGGAATCAATCTCTGCAGTTAGGGCTGCGAAGTGCTCCATAGCCTCATCTCGCTCTAGACGAGTAGTCTCCAGCTGATCCTCTACCCGCTCTATCTGTCCTACCAGCATCACATTCCTCTCTAGGAGGTCATAAACCATAACACCAAACTGAACAGAAACCCCTCGGTGACCGTGAACCTCTGCCTCTAATTCGGCAATCCTCTGGTCCTTTTCCTGCAACTTCTGGGTCAACTCAGTCTTTTCTCCCAAAGTCTGATATGCCAATGACCTGTACTGCTTTTCTCGGTCCTGGTGCTCCTGGTTCTGCTCCTCTAAGTGAGTTACTCGATTCTCGAGCTCCTCGTTCCTATTTGTCAGATCTTCGATAATATCACTAGTAGTAGTGCCCATGCCATCTGCATACTCAGGTGGCTCATCATCCTCCGTCACTAGATCCTCCTCGGGGTCCTCATCCTCCCCCTCATCGCTTAACAGCCTCAGCACTCCTCCAGTAACCGGCTCCTCCTCCGAACCATACTCGGCCTCAGACTCCTCCCTAGTGTCCATCATCTCTGGCTCACTCGGCTACACCTCCACTAACTGTCCTGCGTCCACATGAATGTCTGTGAACTCTACCTCTCTGGCTGGACTGTACTCTCCCACCTCAGACATCCTACAGCCACAAACAGAAATAAATAGACAGGAAGATGTCAATGTCACAATAAAATATATTCATTGGTAAAATGAAATAATATTTTATCATGCACAACTCGGCTCGATGGATTTCCACAATCCACCTCCAGACATGACCATCAAATGAATCTCCTCGATCCATCACCTAGCGTACTCAATACGAGTTTAATACTAAGGTTATAACCTAGGTTTCGCAAATCCTAAAGCTTATAACCTAAAGCTCTGATACCAACCTGTGACACCCCCAAATTCAGGTACCAATACCTCGAATTTGGTGCTCACGATAAAATACATCCATACACCTCTAAATAATATAAATTAACTAATGCGGAATAAATAAACATATGTTGTTCATTACAAAAGGTTTACTACGGTCCCAAGGTCTAAAACCTTAAATGAAATACATCGCAGAATACCATAATAATACAAAATGATTCCACGAATTACATAACAGGATAGTACATATAACTATTCCTTAAGCTTTCCCTTGCCTTTGTCCGCTTTGGAACTCCCCGGCTTAGCTGCAACAGGTTCATGATATAGCAAGAGTGAGCAACTACTTTGCTCAGCAAGTTTAAAAGCAAGAATGAAGATATATCATGAATGAATAAGAATAATAACTGCATAGATTAACAATTTATGAATATTGATGAATTAGCTTAAATGACATAATCAAAGTCCAAATGAAACAATGAATAATGATTATTTACTGCTGAGTGGTCCAACCGACCATGAACTTTTGGCCAAAGAGTCAATCATTCAACTAACTCTTTTAAAACTTGGCCCCGTCAATTGTACTCGAGGGGATCAGCCTTTTGTACACCATGTATATGCATAACATTTAACTCTAACTGCATCGAATAACCGACACATTATAATCCCCTAATAAGGGTTGCTCTCTCAGTCCAAGAATCCGTACCAACTACTGGTTTGGATAGCCTTTTAAAAAGGTATTAACCTGTTCATGTCTAGCCGAAACAAATGGCGTAGACTATTTCCTTAAATAGTTCATGAATGAAGAACTTTAACGTTTACACAATCCAACAACAAATAATGACTTCAAATGCATAAGCTGCGAATATCAATAATCATCTTGGAGGTGGAGTAATTAACAATAATTAATCCACTAATATGATTCAAAAGTAATAGCTCCATTTGAGTCATGAAACTTGCAACAATATACAACACCTGTATAAAATATGAAACCTGCTCAAAATATAATTCGAGTAAGGTTAGGGAAACTTGCCCAACACAAGGGTTTGACAAGCGTTAGGAAAACTTGCCTGATGCGCTGATACAATATTATAACACACGCTCCTTAATATCCTACACAATTAAGTACATATTTACATAACAATTAGTCATATACCAAATAATGGTTCAAAACGGACGCTGCATCATTAAAACACATTGATTGCCCTACGACTACCCAGTCGGGGGTCTCGCTCCCCGGTCAGCGAGCGGCTGCCCAGCTCGCCGGTGAGCTGGCGAGGGTCGGGGGGCAGCGCCCCTTGGAAACCAAGCCTAAATTACAATTAGATTATTCAATTTCTGCCTTAAGATAATACCAATTTGTTTGTCATTTAACGCAAAATTAAGCACGTAAGGTCTTAACCAGATAGGAATAAATAACCTGTCTAATCATTTAGTACAAAGAAATATATAAGTGTTGGACCCGCTGAAAAGGATTCATTAGGTCCGACCCGAACTGACCCGGCCTGACTGCCCGACCCGGTCCGGACACGGAGCTGGCGCTGCAGCGCCAAGCTAAAGCACTGGGCCTCACGCTGCGGCGTGAGTCCCGTGTTTTCTCAATGACAGGGCCTCACGCTGCGGCGTGAGCCCCGGTCTTTCCCCATAATGCCCCTCGCTGCAGCGTGAGTTGCAGGGCTTATGGGTGGCGCTGCGGCGCCATTCTGCAGTAGCCGGATTTTGGGTTTCTTCCCAGTTCGCGACTCTGACCTCCGGCCACTCCAACCTCCATAACTCCTTCAATACACAAGAAAATTGGTCCATTTCGGACTCTATGGACTCCTAACTCATGGGGCTACAACATATCAAAAATGCAGAGCTACCCATTAACATTAACATGGTCAAATCCTAGGCCAAAGTGTAAAGTTCATACTCTGTTCTTCGAGTTCTTGACATGTTTTATAAAAATCATTTCTACGAACTCGTTTTAACTCCTTTTTGGTCCATTCCAACTGGGTTAGCTTTGTAACCCATGGAACTACAATACCATAATAACAAACAAAATTAACAAACACGAAATCATAGCTTTACAGTCCTCTAAAAAGTCCGAATGTCCAAGTTCATGTCCAAAGTCCATTGTTCTTGCTCCATTAAGCCAAGGTAAGGATTTCTTGCGTTTTTGTTCCACTTTAAAGGTATTAATAGCTTACATAACCTCTTAACAACATTTACAAACAATCACAACAAACAAAAAACACCAAGAATCGCCATAAATTTGACCCACAAGCTTAAGAGCTCAAAACTAAGAAAAACTTGAAAATCTTAACAAGAAATCGAATGGAAAGGATTTGGTTAGTGTTTACCTCTGTAAATCCCTCCTAGATGGTTAAGAAGCTCGGCTAGGCTTTGTTTTGGGGGTTCTCCTTGCTTGGTTCCTCCACCCGAGCCTTCTTCTTCTTCCTCCTTTCTTTTCCGGCGAGTTTCTTCCTTTTTCCGGCGAACTCCGGCGACTTCTTTCTCTTCCTTCTTCTTCCGGCGAGCTCTCTCTCCCTCTCTCTCTCTCTATCTCTATCAGTTGAGCAACTTGGAATGGAATGGAATAGATTGAGAGTTGAATGAATGATTATTGGAGAAGTGGAAGAATTTAGGGAGAAAATGGGTTTGGAACTCAAGGTGGCGCCGGCACCCCCCCACTCTCTAACTCCTTAGCATTTTGATTGGTTGAAAGTGGTTTGGTGGTTCCCACTTGGAGCAATAAGCCAAATTAAACACCCGAAAATACCAAAAATATATCCGAAAACTTCCATTTTTGTACCAAAACTGGTAAATAACTCTACCCAAAATTAAAATGGGTACTCCCATAATTATTGGGATGGGTAAAAATAATTATTATGGGATTTGTCCAAATATTCGGAACACCCATATAACATATTTCGGATACGGATAAAATCACGTATCAGCTCAAATAAAATTTCTGACACTTGGAAAAATTATTCGTACGCATACACGTATTTATGAAATTTATTAACATCGAAAAAGACAAGAAAATTTTATGGCGTGAATAGTGCCTCGGGAAACGTGCCCCGTGAATAGTGATTTAGCGACGCTACGCGAAAATAATTATTCGCTTAAAAAAAACTATAACACATAAAATTTCATGCATCCACATAATCCAGGTTGTCACGCAACCTTTAAACACGTAACACAAATATAATATTAATAAAATATAAAATATTCATTAATATTCAAAAATTCGAATTACAAGGAAATTTCAGAATTCCGGTCGTTACAACCAACCCATTTTCTCCCTAAATCACTCCCTCCACTTCTCCCAAATAATTCATTTCCTTCCTTGGCTAAGTTCAGCAAATATATATATAGAGAGAGAGTGGGAAAATCTACAGTCAAGAGGAAGAAGAAAGAAGGAGAAGGTCGCTGGAAAAGTAGCCGGAAAAGGAAGAAAGTCGCCGGAAAAAGGAAGAAGAAAGAAGAAGAGAGCGCGGGTGGAAGAGAAGAAAAAGAGGAAGAGCTTCAAGCAACTCTAATAAACCCTAGCTAGCTTCTCTATCATCTATAAGAGATTTACAGAGGTAACATCTCATTAAATCCATTTCGTTTGAGTTTTGTAAAAGATTTTCCAAAGTTTTTGGTTTTTAGAGCTTGTAAGCTCGTGGATGATTTTCTTGCGATTTTTATTGTTGTTGTTGGTTGGGGTTGCTTAATAATGTTGCCAAGAGACCTCGTAAGCCATTAATAACATTAAAAGTGGAACAAACATGAAGAAAAATCCGAACCCATGCTTAAAGGATGAAGAACATGAAGAACTTGGACTTTTGGACGATTTAGAGGACTTGTAGCTATGATTTCGTGTTTGTTTAATTTATTTGTTGTTATAATTTCCATTTATTTTAATAACTCATTATACTATATAGTTTAATTGTCACACTTGTCACACTTTCAATTTAATTAAATCTATTATTAAATAAATCCAATTAAACCTTACTAATTTAATTATAACCTTTATTCAAATAAATCATTTTATCATCTAATTTATTCTATCATCTAATTTAATTATTAAATTAAATTAGAGTAGACACATCAAATTACCTTCAAATAACAATTAACATAATTACACTTAAAATGAATTATTCCACAATAACTTATCATTTATTTATTTTACTCAATAAATAAATTAACAAAATATTTATTTAACTCAATAAATATTTTATTTATTCACAAAAATTACATTCGTTGCATCCTTCCCTCCTTAAAAAGATTCTGTCCCCATAATCACAACGCAATTAATATACGACCGTTACATTCTTCCCTCCTTGCAAGGATTCTGTCCCCAGAATCGTGATACATGGATTAAACAAATAATTGGGGATAATTTTGCATCATTTTCTCTTCGAGTTCCCGCGTAGCTTCTTCAGCGTTGTGGTTCCTCCAGATTACCTTAACAGAAGGTATAACCTTATTTCTGAGAACCTGTTCTTTCCTGTCAATTATCTGCACAGGAATCTCTTCATAGGACAAATCTTTCTCAAATTGAATTGGTTCATATTCTATAACATGTTTATAATCGGGCTTGTACGGTCGTAACACCGATATATGAAAGACATTGTGAATGTTGGCTAACTCGGGAGGTAAAGCTACTTCATAAGCCACCTCTCCTACTCTTTTCAACACCTCAAAGGGTCCAATAAATTGCGGACTCAGCTTACCCTTTTTACCAAATCTGATTTTCTCCTTCCAAGGAGAGACTTTGAGAAACACAAAACTGCCGACGTCGAATTCTCTATTCTGTCGGTGCTTATCTGCGTATTTCTTCTGTTTGTCTTGAGCAGCTAACAATCTGGCTCTTATCACCTTGACGATCTCAGCAGTTTGTTGTACCAGTTCAGGTCCCAATAACTGACGTTCACCAACCTCATCCCAACATAACGGAGTTCGATACTTTCTTCCATACAACGCTTCATAAGGCGGCATTCCAAAGCTTGCGTGATAGCTATTATTATAGGCAAACTCGACCAATGGTAAATGGTCATCCCAGTTTCCTTTGAAGTCCATGACGCACGCGCGTAGCATATCCTCTAACGTTTGTATTGTTCTTTCACTTTGACCATCAGTTTGAGGATGATACGCTGTACTTATTCTCAACTGTGTCCCATACAAGCTTGCAGACTCCTCCAAAATTTTGATGTGAAACGTGGACCTCTGTCTGACACAATTGATACTGGAACTCCGTGCCTTGAGATAATCTCGTTGACGTATATTTTTGCCAACTGATCAAGGGTGAATCTGATTTTGATCGGCAAGAAATGTGCTGATTTCGTTGACGTATATGTATGTGCACAATACATAGTACGAAGGGCTGATCACCTGGAGTACGAGAAGAGATGGTCCATAGTCTTTGATTGTTAAAGGTTACAGTAGAAATATCTGTTAACCTAGGACAAGGTTCAAGTCTTTACGACTCCTCAGCATGATATTGAAAGTTTTTGAATGAATCTTTTAAACTCTTGAGTTATTTATACTGCTTCCCAATTATTGAACAATTGTGGAAGATTCTTATTCTTTTAAAAGGTGGAAATGAAAAGAAAATATTCCTTAAGAAGGGGTAAGTTGTAGAATGCAACATGTGGTGATGAGTAAGGTAAACAAATTTTAATAAATCCAAGAAAGGAAAGAAATTCCAGAAAGGAAAGAGATAAATTTGGCTGATGATGAGTAATGATGAGAAATTTTAAAAGAGGAAGATATGAAGAATGCGATGATCTTAAAAAGATCCTTAGAGAAAGAACTTGTAATGCCCGTGAATTTTGAACGTCATTATTAATTAAATATAATTTTAATTTTAATGAGTTAACTTTGTGTTCTTATTTAAACCTTTGGGGTATTGGTGGATTATGTGACTATGTGATTTATTGATATAAATTTGTGTTAAGGGAATCACTAGTAGTATATTTAAACTAGTGAGCAAACCCTAAGGCTTTATATCCATAAAGTTGACAAGGTATTTACTAAATTAAGTATTCAAGTAAATTGAATATAGTTATTAAATAAAGTGTGTGGGTTAATTAATGAAAGTAGTTGTTAATGAGATATGGTCCAAATTGGATAATAATAATTAATAGTTACGTTAGTAATTTATTTACTAATTGACTAAGTTACTTAATTAATGAACCTAGCCCAATCATTTATATTAATCATGGATTTGAGTATTAATTGTGTGGCTTATTAAATGAGCTATCATGGGGTTAAATTAAATGACCCAATATTGCATTAAATAGATTTGGTTTTATTAGTCTAATCATTTAAATTGGAAGCCAATGGTATTTAATGTGTGGTCCAAAACCTAGCCACTTGATTTATTAAATGTGTAACAATTGTTTATTTATTTAAAGCTATTTGGGACAATATTTTGGGACAAAATCCCTCCTTGTCGTGCACTTAGGAGAAAGGAGGAGTAAGTTGATTTCAAACTTTATTTTAATTAAGTAGCTAGCTTGTGTGAGAAGTTAAAATGGTAGACTTGACATCATAGCTTCCTATAATGTCAAGTAGCTACCTATGATGTGTCATAGCTTCCTAAGATATCAACTAGCCACCCTAGTAACACAAGGCTACTCACTAGCTTCATGATGACAAAAGGTAGAAGTTTCTTGTTATTATCCAATTAGTAAGCCTTTATCCAAGGGACAACAAAGATATGGGGGATATTAGTAACTCTTACACAAAGGACAAGGTTGTCAAGCTCCCATTGGTGGAAAATCTAATTAGCACACTTAAAGATAAGATTAAGGCTAAATGGAAGGGATAAGGTGAACTCTTATATCCAAGGGGCAAGAAAGATGTGGGGGATAATAGCATGAATTCTAATTTAGCATTATACTTGCAAGTATTCTATCCTTTCATTTCATTTCAAGTTCATTTCTTATTTTCATCTCCTTCTTTCATTTCTCCCAAGCAAAAACATAGAGTAAGAGCTTAGAAAGGAAAAGAGAGTGAGATTAGCATAGTTCATGCATCCCAAGTTCATCACATACTTTGGTAGATCAAGGAGAGTAGCTACAAGATCAAGGTTAAACCCTAAACCATTTCCTTCTTTCTTACTTTGTTTTATTTTCATAGTTTTTGATAGATTTTGTTCTAAGACTCAAGAATCATTAGATCTTCATGCTTCATGTATAGATCTAATCCTTTTGAGTGTTAGAATGGAGATTCAAAGGAAGAAAAGGAACTTATGTTCTTAAAGGGTAAAAACCCTAGCTTTTCTTCACTTGGATCACCCATAACTTGAGATCTACAACTTGGATTTGTGATTCGTCGAAGGGGGGTGCTAGATACATGAGTTAGATAGTAAACCCAAGTGGTAGAACACAAATCCAATAATATTTGAAGCCTTGGGGGCTATTTTCCCAAAACAGTCCAGCTATAAAACTTAAAGCTTTAAAACCCTAAAAGCTTGTTGTCCTCGTTTTTCCAAAGATTGTTTCGGTCTGTTATAAATCTTTTAAAAATCTAGGAAAAATCACAGAGGTACCTTAAGAAGTTATCTACAAGTAGGAAAAAGAACGAACAGGTTTCGATGTGTAGTTTTTGTGTAATGGCTTTTACCGTGAAGGACTACTAAATATTCATACCCGGATTTCTCACTGTGTATACCTTGAAAACATATGAAATATTTACAGTATGTTTATGTATATTATGAGAGTGTACCCTGAGTATTTCAGAATTTTCTGAGCAAAACTCGATTTATGAAAAATATAACAAGATTCGAAGGTTTTGAGTACTTTAAAAATAGTAAATCATTTTCTAAAATTCCAGGAAAATTGGTGGATCATTGTTGGATCATATACTATCCAGATCCAGAGGATAATAATTTTTCAGAACCTATTTGCTATTTTTCATAATAATGTTATAGTTATGGTTAAAAGAAAATAAATGGTTAAATGATGTCATAAATAAGGAAAATGTGATTTTTAAGCTTGGATACTCCTAATATTATATATTCAAACTATTGAGGGGTATTTTGGTAATATTTAATGAGAAATAATATTTATGACCTTTTATGGGTAGTAAAGGAGTTGTTTAATAAAGAGTAAACAATTAGAATAAATTGTTTATTCGCCTAATAACTTATTAAAATATTACTATGATATTTGTAATATAAGAATTCGATATTTTTTTAAGTAAACAAAGAAATATTAAGATTAAAACTTCATGGAAATATTATTGAATGGGTAATAATATTTGTTTTAAGCATTAATAAATGATTAAGATATTATTAAAATGGCTAATAATATTAGATTAAAATATTATTAATGATATGAGAATTAAAATATTATTAAGAGATTAATAATATTAGATTAAAGTATTATTGGATGATTA
Organism: Aralia elata; assembly: GCA_034770075.1. Taxonomy (NCBI): domain Eukaryota; kingdom Viridiplantae; phylum Streptophyta; class Magnoliopsida; order Apiales; family Araliaceae; genus Aralia; species Aralia elata. Next base: position 55,569,941 of record CM068385.1, read on the forward strand.
AAATATTATTAAGATGTTAATAACATTAGTAAACGAATAAAAGTGTTATTAGTGGACTAATAATACCAAGAGGTGAATTAAATATTATCAGGATTGATAATATTAAGTGTCTTATAGGATTTACGATAGTTTATGTGTGCTGTGTGATCTGCTTAATTGTTAAATAAATAGCATAAGTAAGCGTATCGATATACAACTACGCAATACTAATTGGTAGATTGACGTTATCAATTTTAGGTTCTTCAAGGCCAATTAGTTAAAGCTAGAATTACTTATAGCTGAGCAGACAGGCAAGTTCCCTAACTCAAACTCGAGTTATTATTTTCGAAGCATGTTAGTAAATAATTATTGTTGATTATTCACATCTATACTGGTTATTGAGATTCGCACCTCGTGCAATTGAATTCCTATTCTATTGTTATTGAACTGTGAATTGGATTAAAGTTCTTTCAAGTATGAACTGTTTATGAGATATATCTATGCTATTTGTATCAGCTAGATCAATCATGTCTAAATTTGTTGAATCGAAGGTATTTTAAAAGCTGTTCTTATTAAATTGTTATGGTAAGAACTCTTGGCTGAGAAAAGGATAAATTTGATTAAGGCATGATATCAATGCTGGTTTATTAAGTGTTTATGCATAAATCACGGGGTATAAAAGGCTGATCCCCTTGATTACCAAAACTTTTAAGAGGTCCAGTTTAAATACTGAGAACCTTGGCAAATGTCTATGGTTATTCCCAACCACTCAGTAATTGTCATTCAATTAATCGAATATTCAATTGTTGACTATTAATTCATGTTTCTTCACAATTTTATACTGTCGTTAAACATTGAAAGCGAAACTTCCTTCTATTCATGATATATCTCCCTTGTGTATAAACTTGCTAAGCAAACTAGTTGCTTACCCTTGCTATATCATGATCTTTATTTCAGCTAAGGCAGAAACGTCTAAAGGGGACAAAGGAAGAGGGAAGGTGCAAGAGTAGTTTGCCTGATATGGCTTATGTACTGGTTTATCTTAAATGTTATTTGGCTATGTGAACTCTTATTGTATTGAGGGTATGTTTTAAGTTAAGGTTAAAGAACCTTGGGACCATGATTGTAAGACTTTATTACTATTTCGATAAACAATGTATGTTTATTATTCCGCATCAGTTAGAAAGTATGTTTGTTGTTGAGTATCGTGAACACCGAATTCGAGGTTAGGAAACCCGGATTTGGGGGTGTCACAGGTTGGTATCAAAGCTATAGGTTATAACCCTTAGGAGAAAGTGTCCTTAGGCTATAACCTGAGAGAATGTAGAGGAATAGAAGGGGATAGAACTCATATAGAGATATTTTTGGGTAGAAATTTATTATGATCTTAGAATTGAGGATTTGGATCATACGTTGGTGTTATTAAGCTTGTGGATAATTTGAGGAATGTGTATTGATGAGATAATATGGTAAAGTGAAGACCATTAAGTATGGACGATCCATTGTAAACTGGAGTTATAGATATTCGAGGTAATTATATTAATCATTTGATGCTATTGATCAATTCTGTGGCTATTGATCAATTTTTGTGGCTATTCATTAGATAAGATATTGGAGTGATGTTGTATGGAGTTTCTTTGTGATGAAAAGAGGGTACCTTAGAATCTGTTGGGTTAAAGTTTGCAAGAAGGAAATGATTAATTCGATAAATAATGAATATATCGATATTTTGAAGTGTTAGTTAAGTTATTAAGCTTTATTGTGGAATGCTAGGTGAGACAGAGGTAATGGACTCATATAGAGTTATTAAGCAAAAGTTGAGAGTATTGAGATGAATGATGTTATATGCAAAAAAAAATTTAAGAGATGACTGATGGCAATTTAGATTGTTTTGATGATTAGAAAGGAGAGACAACAGAGAGATTATAAGAAATGAACCAAGGGTAGATTTAGTGTCTGATCTGGAAAAAGTATCTAGAGATGGAACTGAATGATGAGATAATGGAAATCCCTAAGGAGGATTAATTGGAGCCCGATATAAGGAATAGATGGAGGAAATGAAAGAAAGGTTAAGTCTAAGAGTTATAAGACCTTTGTGAGTCGTAATGAATGAAGAATAGTGGTTAATGTATAGGTACTAGTATATCTATGCATGTAAGAAATGTGAATCTCAGTTTTTGTACAGCTAGCAGTATATCTGTTGTAAGTCCCAACTTTGTGTAAGTTGTGGAGTAGTTATGTGAATCCCATCTTGTTGTTAGTAATAGAGGGATAAGTGGATATCAGGAATCCTATATGATGTAAGTAGTACGAGGTACTAAGATGAGCTAAAGGTGCCTTGAGTTGATATGATGATGATACATCCCCACTTTTCAGATCTAGGGGAATGCAGTTCTTATTAATCCCATCTTTTGTGTCTTAATGGGATATGTCGACGCCGGGTTTTCTCTTCTCTTTTTTTTGTCTTTTCCAATTTTAGCCTTTTGGTTTGGATGACTTTTGGAAAAGGTCGGCATTGAGGTCGACGGGGTTTTGAAAGATCGTTTTTATGATGAGCCAATTAACCAGAGTCGCCAGTTGGTATATTTGAAATGGATGTACCAACTCATCCGAGTTTTCGTTTTTTTATAAATCGCTGGCTCATGTGTGACTCCGAATTAATTGGTCTGCGAATCGAGATTCATAGAGTTCGGGGGCTTGCTTAAGTGAGGGGAAGGGGTTAGGCATCCCTCGACTTCCGTGAAACACGGTTACCGCAATCTTGATGCTTTCCTATCCTTTAATTCATGAAATGTGTGTGTGTGCGCGCGCTTGTGTGTGGGTGTGTGTCTATGTGAATGTTGTGGTGAGTTTGTATGAAAGAATCATTTGGATTTTAGGGAAAATCGTGTTTTAATTTGAGTACGCTTCGGAATGTCTTTTCGATGTACCCGAGAAAGCTTTATTCTTTATGAGAAAGGTTTGATTTTAGTTGTCCAAAACTATGGGATTTTCATTAAGTGTCGTTTTAACAAAACAAGAGTTTTAAACCTTCGTCAAAATAGGAATCGAGATCTATACGTTGCTTTCATAAAATGATGGGCAATTTCTAGGATCTCTTTCACCCTATGCACAAAGATTTAATTAAAACGTCAATTATTTATAAAATCATTTCGTATGATGTTTTGGAAAACGATTTTTCTTTAGCTTTCTCGTTAGATAGGAATCGACATTCATTAACGTTTCTCAAATTTTTACCTCGTGATTCTAATATCCTACTTTGATTGATTTTATGAAAATCTTGACATTTAGCTTTGAAATCAATTTCGTGTCATGAATCAAATCAAGCATTAAAATGCGTTGGGGGCTATTCATGGGCATGTAAGCCATCAAAATAATCCCAAACGCCTACAATCACAAGTTCCACTAATATGGGGCCTTAAATCCGATTCTCGCTTTGGCGTCGTTTTAAGGCCCGACGGTTACACGTTACAAGGAGGCTACATCCTACCCGCTATATACATCAAGACATGTCCATCATCGGATTTGGACCACGGGGGTCGCTTTCCTAGGCTCACAACCACGATTATTACATACTCACAAATCAAACCTTACAATAAATAACCAACGCGGAAATTCTAACAATATCACGACATCCTAAATAGCAAATTAAAGGAACCACAACCAATACATCTCTTATACAACAAGCAAGAAATCAAAACGTGAATATCATCGGGTTATTAAGAAGAATTTTGTTCCAATGGAACCCTCGCAAATAATCCTTAATTCATTGTTTCACAATAAATTACATGAAGACTACATTAATTTTAGCCAAATGATATGATAAATTGCTAGAATAAAGGAAATTTTCACCTTGCAATTGATACCAAAATGGAAGTAGGCTTGTGTATTGGAATAGAAGAAATATGTGTGTTACAATCAAATCAAAGAGTAACAATCCTCTCTTTTGATCTTCCTTTCTCTCCTATTTGTTGCAAAAATTATGGTGTTTTTCCTCTCTATTCCCGATTTTCTGCTGCTGCTTTTGCTGAATTTCTTCTTCCTCTTTCAAAAAACTGCTGAACCCCCTGTATGCTGCCGAAGCTGCCTTAAATAGGCTGGCCAGAGCCAGCCGCAGATCTATCTGCGGCTGGCCGCAGATAGATCTGCGGCTGGCCAGCTGGCACGCCTCCCATCGCACTCAGCTGCTGAGTGCTGATTTCCCGGTTTTCGTGCTGGCGCACTCACTTGGCCGCAGATCTATCCGCGGCTGGCGGGCTTGACTTTCTTGATTTTCGTGTCACGCCTCGATTTTCGTACCGCAACGTCGGTTTTCGCTGACAGGCTCGTATTCCGCAGTCCGGGAACTTCCGGGAGATGTGCCACCTCATTCGGAAATGCCTGCCTCGGACGGTCATGCTGTCACGTCGACTTGGGCTGCCCAAATCATTGCGGCGGGACCGGGCGCTCGCCCTTGTGCCCGCTCCTTTGCTCCCGCAAGCTGGTTCAATTGACGATTTCGCCCTCCTGTCACGGTTAGTAGAAGGAAACGCAAAATTTGGGTGTCTACAGCTGCCCCTCTTTATCATGTTTATGAAATGATAAATGAAATGAACAGGATAAAGAATAGACACTCGATGCATGAATGACAGTGTGTAAGAAATGACAGTGCATACATGACGCCTCACACATATAGCTTATGATGCAACATAAGATGCAATGCATGCAAGACATTCGTAAGAGTGTCAATGTATCAACCCCTTGACCGTGTTTGTTAGTCGTAGGGTTCACTCTCCTCAATCTATCGTCTCGTTCGGGGCCGGGTATCGTCGCCGGTCACCCATCTCGTAACCCCCGGTTATCGTCGCCGGTTGCTTATCTTGTCGGAGCCGGTTATCGTCGCCGGACATCCATCTCATGATCGCCGGTTATCGTCGCCGGTCGATCGTCTCGTCGGGGCCGGGTATCGTCGCCGGTCACCCATCTCGTAACCCCCGGTTATCGTCGCGGTTCGGTTTTCTCTCGGAGCCGGTTATCGTCGCCGGACATCCATCTCGTGATCGCCGGTTATCGTCGCCGGTCGATCGTCATGTCGGGGCCGGGTATCGTCGCCGGTCACCCATCTCGTAACCACCGGTTATCGTCGCCGGTAGGTTATCTTTACGATCCGGTTATCGTCGCCGGACATCCATCTCGTGATCGCCGGTTATCGTCGCCGGTCGATCGTCATGTCGGGGCCGGGTATCGTCGCCGGTCACCCATCTCGTAACCTCCGGTTATCGTCGCCGGTCGGTTATCTTGTCGGAGCCGGTTATCGTCGTCCCGCCGGTCATCCATCTCGTGATCGCCGGTTATCGTCGCCGGTCGATCGTCATGTCGGGGCCGGGTATCGTCGCCGGTCACCCAACCCGTAACCTCCGGTTATCGTCGCCGGTCGGTTATCTATCGGAGCCGGTTATCGTCGCCGGACATCCATCTCGTGATCGCCGGTTATCGTCGCCGGTCGATCGTCATGTCGGGGCCGGGTATCGTCGCCGGTCACCCATCTCGTAACCCCCGGTTATCGTCGCCGGTTGGTTATCTTATCGGAGCCGGTTATCGTCGCCGGACATCCATCTCGTGATCGCCGGTTATCGTCGCCGGTCGATCGTCATGTCGGGGCCGGGTATCGTCGCCGGTCACCCATCTCGTAACCCCCGGTTATCGTCGCCGGTCGGTTTATCTTGTCGGAGCCGGTTATCGTCGCCGGTCATCCATCTCGTGATCGCCGGTTTAACTTCCCCGGACGTTCGACATGTCGGGGCCGGGTATCGTCGCCGGTCACCCATCTCGTAACCCCCGGTTATCGTCGCCGGTTGGTTATCTTGTCGGAGCCGGTTATCGTCGCCGGACATCCATCTCGTGATCGCCGGTTATCGTCGCCGGTCGATCGTCATGTCGGGGCCGGGTATCGTCGCCGGTCACCCATCTCGTAACCTCCGGTTATCGTCGCCGGTTGCTTATCTTGTCGGAGCCGGTTATCGTCGCCGGTCATCCATCTCGTGATCGCCGGTTATCGTCGCCGGTCGATCGTCATGTCGGGGCCGGGTATCGTCGCCGGTCACCCATCTCGTAAACTTTTCACTTACACACGTCAAATGGTTGCAAGGGAGCAAGGTGGGACCCACCAGGGCCAGCCGCAGATGGATCTGCGGCCAACCGCAGATGGATCTGCGGCCAGCCGCAGATACATCTGCGGCCATGATCGGGCCTTAAATCCAACGCGGCTCCTCCAGATCTGTCACTTTCAACTTGTAATTCAAAGAGATTCTCTCGATTTTTCTTGTTCGCAAGGGCTTTTTGTCGATTTTTTCAACTTTCCTGCAAAAACTGTTCCGGTAGGATTGATCTACACGCTACAGGTAACACTTTGACCGGTCACTTTTCAATTTCGTCAATGTTTTGCTATACATTTGACTATTTGCATGTTTAGAGATAAAATGTATGCTTTACAATGCTATGTAATGTATCATCATATATACATGCTATGTATCAACTATGTGAGTCCTATTTTATGTTCATGAGGCGGTCCCACATATTGTTATTCCTTTTCTGCAATAAAATCATGTATTACATGCTGTAATTACATATATGAATGCAATTTAAATCTGTTTGAGGCTTTGATTGATGGAAAACACGCTTGGCTTATGCCTGGGATGTTCAATTTACAAACGGAACTCTGCCGATTTTTTTTTTTTTTTTTTTTTTTTTTTTTTTTTTTTTTTTGAAGCATGCATCATGTTGCATTAATCATATGATGAGGCTGGAAATTTAGAAATGTTCATTACATAATTTTAAAAGGAAACTTACCTTCTTTCTCGCCCGTTCTATTCCAGCTATGGATCGTGATGCGCCCAGTAGCTCCTCCGCCTCTCGGACTTCGGGTGTTCGCCGTCGTAGGGCTGCACCCACTCCTGTTCCTCCTCGGACCCGTCAGGCTCGTCGTTTGACGGAGGCTGTTATTCGTCCTGGTCCTCCGGACGTTGAGGAGGCTGTTCCTCCGGAGGTCGCGGCAGAGGGGCCATCCTCCAGCACTCCGGCTCCATCTACTCATCAGGCTCCTTCTGGCGCCTCTGTGCAGATACCCGATCTTTTGGGTCGGGATCTCAGTCGTCACCCCTCGGCATCTCTCGTGGCTAACGAGGTATATTTCAGCTCTATTCTGATTTCATTCTCAATTTCTCCATTCTCCTTTTATCCGGATTGACCCCTTGGTGATTGCCCCAGGTACCCGAGTTTACCCAGCCGAGGGGTAACTGGTTCAACATCTATTCCCTTTACGCGGCCCTGCACAGTGATTATCGGGCGATGGTGGACTCTTGGGGCTTCCGACATTTCTTCACTATCATCCCCCGCCAGTGCCCCTGGGGTTACATGAGGGGGCTTTATCCGAGCGATGGTTCCACCAGACGCAGTCTCTTCATCTCCTCGACTGCGAGGTCGTGCTGACCCCATGGGACTGGAGGTACATTACTGGCATTGAGTTTACCGGGTCCCGCGTCCCCTTGGATCTGGATATCACTCCTGTGGAGGTTCGAGCTTTGCTGGGCTTCGCTGCTGAGGACCGGGTCTTTAAGGCCCGTAGCATTCGATCTGGTGCCTTGGCAGTCGATGCAGTCGGGGGTCTCTATGCGCTGCCTATTCCAGCAGATCGGGGCACCAGGGACATTCTGCTACGACGCCTGTTCCTGACCATCATGAGGGGTTGTTTTCTGGGGAACAACTCCTCCACCATTCATTTCAGCGTCGTAGGAGCGGTCAGAGATGTGGACCGCATCGGTGATTATGACTGGGGGTCATTCACCTTTGCCTATTTCCTCCACGGCATGCGTCTACGCTCAGAGGGACAGACTGATGCCTGGCTCGGCTTCTACCATTTTCTGTTGGTGAGTCCCCTCCTCCTCTCTCTTACTGTATTTCTTTTCCTTTCATCTCTTTTCTGTATTTGATAGTGACTCATGCCTTGCCTTGTTTCTATTCACAGTTCTGGGCTTACGAGCGGCTGCCATGTCTGAGGCCTATCACTACTCTGGGCCCGGACACTTATCCTCGGGGTCGGCGATGGCATCACAGTACTCTGGAGGAGGTCCCCGTGTCGGGCAGCTTTGCACATTGTCGTATTCAGCTGGAGTTGATCACGGCTGCCGACGTCGTCTGGATTCCCTACCTCTCCGAGCATTTGACTGTGGGGTTTGCTGACGGGCATCCTTCCGGCCCGGAGTTCGAGCTTTCTACCCGTCGCCTCACTTTGCAGAGTGTTGGAGGCTGGGTGATGTATCTGGGAGAGCGCGCATTCAGATGCGTCACTGGGGAGATCCGCATCCCGCACTCCCTTTCTTTCACTACTTTCTGGCCGCTGGATTCTCAGCCTTCAGAGATCATGCTTGCCGGGGAGGATGGTCGGATGCTTTCCACAGGTCCCACTACGAGTGATGCATTCCGTACATGGTGGGTGCCCCGTACCATCGGTCCTCAGACTCGGGCCACTTTCTTCCTTGGAGACATGGTTCCAGGCTCGGTGACGATGACCGATTGGGCTGCCTGTGTTCGGACCCCTACCCACGCTGAGCAGATCGCCTCATTGACCCGTCAGGTAGATCAGTTGTCGCTGTTTATTCGAGGGTTGGGCCGGGCCCCGGAGGAGGCTTACACCTACGATCCTGACGGTGCAGGTTATGATGCAGGCCCGAGTTCATCTGATGCCACAGCGCATCCCTACATCCCTGATATGAACTTTGGTCCTCCGAGCTCGACGACTCCAGGGGATCAGTTCGAGGATCCTGCTTTCATAGATGATACTGATTTTATTTAGACCAGGATAGGATAGGGCCTTTTGTATCGGCACCTGCTTAGATTTCTTTTTCATTTATGCACTATGTACTGAACTCATTTATTTATTTATGCACAGTTTCTTTTTCATCTCTATGGAATTCACCTGTTTCATTATTAACTGTATGATGCATGCTTTTATTTATGGATAGAGAATGACCCCTGTACAGTCTTTTTGATACTATTTTTTTCAGATGTCGTCCTCGGATGCCGTGGTCCGTTTGGATTCCATTCCTCCCACAGGGTTGATTGGCAGCCTCTTCCGCTGGTTGGACAGTTTACTGCCGGCAGACAGGATTATCGCGGATGGTCTTTTGGGACATTCTTGGTCCTTACTGACCTTTCAGGTGCCAGCGGGTTTTGTGGATGGTCTTCTGAGCCATTGGGCCCCTGTCCGTCAGGTGTTCAGGTTTGGGACAGTAGAGCTGACCCCCACCCTTGAGGAGTATGCTCGCTTCACCGGCCTGCCGTTGGATGGTCCCTGTGCTAGGGTTACCGTTGGTTCCATGCGCCGTCAATTCTTGACTTTTACCGGTTTGCGGAGGGCTGTCTTATTACCGGTAACCACATCAGACCATATGGTTCCTCTTCAATTCTTGATTGACCGATTTGGCTCACCTGACAGTTTCCGCCTTTTCCTCGGTGATTTTTCCGTGTCCGAGGAGCGCTGGGATACCTTGAGAGTGGGCGTTCTGATGGCCTGTGTCATCTCAGTTTTGTATTTGCCTGCAGGATCCGATCATTTGGACATGCGGATTGTTGCGGCTGTTCGAGCCCTTCGGGAGGATCATACCATTCTTCCTATGATATTGGCGGATACCTATATGTCGGCCACATACTGCCAGTCCTTCCGAGGGAGATTCTTCAGAGGGAGTTCGACCTTATTGTACATGTGGTTCATGAGTCATCTTAGTCCCATCGGCCATTTCCGTCGCCAAGGGTTTTGCTTCAGCCATGACATAAACACGCAGTTTTCGCTTCGTCCCGCGAGTTGTACTGATGTGGCCTCCTGGACATCATTTTTGTCTATCATTGAGGACCCCTTTCATCTATTGGTTTATTCGGGCTACTGCTCCTTCATGCGCTTCTTGACTCATGTGCCTGGCATGGATTTCATTCCCATTGCTGGCTTAAGGGGCGTGACGACCTATCATCCCCTGGCGGTTATGGGGCAGTTTGATCAGACACAGGATTTACACCCCTTTGCGGGTGCAGCCGCATACCGATTCCTTATATCATCCTGTACAGAGAGGGATCTATTGCCGATATACGAGCTTTGGGATCGCAGGATCTTTGCCGAATATAGTGCGAGCTGTCATATCCAGACATTTGCCTACGTACAGTGGTTGCGTGGAGACCTGGATTCGGCTAGTTTGAGTCGGACTGGGGCCTTTGATGACTCTGGAGTGATTTTCACAGAAGATACCGCAGACCATTCCATTTCAGCCGATTCTGCCCCGAGTCGGGTCGCTGAGGATTCCCGACTCCGCCTGGCCCTGATTACTACTGAAGCCGAGAGGGATGCCGCCCTTGCCGAGAGAGATGAGGCCATTCGGGCTAGAGATGCTGCCATTGCTGATAGAGAGGCCATTGTATTTCGGACCAGGGCAGTGGTAGATGCTCATTTTGGGATTGTCAGCCGAGCTACTGCTTTACTAGATCGTATTGATATGATGGTGGGGCAGCAGATTGCAGGAGATGCTGATGCTTCAGATCTATCCACCACCCTGTCCATCCTGCTTCGGCTAGTTTCAGATTTGTAGATTATTTTATTTCCTGCATAGACTATGTTGGTTTCATCAGTTTATTGAAAGATAAATCTTGTAATAAAACGACTTATATATATATAGACATGCATTTAAATTTAGTCATTTTCCCCTTTTGTCGTATCATTGCCCTCCATTGGATCATCATTTTATCCAACTGACCATGATTTTGACATTTCGCCCTCTTTCTTTCCTCAAGACTTGATGGAGATTTGACAGATATTGCCGCACACCTTTTGATTTCGTCGGATTGAATCTCAGATTTTGGATAACTGTTTGGGTTGGATCAGGGTATGTATTCTGGGATGAAACTGGTTAGGCAGTTGGTTTCGGGAAGGTTTTGAGGGTGTAGGAAGGTTTTATCGGGCTATCGAAAATTGGTTTTTGGTTGGGGAAAGGATTATTTTTAAAGGATCGGACCGCGCCATGATGGCTGCCTACGTACCCCCACAAGTTGGGAGATCAGGTCCTACGTAGTTCGCTCTCAAAGGAAAAAAGAACTGATGATTTAAGCGTAGAACCGCTTCACCGAGTCAGCATTGAGGGGTTGTGGAAATACCTCACCATCCATTTCTTGCAATATGAGGGCTCCTCCGGACAGCACTTTCTTAATCACGAATGGTCCCTTCCCAATTCGGGGCAAAACTTCCCCCTGGCTTCGTCCTGACAAGACATGATTCTCTTTAGCACCAGGTCATTCTCCTTGAATTTCCGAGGTCTGATCCTTTTGTCATATGATCGGGAGATCCTCTGTTGATATAGCTGGCCGTGCCAAACAGCAGCCACCCTCCTTTCATCAATTAGGGCCAATTGGTCGTATCGACTTTGCATCCAATCCTCCTCGCCTATCTGAGCATCGATCACTATTCTGAGGGACGCCATCTCAACTTCAACTGGCAGGACAGCCTCCATTCCATATACCAAGGCGTAAGGGGTTGCTCCCGTAGAAGTACGCGTGGATGTTCGGTATGCCAGCAAGGTGAGGGGTAACAGATCTGGCCATCCCCGATGATTAGCAGACATTTTTGCCATGATCTTCTTGATGTTCTTATTGGCCGCCTCCACTGCCCCATTCATTTTGGGACGGTAAATGACGGAATTGAGATGCTTAATCTTGAACTGGTCACACAGTCCTTTCATGAGGGCGTTGTTTAAATTCTTGGCATTGTCGGAGACTACAACCTCAGGTTGCCCATATCGGCAAATGACATTATTCCTGATGAAGTTGACGATGACCTCCTGAGTGACTTTGGGGAAAGAGGCTGCTTCTACCCATTTGGTGAAATAATCGATCATGACGAAAATGAACCGGTGCCCGTTGCTTGCTTTGGGCTCTATTGGTCCGATTACATCCATTCCCCACATCGAAAATGGCCACGGGGAGGTCATACAGTGCAGTTCATGGGGAGGCGTATGGATCACATTACCGTGCGCCTGGCATTGATAACACCGTTTGACATGATCATCGCAATCGGCTTTCAGCGTTAACCAATAATGCCCTGTCCTCAAGATCTTTTTGGCCAACATCGGTCCACTCATATGTGGTCCACACACTCCACCGTGTATTTCATTCATAATCTTTTGGGCCTGTGTTTCATCTACGCAATGCAACAGTCCCAACCCGGCATCCCTTTTGTAAAGTGCATCGCCACTCAGGTAAAACTTCATCGCCATCTTTTGAATTCTCATCCTTTCAGTCCGATTTGCCTGATCGGGAAGGGATCTGTCTCTCAGATATTCCCTTATGTCGTGATACCAGGGCTGCCTCGTCAACACCACCTCGTTTGATAACACTGCCACATTTTCCTCATATGCCGGGGCATTCTGTACAGTGATCTCAATCTGTGGACTGTCCCTACTCTTGATCACGTGGATTAAGGAAGCCAAAGTCGCCAATGCATCGGCAAAATCATTTCGTCCCCGAGGAATATGGCGGAAGGCGATATCTTCGAACTCTTGCATAAGCTGGGTGACACAACGATGGTATGGAAGTAACCGAAGCTCCTTAGTGTTGTATACCCCGATTGCTTGTCTGATTACCAATTCTGAATCCCCGAACACCGCTAGTCTTTTTACTCCCATGTCACGGGCCAATCGGAGTCCCAAGATACACCCCTCGTATTCAGCGGTGTTGTTCGAATTGCTGAAACGAAGTTTAGTGGCCACGGGGTATTGTTCTCCGGTGATAGAGATTAGGACCGCTCCGGCTCCTGCCCCCTCGGCATTCATGGCACCATCAAAATACAGCTTCCAGAATTGTCCCTCGTCATCACATTTTTCGCGCGATACCCAGAATATATCCTCGCCCGGGAGAGGGGTTTCTAACGGCTCCATCCCTCCCGCCGGGGCTTCTGCCAACTGATCTGCAATTCCCTGTCCTTTCATGGCCTTCTGGGTCACGTACACCATGTCAAACTGTTGTAAGATTAACTGCCATCTTGATAGTCGACAATTCAACATGGGCCTTTCAAAAATATACTTCAGGGGATCCATTCTTGATATCAGGTACGTTGTATGCCCATGGAGGTAGTGCTGTAATCTCCCTGCAGCCCAGGCCAGAGCACAACAGGTCTTCTCAATGGGAGTGTAATTCTGCTCACATTGGCTAAATCTTTTGCTGAGGTAATAGATGGCCTGCTCTTTTCCCGCCTCATTTTTCTGTCCCAACATACATCCCATCGCGATGGCATTTACCGATATATACATAAACAGAGGGATCCCATCCTTCGGGGGTACCAGCACCGGTGCCTCCGTCAATTGTTTCTTAATGGTCTGAAACGCCCTCTGACATTGCTCATTCCACTCCTGGGAAACCCCTTTTCTTAACAGTTTGAAAATGGGCTCACATGTAGTCGTCAAGTGGGATATAAAACGGCTGATAAAGTTTATCCTTCCGAGGAATCCCCTTATCTCCTTCTCTGTGCGAGGTGCTGGCATATCCACAATGGCCTTAATCTTTGCTGGATCCAACTCAATGCCCCGATCACTAACCAGGAAACCCAAGAGCTTGCCCGACTGTACTCCGAAAGCACACTTGGCTGGATTGAGTTTCAAATTATATTTCCTGAGCCGATCGAACAGCTTTTTGAGATGAATTATATGATCAGATTCTACCTTCGATTTCACAATAATGTCATCCACGTAGACCTCTATCTCCTTGTGCATCATATCGTGGAATAAGGCCATCATGGCCCTCTGATAAGTAGCCCCTGCATTTGTGAGACCGAAAGCCAGTCGTCTATAGCAGAAAGTGCCCCAGGGGGTGATGAATGCGGTTTTTTCCCGATCCTCCTCCGCCACCATTATCTGATGATATCCTGCGAAGCAATCCACAAAAGAGTATATTTCGTATCGGGCTGTGTTATCCACCAGGATGTGTATGAAAGGCACCGGGAAGTTGTCCTTGAGACTGGCCTTGTTTAGATCTCTGTAGTCTACGCATACCCTCACCTTTCCTCCAGGTTTAGCCACTGGGACCACATTGGATAGCCATTCCGGGTAAGTGGACACCATAATGATTCCCGCCCTGAACTGTTTGATGATCTCCTCCTTCACTTTTAAGCTCCACTCAGGTTTCAACTTTCTTAGTTTCTGCTTGACAGGCCTGAAACCCTCCTTGATGGGCAACCGGTGCACCACAATGTCGGTGGATAATCCGATCATATCCTCGTGCGACCAGGCAAAGACATCCTCATATTGGCTTAGTAACTCAATTATTTCTGCCTTTTGGCTGGGGTTAAGGTCTGTCCCTATCTTGAGTTCTTTTGGATTGTCAGGGGTTCCGATATCTATAGTGATGGTTTGGTCCAAATTGGGTTTGGGTTTATCCTCGACCCATCCTTTGATCTCATCCGGTGCGTCGTCGTAATCTGTCTCGTCTTGTTCAATGCCCATTAAATCGAAATCCAGCTCAATGTCAAAATCATAATCATCATTCAAATTTGAAAGACCATTTGTTAGGCAAGGATTACTCAAATTGGTACACCTGACATGAAACAAAATACTTGTCATATATAAATCATTTTTTCACGATGATCGCATTTTCAAATAACAAGAAGAAACGACATAATGATGCAGAAATAAAACAACAACAAAAATAAACTTCTTCATTCCCCCATCATCTGGGGTCAATCACCCTGACGTCGAGTTTTACCCCTGTTTGGATATCACGGGTTTCTGGGTCCAATTGTCGATGGTCAGGTCGGCTGGAATGCGCTGGATAAAGGAGGGCCTCACATCGGACACCTCCCCGATGATTACGGATACGTCGCCTGAATCCTTCTCCATATCTTTTCCAGGAATAATCAGCCCTGCCCAATCGATGATAGGCACAACTTGCTGGGCTCCCGGTGGCGCGATAACATTCGTCCCCTCCTTACTGCTTGTTGATTGTCCGGGGATATAGCATTTGGTTTCGAACTCTTTTGCGACCTCCCGCAGGAAACTTTCCCTCCGGGCCGACTCATTACATGTGGGGGTTAACTCTTCATTCCCAATCACAGGTCCGCTGATCCCCTGCCTATTGTCGGCTTTGGTCACTGGACTGCCAACTAGTCGAATCGGAGTCGCACCCTGACGGTGTCCCCGTACTGCGCCCACATAGTATCCCAATCCTGCTTTGCCTATCTGCTGTGGTAGGTGGATGGGCTCGGTGATTCCCTGACTGCTTTTCCCTAGTCCCTGTCCAGGTTGGAAGTTCATTTTAATCATTTCCCTTGCCACAAAGGTGAGTTCCGGAGAGACCCTTGGTTTCACAGCTGGAGCTCCCAGGCATCTATAATGGGGAGTGCTAATCTCTAGTGCTTGAAAGCTGGCAGGCGCCGCTGACTCATCCACATTGATTACTGGTAGGCCACTCCTGGGAGGAGAGGGGTCATCACATTCGGCCGAGATTGTTACCAGATTCCCATCGATGATCAACTTGATTTGTTGGTGGAGCGTGGAAGGAACTGCCCCGGCCATGTGTATCCATGGCCTCCCTAACAGCAGGTTGTAGCTTGCCGTAATATCTAGGACTTGGAAGGATATATCAAAAGTACAGGGCCCTATCTCCACTGGCAATTCTATCTCCCCGATGGTGTCCCTCCGGGATCCGTCAAAAGCCCGAACCACCACATGACTGGCCCGCAGGCGCTTGGGACTGATGTTCATTTTCTTCAGCGTACTGAGAGGACATATATTCAATGCCGATCCCCCGTCGATCAGTACCCCATTCATGACATATCCTGAAGAGATTACTGCAATGTGTAGCGGTTTTCGGTGCCCCCTTCCCTCTTCGGGAATGTCCTCATCCGTAAAGGATATTGCATCGGTTTCCAATAAGTGGCCTACCAGCCGGCCGAAACCCTCCTCACTAATTTCTTTGGGCACAAATGCCTCCTCCAGAACCTTCATCAGGGTTTTGCAATGCTCACTGGATGACAACACCAAGTCCATGACTGATGTTAGGGTTGATTCCTCACTTAAAATCTGGATCCCCCTCATTTCTGGGTGATCCATCCTTTTCAAAAACTCTATGGCCCTTTCCTCAGAAACCTCTTCATTTTTTCTCTTTTGGCTCTCAAGGACTCGCCCGGGAAGATATAAGGGGTTCCCCTTGGTCGTCACGGAAGCACAACTGGCCGCTTCCTCTGGTATTCCCCCATAATTCCAGGGTACAGTCTTCAGACTACTGATAGGGAGTTGTGGCCTTGCAGCAAAAATGATGGGCCTCGGAGCTGTCAACTTGATAGGTCCCTCTATGTTATTCGTACTTACCCCTATCAACTTGATGGGCGTTACCCTCACACTCCCATGGTCATGTATCACATTTATCATCTCCTCAACTTTCTGCACATAGTTCAACCTTGGCGGCTCCCCCGCCTCACTTGCCTCCGTCGCATTGACTCCCCCTCCATCATGTCTTGGCAGGGGATTTGCCTTAACATTCGGGGAGTCCGGCTGTTCCACCACAATCTCTCCACTGTCAATCAGGTTTTGGATTCGATGCTTTAACGTCCAGCTATCCTGTGTATCATGGCCAGGGGAACTGGAGTGGTATGCACACCGCTTGCTCGGGTCAAACCTTCTACCTTTTGGGTCACTCGGGGGGGTGCCAAACCAACAATCTTCTTTTGGGCTACTAATACCGCTAATACTCGTTCAAGCGGCTCCCCGAGCGGGGTGAATACTCGGTTTTGCGATGCCTCATATCTTCTTCGCCCCTCTGCTCTTTGATCTGAGAAATTGGGCTGTCGGGGTGGCCCTCCCCTCTGTGCCTGTACCGGAAGATGGTTTTCTGCTTTACTGGACGACCCTTGTAGGATGAGGGAGACATCCTCTTCCTTCCTCTTTTGGACTCTCCGGGAAGTGCTGCCATAGTTTCCATTCTGTATTTGCTCTCGGCAGCAGTTTCTAAAGCAGTAAGATCCCGGATTTTACCCGATTTCAACCCCATGTCAACCATCTCTCCATGTTTAATCATTTCCGCAAAAGGTCTTCCAATCCCTGAGATGACCCTCTCATAATACGGTGCCTCCTGAATGTCTACAAAGGTCATTACCATCTCTGATTCGCTCATCGGGGGAGTTACCTGGGCAGCCATGCCCCTCCATCTTTGCGCATATTCCCTAAAGGATTCCCTAGGCTGTTTTTTAACCTTTGTCATCTGGTACCTGTCAAGAGCCATCTGGGCCTGAAAGCTGTATTGGGTTAAGAAGGTATGGGCCAATTCCTCCCAGTTGTGGATTCGGGCGTTGTCGAGGCGGGCATACCATATTCTTGCCTCCCCTGTTAAGCTTTTCTGAAATAGCTGCATTCTTAACCCCTCGTCTTCGGCATAAGCCCCGAGTTCTCCAATGTATATTTTCAAGTGTGTATAGGGGTCTCCCTTTCCATTGTATTTTTCAAACTCGGGAACTTTGAACTTTTCTGGATATCTGGCCCCGGGGAAAACACATAAATCCGAGTAATTAACCCTGCCCAGGGAGCCTATGCCCTTTAGAGATTGGATGGTTTCCTCCATGTATTTCATTTTTCTCCGAAGGTCGTCATGGTCCCCTTCCTCTGGGATAGTAATCACTGTCCTGCTAGGTATGGGAACGGCCTTTGGGATGACTGGCTCGTCCTTGAGTCGGGGTTGGTCCTCTTTAAGCAAGTTTGTACCATTTTTAGGAGGACTCTGATCATCCCCTGGTGGTGGAGTATTATGCGATCCCTGGTTTACCGGATCCTGTCTGATTAAGAACTGTTCCTTTAACATTGTGGCCATTTCCATCATCTGTCTTTTAAAATCATCAAACTCCTCCCGAGATATGGAACTATGATTGGGAAGATCAGCCATTTCAGAGGTAGAGGCCTGGGCTTTCTTAGACTGCGAACGGGTTTGAGGAGCAATCCTACAGAGACAACGGTTCGAAGTTTAGTCCCGGGGAAATGAAAACATGGATGCATGCTAAAGCTGTAAAATTTTTGTGTGTTTTTTTTTGGGTTTTTTAATCTTTCCCTGTAAAACAGAAAGTTAGTAGTCCTTTAGTGCCATAACCAATGCCAAACATGCTTTATTATGCTCCCCCAACTATTCCCTGCAATTCACAGCGGTTAGTAATCTCTTTCGACACAGAAAAAAGGGATGTATGAATATTGAATGAGATCATGACATTTAGACATATAAACGTAAAAAGGCATGAAGAGACTTTTCCTGCGTTGGGTTAATCTGAGGCTGACCTACCCTAGGGTTACTCTCGCGGGCTTTTCGGCATGAAGGTTCCCAAATCTTCGCAATCTACTCGTTTGAGCCCTTTCGATTGGAGCGGATTTGAGTGGTGCGTTTCCTGAGCCATCTCCGGGGAGCAGCCCCATCGAGTCCAGTAATAAGCAACCGACAGGTTCGCCTCAGGAGGAGGTACTCTCTCAACATACATTCACATTCATCGTCCTCACCGTATGCAAATGATTTCTTTAAAGTAAAGCCATTCCATTCAATCATTCATTCATTGGACAAAACACGCATTCACACAACAAAACCAAAAGATCAAAATATCGCATGCACACACATATTCATGAATTTTTAAAGGATAGAATAGCATCAAGATTTTAATGCGGCTTAAGCCCTCTAATGTCCCCAGCAGAGTCGCCAGCTGTCGACGCCGGGTTTTCTCTTCTCTTTTTTTTGTCTTTTCCAATTTTAGCCTTTTGGTTTGGATGACTTTTGGAAAAGGTCGGCATTGAGGTCGACGGGGTTTTGAAAGATCGTTTTTATGATGAGCCAATTAACCAGAGTCGCCAGTTGGTATATTTGAAATGGATGTACCAACTCATCCGAGTTTTCGTTTTTTTATAAATCGCTGGCTCATGTGTGACTCCGAATTAATTGGTCTGCGAATCGAGATTCATAGAGTTCGGGGGCTTGCTTAAGTGAGGGGAAGGGGTTAGGCATCCCTCGACTTCCGTGAAACACGGTTACCGCAATCTTGATGCTTTCCTATCCTTTAATTCATGAAATGTGTGTGTGTGCGCGCGCTTGTGTGTGGGTGTGTGTCTATGTGAATGTTGTGGTGAGTTTGTATGAAAGAATCATTTGGATTTTAGGGAAAATCGTGTTTTAATTTGAGTACGCTTCGGAATGTCTTTTCGATGTACCCGAGAAAGCTTTATTCTTTATGAGAAAGGTTTGATTTTAGTTGTCCAAAACTATGGGATTTTCATTAAGTGTCGTTTTAACAAAACAAGAGTTTTAAACCTTCGTCAAAATAGGAATCGAGATCTATACGTTGCTTTCATAAAATGATGGGCAATTTCTAGGATCTCTTTCACCCTATGCACAAAGATTTAATAAAACGTCAATTATTTATAAAATCATTTCGTATGATGTTTTGGAAAACGATTTTTCTTTAGCTTTCTCGTTAGATAGGAATCGACATTCATTAACGTTTCTCAAATTTTTACCTCGTGATTCTAATATCCTACTTTGATTGATTTTATGAAAATCTTGACATTTAGCTTTGAAATCAATTTCGTGTCATAAATCAAATCAAGCATTAAAATGCGTTGGGGCTATTCATGGGCATGTAAGCCATCAAAATAATCCCAAACGCCTACAATCACAAGTTCCACTAATATGGGGCCTTAAATCCGATTCTCGCTTTGGCGTCGTTTTAAGGCCCGACGGTTACACGTTACAAGGAGGCTACATCCTACCCGCTATATACATCAAGACATGTCCATCATCGGATTTGGACCACGGGGTCGCTTTCCTAGGCTCACAACCACGATTATTACATACTCACAAATCAAACCTTACAATAAATAACCAACGCGGAAATTCTAACAATATCACGACATCCTAAATAGCAAATTAAAGGAACCACAACCAATACATCTCTTATACAACAAGCAAGAAATCAAAACGTGAATATCATCGGGTTATTAAGAAGAATTTTGTTCCAATGGAACCCTCGCAAATAATCCTTAATTCATTGTTTCACAATAAATTACATGAAGACTACATTAATTTTAGCCAAATGATATGATAAATTGCTAGAATAAAGGGAAATTTCACCTTGCAATTGATACCAAAATGGAAGTAGGCTTGTGTATTGGAATAGAAGAAATATGTGTGTTACAATCAAATCAAAGAGTAACAATCCTCTCTTTTGATCTTCCTTTCTCTCCTATTTGTTGCAAAAATTATGGTGTTTTTTCCTCTCTATTCCCGATTTTCTGCTGCTGCTTTTGCTGAATTTCTTCTTCCTCTTTCAAAAAACTGCTGAACCCCCTGTATGCTGCCGAAGCTGCCTTAAATAGGCTGGCCAGAGCCAGCCGCAGATCTATCTGCGGCTGGCCGCAGATAGATCTGCGGCTGGCCAGCTGGCACGCCTCCCATCGCACTCAGCTGCTGAGTGCTGATTTCCCGGTTTTCGTGCTGGCGCACTCACTTGGCCGCAGATCTATCCGCGGCTGGCGGGCTTGACTTTCTTGATTTTCGTGTCACGCCTCGATTTTCGTACCGCAACGTCGGTTTTCGCTGACAGGCTCGTATTCCGCAGTCCGGGAACTTCCGGGAGATGTGCCACCTCATTCGGAAATGCCTGCCTCGGACGGTCATGCTGTCACGTCGACTTGGGCTGCCCAAATCATTGCGGCGGGACCGGGCGCTCGCCCTTGTGCCCGCTCCTTTGCTCCCGCAAGCTGGTTCAATTGACGATTTCGCCCTCCTGTCACGGTTAGTAGAAGGAAACGCAAAATTTGGGTGTCTACAGGATAGTTAACATTTATAGGAATATGCTGGAAGTATAAGTGTTTGACACATTAAGGGGTGTATGAATATAAATGTGGTATTATTATTACATGATTGATTGTGATCGATTTGTGCCTTGACTCTTAAATGATAACATCAGTAGAATTTTGCACGATGTGTAAAACAAGAAGGATTTATGTAAGGTTTTGTTTAGAACAAACAATGCCGTCAATGAGACAACCTCGATACACGAGGGTGGAAGAGTCAGTGAATAACGAGGAGGGTCAGACTGACCCCAAGAGGACCTTTGCGAACTTGTTAGAGGAAACGATGCAAGGCAGACCAGCCATTGCGGTTGTTCGGCCATGAAGTCACATGGCGAACTTTACGGGTTTCAAATTACTAGGACCACCGGAGTTTCATGGGAATACGGATTCGAGTGAAGCCCAGACATGGTTAGAAGAAATGGAGAAAGTTTTCAAGGTCGCAAGAGTGACCGAGGAACAGAAGACTTCATTTGCCACTTTCATGAGGAAGGGTGAGTCAAATTACTGGTGGAAGGCGAATAGAAGCCGAGTGGGGAAGGCACAACTGCGTGGACTCGTTTTAAGGAGATGTTTTTCAAAAAATTACTTTCTAGAAAGCACGCAGGCAAGTATGGAGATAAAGTTCTTGGATCTGAAGCAAGATGATATGTCGGTAGCAGAGTACGCAACGAAGTTTAACAAACTAGCTAGGTTTGCTCCACACAAAGTGGACACCGGAGCTAGGCGAGCGAAGAGATTTGAACAAGGGTTGAAGCCCTGGGCGTATAGTAAGGTTGTGGTTTTGTAGATCAACACATTTCCTACGTTACTTAAGGAAGCAATCGTTGCCGAGGAGGAAATGAAGCGTTGACAAAGCACAACCAAGATCAGAAAAGCCATGATGGTCATAAGGAAGGTAGCCGTAGGGGAAGTAACCCGAATAAAAGGAAAGGGATCGATAGCCAATCTTGCGGAGGCAACAAGTCTGGAGGAGAGGTTAAGAAGGGTATATTCGTCCGAGTGTATCTCTGTGGGGAGCGCCAGTTCTGTTCGTAAAGAAGAAAGATGGATCGTTAAGGCTCAATATCGACTATAGGGAATTGAACAAGGTTACGATTAAGAACAAGTATCCGCTGCCCATAATTGATGATTTGTTTGATCAATTGAAGGGAGGAAAATACTTTTCAAAGATTGACTTGAGAACGGGATATCACCAACTAAAGGTGAGGCGGGAGGATATTCCAAAGACAGCATTCAAAACTCGATATGGGCACTTTGAGTTTTTGGTGATGTCGTTTGGGCTGACAAATGCGCCAGCAACATTCATGGATATGATGAACAGGGTGTTCAAGCAGTACTTAGACAAGTTTATGGTAGTATTCATCGATACATGTTGGTGTATTCAGTGACAGAGGAAGAACATGTTGAACATTTAAGGATTTCTTTGGAGGCATTAATAAGGGAGAAGCTGTACGCAAAGTTTTTGAAGTGTGAATTTTAGTTGCAAAGGGTGCAGTTTCTAGGATACGTCATTGACAGGAATGGCGTTTCGGTAGACCCAACAAAGGTGGAAGCCATTATCAACTGGGAGCAGCCAAAGACGCCGACGGAGATTAGGAGTTTCCTAGGGTTAGCAGGATACTATCGGAGATTCATCTAGGATTTTTCAAAGATAGCATCGCCATTGACCAATCTAACCAGAAAGACGGTAAATTTCGTTTGGACGGAGAAGTGCGAGGAAAGTTTCATGGAGCTGAAGAAGAGACTTAGCCAAGCATCGGTGTTAGCTTTACCGGACGACACTGGAGGTTTTGTAGTATACAGTGATGCATCACATAAAGGTCTTGGTTGTGTACTAATGCAGCATGGCAAGGTCATTGCGTACGCTTCACGTCAACTGAAGGACTATGAGAAGGGATACCCGACTCATGATCTAGAGTTAGCAGCAGTATTATTCGCCTTGAAGATTTGGAGGCACTACTTATATGGAGAGAGGTGCGAGATATATACAGATCACAAAAGTCTGAAATATATCTTCACTTAGAAGGAGCTGAATATGAGGCAGCGCCGATGGTTAGAATTGATCAAGGATTACGACTGTGAGATTCTGTACCATCCGGGCAAAGCAAATGTAGTGGCAGATGCCCTGAGTAGGAAAGGCAGAGAGAAATTAATGAGGCTCATGACTCAGGCAAAGTTGATAAAGGAGTTTGAACGTCTGGAATTGGAGGTTAAGTATCCGATGGAGACAGACGGGAAATTGTTACAGTAACAGCGAGCCCGACCCTATTGGATCAGATTAAGGAGGCTCAAGAAAAGGAAGAGGATTGTGATTCAATAAGGAAGCGAATTGCCGAAGGCGAGGAGCTTAAGTATAAGATTGATAGCACTGGGTTGCTAAGGTTTGAAAGGAGAGTCTGGGTACCGTTAGATCCAGAATTGAGGGAAGAAATCCTCTAGGAAGCTCACAGCACGAAGTACTCAGTACATCCCGGGAGCACAAAAATGTATCAGGATTTGCGGCGAAATTTTTGGTGGCCGAATATGAAACGAGAAGTGGCAGAGTGCGTCAGCCGATGTCTGACATGCCAACAGATTAAAGTAGAGCACCAACGACCGAGCGGACTGCTTCAACCATTAGAGATTCCGGAGTGGAAGTGGGAGCACATCATAATGGACTTTGTGGTGGGACTGCCACCAACTCATAAGGGTTTAGACGCCATCTGGGTAATTGTGGATCGTCTAACCAAGTCTGCTCATTTTCTGCCAATCAAGATACGGTACAATCTGGAGCAATTAGCAAAGCTTTATGTCAAGGAGATTGTATCGCGTCATGGAGTACCGGTATCTATTGTATCAGACAGGGATCCGCGCTTCACGTCGAATTTTTGGAAAAGTCTACAGGCAAGAATGGGAACGCAGTTGAGGTTGAGTACAACGTATCATCCTCAAACCGACGGCCAGAGCGAGCGAATGATTCAAACCTTAGAAGATATGCTTCGGGCAGTCGTTATGGATTTAAAGGGCAGCTGGGATGACCATTTGCCACTGGTGGAGTTTTCTTACAACAATAGCTATCACGCCAGTATCGGCATGCCCCCGTACGAAGCGCTATATAGAAGGAAATGCCGAACCCCGATGTGTTGGGACGAGGTTGGGGAGCGAAGATTGCTGGGACCAGAAATGGTGCAGCAGACTACGGACATCGTGCGGCTGATCAGAAACCGGCTGGTAGCAGCTCAAGATCGCCAGAAGAAATATGCCGACTTACATCGTCAGAAGCGGGACTTTAAAGTTGGTAGCTTTGTATTTTTGAAGGTATCTCCTTGGAAAGGAAAGATCCGGTTTGGGAAGAAGGGCAAATTGAGCCCTAGGTTCATAGGACCGTTCGAGATTTTGAGGCGAATCGACGAGGTGGCGTACGAGGTAGCGTTACCTCCTGAACTTGAGCACATTCACAACGTGTTTCATGTGTCAGTGTTGCGGCCGTATAAACCAGGCTATAAGCACGTTATCTCCTATGAACCAATCCAAGTCGAGAAGGACTTAACGTACGAGGAGGTTCCTGTCCAGATTCTCGATAGGAAGGAACAGAAGCTGAGAAACAAGACCATCCATTCCGTCAAGGTTCTCTGGAGGAATCACGCAGTCGAAGAAGCTACGTGGGAACTCGAAGAGAAAATGAAAGCGAATTATCCGTTTTTATTTGAGTAACCCTATTTTTGCAATTCCGAGGACGGAATTTTTATAAGGGGGGAGGGATGTAATGCCCGTGAATTTTGAACATCATTATTAATTAAATATAATTTTAATTTTAATGAGTTAACTTTGTGTTCTTATTTAAACCTTTGGGGTATTGGTGGATTATGTGACTCTGTGATTTATTGATATAAATTTGTGTTAAGGGAAGCACTAGTAGTATATTTAAACTAGTGAGCAAACCCTAAGGCTTTATATCCATAAAGTTGACAAGGTATTTACTAAATTAAGTATTCAAGTAAATTGAATATAGTTAGTAAATAAAGTGTGTGGGTTAATTAATGAAAGTAGTTGTTAATGAGATATGGTCCAAATTGGATAATAATAATTAATAGTTAAGTTAGTAATTTATTTACTAATTGACTAAGTTACTTAATTAATGAACCTAGCCCAATCATTTATATTAATCATGGATTTGTGTATTAATTGTGTGACTTATTAAATGAGCTATCATGGGGTTAAATTAAATGACCCAATATTGCATTAAATAGATTTGGTTTTATTAGTCTAATCATTTAAATTGGAAGCCAATGGATTTAATGTGTGGTCCAAAACCTAGCCACTTGATTTATTAAATGTGTAACAATTGTTTATTTATTTAAAGCTATTTGGGACAATATTTTGGGACAAAATCCCTCCTTGCCGTGCACTTAGGAGAAAGGAGGAGTAAGTTGATTTCAAACTTTATTTTAATTAAGTAGCTAGCTTGTGTGAGAAGTTGAAATGGTAGACTTGACATCATAGCTTCCTATAATGTCAAGTAGCTACCTATGATGTGTCATAGCTTCCTAAGATGTCAACTAGCCACCCTAGTGAAACAAGGCTACTCACTAGCTTCATGATGACAAAAGGTAGAAGTTTCTTGCTATTATCCAATTAGTAAGCCTTTATCCAAGGGACAACAAAGATATGGGGGATATTAGTAACTCTTACACAAAGGACAAGGTTGTCAAGCTCCCATTGGTGGAAAATCTAATTAGCACACTTAAAGATAAGATTAAGGCTAAATGGAAGGGATAAGGTGAACTCTTATATCCAAGGGGCAAGAAAGATGTGGGGGATAATAGCATGAATTCTAATTTAGCATTATACTTGCAAGTATTCTATCCTTTCATTTCATTTCAAGTTCATTTCTTATTTTCATCTCCTTCTTTCATTTCTCCCAAGCAAGAACATAGAGTAAGAGCTTAGAGAGGAAAAGAGAGTGAGATTAGCATAGTTCATGCATCCCAAGTTCATCACATACTTTGGTAGATCAAGGAGAGTAGCTACAAGATCAAGGTGAAACCCTAAACCATTTCCTTCTTTCTTACTTTGTTTTATTTTCATAGTTTTTGGGAGATTTTGTTTTAAGACTCAAGAATCATTAGATCTTCATGCTTCATGTATAGATCTAATCCTTTTGAGTGTTAGAATGGAGATTCAAAGGAAGAAAAGGAACTTATGTTCTTAAAGGGTAAAAACCCTAGCTTTTCTTCACTTGGATCACCCATAACTTGAGATCTACAACTTGGATTTGTGATCCGTCGAAGGGGGGTGCTAGATACATGAGTTAGATAGTAAACCCAAGTGGTAGAACACAAATCCAAAAATATTTGAAGCCTTGGGGGCTATTTTCCCAAAACAGTCCAGCTATAAAACTTAAAGCTTTAAAACCCTAAAAGCCTGCTGTCCTCGTTTTTCCAAAGATTGTTTCGGTCAGTTATAAATCTTTTAAAAATCTGGGAAAAATCACAGAGGTACCTTAAGAAGTTATCTACAAGTAGGAAAAAGAACGAACACGTTTCGATGTGTATTTTTTGTGTAATAGCTTTTACCGTGAAGGACTCCTACATATTCATACCCGGATTTCTCACTGTGTATACCTTGAAAACATATGAAATGTTTACAGTATGTTTATGTATATTATGAGAGTGTACCCGAAATATTTCAGAATTTTCAGAGCAAAACTCGATTTATGAAAAATGTAACAAGATTCGGAGGTTTTGAGTACTTTAAAAATAGTAAATCATTTTCTAAAAATCCAGGAAAATTGGTGGATCATTGTTGGATCATATACTATCCAGGTCCAGAGGATAATAATTTTCAGAACCTATTTGCTATTTTTCATAATAATATTATAGTTATGGTTAAAAGAAAATAAATGGTTAAATTATGTCATAAATAAGGAAAATTTAATTTTTAAGCTTGGATACTCCTAATATTATATATTCTAACTATTGAGGGGTATTTTGGTAATATTTAATGAGAAATAATATTTATGACCTTTTATGGGTAGTAAAGGAGTTGTTTAATAAAGAGTAAACAATTAGAATAAATTGTTTATTCACCTAATAACTTATTAAAATATTACTCTGATATTTGTAATATAAGAATTCGATATTTTTTTAAGTAAACAAAGAAATATTAAGATTAAAACTTCATGGAAATATTATTGAATGGGTAATAATATTTGTTTTAAGCATTAATAAATGATTAAGATATTATTAAAATGGCTAATAATATTAGATTAAAATATTATTAATGATATGAGAATTAAAATATTATTAAGAGATTAATAATATTAGATTAAAGTATTATTGGATGATTAAAATATTATTAAGATGTTAATAACATTAGTAAACGAATAAAAGTGTTATTAGTGGACTAATAATACCAAGAGATGAATTAAATATTATCAGGATTGATAATATTAAGTGTCTTATAGGATTTACGATAGTTTATGTGTGCTATGTGATCTGCTTAATTGTTAAATAAATAGCATAAGTAAGCGTATCGATATACAACTATGCAGTACTAATTGGTAGATTGACGTTATCAATGTTAGGTCCTTCAAGGCCAATTAGTTAAAGCTAAAATTACTTATAGCTGAGCAGACAGGCAAGTTCCCTAACTCAAACTCGAGTTATTATTTTCGAAGCATGTTAGTAAATAATTATTGTTGATTATTCACATCTATACTGGTTATTGAGATTCGCACCTCGTGCAATTAAATTCCTATTCTATTGTTATTGAACTGTGAATTGGATTAAAGTTCTTTCAAGTATGAACTGTTTATGAGATAGATCTATGCTATTTGTATCAGCTAGATCAATCATGTCTAAATTTGTTGAATCAAAGGTATTTTAAAAGCTGTTCTTATTAAATTGTTATGGTATGAACTCTTGGCTGAGAAAAGGATAAATTTGATTAAGGCATGATATCAATGCTGGTTTATTAAGTGTTTATGCATAAATCACGGGGTATGAAAGGCTGATCCCCTTGATTACCAAAACTTTTAAGAGGTCCAGTTTAAATGCTGAGAACCTTGGCAAATGTCTATGGTTATTCCCAACCAATCAGTAATTGTCATTCAATTAATCGAATATTCAATTGTTGACTATTAATTCATGTTTCTTCATAATTTTATACTGTCGTTGAACATTGAAAGCGAAACTTCCTTCTATTCATGATATATCTCCCTTGTGTATAAACTTGCTAAGCAAACTAGTTGCTTACCCTTGCTATATCATGATCTTTATTTCAGCTAAGGCAGAAACGTCTAAAGGGGACAAAGGAAGAGGGAAGGTGCAAGAGTAGTTGCCTGATATGGCTTATGTACTGGTTTATCTTAAATGTTATTTGGCTATGTGAACTCTTATTGTATTAAGGGTATGTTTTAAGTTAAGGTTAAAGAACCTTAGGACCATGATTGTAAGACTTTATTACTATTTCGATAAACAATGTATGTTTATTATTCCGCATCAGTTAGAAAGTATGTTTGTTGTTGAGTATCGTAAACATCGAATTCGAGGTTAGGAAATCCGGATTTGGGGGTGTCACAGAACTTGATCATAGAACCCAATGAATAAGTTGAGATTAATGTAAAGTCCATTCGAGTAGTTGGAAGGAACGAATATTAGTAAATTAAAATTTCTAGGACGAAATTCTTAGAATAAGGGGTGAATGTGATATCCCGAATATTTATACGATGCTAAATCAGGATATTAAATGATTACAACGGGTATGATATGCATTGAATGCGTTAAAGGGTTAAAGAATATATAATACTCGAAGTATCCCAAGTTTAAGTAAAGGTGATGAAATAAAACCTACACTAAGGTAATGCGTTAAGGTATTCAGCGATATTGTGGAAGAAATTTTTGTGAAAATCGAGTAAGAGACTTTTCGTTGATTCCGAGGACGGAATCCTTATAAGGAGGGAAGGATGTGACAACCCGAATTTTCAAAGAATTATTAAATAAGAATTTGGCGAATAAAATTCTTATTAGGAGACGTTTTGAGTTTGTGTATGTGTATATATGTGTTTCATATTATGAAATTCGTGATTTCGTGTGAAGAGAATTATATATTCGTGTATTTGAGAAATGAGGTTTAATGGTAAATTAAACCATTGATGATAGTAAATGAAATTGTTACGAAAAAGATATTAATTGAATGTTATTAAGTTGAAATTATATTATGAAATAATATATTTTAACTATTATGCCTTGTTAGCAAAGAAATTGTTATGGATTATATTTCATAATAATGTGAATAATTCATTTAATTAAAATTGTGAATTAATGTAAATATATATTTATTTTAATAGAATAAATATTTGATGAAATTATTTAGGTATGATGATATTGAGTAGTTGATGATAAACAATTTTATCGTCGGTGCGTATTTTTGTTACGCTAATAGAATGGTAATATTCTAATTTAATTTAATAATTAAATTAGAGGATTAATGTTTTATTAAATAAAATGACTTATTTAATAAAATTATAATCTGGCTAAATAGAATTATAATTTTATTAGTAATTTTTAATTAGATTTATTAATATAATAAGTTTATTAAATTAAAGTGTGACAATATATATCTTATAATAAAAAGATTGTTAAAATAAGCTAAAAAGGGGGGTTTTGGGTTCTAGCCAAACGAGGCATAGAGACCCTTTGTATTTCCTAACTGCTGGTAACTTCCAGCTAAATATTACGTGAGTTTCATCAGTTAGAGTTGGGGAGCCAAAGAGTAGAGGAGAGGAAGAGAGAAATTGAGAGAAATCCTCTGTGATTTTGAGAGAATGTTTGACAATTCAAAGAAGAAGAAGAAGGAATCAAGAAAATTCTAGCCATCTAGCTAATTAAAGGTAAGCAATTTGTTCCTAAAAGTTTATAGTTGATTTTTTAATTTAATTCTCTGTAGATGGTTTTGATTATTACTTTTTTGAGAAATTAGTTATATATGTTGTTGGGTTGTTGAAATTCATTGAAATACGAAAAAAATGCAAGTAGAATGGATTAAAATAGTTTAGATATGAATTCGCAATGTTTAATTTCATTAAAATGGCCAAAACATGAATACTTTGTATAAACAGTGAATTTTTGGTTTCTAATTGGTTGATTATGTGTAATATAGTGATTAGAATTGTTAGAAACATGTTGGATATTTGTTTTACAACATGTTTGATGTCTGGGTGTGTTTAATTTGTGAGTCGGATGGTAGAATTTGAGAAATTTGGCCTGGAATTTCACTGGTTCGTGATCTGCAGGAACAGTCAATCGAGTCTACCGTCCCGGCGGTAGAAATGTACTGGAGTTGTTGCCCCAACGGTAGGCTCGCCCCGACGGTAGAACTATTAAGTTTGCTCGCCCCGGCGGTGGAGTCGCCCCGGCGGCATTTTGTAGAGGAAATCCATCGCCCCGGTGGTGATAAAAAAAATATATTTCTTTTTCTTTGTGGCCATGCTATGTTATCATATGCATGTTTAAAGCTTGGATTAATGTATTAAACGAATGTTAAGATACTGTGATGTTGTAAGCAATTGCCCATTTATTTTCAGATGACAATTAGAATATTAAAACGAGATTGGATGTGAGTGAATCCTGAAGTGTTGTAGCAAGCCAAATATTAGCTTAAGTAGTGTTAATAAACATTATACGTCTAAGATAAAGAAGAGTTTAAGACTTAATTAAATGTTAAGTGTCGATTAAAGTGAGACGCAATAAAATGAAGGTTTATAAGGAGAACTTAATTTCTAAGTTGAGAATTGTATAGAGAATAAAAATGAAGGATTATGAAATGTAGAGTAGAGTAATACTAAATGTTGATATGCGACTAATAAATGTTGTGCATGATTATATGCCGTGTAGGATGCATGAAATGCAAATAAGTATAAGCTGATTATGGTAATGTGTAATCTACGAATCAAGCAAGTCTTTCAGTTCCTATTTGTTATGTGAAACAAATGATTAACTGTTTTAAATTTATGGTGCAAAAGCATGTTGTATTTTATATATGTTGCAATTGTGAAACGACAAAGTCAAAATATTACTACGTTCGTTAAGTAAAGAATGCTGATTGAGTTATGGGACTCAATCTTTATTTGATATGTGTTGATCATTATGTATGATATGTTTAGTTAAATGTTTATGATTTAGATGATGAGCATGTTATCTATGTGCTATGTGATGCATGCAAACTGTTAGATATGCTGAGTTGTCGAGCTCATTCTTGCAAATAACTATGTTTGTAGGTTAAGGATCCAAGGTAATGTTATGTGATGCTTGAAAGGCATAGATCAAAGTGAAGCATGAAGATTAAATAAATGTAGTTGATGTAGTCATGTTGAACCATGTTTAAGAGTTTGATAAATGTATTTGATGATTTTAAATGTGTAATTCATAATGAGTTGTAAGATTTTATTGTTTGATGTGAAGTTATATTATCCTACATGTAAGAATGATAATCCGAGATGTAAAGTTTTATTTCGAAATAATGATGAAGTGAATCATAAGTAAATATTATTCCGTATTTTAATAAGTATATTATTGAATAATGTTGTAAAGTCAGAATGAAGATGTATTGTTAACGACCGAAGTGAAGAGTTGGATTGTATGAATTTCGGGGTCGTTACAAAATCTGGCGACTCGAAGAAAAGAGTAGAGACTTGCAAGGAGTGTGGAAAGAGTCACTTAGACACTTGCCTAAAGGGAAAGAATGTATGCTTCAATTGCGGACATGAGGGGCATATCTCTCCCAATTGTCCCGTCCCAAAGAAGAATGGATGCTCCAACTACAGAGCATTGGACCACCAGGCAAGGAATTATCCGAGGAAGAATGCAAGTGGAGGAAATGGAGGTCGGGGAAACAACAGTGGCAATCTCACAATTGCTGGAGTCCCATCTCAGAACCGACCCACAACAAGGACTTTCAACATGACAGTTCAGGATGCGGTCGCATCAAAGGATGTGGTTTCAGGTATCATTCCGGTCAATAATATAAATGCTTATATATTATTTGATTCGGGTGCCAGTTATTCCTTCGTATCATATGAATTCGCGCAACGATTAAACTTACCCCAAGAAGATTTAGAATATCCTATGAACATAGAAGTTGCGAATAAGGAGATAATCCATGTTAGTCATATTCATAGGAATTGTTGTGTATATATAAGGGGGCATAAGTTGTCTGTAGACTTAATTCCAATTCAGTTAGGGGAATTTGATGTAATTTTTGGAATGGATTGGTTATACAATCATGGGGCAATGATAGATTGCCAGAAGAAATGTTAGAACCTTCAGACTCCAAATCAGTCTAAGGTAGTGTTCTATGGTAGTAAATTGCATAGACATTCGAGTTGTCTGACGATGATGCAAGCGAAAAAAACTGTTAAGACAAGGATGTATAGGTTATCTGGCCCACATTGTTGATACCCAAAAAGTAGGTGCAGAGATGGGGTAGATACCAGTAGTAAGTGAGTTTCTCGATGTGTTTCTGGAAGATTTGCTTGGTCTACCACCAGATAGGGAGATCGAATTCGTTATAGATCTAGTACCGGGAACTGCGCCAATTTGAAAAGCCCCATACATAATGGCACCGGTGGAGATGAAGAAGTTGATGGTACAGTTGTAGGAGTTGTTGGATAAGAAGTATATGCAACCGAGTGTGTCTCCTTGGGGAGCACCAATTTTATTTGTGAAAAAGAAAGATGGATCAATGAGACTTTGTGTCGATTATCTGGAGTTGAACAAAGTGACGATCAAAAACAAATACCCACTACATAGGATAGATGATCTGTTCGATTAGTTGAAGGGAGCGAAATATTTTTCAAAAATTGATTTAAGGACGGGCTATCACAAGCTGAAGGTGAAGAAGGAAGATGTACCTAAGACAGCATTCAGGACTTGTTATGGCCATTACGAGTTACTGGTGATGTCATTTGGGTTACCGAACGCGTCGACAACATTTATGGACATGATGAACCGAGTGTTCAAGCAGTACTTGGATAAGTTCGTAGTTGTGTTCATCGATGATATCCTAGTCTACTCTAAGACACAAGAAGATCATGCTGAACATTAAGGATTAAGGATGGTATTGGAGACGTTAAGAAAGGAGAAATTGTATGCAAAATTTTCAAAGTGTGAATTCTGGTTGGAAAGAGTTCAATTTCTGGTTCACGTAATTGATAAGGATGGAATTTCGGTAGATCCAGCAAAAGTGGAGGCAGTAATTAATTGGGAGCCGCCAAAGACACCGACGAAAGTAAGAAGTTTCTTAGGATTGGCAAGATATTATAGAAGATTCATTCAAGATTTCTCGAAAATAGCAGGGACTCTGACTAATCTGACAAGGAAGTCGGTAAAATTTGTCGAGACGGAGAAGTGTGAGGAGAGTTTTCAAGAGCTGAAGAAAAGATTGAGTGAAGCACCAGTGTTGTCTTTACCAGATGATACGAGTGACTTCGTGGTTTACAGTGATGTGTCATACAAGGGACTTGGTTGTGTGCTTATGCAACATGGTAAAGTTATTGCGTACGCATCAAGGCAGTTAAAAGATTACGAAAAGGGATATCCTACCCATGACCTGAAATTGGCAGCGATAGTATTTGCCCTGAAAATATGGAGGCACTATTTATATGGTGCAAAGTGTGAAATATACACGGACCATAAAAGTCTGAAGTATATCTTCACGCAGAAAGAGCTGAATATGCGATAGAGAATGTGGTTGGAACTGATAAAGGACTACGATTGTGAAATCTTATGTCACCCGGGGAAAGCTAACGTTGTTGCTGATGCGTTAAGTAGGAAGGGTAACAGGGAATTAGTTATGTTAACAGCTCAAGAAGAGTTAATTAAGGAAATGGGGAGACTGGAACTCGAGATAAAGAGTCTGAGGGAGTTAGATGAGAAATTGTTCGCAATGGAGGCTCGTCCGACTTTATTGGACAAAATAAAAGAAGCACAAGGTGGAGATGAGGAATGTGAAAGGATAAAGAAGAGAATTTCAGATGGGGAAGAGCTTAAATTCAGAGAGGATAGTGATGGACTGTTGAGATTTGAGAGTAAAATTTGGGTGCCAGTGGTAGCTGAATTACGAGAAAAAATTCTGTATGAGGCTCATAGTTCAAGTTACTCGATTCATCCGGGAAGCACAAAGATGTATCATGATCTACGTCAACTTTATTGGTGGCCCAACATGAAGATAGAGGTCGCAGAATGTGTTAGCAGGTGTTTAACGTGCCAGAGAGTTAAGGTAGAACATCAGAAACCAAGCGGGTTACTTCACCCTTTAGAAATTCCAGAATGGAAGTGGGAGCATATTACGATGGACTTCGTGGTAGGACTTCCAACAACACAGAAGGGTTATGATGCAGTTTGGGTGATCGTGGATCGATTGACTAAGTTAGCGCACTTCTTGCCGATCAAGATCAGATTCAACTTGGATCAATTGGCAAAACTCTACATTAAAGAAATTATTTCCAGACATGGTGTGCCGGTATCGATTGTGTTAGATCGTGATCCATGGTTCACGACAAATTTCTAGAAAAGCTTCTAAGAACGCATGGGAACACAACTGAGGTTGAGCACTGCATATCCAACAAGTTTTGGGGGTAAATCTGGTAACTCGAAGAAAAGAGCAGAGAGTTGCAAGGAGTGTGGAAAGAGTCACTCAGGCGCTTGCCTAAAGGGAAAGAATGTATGCTTCAATTGCGGACATGAGGGGCATATCTCTTCCCAACTGCCCCGCCCCAAAGAAGAATGGATGCTTCAACTGCTGAGCACTCGACCACCAGGCAAGGAATTGTCCGAGGAAGAATGCAAGTAGAGGAAATGAAGGTCGGGGAAACAATAGTGGCAATCTCACAATTGTTGGACCCCCATCTCAGAACCGACCCGCAGCAAGGACTTTCAACATGATAGTTCAGGATGCGTTCGCATCAAAGGATGTGGTTTCAGGTATGATTCTGGTCAATAATATAAATGTTTATGTATTATTTGATTCGGGTGCTACTTGTTCCTTCGTATCATATGAATTCACGCAACGATTAAACTTACCCCAAGAAGATTTAGAATATCCTATGAACATAAAAGTTGCAAATAAGGAGTTAATCCCTATTAATCATATTCATAGGAATTGTTGTGTAGATATGAGGGGGCATAAGTTATCTGTAGACTTAATTCCAATTCAGTTAGGGGAATTTGATGTAATTTTTGGAATGGATTGGTTATACAACCATGGGGCACTGATAGATTGCCAAAAATAATGTGTGAACCTTCAGACTCCAAATCAGTCTAAGGTAGTGTTTTATTGTAGTAAATCGCCTACACACTCGAGTTGTCTGACGATGATGCAAGCAAAAAAAATTGTTAAGAAAATGATGTATAGGTTATCTGGCCCACATTGTTGATACCCAAAAAGTAGGTGCAGAGATGGGGCAGATACCAGTAGTAAGTGAGTTTCTCAATGTGTTTTCAAAGGATTTTCCTGGTCTACCACCAGATAGGGAGATCGAATTCGTTATAAATCTAGTATCGGAAACTGCGCCGATTTCAAAAGCCCCATACACAATGGCACCGGTGGAGATGAAGGAGTTAATGGTACAGTTGCAGGAGTTGTTGGATAAGAAGTATATCGAACCGAGTGTGTCTCCTTGGGGAGCACCGGTTTTATTTGTGAAAAAGAAAGATGGATCAATGAGACTTTGTATCGATTATCGGGAGTTGAACACAGTGACGATCAAAAACAAATACCCACTACAAGGATAGATGATCTGTTCGATCAGTTGAAGGGAGCGAAATATTTTTCAAAAATCGATTTAAGGACGGGTTATCACCAGCTGAAGGTGAAGAAGGAAGATGTACCTAAGACAACATTCAGGACTCGTTATGGCCATTACGAATTCTTGGTGATGTCATTTGGGTTAACGAACACGCCAGCAACATTTATGGATATGATGAACCGAGTGTTCAGGCAATACTTGGATAAGTTCATAGTTGTGTTCATCGATGATATCCCAGTCTACTCTAAGACACAGGAAGATCACGCTGAACATTTAAGGATGGTATTGGAGGCATTAAGAAAGGAGAAATTGTATGCAAAACTTTCAAAGTGTAAATTCTGGTTAGAAAAAGTTCAATTTCTGGGTCACGTAATTGATAAGGACGGAATTTCGGTAGATCTAGTAAAAGTGGAGGCAGTAATTAATTGGGAGCCGCCGAAGGCACCGACGGAAGTAAGAAGTTTCTT
Source organism: Aralia elata (assembly GCA_034770075.1). Taxonomy (NCBI): domain Eukaryota; kingdom Viridiplantae; phylum Streptophyta; class Magnoliopsida; order Apiales; family Araliaceae; genus Aralia; species Aralia elata. The sequence goes on from CM068385.1 coordinate 55,606,048, forward strand.
GGGATTGGCAGGATATTATTGAAGATTCATTCAAGATTTCTCGAAAATAGCAGGGACTCTGACTAATCTGACAAGGAAGTCAGTAAAATTTGTCTGGACGGAGAAGTATGAGGAGAGTTTTCAAGAGTTGAAGAAAAGATTGAGTGAAGCACCAGTGTTGTCTTTACCAGATGATACGGGTGACTTAGTGGTTTATAGTGATGCGTCACACAAGGGACTTGGTTATGTGCTTATGCAACATGGTAAAGTTATTGCGTACGCATCAAGGCAGTTAAAAGATTACGAAAAGGGATATCCTACCCATGACCTGGAATTAGCAGTGGTAGTATTTGCCCTAAAATATGGAGACACTATTTATATGGTGCAAAGTGTGAAATATACACGAACCATAAAAGTTTGAAGTATATCTTCACGCAGAAAGAGCTGAATATGAGACAGAGATGGTGGTTGGAACTGATAAAGGACTACGATTGTGAAATCTTATATCACCCGGGGAAAGCTAACGTTGTTGCTGATGCGATAAGTAGGAAGGGTAGCAGGGAATTGGCTATGTTAACAGCTCAAGAAGAGTTAATTAAGGAAATGGCGAGACTGGAACTCGAGATAAAGAGTCCGAGGGAGTTAGATGAGAAATTGTTCGCAATGGATGCTCGTCCGACTTTATTGGACAAAATAAAAGAAGCACAAGGTGGAGATGAGGAATGTGAAAGGATAAAGAAGAGAATTTCAGATGGGGAAGAGCTTAAATTCAGAGTGGATGGTGATGGACTATTGAGATTTGAGAGTAGAATTTGGGTGTCAGCGGTATCTGAATTACGAGAAGAAATTTTGCATGAGGCTCATAGTTCAAGTTACTTGATTCATCCGGGAAGCACAAAGATGTATCAGGATCTACGTCAACATTATTGGTGGCCCAACATGAAGAAAGAGGTCACGAAATGTATTAGCAGGTGTGTAACGTGCCAGAGATTTAAGGCAGAACATCAGAAACCGAGCGGGTTACTTTAACCTTTAGAAATTCCGGAATGGAAGTGGGAGCATATTACGATGGACTTCGTGGTAGGACTTCCAACTACAGAAAAGGGTTATGATGCGGTTTGGGTGATCGTGGATCGATTGACTAAGTCAGCGCAATTCTTGCCGATCAAGATCAGATTCAAATTGGATCAATTGGCAAAACTCTACATCAAAGAAATTGTTTCCAGACATGGTGTGCCGGTATCGATTGTGTCAGATTGCGATCCACGGTTCATGACAAATTTTTGGAAAAGTTTCCAAGAACGCATAGGAACATAGCTGAGGTTGAGCACAACATATCATCCTAAGACAGATGGGCAGAGCAAGAGAACAATTCAAACCTTAGAGGACATGCTGAAAGCGTGTGTTATGGATTTCAAAGGAAGTTGGGATGACCATCTACCATTGGCGGAGTTTGCATACAACAACAGTTATCACGCCAGTATCGGTATGCCACCTTATGAAGCTCTATATAGAAGAAAGTGCAGAACACCATTGTGCTGGGATGAAGTAGGAGAGCGACGACTGCTAGGGACGGAATTGGCACAGCAGACTGCAGATGTTATCAAGTTGATACGAGCAAAATTAGTGTCAACCCAAGATCAACAGAAGAAATATGCTGATCAACATAGGCAGCAACACGACTTTGACGTCGATACCTATGTGTTTCTAAAAGTATCTCCCTGGAAGGGGAAAATGAGATTCGGAAAGAAACGAAAACTGAGTCCGAGGTTTATAGGACCCTTTGAAGTGTTGAGGCGAGTAGGCGAGGTGGCTTATAAAATAGCTTTACCTCCAGAGTTGGGGCATATTCACAATGTGTTCCATGTGTCAGTCTTGCATCCGTACAAGCAGGATTACAAACATGTCATAGAATATGAACCCATCCAGTTTGAGAAAGATTTAACTTATGAGGAAATTTTTGTGCAAATTATTGATACAAAAGAGCAAGTTTTGCGAAATAAAGTAATACCGTATGTTAAGGTAGTATGGAGGAACCACAATGCTGAAGAAGCTACGTGGGAACTCGAGGAGAAAATGATGAAAAATTACCCTAATCTTTTTGTTTAACTTTGTAATGATTCCGGTGACGGAATCCTTATAAGGGAGGGTGAATGTAATATCTGTGATCTATTTGTAATTTAATGAATATATTTAAATGAATTTATGTGAAACTCTTGTGTAATTTATTAGATATATGTATATGTGTTATATATATATATTATTGAGTCATGAGTTGAGATGTATTTTAATGGTTAGTTTGAACTAATTTAATTGTTTGAATTAACTATGAAGTTAACAATCTAATAAAAAGCAAGAAATGAAGTTAAAACTTGAATTTGAGTTCATAGTGGAATTTGACGACGTGGACCGTATATTTGAGTCCGGAACGTCGAAATTAGTAAGTATAGACTGTAAACACAAAATGTGTCGGGGTTAACTTTTTGGTCAAAGTCAACCAGTTGACTTTTTCGGGTAAAAAGTCAAACTCAAGTTGGGGGTGGAATTTGGCGAAATAAATATTCCCACGACGTTCGGAACGTCGATTTTAGTAGGAACCACGTGAATTATTTAAAAAAAATAAAATTTCATCAGCTAACTTGAGGGACCCACGTGACTACAAAGTTGGGACAAGATGAAGCAAGGCACGACTATGTATAGAAATCAAGGAGGAGGGAGTTATTTTCTTTAAAACCCAAAATCTCTTCACTTTCTCAACAACTTATTTTCTTTAATCCTTGTAACTGATCATGGGAAATTCTAAGGGTCTTGCAACTGATGAATTCAGAGTTATCATCATAAGGGAAATCAAGTTCTATAAATTCTCCATTCTAAAATACTTATTTTTTTAACATTCTACTGGGAGAGAAAAGTTGTGAGTGAAAGTGAGAACTTGAATGAGATTGAAGAATTTCTAGGATTTCTGTGTAGCAATCAAGCAACAAGCATAACATCATCTCTGTAATTAGGAGGAATTGATCAACAAAAAAAAGAGGTAATCCATGAGCTTATATTATGTTCCTAAGAAAAATAAGAGGAAATGCATATTTATCATTGAGGAATGATTTAATTGGGCTATATATTGTTATGTTGTTATTGTTTGATGAATATAGATTATTAAGAACGTAAGTTCTAGATTCAACACACCTTGTATGTATGAAAATTTGTAAATTTATGTTACGTATGCTCTATATTTGTATAAATGCCTCTAAGTTGCTACATTAATCAAAAAGGTGGAAATATGTTAAAGTTGGATGTTAGGTTATGTGTGAACATGCTATAAACGACTTGTTTGATCTGAGTATGGTTATATATGTTGTTTATAAAGGATTTTGAGTGATCAAATCCATGAAAATCTGTTTAAAAGGAGAAAATTGGTTTTTGGTGGAAAATGTACAAAATGACTTATTTTGGAATCGAAATTGATCTTTAATTCGTGTAACAATCTGTAAAGTTATAGTTGTTTGCGTTAATACGTTAAGAAACGAAAAGAATGCAACTTGAACGAATTAAAATGGTTGAAAAACGAATCTGTGGTGAATGATTTCGCTAAGTATGCGATATATGAAGGAAATGACAAGAACTTTGATTTTAGAGGCTCTAAATTGGCTAATAGTGTTATTGGTGCTATTAGAATGGTTGAGTACATATGTTATGTTGTTTTGGTTGGGCTTATAATGTCCTGATGTGTCTAAATTTCCAATGTATAAATTTTTGGAAAATTGGTTCGCAACAGCAGCAACCTGCAATACCTGTGTCTGCGTATCAGCGCGGCCGCGCTGGTACCAAGGCTAAACAGGGCGCGGCCGCGTCGTGCTGCAGAGTTGCCAAGAGGTTCTGTTTGTGAACTGAGGCTTGCTTTATATATATTAAGCTCTTATAAGCTTTGTTATATGTCTATTGAAATGTTTGTACTATCTAAACATGTAATGGCTATGTAGAACGAAGAATTCAAAAGGTTTAAATGGGATTTATAAATAAAACTTTTGTAGTAAAGACAAAAGTAAAAATTTGGGATTTACGAATATTTGATTTAATTGTATAGTTGACTAAGTGTTTGCTTGGAATACATATCTGTAAGCGTGAAGCAATTACATTAGGTATGTATTGAATGAGTATAATCTGAGAGTGTTAATGAGTATAGGTGGCTAATGAATATCTATATATGAATATATAGGTTATTTGAAGTATAGTTAAGCAGTAATCGTAAACTACGCGAAAGGCAAGTATCCTATCTTTATGACTTTTACTTCAGCGAATGCAAGTTTCCTAATTTTATTCACTTTAATGCAGTAAATGTAGGTCTCTTTTACTTGTACAGTTTATTTATTATGTACAAGTTACCTAATGATTGTAAGCTATAATTATTCAAGCTTATATACTGTGAAAGCTTCTTATCAATGATATCTTAGATATTATTTCAATTATTTACGTTTTAAAAGTTCTTAAATGTTTACAAACCACTTTAAAGAATACGTTTTGGCCATTTGTTTCGGCTAGCTACGATTGATGCGAAATGTTATATTATTGAATTATTCAAATTCATTGTAGCTACTTAAAGTCTACCAATCCAAATTGCTTTGGTGCAATCTCGCATGAATACTAAGATGAACAACCCGGATAACGGGGTAAAACTGATGTCGGGTATATAGTCCCATTTACACTTATGCATTTAAACTTCATACTTGTACACAATGTAGGATACGATAGGCTGATCACCTGGAGTACTTGCGGAGAAGGTTTTACAATCTATCTGATTGATAAAAACTTCTGATGGTTTTCGATGAAACAAAAACAAATGTTCAGGGTGTTTAGTACCCCTTAGTATGCAGTTGAATATTCTAAAACTCTTTTCTTTAATATTTATGTTTACTTCTGGATTAACCTTTCAATCGTTGAGAAATACCAAAACAGATACTTTTATCATTGATGTTTATTATCCAAATTTCTTTATATACTTGCTGGGCAATTTGTGCTCATTCTTACTTAAACATTTCAGTTAAGGGTGAGAAGGCAGAGGGCTCGGGCAAGGACAAAGGAAAGGCTAAGATGAAATGATGAAAGCTTATTTCTTTGTAATAAGATTAGATTTCCGCATTGATTTAATGTAGCATTGAACGCTAAGTTTAAGTTTATTAAGGTTTTGTAGCTTGGGATTTATGTTTGGATTTATATTTGGGAATTATTAATTGAATTCTATTGTTACTATTATTAATAATTTATAAGGTTTAATTAGATAGATGATGATGTATATTGTATCGTGAGCACATTATCCTGTGTTTGATGTTACACGGATTTGGGGGCGTCACAAGGAATCTTATCACGGATAAAGATGCAAACATTTATCGCAAGATTCTTTTGTTCCCAAGAACCATCCTATTATTAATGTTGTGAACCTTGGGTATATGGAAGTATAGAATGTTTAAATCATAAGGTTAAAAATTTGACCGATATATATATGGTATTATCCATATATACGAATGAACTACAAGTTGATACTTGTAGAAAGAATGAGATCGAGATCAAGTTAAGATCTAAGGATGAAGATAAAAGAAATTTATGATTTTATAGTCTGTAATAGACTAATTCAACCAATATGATCATGGGATCATTGGTTAAGTTACGATAGAAGTACGAGATAACGTCGACCCTTGTTTGGGCTGCCAGCGCCCGAATTCGGGGGCGTTATAAAAGAATTAAGAAGTGAAACAAATTGATAAAGTATTAAGATTCTTTGATCAGATCGAGGAAGGAATACTTGTGCAATGAGTTTCTAGATCATCTCAAAATCGTATTTTCTCATAATGGACACCTCCTAATATGCAATAATTGATTAGTGTATCTAAAAGAAGAAATCGTACCTTGTTGGACATGGTGCAGTCCATGATGATTTTTACCGATATTCCAGTATCCATCTGGGGTTATGCCCTAGAAATAGCTGCATATCTACAAAATAAGGTAACCTCAAAATCCAGCCCCAAAAATCCATATGAGTTATGGATAGGAAGGATTTCTAATCTTAAATATGTTAAGAGAAGGGGTTGTCCAACTTATGTGAAAAGGTTTCAAAAGATAAGTTTGGGACAAAATCTGACAAGTGCAGATTTGTGGATATCCTAAAGAAAGTTTAGGGTATTATTACTATAATCTTACACACTGCCTTCTTGGATAAAGATGTTTATCATTGAAGGAGCTAGTGTGAGGGTAATAGATCTTGAAGGAGTTCAAGAACTACAAAGCACTATAAGTCAAATCGAATGTAATGTCCAGGAATTTCTAAACATTGTATTGAATTATTTTAATATGTGAAATTCGTTTTATTTAATTTTACGATTTTAATTGGATCCAGGTGGATATTATTATTTAATTATATAAATACGTGGTCCAATAAATTTCTGTACATTAAAGGGACTCATTGAGAGTTTAAATAAATTAGTGAGTAACCCTAAAGAATTTATTTGCAAGAAAATTGGGGAATTAATAAATAATTCCATCATTATCGGATTAAATAATTCGAATAAGGAATTATGGTTAAAAATAAATATTCTGAATAAATAATTAATTAGTTTAGTTATTTAATTAGAAATACAACGTGGTTAATTTAATTTGGGTCACTTTTCTTTTATTTTAGTTGGCCTATTTCTTTTATTTCTGGATTGGACCCAAAACTTTATAATAAGCTGAGCCCAAATTTTCTTTTAATTTCCTATTGGGCCCCATTCCCTTATCCTCTCCATTCTTTAGCCGACCCAACCCCATTGGACTAAGCCCAATCCCCTTTCCAGCCAAATTAAACCCGCTCCATTTCTCTTGTTAACCGGCAAGTCAATTAGGAGGGACTTCAAACCAGCAGATATCGATTTGGGGGAAATCAATCAGAAAAAGGAGAACCCAAGCCATCAATCGAACGAAATCCAAACTCTCAGTCGGTTCAATCGAGAGGGGCGGGGTGTCAGTCGTCGGCGATAGCAGAGGATAAGGAGCGGCGACCGGCGGCTACCGCGGTTTAACCAGCGGGTGAAGTGAGGAAGGAAATCACCGACCGAGCGGCATCGAACGGACCAAGGGTCCCGAGCTTCCGGCGACGCGACTGGTGGCGCACACGGCTCAAGATTTCCGGCCGGTGCTAGCTGTGATGGACGAGGATTGATGGGAGACGTCAGTCGCTACCCCTCCCTCCTACCGGCGGTCTTTAACCGACCAATTAAGGTAATACCCAAACCAATTTGGGTAAAAATTTCTACCATAAATTGACACCTCCCCAAACCCTAAACCAAGGCTGCTGAAAATTGTAAATTAGAGAGAGGAAGGCAAGACGCAGAGAAGAGGAAACCAAGGTACATCACTGGGAATTAATGGCCACTGTGATAGTTTGATTTTTAGGGTTCGTATAAATTTTCTTCCTTATGTAATTAGATTTGGATTGCCGATTGTATTGGTATTGGTTTTTAATATACACTGTTGGAATTGTAGTATATTGTTTGGGATTTACAAATTGATATTGTATTGTGCTGTTAATTTGTATCTCCTTCTGTGTTGGGACTGTATTTTATTGCTTGGGTTTAAACCTCCGTCTATTGAAGAACTCCAATGTTCTGGTGAATTGGTTTTGCACTGCAATTAGGACAGTGTCGTGTTGCAAGATGCACACTGTATGTTTGTCAAAATGCTTGAACGAACTGCTTTCATTTCTTTTGGGCATCAACTGTTTGGTCAACAGTATGAGTTATAAGAGTCAAACCTTGAGTTTTGTATAATGCTTGGCTAGACTCAATATATCATATGAACTTGTGAGATAATTGTTGCCTGGTGTTCTAAATAATGAAAGTTGCAGGGTTTGAACATTGGCTCAAATAGTGGCTTGAAGCTAATAATATACCTGCAAATAAATTAGTTATTATAACTAACTAATAAAGTAAACAAAATAATTATTTATTATTTATCAATAAATAATAAATAAATATTTAATTATTATTTAACTAACATTAAATAATAATTAAGTATAAATAGAAATTAATAAAGTAATTATTTATTATTAATAATAAATAAAGATAATAAATATTTAATTATTGTTTAATTAAAAATAATTAAGTATTAATAAAATTAATAAAGTAATTATTTATTATTTATCAATAAATAATAAATAAAGATAATAAATATTTAATTAATAATTACATATGAATAAATTAGTAAAATAATTATTTAACATTTATCGATGAATAATAAATAAAAATAAATATTTGATTATTATTGACTTATAATTAAGTATGAATAAAAGTAATAAAATAATAGCCTTATATGCTATTATATTTTCCATATATAATAAATTGGTTATTTATTTTAAACAATGATTAAGAATTGTAAATTAATTATTTAATTATTGATTAACTTTTCAATAATAAATAAATCTAATTGGTTATTATTATTAAATAATAACTAGAGATAAGTTCATTAATAATTCTTTGATTAACTTTAAATGATGAATAAACCTAATTAGTTATTATTTATTTTTAGATAATAACTAAAGGTAACTCTTACTCACTAATTAATTATTTACTATTTGATTAGCTTTGAATAATAACTAAACCTAATTAATTATTGCTTAATCTTAAATAATAATTAAAGACGATTAAAATTGATGATTCGATTAATATTGGTTATTAATTACTATTATTAATAACTAAAGATAATTAATTAATTACTGTTTAACAAATATTAAATAGTAATTAAATAAGGATAAAGCTAGTAAAATTAGGAGATTTTAAATAACACATTAACTAAACAATTATAATAAATTGTTAAAAAAAAAAGGGGGTTAATAAATGAATATTACTTAAGAAAAAGTGAGATTAATTAATTAAACAATTTTAATTAATTGTTTAAGGGTTTAATAAGTGTTCATTACCTAAAGGATAAATGGTCGATTAATTAAACCATCAACCTAAAAGTCAATTAAGCGCCTTATAGGATTTACTATAGTTTATTTACTTACGCGTGTTATGTGATTTGCTTAATTGTTAAATAGATAGCATAAGTGAGTGTATCGGTATACAGTTATGCAATGCTAATGGATAAACCGACTTTATCAACTGATAGGTTATCCAAGATCAATTAGTTAAAGCTAAGATTTATTTGTAGCTGAGCAAACAGGCAAGTTCCCTAACTCAATCTCGAGTTATTATTTTCGAAGCATGTTAGTGAATAATTATTGTCGATTATTCACATCTATACTGATTATTGAGATTCGCACATTGTGCAATTGAATTCCTATCCTATTATGATTGAACTGTAAATTTAATTAAAGTTCTTTCAAGTATGAATTGTTTATGAGATCGATCTATGCTATTTGTATCAGCTAGATCCAGCATGTCTAAATTGGTTAAGACAATGGTATTTTAAAAGCTGTTCTTATTAAATTGTTGTGGCAAGAACTCTTGGCTGAGAAAAGGATAAACTTGTTTAAGGCATGATATCAATGCTGGTTATTAAGTGTCTATGCATAAATCACGGGGTATGAGAGGCTAATCCCCTCGATTACCAAAACTTTTTAAGAGGTCCAGCTCACATGCTGAGAACCTTGGAAAACGTCCTTGGTTATTTCAAACCACTCAGTAATTGGCATTCAATTATTTGAATATTCAACTGTTGACTGATAATTCATATTTCTTCACAACTCTATGTCGTTGTTGAACTTTGAAAGCGAAACTTCCTTCTATTCATGATATATCTCCTTGTGTATATACTTGCTAAGAAAACTAGTTGCTTACCCTTGCTATATCATGATCTTCATTTCAGCTAAGGCAGAAACGTCTAAAGGAGACAAAGGAAAAGGGAAGGTGCAAGAATAGATGCCCGATAGTGCCTATGTACTAGTTATTCTTGAATGTTGTTTGATTAAGTGAACCTTTTATGGTATTAAGGGTACGTTTTATGTTAAGGTTAAAGAACCTTGGGACCAAGATTGTAAGACTTTATTATTATTTTAATTAACAATGTATGTTTATTATTCCGCATTTAGTTAGAAAGTATGTTTGTCGTTGAGTATCGTGAACACCGAATTCGAGGTTAGGAAACCCGGATTTGGGGGCGTCACAGGTTGGTATCAGAGCCATAGGTTATAAACGTTAGGAATGAGAAACCTAGGTTATAACCTTAGTGGAAAACTCATATAGAGTATGTAGGTGATGGGTTGAGGAGATTCATCGAGTTCTAGTTGTACCGAATAAAATATCATTTCATTTCATCAATGAATATATTTTATTGTGGTACTGATGTTGATTTATTTGTATGGTGTTTGTAGGATGTCAGACGAGAGTCAAGATAGCTGTCCAGTGAACCAGGAGCCCATAGAGCCTGACGTGATAGGAGATTTGCTGGCGAGGAACGCCGAGCTAGAGGTTAGGGCTGAACAATTAGAGGCGCAGAACCACATCCACCAGATTTCTGAACAGCAGTACAAGGACGCTGCTTATCAGGCCCAGGCTGAGTTAGCCAAGTTGCGAGGGAGGCTGCTGCTAAGGGAGCTGCAGTTAGGACAATTGAAGGATGAGGTAAAGGCTAACGATGCGAGGATAGTTGATTTGGAGCGAGCCTTAGACATCGCCTGGATGCAGTTCGACGCCAGATGGATGGATCTGCTCTCCAGTAGCGAGAGCAAGCGTTGAGTTGTATTCACCTTGTGTCCCTTAGAGGATAGTTGGAGGTGGGCAGTTATGCCTTGAGCAGTGAAGTTGGTACTACTTTTGATTTACTAGAGTTTGTATTAACCTCAGCAGGTGCGAGGTAGTTCGTATGTAGGATGTACTTCCATTTATGTAGGTAGAAAAAAAATGGTTTAAGTAAATCCCATCTTTGGTTATTTTACTGGGATGGTAGCATTTATAGCAATATACCTGTGATAAACGTGTAAAACACTAAAGTTGGTATATGAATATAAATGCATTAGTATGGTATGTGTTTGAGAATTTTACCTGGTAAACCGTCAATTCAATGGTTATGTTAATTCAGTAAAACTGAATCGGTATTTTAGCAACTTAAATCACTAATCGGGTAAAAGTAGAATTCCCGAGGTTGGGTAATCTAGAGCTCCCACATGATGGTCATGCGATTGTTCGAGTATAATATTGTATTGCATGTTAAATACTTATATGTTACTAAAACCCGAGTAACGTGTTAGGAGTTTGTTTAAACAGATAATGCCGCCCAGACGAATCCTACGAAACCAAGGGGTCGAAGAGTCGGTTAACAATGCAGAGGGAACTCAACCAAACCCAATGCAAGACTTTATCAACATGATGGCCGAAGCTCTGCGGAATCAAACGATTACCGCATGAAACCAGACGGGAAACCACTTAGCCAATTTTAAAGACTTCAAGGCAGTAGGGCCGCCGGAGTTTAGGGGAACAGCGGACCCGATAGAGGCCCAGTCGTGGATAAAGGAGATTGAAAGGCCTTTGTCATCGCTAGAGTCGCCGAGGAGCAGAAGACAGTTTTTGCTACGTACTTAATGAAAGGTGAGGCTAACTTTTGGTGGGAAGCCAATCAGAGCAAAGCTGGAACTGGAGTCGTGGCGTGGGAAGCATTCAAGACGTTATTTTTCGAGAATTACTTCCCTGAGAGTACGCAGGCGAAAATGGAGATCAAGTTTTTAGAACTGAAGCAGGAAAACTTGTCAGTGTTAGAGTACGCTGCAAAATTCAATGAATTGGCTAGATTCGCCCCACATCAGGTGGACACTGAGGTGAGGAAGGCAAGGAGATTTGAGAATGGATTAAAGCCGTGGATCTACAGCAAGGTAGCGGTTTTACAAATCACGTCGTTCTCAACCTTGTTGGAGAAAGCTCTCATTGCTGAAGGTGGTAGTGAAGCGGTTTCTAAATATAATCGGGAAAGGAACAAGAAGAAGGTAGAAGGAGGAAATGTAAATGTTAGCGGTGGTGGCAGCAACAGCAGGAAGCGTCAATGGAGCAGTGGGGGTAGCAATTCTGAAATCCAGCAAGGGAGCATACAGCAGAAAAGGCAGGTATGTGGGAATTGCGGAAAGGGTCACTCGGGAGAGTGCATGAAGGGAAAGATGGTTTGTTATACCTGTGGACAAGAAGGGCATATCTCGCCCAATTGTCCTAAGGCGAGGAAAGGGGGTTGTTTCAATTGTGGAGAGATAGGACATCGGAGCAAGGAATGTCCCTGAAAGAGAAACATGGATGGCGGAAATGGCAATAGGGGCAACAACTCGAGAGCAACCAGTGGAGGACCAGCCCAGCTAAATAAGCCAACAGCGAGGACCTTCAACATGACAGTACAAGATGCTGTGGCATCCAGAGAGGTGGTGTCAGGTATTATTCCAATCAATAACATAGATGCTTATGTGCTATTTGATTCGGGAGCTTCATGTTCTTTTGTTTTTGATGAATTTGCTCAAAGACTTAAGTTGCCTAGTGAACTGTTAGAACACCCGATGAATATAGAAGTAGCGAACAAAGAGATTATCCCCGTAAACTACATTTATAAGAATTGTTGTGCTGATGTGAGAGGGTTTAAGCTTAACGTGGACTTGTTGCCGATTCGTCTTGGAGAGTTCGATGTAATCCTTGGGATGGATTGGTTAGCGAGCCACGGGGCGGTCATTGACTGTAAGAAAAAGTGCATACACCTACAGACTCCGGGTAAGTCGAAGGTGGTGTTCTATGGTAGTAAATCGCCGAGACAATCTTGTTGTCTAACGATGATGCAAGCGAAGAGATTGCTTAAGAAGGGTTGTGTAGGTTATTTGGCTCACGTGGTAGATACTCGACGGGTCGAGGGTGAACTGAGTCAGATACCCGTTGTAAGGGAATTCGCTGATGTCTTCCCAGATGAACTTCCGGGACTGCCGCCGGATAGAGAGATGGAATTTGCAATCGACTTGGTACCCGGGACGACACCGATATCTAAGGCGCCTTACCGAATGGCACCAGTAGAGATGAAAGAACTGATGGTTCAACTGCAGGAATTATTAGACAGGGGTTATATCAGGCCGAGCGTGTCACCATGGGGAGCGCCAGTTCTGTTCGTAAAGAAGAAGGATGGCTCGATGAGGCTTTGTATCGACTACCGTGAGTTGAATAAAGTTACGATTAAGAATAGGTATCCGCTGCCCAGGATAGACGATCTGTTTGATTAACTCAAGGGAGCAAAATACTTCTCGAAGATTGATTTAAGGACGGGCTATCATCAACTAAGGGTGAGGCAGGAGGATATCCCGAAGACGGCATTCAGAACTCGTTATGGACATTTCGAGTTTCTGGTTATGTCATTTGGACTGACAAATGCACCAGCGGCATTCATGGATATGATGAACAGAGTGTTCAAGCAGTATTTGGACAAGTTCGTGGTAGTATTCATCGATGATATCTTGGTGTATTCAGTGTCAGAGGAAGAACATGCTGAACATCTAAGGATTGCCCTGGAGGCATTAAGAAGGGAGAAACTGTACGCAAAGTTTTCGAAGTGTGAATTTTGGTTGCAGAGGGTGCAGTTTCTTGGACACGTCATTAACAGTAATAGTGTTTCGGTAGACCCAGCAAAGGTGGAAGCCATTATCAACTGGGAGCAGCCAAAGACACCAACGGAGATCAGAAGTTTCCTAAGGTTAGCGGGATACTATCGGAGATTCATCCAGGATTTTTCGAAGATAGCATCACCATTGACCAATCTAACTAGAAAGACAGTAAAGTTCGTTTGGACAGAGAAATGCGAGGAGAGTTTCTTGGAGTTGAAGAAGAGACTTAGCCAAGCACCAGTGTTGGCATTACCGGACGACACTGGAGGTTTTGTAGTATACAGTGATGCGTCACACAAGGGCCTTGGTTGTGTACTAATGCAGCACGGCAGGGTCATTGCGTACGCTTCACGCCAACTGAAGGACTATGAGAAGGGATACCCGACTCATGATCTGGAGTTAGCAGCAGTAGTGTTCGCCTTGAAGATTTGGAGGCACTACTTATATGGAGAGAGGTGGGAGATATATACAGATCACAAAAGTCTGAAATATATCTTCACTCAGAAGGAGCTGAACATGAGGCAGCGCCGATGGTTAGAATTGATCAAGGATTACGATTGTGAGATTCTGTACCATCCAGGCAAAGCAAATGTAGTAGCGGATGCCTTGAGTAGGAAAGGCCGAGAGAAATTGATGAGGCTTACAACTCAGGCAGAGCTGATAAAGGACTTTGGACGCCTGGAACTGGAGGTTAAGTATCCGATAGAGACGGGCGAAAAATTGTTCACCGTGACAGTGGGTCCGACTCTGCTGGATAAGATAAAGGAGGCTCAAGAATTTGATGAAGAATGCATTGGCATTAAGAAGCAACTATCGGAAGGAAGGACGTTGAAGTTCAAGGTTGACAGCACAGGTCTGCTGAGGTTCGAGGGAAGGATCTGGATACCCTATGTACCAGACTTAAGGGAGGAAATATTGCAAGAGGCCCATAATACGAGATTTTCGGTACATCCGGGTAGCACCAAGATGTATCAAGATCTTCGTCAACATTATTGGTGGCCGCATTTGAAAGGGGAAGTTACAGAATTCGTCAGCAGGTGTTTAACTTGTCAGAGGGTCAAGGCAGAGCACCAACGGCCGAGCGGATTGTTGCAACCCTTAGAGATTCCCGAGTGGAAGTGGGAGCACATCACTATGGATTTTGTGGTAGGACTCCCGACAACACAAAAGGGTCTAGACGCCATCTGGGTGATCGTAGATCGTTTAACCAAGTTCGCCCACTTTCTACCGATCAAGATCAGGTACAAATTAGAACAGTTGGTGAAACTCTACGTGAAAGAGATAGTATCGCGACATGGAGTACCGGTATCTATTGTGTCTGACAGAGATCCGCGCTTCACGTCAAATTTTTGGAGAAGTCTGCAGGAAAGAATGGGAACACAGTTGAGAATGAGTACGGCGTATCATCCTCAGACTGATGGTCAGAGTGAGCGAACAATTCAAACCTTAGAGGATATGCTCCGGGCAGTTGTGATGGACTTAGGTGGCAGCTGGGACGATCATTTGCCCTTAGTAGAGTTCGCTTACAACAATAGTTATCACGCTAGCATCGGTATGCCACCGTACGAAGCATTATATGGGAGGAAGTGTCGAACGCCGTTGTATTGGGATGAAGTTGGTGAACGGAGATTGTTGGGACCAGAATTGGTACAACAAACCGTGAAAATCATTAAAGTAATAAGACAGCGGTTAGTAGCTGCCCAGGATCGTCAGAAGAAGTATGCCGACTTGCATCGTCAGAAGCGAGACTTTGAAGTTGGCAGCTATGTATTTTTGAAGGTATCTCCCTGGAAAGGGAAGATCCGTTTTGGGAAGAAGGGCAAGCTGAGCCCTAGGTTCATAGGACCTTTTGAAATATTAAGGAGAATAGGCGAAGTGGCGTACGAGGTAACATTACCTCCTGAACTTGAGCACATTCACAACGTGTTTCATGTATCAGTGTTGCGTCCGTATAAGCCAGATTACAAGCATGTCATTTCCTATGAGCCAATTCAAGTCGAAAAAGACTTATCGTACGAGGAGATTCCTGTCCAGATACTTGATAGGAAGGAGCAAACACTGAGGAATAAAACCATTCATTCTGTTAAAATTCTCTGGAGGAATCACGCGGTGGAAGAAGCCACATGGGAACTCGAAGAGAAGATGAGAGCGAATTACCCCCAGTTGTTTGAGTAACCTTAGATCGAAATTCCGAGGACGGAATTTTTATAAGGGGGAGAGGATGTAATGTCCAGGAATTTCTAAACATTGTATTGAATTATTTTAATATGTGAAATTCGTTTTATTTAATTTTACGATTTTAATTGGATCCAGGTGGGTATTATTATTTAATTATATAAATACGTGGTCCAATAAATTTCTATACATTAAAGGGACTCACTGAGAGTTTAAATAAATTAGTGAGTAACCCTAAAGAATTTATTTGCAAGAAAATTGGGGAATTAATAAATAATTCCATCATTATCGGATTAAATAATTCGAATAAGGAATTATGGTTAAAAATAAATATTTTGAATAAACAATTAATTAGTTTAGTTATTTAATTAGAAATACAATGTGGTTAATTTAATTTGGGTCACTTTTCTTTTATTTTAGTTGGCCTATTTCTTTTATTTCTGGATTGGACCCAAAACTTTATAATAAGCTGAGCCCAAATTTTCTTTTAATTTCCTATTGGGCCCAATTCCCTTATCCTCTCCATTCTTTAGCCGACCCAACCCCATTGGACTAAGCCCAATCCCCTTTCCAGCCAAATTAAACCCGCTCCATTTCTCTTGTTAACCGGCAAGTCAATTAGGAGGGACTTCAAACCAGCAGATATCGATTTGGGGGAAATCAATCAGAAAAAGGAGAACCCAAGCCATCAATCGAACGAAATCCAAACTCTCAGTCGGTTCAATCGAGAGGGGCGGGGTGTCAGTCGTCGGCGATAGCAGAGGATAAGGAGCGGCGACCGGCGGCTACCGCGGTTTAACCAGTGGGTGAAGTGAGGAAGGAAATCACCGACCGAGCGGCATCGAACGGACCAAGG
This sequence comes from Aralia elata, assembly GCA_034770075.1. NCBI lineage: Eukaryota > Viridiplantae > Streptophyta > Magnoliopsida > Apiales > Araliaceae > Aralia > Aralia elata. The sequence goes on from CM068385.1 coordinate 55,622,637, forward strand.
GTCCCGAGCTTCCGGCGACGCGACTGGTGGCGCACACGGCTCAAGATTTCCGGCCGGTGCTAGCTGTGATGGACGAGGATTGATTGGAGACGGCAGTCGCTACCCCTCCCTCCTACCGGCGGTCTTTAACCGACCAATTAAGGTAATACCCAAACCAATTTGGGTAAAAATTTCTACCATAAATTGATACCTCCCCAAACCCTAAACCAAGGCTGCTAAAAATTGTAAATTAGAGAGAGGAAGGCAAGACGCAGAGAAGAGGAAACCAAGGTACATCACTGGGAATTAATGGCCACTGTGATAGTTTGATTTTTAGGGTTCGTATAAATTTTCTTCCTTATGTAATTAGATTTGGATTGCCGATTGTGTTGGTATTGGTTTTTAATATACACTGTTGGAATTGTAGTATATTGTTTGGGATTTACAAATTGATATTGTATTGTGCTGTTAATTTGTATCTCCTTCTGTGTTGGGACTGTATTTTATTGCTTGGGTTTAAACCTCCGTCTATTGAAGAACTCCAATGTTCTGGTGAATTGGTTTTGCACTGCAATTAGGACAGTGTCGTGTTGCAAGATGCACACTGTATGTTTGTCAAAATGCTTGAACGAACTGCTTTCATTTCTTTTGGGCATCAACTGTTTGGTCGACAGTATGAGTTATAAGAGTCAAACCTTGAGTTTTGTATAATGCTTGGCTAGACTCAATATATCATATGAACTTGTGAGATAATTGTTGCCTGGTGTTCTAAATAATGAAAGTTGCAGGGTTTGAACATTGGCTCAAATAGTGGCTTGAAGCTAATACTATACCTGCAAATAAATTAGTTATTATAACTAACTAGTAAAGTAAACAAAATAATTATTTATTATTTATCAATAAATAATAAATAAATATTTAATTATTATTTAACTAACATTAAATAATAATTAAGTATAAATAGAAATTAATAAAGTAATTATTTATTATTAATAATAAATAAAGATAATAAATATTTAATTATTGTTTAATTAAAAATAATTAAGTATTAATAAAATTAATAAAATAATTATTTATATATTTATCAATAAATAATCAAATAAAGATAATAAATATTTAATTAAGTAATTACATATGAATAAAATTTAGTAAAATAATTATTTATCATTTATCGATGAATAATAAATAAAATAAATATTTGATTATTATTGACTTATAATTAAGTATGAATAAAAGTAATAAAATAATAGCCTTATATGCTATTATATTTTCCATATATAATAAATTGGTTATTTATTTTAAACAATGATTAAGAATTGTAAATTAATTATTTAATTATTGATTAACTTTCAATAATAAATAAATCTAATTGGTTATTATTATTAAATAATAACTAGAGATAAGTTCATTAATAATTCTTTGATTAACTTTAAATGATGAATAAACCTAATTAGTTATTATTTATTTTTAGATAATAACTAAAGGTAACTTTTACTCACTAATTAATTATTTACTATTTGATTAGCTTTGAATAATAACTAAACCTAATTAATTATTGCTTAATCTTAAATAATAATTAAAGACGATTAAAATTGATGATTCGATTAATATTGGTTATTAATTACTATTATTAATAACTAAAGATAATTAATTAATTACTGTTTAACAACTATTAAATAGTAATTAAATAAGGATAAAGCTAGTAAAATTAGGAGATTTTAAATAACACATTAACTAAACAATTATAATAAATTGTTAAAAAAAAGGGGTTAATAAATGAATATTACTTAAGAAAAAGTGAGATTAATTAATTAAATAATTTTAATTAATTGTTTAAGGGTTTAATAAGTGTTCATTACCTAAAGGATAAATGGTCGATTAATTAAACCATCAACCTAAAAGTCAATTAAGCGCCTTATAGGATTTACTATAGTTTATTTACTTACGCGTGTTATGTGATTTGCTTAATTGTTAAATAGATAGCATAAGTGAGTGTATCGGTATACAGTTATGCAATGCTAATGGATAAACCGACTTTATCAACTGATAGGTTATCCAAGATCAATTAGTTAAAGCTAAGATTTATTTGTAGCTGAGCAAACAGGCAAGTTCCCTAACTCAATCTCGAGTTATTATTTTCGAAGCATGTTAGTGAATAATTATTGTCGATTATTCACATCTATACTGATTATTGAGATTCGCACATTGTGTAATTGAATTCCTATCCTATTATGATTGAACTGTAAATTTAATTAAAGTTCTTTCAAGTATGAATTGTTTATGAGATCGATCTATGCTATTTGTATCAGCTAGATCCAGCATGTCTAAATTGGTTAAGACAATGGTATTTTAAAAGCTGTTCTTATTAAATTGTTGTGGTAAGAACTCTTGGCTGAGAAAAGGATAAACTTGTTTAAGGCATGATATCAATGCTGGTTATTAAGTGTTTATGCATAAATCACGGGGTATGAGAGGCTGATCCCCTCGATTACCAAAACTTTTTAAGAGGTCCAGCTCACATGCTGAGAACCTTGGAAAACGTCCTTGGTTATTTCAAACCACTCAGTAATTGGCATTCAATTATTTGAATATTCAACTGTTGACTGATAATTCATATTTCTTCAAAACTCTATGCCGTTGTTGAACTTTGAAAGCGAAACTTCCTTCTATTCATGATATATCTCCTTGTGTATATACTTGCTAAGCAAACTAGTTGCTTACCCTTGCTATATCATGATCTTCATTTCAGCTAAGGCAGAAACGTCTAAAGGAGACAAAGGAAAAGGGAAGGTGCAAGAATAGATGCCCGATAGTGCCTATGTACTAGTTATTCTTGAATGTTGTTTGATTAAGTGAACCTTTTATGGTATTAAGGGTACGTTTTATGTTAAGGTTAAAGAACCTTGGGACCAAGATTGTAAGACTTTATTATTATTTCAATTACAATGTATGTTTATTATTTCGCATTTAGTTAGAAAGTATGTTTGTCGTTGAGTATCGTGAGCACCGAATTCGAGGTTAGGAAACCCGGATTTGGGGGCGTCACATCGAAGAACCTATAGATAGACCTATTGTACCACAACCGAATCATAAATCTAGAAGAGTACCGAAGATACCTATGGGGTATAGATTCATCATAAAGGATGATGATGAGGTACGCATCATAGATGAGATGATCCAGTTATATACAATGAGGCTATGAGTAGTAGACACTCAAAGAAATGGCAAATGGCCATGAAATCCGAAATGGACTCCATATAAGAGAACCAAGTATAGACTTTGGTTAACCCTCCGGTAGGCATAAAGCCTAAAGGGTGTATATGGGTCTTTAAGAGAAAGACTGGAGCAGATGGCAAGGTGGAGACCTATAAGACCAGACCTGTTTAAAAGATTTCAAATAAAGTCAAGGAGTTGACTGTGATAAAACCTTATTACCGATAGTAATGCTCAAGTCCATTCAGATTTTGCTTGTGATTGCAGCATATTATTACTGTTAGGTTTGTATATAACGCGAACATGCAATCAAATTACATAAACGAAGCAGAAACCCGATAAAATCAGATTTTAAAATTTTATACAAACCACCACCATGATCTTTCTTTATGCACAATTATTAATTAAATGAAAGAGATAGAGATTAAGAAATTATACCCTCGTAGAACCGTGCTTCCTCGGGTACAAGTTCAACTCCAATTCCTTCGTGTTCTCGTTGAATTCCACCGATTAAATTCCTTCCTTTGATCAACGTTAGCCACCCAAGTGTTTGGCCTCTAGAGGTGATCCACTAAGGAATAATATCTATTCAAGAAGATGGGTGTTGACAAAACCCTAGTTTCTATCTCTATATAAATTGCAAGTACTCTCCACAATTCTTATGCAAGAGTGTGTAACCCTAATCTATGATAAGACTTATCTTATTTATAGATGTAGGATAACCCTTCCCTAAACTATTTAGGATTAGGGTTTCTATTCTAATTAAACTGCTTTAATTAAATTAAACTCCTAATCCAATTAGGAATTCATGAGAGAGTACTTCCATTAATTAATTCTCAATCCCTATTAGGAATTAAATAATAATAATAGTAATAATAATAATAATTAGACTCCTCTTATTAATTTATATTTAATATTTCTAAAATATTAAATAATAAATATTAAGCTATTTAATTTATTCTATCTTCATAGACTAAATTAAATACACTTAACTTATTATTACAATTATGCAATTTACTTCTTAAATAAATATTTTTCTTTTGCGGTGTGACCCTTTAGGTTCTCTATATTAAACCGGTTGTTATTAAATTAATTAGAACAATTCTAATCTTATTTAAACAAATAAATAAAACTATTTAATTTATTTAAATAAATAATATTTTTCTACAATAAGGGTAAGCCCCTTAGCGATCAACGACTTTCCAGATAATATAGATTTCAACATTAATCACAAAAGAACCTTTCAATGCATAGTTACCGTACAATTCAATCCTTCTACCATACAATGTCCCAATTAAATATAAGATATGGAATTACTGTCAAGTCTTACTTTATTTAATTATATGTATTTCGATTCTCAAATGCACAACTCTAATTAATGCAAATTACAAACTCCTTTCTAAATTCATTATGCCTTGGCCAAGGACTACTGAGTTGTCATTTATCGAATCACATGGGATATTCACATCTTTTACTAGACGTGGTAGATTCTTTGTTGATCATTCACCTATCTCCATGTACAACTCATTATACCCAATCACACCCTTTGATATACCTTAAAGGTCTTAAGGAACATGTCAAAGTATAACTCATCATACATAAGATACTCTGATGATCTCAAGTCCAAGGATCACTTGTACTACCATCAATAGAAGAATTCCTATTGACAGACGAGTAAAACTCCATTAGGTATTCCTTAGCGAGCCATGTTCAGTGAACTTATTCTCAAATAAGCACCTACATACTTGATTTAGTGTCTCCACACAAATGATTATGAGATCAATCATCCTCTTCCTAAGAGCAAGCAACGTATGTACTAATCTATCCGGATTCACTAATCCCTTTTTAGTAATCCAACGATTAGGAACAATTTTAGTTTGTGAGCTATCTAGAATTTAGATCTTATTAGCATGATCACCATCATGATTCTAAAAGCATTGCTCAAAACTATGGGTTTATCATATTTAAAATAACAGCACAATGTAGATAAAGTAAAATGCCTTTAATAACCGAATAAGATTACAAAGTATATGCAACATCATATCAAATATGATTGGCTTGTGTGGATACTACTTTCAATCTCCCACTTGCACTAAAGCCAATCGCTATGGTATCTAATACCCTTCTTCTTTAAGTGACGATCATCCTGCTATTGGATAAAGCTTCAGTAAATGGATATGCAATGTTGTTCTTGAGAGTCCACTATCTCTATAGTGACTTCTCCTCTTTCAATAATTCCTCTAATCAAATGAAAGTGCCGCAACACATGTTTGAATCCAAGATGAGACTTAGGAACTATTCCTAGTTCTGTAATGAACGTTTCATTCAAACAATCAACTTGCAGCTTCATTTACAGCTATATACTTTGTCTTTGTCACTAAACCAGCAACTCTTTGCTGTTTGGAACCTTTCCAATTTCATTGCACCACCATTTGAGGTAACGATTTACCCTAAAGTGGATTTGTTATCGTCCTGATCAGTCTGAAAAACTTGAGTCTGTTTAACCCTCTAGTTTTAATTCAGACCTACTATGAATCATGATCACATCTTCAATACCGGTTAAGTACTTAAAGATGTTTATCACTGTCTTACAGTGATCTTCTCCAGAATATGACTGATCAACATCAGGCCTTGTATATTCATTGCTTACATGATAGTAACTGTTAGGATATTTGTATATATAACAAATACGACTCATACATGATGAGTAGGTTTTATACCTACGAATTGGATACCATTTGATTGCACTATTGTTATTTTCCTTAAGTCGTAGTTACTTTTCATGTGTTGTTTTTGTGTTTGTGTAGGCACTTTGCATTTGGAACCAAAGTGGTGGGAATGGAGTGTTGAAGCAGGAAAGTTAAGAAAATTTTGCAAGTTGCTGAGCACCTGCGCGGGCGCGCAGGATTTACATTGGGAGGCAGCGCGGGCGCGCTTGATGTCAGGTTGACCATCTGTGCTGGGGTGTTGCGCGAGCGCGCTGGGTTTGTACTGTGGCTTGGCGCGGGCGCGCTAGTGTGTGTTGACTGAGTTAATTGTTAGTGTTTTAAAACAGAGTTTGATGTGTAATTGGATTTGGTTCTCTTTAATTAATTAGGGTTTTTATCAGATACTATAAATAGGTGTTTTCTAGTTGGTAATTGATCTATCTATTTTTTAGAAAACCCTAGTTTGGAGCTATTAGAGAAGACTTGAAGCAAGTTGGGAACAAAGAGAAAGCAAGGAGGAGCAGGGCAGAGATTGAAGGATTGCTTACAGTGTTTCTTCTCTTTACTCTCTATTCTAAACTTTTTGATGTTATTAAACTTGTGGATGATGAATTCTAGTTTATTTATGAACTAAATTTCTTTTAAGGCTATAATGGATCTTAATGCGTAGTTTTGAATAGCATGCTTCTTTGAATATTATGATTAGTTATTTTTGGATTGTCTATTATGGTTTGTGCTGAATTACTTAATTATCTGGCCAATAATTACCGGGTTATTCTATATAAATTTGAAAGATGAAGTATAGAAGTAGAACTGACCATAATAGCATGTGATTGTGTCTTCTGCTGTCGATGGAATTCATAATTTGTGATTAGGATAGAGATATACCTATCACCGCATGTAATCAAAATAGGGAACTTGGGCTTTAAATCCTTTTTAATTGTAATTCACATAGAAATATAGTGAGTTAGTTATTTAGGGTGATTAACTTGAATCTATCAATTGTGGATTTAAGTTAAGTTGTTTGTGAAACATTGAAAGATGATCATAAATAGTGATGAGTTCCTGGTTAATAATCTAGAATAACTAGCATAATCTAAAGGGGAGCATGTTAAGTAAAATAAAGCATTAAGTGAAGTTGTAGTCTTAAGTCTTTAAAAATCTGTTTTCGACTAGTGTTAGTAATTTAATTTAGAATTAAGTAGTTAAATTCGAAATCTCAGAATTCATAAATCATTTGTTTACTAAAAATTGATTTGGTTTAAATTTGGAATTTATCATTATAGAGTCAATTCTTCTCTGTGGGACGATACTCTACTTTCACTTTATTACTTGTGGACTGCGTATACTTGCGTAATTTTGCTAGTATAGATTTTGGCAAACAAGTTTTTTGCGCCGTTGCCGGGGAACAATTGTGTCTATAATTTTAAGTTTTAGTTTTAATTACATCAGTTTTAGTTAACATTGTTTTTCTTGTTACTTCCTGTTTCAGGTGATCTCGGTTTGTTTATGCAAACACGATCCAAGCAGCCGGAACTTGTGCAGAGTGAAGAAGATCTTGAAAACAAGTTACGTAAGTTGAGAAAGTTTTGCCGTGAGACCATCGAGAAAGAAAAAATGGCTAACGAAGAACAGAAATCATTGAGGGAATATGCCATGCCTAAGCTTGATCAAATCAGGTCAAGCATCACGAGGCCAGCCATCACGGCTAATTCCTTTGAGATCAAGTCGGGTACAATTCAGATAATTCAGAATGCGGTACAGTTTGGGGGATTAACCAACGATGATCCTAACGAGCACTTGGTTAGCTTTCTTGAGATTTGTGATACATTCAAATATCCCAATGTAACTGATGATGCGGTGAGACTACGTCTGTTTCCGTTTTCACTAAGGGATAAAGCAAAGAGTTGGTTGCACTCACTTCCACTGGGGTCCATCACAACTTGGGAAGACTTGGCTCAGAAATTCCTAGCAAAATTCTTTCCGCCGGCTAAGTCTGTTAAGTTAAGAAACGATATTTCCACTTTTGAGCAGAGTCATGGAGAGACACTGTATGAGGCTTGGGAAAGGTTCAAAGAGTTATTGAGAAGATGTCCACATCATGCATTACCCAAGTGGCTGCAAGTCCAGACATTCTACAATGGGCTGAGTAGTAATACTCGAACAATTATAGATGCAGCTGCGGGGGGAGCACTTATGGATAAGAATTTTGATGAAGCTTACATCTTGTTAGAAACTATGGCTTCAAATAACTATCAATGGCCGACGTCGAGGATGAATCACCAAAAGGTAGCTGGAGTTTTGGAGGTAGATGCGGTCACTACACTAACAGCTCAGATGGCAGCCATGTCTAAGAAAATTGAAGCCTTGGCGGAGTCGAAGGTCCAGCAAGCAGCTTATGTGTGTGAGCTATGTGCAGGTGCACATCCGACGGATTATTGTGCTATTAATCCGGAATCTGTACAGTACTTGGGGAGTTACAACCGACCGCAACAGCCATATCAGAATGCATATAATCCGGGGTGGAAGAATCATCCGGGTTTCTCATGGAGCAATAACTCTCAAGTTCAAAATCCCACTCCAAGATCACAGAATCCCCCGGGTTTTCAGAACCAAGCTCCACAACAGGCAGAGAGAAAACCCAATTTAGAAGAGTCTTTGGCAAGATTTATCACAGCATCGGAGAAAAGAATGAATGAGCAAGATAAGCTGTTAAATCAGGTAGACCTGAATGTGAAAAGCCAAGTGTTGCCTCTTTTTAAGTCTTAAATAAAAGAGCTCTAACTCACGCAAGTATACGTGGTCAACAAGTAATACAGAGGAAGTAGAGTATCGTCCCACAGAGACAGGATTAAATTAATTCATTATGCATCAGTTCTATCACTGTACTTATTTGCCTAAACTATTGTCTTACTTTTGGTGATAAAATTATTTCTAAGTTAATTAATAACTAACTATGCAAATACTAACGAAATATATCAAGCTTGGAATTAATGGGATCCTAACTTCATTTAATAGTTCATCTAATTACCACTATCATGCTCGAAAGTTCATATATCACAGAAAAGTAGTCAAGGTCACTAAAATAGACATAACCATTTGTCAATGCATTATGACCTACTTACATAATATCCATACTTGATAGACACCATGTAATCACCACTATAACCAAAATCACTATATTTCTATGTGAAATTGCAATTATATTGATTTTAAGCACAAGTCCTTATTTTGACTCTTACGGTGAAACAGTATATTTCTATCTGACTCATACAATATTAAGCTATCCAATTAAGCCTCATATTCGCAAGCTATCATGATTACAATCCATACTTATATGTTATTTTTCAATTCCATACAAGTACTAAAGTCGAATGGTGATCAAGCATTCATACATGCAAAACAATCATGATAGAAATTCCTTATGATATATAAAACAAGCTAACAATCAAGAACGTAATTAAACTACATATTAAAATCCGTTAGAATCCCATAATGGAAATTAGTTCATGTCTGAACCAAAAGCCATTATGGGATCAAAGCTAAACATGGTAAATTAACAAACAATTGAAATAAGAAGAATTAGATTGATCAAACCCAATTGAAGAATAAAATCCAAAGTAAGCTTAAACCCACATCAAAATCCAATGCTCCAACAAAAGTAGTCCACAGAATATCTCTTTAAAAACTATCTCTAAGAAAGTAGAATAATCATAATAATAATACTAAAAGTCTCCAAGTTTTTATCCTTCAGGTTTCCTTCTCACTATCTGATCAATATGGACTAGAATCCTCCTCCGAATCGACTTCTTTTTCCTCCTTCAGCTGGACAAATAGAGCAAAAACGTGGCCTAGCGCTGCTGGCGCTAGCCCTAGCGCTGCTGGCGCTATGTCTGGCCCAGAAATTTACAAAAATGCCACTAGGTCTATTTTGAGCTCCAAATTTACCCTTTTGGCCCCTCCAGCTCCAACCTACAATAAATAAACACAAAAACAAGTAAAATAATACTAAAAACACTTAAAGACCACAATAATTAAGCCTAACAATACCTGATTCGTAGGTATAGAACCCACTCATCAAATACCCCCAAACTTAACCAATTGCTTGTCCTCAAGCAATGCAATGATGCAAATGCAAACTAACTATCATGCCTACGAATCAAACAATTAACCAATACAGTATCCAACATCAGGCCTCAAAGATATCATAAATACTAAAGTAGAAACTCTAACCAATGCAAAGTTTCTAACTTTAACCAACTAATCAAGTTACACCTGTCATCATCCATGTTGTGCGTGTGTGTAAATCAATCATTCCAATCAATTACAATTCAAATCCATCACATAATTGACTTCTTAGAAGAAAACTTTAAATTGCAAACCCAATTCAACCCGTGAATACAACCAATTCAACTGATTCAGGCAATCACTAAGCATAAAGGTATCACTAAGGTTATTTAACACATTTAAATCCTTTTTAAACCCTTCCCCAGGAATTTAAAACAATTTTTTTCTTTTTAGTGAGTGCATTTTATGCTCCATCTCACTTTCTTTTGAACGAGTGCGTTTTACGCTCCATCTCGTTCCATGTGTTTATGAGTTGAGTGCGTTTTACGCTCCATCTCAACCAACCACAAGATCCTTTCTTCAATTGGTTAAGGTTCAAAATTTTCAAATTTATCTTTTTTTTTTCGTTTCACACCCCCAAGATTCCCCCAAACTTAGATTCTTGCCTGTTTTTCATTTAAGGGACGTTTCAACCGATATTATCAAGTTTTAACCCAAATCTTCCACCAGAAGAAAATTATACAACAATTTGAAATAAACTGATCAAAACAATTGATTGTGTGCTTTCCTTTTTAACAAAAATTTCAGACAGGTTAAACTTCACTACCTAATCAAAGTTATCACTAAGCACTAGTTTTCAATTCTTCACAAGTTAAAACCATGAAACCAGTCTTATCATTGGCCAGATTAGATACTATACCAATTTATGCTTAATTCATGAAACTAAATGCATAACACAACCTAAAAATGCAATGCAACTACCATGCATCATGCAAAAACACAAGGAAACAAAAAAAACTATATGCATGAAAACACAAAAACTATACCCCCCAAACTGAACAAGACAATGTCCTCATTGAAAAAGAAAAAGAAATTAAGAACAGAGGACTCCCCTGATGAAGAACACTACTCATCATCACTGCCAGCGGCAGCGTCATCATCATCCTCATCATCCGCATCAGGAGGCGAGTCAGGTGGTGGGTAAATAGAAAGAGGAGGAGCTGGTGGAAACTGGAATGGTCCTGCCAAAGGATTCATACGTCCAAACATATCTGCCAAGGCTATCGAACAATTAACATTATACGCATAAATCTCCGCCTGACGCTGAGCAAGTCGACTCTGCTGTCGAGTCATCCGATCAAAACCCCTCTGAATCGATCCTGCAACTAAGTCTATCCGGCGAGTATGGTGCCGAAGATCCTGTCGGATAGTCTCAACTATAGTAGGGGATGGAATGGTATCCTCAACAGGTGGTGGTTGCTCCGGTGCCTGCTCCTGTGGCAGCGGCTGTGGTAGAATGAAACCTAAACCCCGCGGGTGCGACTCACCTCCACCCCAAACTCTGTACCGTCCCATTGCAGCATGATCAATGGGAGGCAATGGGACCTGCATAACTTCATCTTTATCCCACGGAACTCCCGCTCGACGGCACAAATCAGTGATCAATGAAGGGTGAGGCAGTCCACCTGTGGTACTACCCTCAAGCGTGTGAATGATAGATTCATGAATTATCTCCCCTATATCCACTGTCTTCCCTTTAGCAATGCAGAACAATAACGCCGCCCGCAGATTAATGACATCGCTCATATGGCGGCACGGCATCAACTTAGCACAGATAAAAGCATGCCATGCTTTCCCATATCTACTCAATTTGGCTGATGGAAAGTGCACAGCTTCTTGTTGGTCAGACAGCTTCCATTCAGTCCCTGGTTCACAGAGGGCTTCTATAATCTCAGAATAATCCAAATCCTCTTCCAAGTATTTCGTATAGCCATCCCTGTGAATTTTCTGCAACCCATAATACGTATTAATATTTTTACGGCCCACATTTATTTCCTGACCCCGAACCATAATCAGATTCCCATTAGCTTCTTTAGCATTAGCATAAAACTCTCTCACAATATTCACGGCAGCGGGTTCGGGTTGTGCAGTAAATACCATCCAATTTCGGTTGCGTATCATTTGAGCTAACTCCCCATCTACCCGATCAATAGGTAGCAAGTCACGTTCAGGAATTAGAGATTTCCCAGAAGACCAATTTTTAAACCTATCACTTGCCTCGGGGCTAACAAATTTCTTCTTATCATACTTTACCACAGTGGATGAACCTGAACTTTCCCCTCTATGTCTTTTGGGTGCCATTAATAACCAATTAAACACAAGTCAAGACCCAAAAGAACCCAAAATTTCGTTGGGGCAATATGTCAAACACTTGGCGTGCACACTGGGAAAAAACCCTTGTTCAATAGTTCCCCCCAAACTTATGAATAAACCAATTTAGCACAATAAAAATTCCCCACAACTTACAAGCATAAAGATAGACAATTAGAAATTAAACCCAATCCCAATTGAGCCAACACAAATCAATTCGGTGCACAAGCAAAACCAAGAACTATCACCAAAAACTAGCACTGAAACTTTCTAACCAACAATATCAAGTTGTAATTGTTCACAAATATAAAACTCACTTGAAATTGCTAGAGTCCAATGTAGAATAATCCAATCCCCTTTTGGCTATGGAAGAGAGCTCTTTGATTGCAAGAGTTAGGAACCAACAAGGGTTGAGAGATTGGGTGGAGCAATAATGACTTTGTGGCTAGAAACACACTTTGCTCGGCAACTATTGAGACAAGAAGGCAGGAGGCGGCTGGAATGATGTAGTAGAAGAAGAAAAACTAGCTTTGTAGTGCAAAACTATTAGTAAGCCCGCCCTAGGGTTTTAAATTTTTTTTTTTGTTTATGCCGAGCGCTTCTAGCGCTATGAAATGAGTGGGGCGAGCGCTAACAGCGCTATGGTGCAGTGTGTTGGAGTTTTGGCTAGCGCCGTTGGCGCTATGTGTAGCGCTATTAGCGCTTGGGGCAAACTGCGTTGGCGTGGAGCAGCGCCGTTGGCGCTGGCTTCGTATGTTGACAAGCGCTGCTGGCGCTGGGTATGTACTAAACCAGGCATGATGTAGCGCCAATGGCGCTTGGATGGGCATTTTGTGGGCGCCTCTGGCGCTATGGTCCAGTAGCTCAAGGCGAGGTGGAGCGCCTCTGGCGCTTTGAGTTTGCTAGGTTGGGCGCCTCTGGCGCTATAAGCACACTTGGTCAATTTTTGGCCAATTTCAAGTTCCCACCTGCACATACATCAACCCAAGTCCAAAGTTAGTTACAGAAACCCTTTTTTTTTTTTTTTTTTTTTTTTTTTTGAAATAAGAATAAATTACAAAACAAAAGATGGATAAAAGATTAAAATGCTGGGTTGCCTCCCAGATAGCGCTAAGTTATAGTCAATTAGCGTGACTGTCTTTGATTCTCATGTCGCAGAAAGGATTACGGTGACTTTCTGTCGATCCACCTCATCCCCAAAGTAATGCTTCAACCTCTGCCCATTCACCTTAAACGTTTGATCCGGAAATTTGTCGTATACTTCAATCGCGCCATGTGGAGAAACCGTCTTTACTGTGAATGGTCCCGACCATCTCGATTTCAGCTTCCCGGGAAAAAGTTTAAGTCTGGAATTGAAAAGTAAAACCCTTTGTCCCGGTTCAAATGTTCTCTCAATGATCTTACGATCATGCCATTTCTTCACCTTCTCCTTATATAGCTTCGAGTTTTCATAAGCCCGTAGTCGAAATTCGTCCAACTCATTGATTTGGAGTAAACGCTTCTCCCCTGCCGCTGTCGAATCAAAGTTCAACTTCCGAATTGCCCAATATGCTTTGTGTTCAAGCTCCATCGGAAGATGACAAGCTTTTCCATATACCAGCTGAAACGGTGACATACCCAACGGAGTTTTGTATGCAGTCCTATATGCCCACACAGCGTCATCTAGCTTTAAGGACCAATCCTTCCTCGTCGGATTCACAATTTTTTCGAGGATTCTTTTTACCTCTCGATTGGATACTTCCGCTTGGCCGTTTGTCTGGGGGTGATAAGCTGTAGCAATATGATGATTTACCCCATACTTAGCCAGCAACGCTGTGAACTGCCTGTTGCAGAAGTGACTACCTTCATCACTGATAATAGCCCTAGGAGTCCCAAATCTCGTGAAAATACTTCGATGCAAAAACTTTAGGACTACCTTGGCATCATTTGTCGGGAGTGCTGCCACTTCTACCCATTTAGACACATAGTCAACGGCTAACAAGATGTAGAGATTACCGCACGAAGACACGAAAGGGCCCATGAAGTCAATCCCCCAAACATCGAAAACTTCTACTTCAAGGATCGTATTCAAAGGCATTTCATTCCTCTTTGAAATATTACCTACTCTCTGACATCTATCACACCGCTGAACAAAACTATACGCATCTTTAAAGATTGTCGGCCAGTAGAATCCTGCTTGAAGTACTCTAGCCGCTGTTCTCTCTCCGCCATAATGTCCTCCATACACAGAAGAATGGCAATCATGTAAAATCCCTTCAGTCTCACTATATGGGATACACCTTCTTATCATTTGATCCGCACATTGTTTAAACAAGTACGGCTCATCCCATATATACCATTTAACATCGTGCAAGAACTTTTTCTTTTGGTGCCCCACCAAGTCAGTAGGTAACGTCTTACTCACCAAATAATTTGCGTAATCCGCAAACCATTGGACTTCCCCTTGCACCACAAACAACTGCTCATCCGGAAAAGATTCATTGATTTCAACTTTGTCTTCGATCTCCCTTTCCGGCTGCTCTAGTCGAGATAAATGGTCTGCTACTTGATTTTCGGTTCCTTTCCTATCCTTGATCTCCAAATCAAATTCTTGCAACAGTAATATCCACCTGATCAACCTGGGCTTTGCATCCTTTTTCGCCACTAAGTGTCGAATTGCCGAGTGATCCGTATACACTATTACCTTTGTGCCTATCAGATATGCCCTAAATTTATCAAAGGCATACACCACTGCCAATAACTCTTTCTCCGTGGTGGTGTAGTTTAATTGCGCATCTGTGAGGGTTTTGCTGGCATAGTAAATCACATGAAAAACCTTCTCCTTTCGTTGTCCCAGAACAGCCCCCACAGCATAATCACTGGCGTCGCACATTATCTCAAATGGCAAATCCCAAACCGGTTGCAGTAATGATTGGTGCTGAAGTTAACCGTTCCTTCAAAATGCTCAAAAGCCGACACGCAAGCCTTATCAAAAATTAAACTGGGTATCCTTCTCCAATAAACTGCATAGTGGTTTAGTTATCTTGGAGAAGTCCTTTATGAATCTGCGGTAGAAGCCTGCATGTCCAAGAAAACTACGAACACCCTTTACGGAAGTAGGTGGTGGCAAGTTCTCGATAGTCTCCAGCTTAGCCCTATCCACCTCAAGTCCCTTCTTCGAAACTTTGTGTCCCAAAATAATACCTTCTTGTACCATAAAATGGCACTTTTCCCAGTTTAGTACTAAATTAGTTTCGACACATCTTCTCAACACCATTACCAAATTCTCAAGGCATAAATCAAATGAATCCCCAAACACCGAGAAGTCGTACCATGAATACCTCCACATTCTGCTCCACCATGTCCGAAAAAATGGCCATCATGCATCTCTGAAAGGTGGCTGGAGCGTTGCATAATCCGAAAGACATCCTTCGGAAAGCAAAAGTACCGTATGGACATGTGAAAGTCGTCTTTTCCTGGTCATCTGGAGCTATCATGATCTGATTGTAGCCTGAATAACCATCCAGAAGGCAATAATACTCGTGACCTGCTAGTCTATCCAACATTTGATCGATGAATGGCAGTGGGAAGTGATCTTTCCTCGTAGCTTTGTTAAGCCTGCGGTAATCCATACATACTCTCCACCCCGTCACTGTTCGTGTTGGAATCAACTCATTGTTCTGATTTGTCACCACAGTCATACCACCCTTTTTCGGTACACATTGCACTGGACTTACCCATGCACTATCTGAAATTGGGTATATTATGCCTGCATCCAGCCATTTCAGAACTTCTTTTTTGACCACTTCTTTCATTATCGGATTAAGTCTTCTTTGTTGCTCCACTGCCAGCTTACTACCATCTTCTAACAAGATCTTATGCATGCAAAAAGAGGGGCTGATTCCTTTTATGTCTGCTATAGTCCATCCAATAGCCGACTTGTACTCTCTAAGGACTCGTAGCAGTTTTTCTTCCTGACAAGATGTTAGAGCAGAAGAAATAATTACAGGTAGCTTTGAATCTTTATTTAAAAACGCGTACCTTAAATGATCCGGAAGTGGTTTTAAATCAAGGTCTGGAGGTATTTCAAGAGATGGCTTCAATTTTTCTGATGTTTCTCCAGCTTTCTTTAACGGCTCAACAGGAGTTTGGAACTTGCGGAACTTTGGAGTAGTATCCAGAAATTTCACCAGTTCTTCAAATTCTTCATCTTCCAATTCTGAATTTTCAGCAATAATACTTCGCAATGGTTCATACTTTACCAGACTTGGAACTTCCTCATTTAAAATCTGATCCACTAAATCAACTCTGAAACATTCCTCTTCATCCGTTGGGAACTTCATTGCCTTGAAAACGTTAAAGGTAACCTCCTGATCATGAACACGCATAGTGAGTTCCCCTTTCTGAACGTCAATTAAGGTCCTTCCTGTGGCTAAGAATGGTCTCCCCCAGAATGATTGGTATACTCTTATCTTCTTCATAATCCAAAATAACGAAATCAGCCGGAAAGATGAATTTATCCAACTTTTACCAATACATCTTCAACTATTCCCCGTGGATACGTGATGGATCTGTCCGCTAACTGCAACGAAATGTTTGTCGGCTTTGGTTCCGGCAACCCCAACTGGTTAAATACTGACAACGGCATCAAATTTATGCTCGCCCCGAGATCACACAAACATTTACTGAAGCTCATCTTTCCGGATCGTGCATGGTATTGTAAAACTACCCGGATCCCTCAGCTTTGGTGGTAATTTGCGCTGAAGCACTGCACTGCATTCCTCTGTCAATGCCACTGTCTCAAACTCTTCTAATCTTCTCTTCCTTGACAATATACTCTTCATGAACTTTGCATAACTTGGCATTTGTTCCAATGCCTCCGCGAAAGGTATATTAATTTGCAGCTTTTTAAATACCTCCAAAAACTTACTGAACTGTCTATCTTCCCTCTGCTTATTCAATCTCTGAGGATACGGAACCCGAGGGTGAACTGGTGGTGTTATTCTTACGGGCTTCTCAACTGAACTTGCCTTGTTGTCCTCTTCCTGCTGTAGCTCAAAACCTTCCTTGTTTTCTCTATCATCAGACACAATCTCTTCCTCGTGAGGCTGTGCGGCCTCCCCAATATAAGACGGCGTAGGCGCGCCTCGTGGATTTTCTGTACACTGTTTCCCAGACCTCAATGTAATTACCTGACATTGTTCCTTCCCTTCTCTTCTTGGATTTGTCTCTGTAGTACTTGGCAACGAACCCTGGTTCCTGTTACTAAGCATGCTCGCCATTTGCCCCATTTGAGTTTCTAGATTCTTAATAGCCACTGCTTGACTTTTGATCATTACCTCTGTGTTTGCCATGTACTTCATCATCATCTCCTCCATTTCTGATTTCTTTTCTTGCTGAGGTGCAGCTGGAGTGTGATGCTGTTGTTGAGAGAATCCCGGTGGAAAAGGTGGTCTTGGTGCAAACGGTTGATGAGATTGGTGTGCTTGATATGGTTGTTGTGGTGGTTGATGTTGTTGAGCACTTTGTTGATTACTCCAGCTGAAATTAGGATGGTTTCTGTTGTTGGGATGGTAGGAGTTCTGAAACTTGATTCTGTGGCTTTTTGATAGTTGCTTACGTATTGAACCGACTCTGTATTGATAGCACATTCTTCTGTTGGGTGTGATCCCGCACATAACTCACACACAAACGCCACTTGCTTAACCTTGCTGTCAGCCAAAGCGTCAATTTTCTTTGCCATCGCTGCCATTTGAGCTGACAATGCCGTAATAGAATCTACTTCCAACACACCTGCAACTCTAGGTTGTGGCATCCTAGCCGTGGGATTTTGAAAATCATTTGATGCCATCGTCTCAGTAAGGTCATAGGCTTCTTCATAACTCTTTGACGAAATTGCACCACCTGCAGCTGCATCTACAATCGACCTTGACTGACATCCCAATCCACTATAAAATGTGTTGAGCACCATCCAATCTAGCATACCATGGTGCGGACACTTCCTTAGCATCTCTTTGTATCTCTCCCAAGCCTCATATAACGATTCGCCCTGATGTTGCTCGAACTGAGAGATTGCTGTCCTCATTTTCGCAGTCCTAGCCATTGGGAAAAACTTGGCTAAGAATTTCTGTGCTAAGTCCTCCCATGTGGTAATTGACCCTGAAGGTAAAGAATGGAGCCAACTTCTCGCTTTATCGCTTAAGGAGAATGGAAATAATCTCAGTCTAATAGCATCCTCCGTCACTCCGCTATACCTGAACGTATCGCATACTTCAATAAAACTCAAGAGATGCTCATTAGGATCTTCTGTAGCTGCACCCCCAAACTGTACCGAATTTTTCACCATCTGAATAGTACCCGGTTTTATTTCAAAGGTGTTCGCTGCTATTGCTGGCCTGACTATGCTTGACTGTAGTCCATGAATGTTCGGCATTGAATAATCCCTTAAGGCTCTATGCCGCACTCTACGCTCTTCTATTTGCTCCTCGTCTGCCATATTGGATGTAGTACTTTCTAAATCTGCTTGTAAGTTTCTACGCACTCTCGCCTTCCAACCTCTCCCGTTAATATTATCCTGAGCTGGTGTCAACTCTGAGTTGGATGATCGTGTGTGCATAAAAATTCTACAAGTACCTGAAACCAATACAGAAAATAAAAAAATAGAAATGAGAAAAGATTAGAGTAGTCTAAGTCAAACAATATAGCTTAAAACTGATGATAACAATAAAAATCTAACGCCTGTCCCCGGCAACGGCGCCAAAAAAACTTGTTGCCTCTTTTTAAGTCTTAAATAAAAGAGCTCTAACTCACGTAAGTATACGTGGTCAACAAGTAATACAGAGGAAGTAGAGTATCGTCCCACAGAGACAGGATTAAATTAATTCATTATGCATCAGTTCTATCACTGTACTTATTTGCCTAAACTATTGTCTTACTTTTGGTGATAAAATTATTTCTAAGTTAATTAATAACTAACTATGCAAATACTAACGAAATATATCAAGCTTGGAATTAATGGGATCCTAACTTCATTTAATAGTTCATCTAATTACCACTATCATGCTAGAAAGTTCATATATCACAGAAAAGT
Source organism: Aralia elata (assembly GCA_034770075.1). Classification (NCBI taxonomy): domain Eukaryota; kingdom Viridiplantae; phylum Streptophyta; class Magnoliopsida; order Apiales; family Araliaceae; genus Aralia; species Aralia elata. The sequence continues at coordinate 55,642,044 of CM068385.1, forward strand.
AGTCAAGGTCACTAAAATAGACATAACCATTTGTCAATGCATTATGACCTACTTACATAATATCCATACTTGATAGACACCATGTAATCACCACTATAACCAAAATCACTATATTTCTATGTGAAATTGCAATTATATTGATTTTAAGCACAAGTCCTTATTTTGACTCTTACGGTGTAACAGTATCATTCTCTCTGACTCATACAATATTAATGCTATCCAATTAAGCCTCATATTCGCAAGCTATCATGATTACAATCCATACTTATATGTTATTTTTCAATTCCATACAAGTACTGAAGTCGAATGGTGATCAAGCATTCATACATGCAAAACAATCATGATAGAAATTCCTTATGATATATAAAACAAGCTAACAATCAAGAACGTAATTAAACTACATATTAAAATCCGTTAGAATCCCATAATGGAAATTAGTTCATGTCTGAACCAAAAGCCATTATGGGATCAAAGCTAAACATGGTAAATTAACAAACAATTGAAATAAGAAGAATTAGATTGATCAAACCCAATTGAAGAATAAAATCCAAAGTAAGCTTAAACCCACATCAAAATCCAATGCTCCAACAAAAGTAGTCCACAAAATATCTCTTTAAAAACTATCTCTAAGAAAGTAGAATAATCATAATAATAATACTAAAAGTCTCCAAGTTTTTATCCTTCAGGTTTCCTTCTCACTATCTGATCAATATGGACTAGAATCCTCCTCCGAATCGACTTCTTTTTCCTCCTTCAGCTGGACAAATAGAGCAAAAACGTGGCCTAGCGCTGCTGGCGCTAGCCCTAGTGCTGCTGGCGCTAGCCCTAGCGCTGCTGGCGCTATGTCTGGCCCAGAAATTTACAAAAATGCCACTAGGTCTATTTTGAGCTCCAAATTTACCCTTTTGCCCCTCCAGCTCCAACCTACAATAAATAAACACAAAAACAAGTAAAATAATACTAAAAACACTTAAAGACCACAATAATTAAGCCTAACAATACCTGATTCGTAGGTATAGAACCCACTCATCACCAAGCGGTGTCAATTCGGAATCTGGAAAATCAGCTAGGTCAGTTGGCTCAAGTCTTGAACAATCGACCGCAAGGAACACTTCCAAGTGACACAGAGGTTAAGCCCAAGGGAGAGGGTAAGGAACAATGTCAAGCTGTAACACTTCGAAGCGGGAAGCAACTTCAGCAGCACGGCGCGGCCGCGCCAGAAATACAAAGGGAGGCAGCGCGACCGCGCCCTTCCCCAATCCCATCTCCTACAGAAAATCTGATAGAAAAAGATAAGGAAACGAAGAATGAGGAGAAAGACAAGGAGCACAAAAAGAAAGAAGATGTATACCCTCCTGTTCCATATCCTCAGAGATTTCACAAGCAGAAACTAGACAAACAATTCTCCAGATTCCTTGAAGTATTCAAAAAGCTGCAAATCAACATACCGTTTGCCGAGGCTTTAGAGCAGATGCCGAGCTACGCCAAGTTCATGAAAGGAATATTGTCAAGAAAGAAAAAGCTGGAGGATTATGAAACAGTAGCATTGACTGAAGAGTGTAGTGCCATACTACAGAAGAAGTTGCCACCGAAGTTGAAGGATCTGGGTAGTTTCACTATCCCTTGCACCATTGGCAACTTATCAATAAGCAGATGTTTGTGTGATTTGGGTGCGAGTATCAATCTTATGCCATTATCGATTTATGTCCAGCTGGGTCTACCTGCACCGAAACCGACCAACATCTCTCTTCAGCTTGCAGACAGATCGGTTACATACCCTAGAGGTATCGTGGAAGACATCTTGGTAAAAGTGGATAAATTCATATTCCCAGCCGATTTTATCATCTTGGGACTACGAGGAGGACAAAGACATTTCCTATTATATTGGGAAGACCTTTCTTGGCAACTGGAAGAACACTTATAGATGTGCAAAAAGGAGAATTGACCATGAGGGTACAAGACCAAGAAGTGACATTTAATGTGTTCAAAGCCATGAAATTTCCCACGGATGAGGAAGAGTGCTTTCGGTTGGATGTGGTAGAAAAAGTGGTGGAAGACGAGTTCTTGAGGAAATTGACTTCGGATCCGTTGGAACCTGTTTTATTAGGGGAGGTTGACATGGATGATATAGAGATGATGGAGTTTCTTCACATTTTAGATACAGTGCCGAGAGTACGCAAATTTCAGATCCCTTATGAACCTTTGGAACTTACCGACAAATCCTTAGAACGTTTGAAGCCATCTCTTGAAACACCTCCTACTCTTGAACTTAAACCTTTACCGAGTCATCTGAGGTATGCTTATTTGGGTGAATCATCTACTTTGCATGTTATTATTGCATCTATACTTAACGAATTGCAGGAAAGTAAATTGATTCGAGTCCTCCGGGAATACAAATCAGCAATTGGTTGGACCATCGCCGATATTAAAGGAATTAGCCCATCATTCTGTATGCACAAGATCCTTTTAGAAGACGATGCCAAACCGACAATAGAGCAACAAAGGAGGCTGAACCCAATCATGAAAGAGGTGGTGAAAAAGGAAATTTTGAAGTGGCTTGATGCAGGTATCATCTACCCCATCTCCGATAGCAGTTGGGTGAGCCCAGTCCAATGCGTGCCGAAAAAGGGTGGTATGACGGTTGTAGAAAACGAGAACAGTGAATTGATACCGACAAGGACAGTGACCGGATGGAGGGTTTGTATGGACTACAGGAAATTAAACAAGGCGACCCGCAAGGATCACTTTCCTCTACCCTTTATTGATCAGATGTTAGATAGACTGGCTGGACACGAGTACTATTGCTTGCTCGATGGCTACTCAGGTTATAATCAAATAGTGATTGCCCCCGAAGATCAGGAAAAGACTACCTTCACATGCCCCTATGGTACTTTCGCTTTCAGAAGGATGTCTTTTGGCTTATGCAATGCACCTGCGACGTTCCAAAGATGCATGATGGCTATTTTCTTAGATATGGTTGAACGCAACATGGAGGTATTCATGGACGATTTTTCAGTGTTTGGTGACACATTTGATAGTTGCTTGGAAAATCTGGTCCTGGTGTTGAAAAGATGCGTGGAGACCAATTTAGTGCTCAACTGGGAAAAATGCCATTTTATGGTGCAAGAGGGGATAATTCTTGGGCACAAGGTGTCATCAAACGGGTTAGAGGTAGATCGAGCCAAGCTGGAGACAATAGAAAATCTACCTCCACCGACCACAGTCAAGGGAATACGAAGCTTCTTAGGACACGCCGGATTCTATAGGAGGTTCATTAAGGACTTTTCTAACATTTCTAAGCCCTTATGCAGCCTATTGGAGAAAGATGTGCCCTTTAAGTTTGGTGATGAGTGTCTTGCAGCTTTTGACTTGTTGAAGAGGAAGTTGACCACAACACCTGTAATCGTAGCACCGGATTGGTCAAGGTCGTTCGAGTTAATGTGTGATGCTAGTGACTTTGCTATTGGGGCTGTTTTGGGCCAAAGAAAAGAAAAGATTTTTCATGCCATTTATTATGCTAGCAAAACACTCTCTGATGCCCAACTCAACTACACAACTACTGAGAAAGAATTGCTAGCAGTCGTGTATGCATTTGACAAATTCCGGTCATACTTAATTGGAACGAAAGTGGTGGTGTTCACGGATCATTCGGCCATAAGATATCTGATTTCGAAGAAGGACGCAAAGCCAAGGCTGATTCGATGGATACTTCTACTCCAGGAGTTCGATTTGGAAATTCGGGATAGGAAGGGGACGGAAAATCATGTGGCAGATCATCTCTCGAGATTAGAAAACAATGATCACGTAAAAGGAGACAAAACGGTGATCAATGAGTTCTTTCCAGATGAGCAGTTATTTGTGATCCACTCAGAAGTCCCATGGTATGCCGACTTTGTCAATTATTTGGTCAGCAATGTACTTCCTCCTGATTTGACCAGCCAACAAAAGAAAAAGTTTCTGCATGATGTAAAAAGGTACATATGGGATGAGCCGTTCTTGTTCAAACATTGTGCCGACCAGATGATTAGACGGTGTGTGCCACAAAGTGAAATTGAGAGTATTTTACATCACTGCCATGATTCGTTATATGGAGGTCATTATGGAGGCGAAAAGACAGCAGCCAAGGTGCTACAGGCAGGATTTTTCTGGCCAACGTTGTTCAAAGACGCCCACCACTTCGTGCAAAGGTGTGACAGATGTCAAAGGGTGAGAAATATTTCCAAGCGTCATGAGATGCCCTTGAATGCCATTTTAGAAGTTAAAGTCTTCGACGTGTGGGGAATAAATTTTATGGGACCATTCCCATCGTCCTTTAACAACCTCTACATCCTGCTTGCAGTCGATTATGTCTCTAAATGGGTGGAAGCAAGTGCGCTACCCACAAATGATGCCAAGGTGGTTCTTAAATTTCTGCAGAAAAATGTTTTCACACGTTTTGGCACCCCAAGAGCAATTATCAGTGATGAAGGAAGCCATTTTTGCAATAGGTATTTCACGGCTCTTTTAGCGAAGTATGGGGTAAACCACCGAATTGCTACAGCTTACCATCCCCAAACCAGTGGTCAAGCCGAAGTTTCAAACAGAGAGGTGAAACGAATTCTGGAGAAAATCGTCAATCCAAATAGAAAAGATTGGTCAGCAAAATTGGATGATGCACTTTGGGCCTATCGAACGGCTTATAAGACGCCCATTAGCATGTCACCGTACCAATTAGTCTATGGAAAGGCGTGTCACCTACCGGTTGAGCTTGAACACAAAGCATATTGGGCCATCAGAAAGTTGAACTTCGATCTCGCAGCAGCTGGGGAAAAGAGGCTACTTCAGCTTAACAAACTCGATGAATTCCGGTTACAAGCATATGAGAATTCAAAGCTTTACAAGGAAAAAGTCAAAAAGTGGCATGATCGAAAAATCATCGACAGGACGTTTGAGCCGGGACAAGCAGTGCTTTTATTTAATACTAGACTAAAGTTATTTCCAGGGAAGCTCAAGTCGCGGTGGTCAGGTCCTTTTATCGTCAAACAAGCATTCCCTCATGGCGCCGTTGAAGTTTTTGCAAATAATCCGGATGAGTCGTTTAAAGTCAATGGTCAACGATTAAAACATTATTGGGGTGGTGGTGTTGATCGCCAGAAAACCTCGATCACTCTTGCCGATTGAAATTGAAATAGGGAGTAGTCAGGCTGAAAGACTTTAATTAAAGCGCTAGTTGGGAGGCAACCCAATTTTAATTGTTTTCTAGTTTAAATTTTATGATTATTAGGACTTTGTTTTATTTTTTATTTTTTATTTTTTTTATTTTTTTATCTTGTCGTAATTAGATGCTTTGTACTTAATTGTTATTGCTTGCAGGTCATACATCAAGGTTTGCACAGGAAGAAATAATCTAGACAAGCTTCACAGTGAAATTCCAGATTTGTAGTTCAGCGTGGCCGCGCTCAAATTATGAAGATGAACAGCGAGCCCGCGCCATTCCCCAGATTTCAATTTCTCCACACTGTCAAACTGTGCGGGCGCGCCGCTTTTAAGCTGCAAAACTGCGCGGGCGCGCCGCGATCAGTACCCAGTTTTTTTTACCAGTTTTGGAACCCGACCCGGAAGCTGCCTTATATTCCTATTCCATCTTGGACTTTCATTCTTCAGAAACCTATTCATATTCGAACTACTACTTCCCCTCATCTCTTCCTATCCTGAATCCAAACCAAATCCGATCAACTATTTAACCATTCACGTAATCACGTCCTATATTCCCAAAACCTAAATTTTGTTTCTACCAACAATTCCTTTCTTTCAAACCCTAGAATTCGAATCGTTAACCATCTACGGGATATGGCTCCAAAGAGGACTCGCGTGGTATCTTCTTCGAGTAGTAGCGACGAAGAAGTCGATGAAAGGGATGTGTTAGACACCCATCGGTTTGTCAATCTCTCCGCTCAACATAATTATTTAGATGTGTGGCTAGGTAAGAATTTTGTTCAAGAAAGAGGATTGAAGCCTGATGACGACGATGGGATGATAAAGCGACAGATTAGGGGGCATGGTTGGACGTTATTTGTTGAATCACCTATGCCATCCCCGATGGCAATCGTTCAAGAATTCTATGCCAACGCACGGGAAACACAAAATGGTATCTCTTATGTGTGGGGCAAGGAAGTGAGATATGATAAGAAAGCCATCAATGATCTGTACCATTTGCAAACACGCCCTGAAGATGGTTCCGACTGGTTTGCTTATGAGCGTGCGAATATGGATTTGGATTTGATTGTTTCAGAGATGTGCAAGCCAGATACTCAGTGGACCACTAAGGTTGGTACTACCCAGAAACTCCATTTCCCACACACAACCCTCAATCGGTACGCGAAGGCGTGGTATAGCTTTATCTGTGCTAGTATGCTTCCTACGCGGCATATGAATGACGTGACAAAAGACCGAGCTGTACTGTTGTATGGAATTCTAAAGAACAAACTTAATGATGTGGGAGCCCTCATTCACTCGTCCATGATGAGATCTATGCGAAGAAGTACCTCTGGCGGAATTTTGCATGCTTCAATTGTTAGTCGTCTTTGCCTGGCAGTTGGGGCTACGTGGGACAGCAATGAGACTTTGCTGCTGCCGATGAAGGATATTGATCATAATCACATCCGGAAGTATGTTGTCTGGGATGGTGGCGAGTCTCATCCGCGAGGGCTTAGATTTATCATGGGTAATACTGATGTTGAAGAAGAAGAGGATGCAGGACCAGATGAAGTAGCAGCTGCCAGGCCAGTGAATCCTATCATGTATGCCCACCAGGAACGTAATCTGCGTCGTCTTCAGAGAAGGATGGACGCTCTACATGCTGATTTCCGTACATATTCTATGGACTTTTCTGGAGCGTTGGCGCAGGCATTCAATCAGTTGGGTGTACAGGTCCAGTTTCCAACTTTTGGTTCCACTAGTTCATACCCACCACCTGATACTTCTCCCGAGCCTACTGCAGGAGATGATGATAATGCGGATGTTTAGGGGAGTTTCTTTCTTTCCCCTTCTGCTTTAATTTTTACAATGAGGGCATTGTCTATCATGAGTTTGGGGGGGTGTCAGTTACTTTTATCAGTTATTTTTATTTTTGTTTTTGTTTGTATCTGCATGATATTTAGGCATTTAGTTTGTTGCATCAATCCAAGTGAGTAGTTGGTATGAATTTTGGCTCGGCCAATGATAAGTTTGGTTTTATTGTTTTAGCTTGAACAGTTTGAAAGTCGTTAGGAATGAACTAATTTTGATCATGAGAATAATTACGCTTATCATAACTTGAGTTATTGGATAGCACGAATAATTTGATTAATTTGACTGTCGGGGTTCAAAGGGTTGCATAACTGATTTTTATATGAGAATTTGTTAAAGTATTGTTTGATAAATCAACAAAGAAGGCTGACTTAGGGTAGAAGCTGAGTTTGGGGGTTCGGTTCTAGTTTATTTAAAAAAAAAAAAATAATAATAATAATAAATGCGTTGACTAGTTGGGTTCGGTGGCCTTTATCACTCGGGTAATTAGATCCTTAGGGGTGTCTTAACACCTAGTGCCCTAAAATCATCTGGTTTGGGAGTCACTGATTGAACACTTGCTACATGGGTGATTCTGAAACGCGTAAGAGAACTTGACATTGCACAGTTAAGCATAAATACGAGATGGAGCGTAAAACACACTCGGAAAAAAGAAGAAAAAAAAAATGAAGTTAGGAATACATCTTGCTAGAATCTTCATGCTCAGTATTTGCTTGGTGTTAGCTAAATTTGTTGTATTTGCTTGAGTTGAAGTGAAACGTGATTATTCTTGTTATAAAATTGGTTATGTGGTTTTATTTTGAACCTTGGTCAGTTAACTTAATTAATGAACACACACGCACAATTTGGGGGATGATAGGTGTTTATTGTTTGATTGATGGAGATTATTAGTTCCTATCGATTGGATTTTCTGTTTCAAGTTCATGGTTTGATATATCTGAGGCGAATGGTTAAGATTCATACTGGTTATTGGTTGGATTTGTAGGCATGGTAGTTGTTAGTTGCATTTGTGTTAATGTGTTGCCTTATATTACATTGTTTTGCATTGCTTGAGGACAAGCAATAGTTCGAGTTTGGGGGTATTTGATGAGTAGGTTTTATACCTACGAATTGGATACCATTTGATTGCACTATTGTTATTTTCCTTAAGTCGTAGTTACTTTTCATGTGTTGTTTTTGTGTTTGTGTAGGCACTTTGCATTTGGAACCAAAGTGGTGGGAATGGAGTGTTGAAGCAGGAAAGTTAAGAAAATTTTGCAAGTTGCTGAGCACCTGCGCGGGCGCGCAGGATTTACATTGGGAGGCAGCGCGGGCGCGCTTGATGTCAGGTTGACTATCTGTGCTGGGGTGCTGCGCGAGCGCGCTGGGTTTGTACTGTGGCTTGGCGCGGGCGCGCTAGTGCGTGTTGACTGAGTTAATTGTTAGTGTTTTAAAACAGAGTTTGATGTGTAATTGGATTTGGTTCTCTTTAATTAATTAGGGTTTTTATCAGATACTATAAATAGGTGTTTTCTAGTTGGTAATTAATCTATCTATTTTTTAGAAAACCCTAGTTTGGAGCTATTAGAGAAGACTTGAAGCAAGTTGGGAACAAAGAGAAAGCAAGGAGGAGCAGGGCAGAGATTGAAGGATTGCTTACAGTGTTTCTTCTCTTTACTCTCTATTCTAAACTTTTTGATGTTATTAAACTTGTGCATGATGAATTCTAGTTTATTTATGAACTAAATTTCTTTTAAGGCTATAATGGATCTTAATGCGTAGTTTTGAAAAGCATGCTTCTTTGAATATTATGATTAGTTATTTTTGGATTGTCTATTATGGTTTGTGCTGAATTACTTAATTATCTGGCCAATAATTACCGGGTTATTCTATATGAATTTGAAAGATGAAGTATAGAAGTAAAACTGACCATAATAGCATGTGATTGTGTCTTCTGCTGTCGATGGAATTCATAATTTGTGATTAGGATAGAGATATACCTATCACCGCATGTAATCAAAATAGGGAACTTGGGCTTTAAATCCTTTTTAATTGTAATTCACATAGAAATATAGTGAGTTAGTTATTTAGGGTGATTAACTTGAATCTATCAATTGTGGATTTAAGTTAAGTTGTTTGTGAAACATTGAAAGATGATCATAAATTGTGATGAGTTCCTGGTTAATAATCTAGAATAACTAGCATAATCTAAAGGGGAGCATGTTAAGTAAAATAAAGCATTAAGTGAAGTTGTAGTCTTAAGTCTTTAAAAATCTGTTTTCGACTAGTGTTAGTAATTTAATTTAGAATTAAGTAGTTAAATTCGAAATCTCAGAATTCATAAATCATTTGTTTACTAAAAATTGATTTGGTTTAAATTTGGAATTTATCATTATAGAGTCAATTCTTCTCCGTGGGACGATACTCTACTTTTACTTTATTACTTGTGGACTGCGTATACTTGCGTAATTTTGCTAGTATAGATTTTGGCAAACAAGTTTTTGAAACTTAAAGGGCACATCTTTCTCCAATAGGCTGCATAAAAACTTGTTTGTCGATTTACCAATCAATAAATACGTGCAAGTGTACACGATCAACAAGTAATAAAGTGATAAGAGAGTGTCGAACCCACAGAGAATTATTTAATAATAATTACCAAATACTAACTCATAATCAAATTAATTTTATTTAAACAATTCGATAAAAGATTTTGAATTTTGAAAATAAAGTACTAAACTAACTAATTACTAACTACCAAGAATTGAATTCAGATAAAAAGGCTTAAGATTACAATTTCCCTTAATGCTTTATTTTACTTAACATGCTCCCCTTTAGATTATGCTAGTTATTCTAGATTATTAACCAGGAACTCATCACTATTTATGATCATCTTTCAATGTTTCACAAACAACTTAACTTAAATCCACAATTGATAGATTCAAGTTAATCACCCTAAATAACTAACTCACTATATTTCTATGTGAATTACAATTAAAAAGGATTTAAAGCCCAAGTTCCCTATTTTGATTACATGCGGTGATAGGTATATCTCTATCCTAATCACAAATTATGAATTCCATCGACAGCAGAAGACACAATCACATGCTATTATGGTCAGTTCTACTTCTATACTTCATCTTTCAAATTCATATAGAATAACCCCGGTAATTATTGGCCAGATAAATTAAGTAATTCAACACAAACCATAATAGACAATCCAAAAATAAACTAATCATAATATTCAAAGAAGCATGCTATTCAAAAAAACTACGCATTAAGATCCATTATAGCCTTTTTAAAAGAAATTTAGTTCATAAATAAACTAGAATTCATCATCCACAAGTTTAATAACATCAAAAAGTTTAGAATAGAGAGTAAAGAGAAGAAACACTGTAAGCAATCCTTCAATCTCTGCCCTGCTCCTCCTTGCTTTCTCTTTGTTCCCAACTTGCTTCAAGTCTTCTCTAATAGCTCCAAATTAGGGTTTTCTAAAAAATAGATAGATCAATTACCAACTAGAAAACACCTATTTATAGTATCTGATAAAACCCTAATTAATTAAAGAGAACCAAATCCAATTACACATCAAACTCTGTTTTAAAACACTAATAATTAACTCAGTCAACACGCACTAGCGCGCCCGCGCCAAGCCACAGTACAAACCCAGCGCGCTCGCGCAGCACCCCAGCACAGATAGTCAACCTGACATCAAGCGCGCCCGCGCTGCCTCCCAATGTAAATCCTGCGCGGCCGCGCAGGTGCTCAGCAACTTGCAAAATTTTCTTAACTTTCCTGCTTCAACACTCCATTCCCACCACTTTGGTTCCAAATGCAAAGTGCCTACACAAACACAAAAACAACACATGAAAAGTAACTACGACTTAAGGAAAATAACAATAGTGCAATCAAATGGTATCCAATTCGTAGGTATAAAACCTACTCATCAATACACGCAAGTGCACGTGATCCACAAGTAATATAAAGTAAGTAAAGTATCGATCCCACGAGGATTTGAATTGCATTTATGACTACAAACACCGATTTTATAATTATTTCGGTCTCTTTAAACAATTGATTTTAGCAATGAGATTATCTAACGATTACTAATGAAACAAATAGAACAAAATATAATTGTACAAATACAGATTTTATGGGCTTGGGATTATAATTTCACTTATTGCAAACTTAGATTTCCATGCTTCCTATTGTTACTAATTGATTATTGTAGAATGTTGGTCAAGAACACGAATGCAAAATATGGCCACCTCTCGATGCACCATATTCATATCACACTAAATCCACAATTGATAGAATGAATGTGAACACCCTAGATGACTAATGCACTATATTTCTATGTGAATTACAATCAAGAGGGTTTAAGTACAAGTTCTCAATTGGCCACATATGGTGCTTCGGTATATCTCTATCCTAAGCACGAATCATATCTTCACGAGGAATGTAAAAATTATAAACATATGCTAGCATAATTAGATCTCAATTTATATTTCCTTTCTCAATTCCATATAAATTATCACAGTAATTGGTGATCAAGCAATTAAACATGAAGTATAGATTATGATAGACATTCATTTCATAACTAACTAGCAATAATAAGGAAGCATTTCAATTCTTAGCAATGCAAAAGATCCATTATAATCCCAAGAATTAAGTTTAGTTCATAATAACAATAATGGAATTCATCATACACAATTGGTTTATCATCATAATTACAGAATAGGAAAATTAATCAAAAACATAAAAAATTCAAGCTCCCTGTTTCCGTTCTGCAACTTCTGATGGTTTTCCAAGTTGTGTAGAATGTTGATTCCTTGCTTCCAATCTCCAATTCAGCATCCATATTGCTGCATTCTTCAGTTCCCAAATGCAATTTGTGCTCAGCTGGTAGTTTCCAAGTTTGAAGCTAGAATGCAGTAGACTATTCTAATTTTCGTGTAGGAGAGGAGCTGCTCCAATTGAATTCCAAATTGGTTAATAATACATGCTAAATTTGTCTTATTTTGACTTATTCTGATTCCCACTAATAAAGTTTAAACCCACTGATCCCTCAAAATCTGGCAATACATCATTTCTTGATAATGCTGCTTCGCTGGATAGAACGTGCTGTATGGTTGGCTGGCGACAGGCGCAGCTGCGTCGGCGCCCTTTGTAAAAGGGGCGCAGCTGCGCCAGGGGCAGGGAAGGAACAGGAGGGGCGCAGCTGCGCCGACCTCAAGGCCAAGTAGGGCGTAGCTGCGCCGGTTGTCAGTCTGCAGTTGTGTTGCTGTAGCCTGATTTCTCGATTCTCATGTCCTGTACAAGCACCAAATAATCAAATAGCTCCCAACCAACAAAAGCAATAAACCCCGTGTCAATTTTACCAAAAACCGTGCAAAAGCCATATAATGAGAATAGTAAATCAAAACCGAAAGAGAGGGAAAAATGCATGAAAACGTACTAAGTAGCTATTAGATAAGCAACAAATGAAACCAAATAGTATCCAATAAGTAGTTATGAGACCTACTTATCAAATACCCCCAAACTTAAATTGTTGCTTGTCCTCAAGCAATTACAATGATCTAAGAATGCACCACGACCCTCATCAATTAGTAAACAATCCGAGAGTTTTGCCTCAGAAGAGTCTAGCATCTCGTTAAAACTTGGTTCGTGTACCATGATAGTCATACAGCTCAAATTATGTGGTGAATGATAAAGTGTGTGTGTGAAGTATTCATCAAACTTATAGCAATCCCAATCGATTCTCATAATATGTTTCTTAGGGGAAATTTATATACTCACACTTTCTAAATAACAAATGGGGTAAATATAGTTAAAACCACGCAGTGTCTAAATTGAGGACCGACTTAGAGGATATTCGGACTATGACGCTTGGTTGTGCAATGCCTAGTTCCCTTAGGTTATTCAATGATACCCATGTAGCGAGCTTTCGACCAACGACTCCCAAACCAATTGGTCTTAGGGCGCTAGGTGTAGAGACATCCCCTAGGGTGTACTTATTCAATTTTTTTTAACGAATGCGTTTTACGCTCCATTTCATTGCATAAATACGCTACTAAGTGTTCCCCCAAACTTGGACACGTGTGGTCTCAGCTAATACTACCCACAAATACCTCAATCATTAATAACACAACAAATTCCCCCCAGAACTCAATTATGCGAATCTTTAGGCTACTTAGTGAGAGAACTACTAAAAACATGCAAACCGGTTCTATCATAATCAACACAAGACAAGAGTTGCAATATATCATGGCATTCGACCCAAGTCTTAGCAATTAGCAAAAATCAAAAAATTTCATCACAGGCATGTGAGGATGTTTACTAACCAAGATACAAGGATCATGCAATTAAGCTACATGATGTGATATGATATGCATGAGAAGTTCATCATTTTTTTTATGCAATAATCTAAGAATTAACGAAAATAAGCAACAAATAATTCAACTAACAATAAAAACAGATAATTAAAAGCATCACAAAATAAACTAGGCAAGCCTAATACCCCAAAACTTAAAATATGAAATGTCCTCATTGGAGATAAAAGGGTAAAGAGTACTCCCCTAAGAAGCGTCCTCGGCGCCGCTAGGCGGCGTGTCGGGCGGAGGATAAGGGATGCCGAAACCGAATGTGGGAAACTCAACGTGGACCCCCTGCTGACTGAACGCCTCCGATAATGCACCTGCGAAGGAGATGCTGTAATCCTTAAAGCTCGTGTGCAATGCGTCCATGCGGCGCTGCAGGCGACACATCTCGCGCTCATGTCCACTGACTCCCCTCTGTTGTACTGGCGGGGCAGACACGTCCTCCTCACTGGCCTCCTCCTCCTCATCAGCCATAATAAAACCCAACCCACTAGGTCGGGACTCTCCACCGCGCCATACATTGTACTTTCTGATCGTGGCGTTATCAATGCCCCGCATGGGCAACTGGAGGGTCTCCTCGCCCCATTCCACATTCGCCGCTAGACATAGGCGTGTGATAATCGAGGCATGTGGAATGGCACCAGAAGTGACAGCACGCATGAAACGAAGCATGGACTGGTTAATGATATATCAAATGTCAATGCTCCCTCCACGCAGAATGCGGTGTAAGAGAACCGCGCGGTCCCGTGTCACGTCCTGGTGATGGGTGGTCGGCAAGATGCTCACGCAAATGAAGGCGTACCATGCCTTGGCATATCAGTTCAGCGCGGTCTGAGGGAAGTGGACCTTCAGAGTGGTGCCTGACTGAGTCCTCCACTGAGTGCCCGGTTGGCACATCTCCCGTACCAAAGCGTCCAGGTCGGTCTCGAAGCGCTCATGTACCACCCAGTTGGTGGCCTCAGCAGTAGTTGATGGCAGGCGGAAAAGTTCGTTGATTGCCTGCGCAGAGTAAGAGACCTGCTTGCCCCGCACGAAGGAAATCCCATTCTGCGTTTCCCGGGCGTTGGCATAGAATTCCCGAATAATGGCCATCGGGGCCGACTTTGGCGTCTCAATAAATAACAACCAGCCCAAACGCCGGATTTGGTCAAGAATACGCCCATCCTGTGCCTTGGGCTTCAAGCCCCTCTCTGGTATGAAGGATTTGACGCTTAGAACTTCCCAATAGTAATGCTGAGCAGAGAGATTGACAAACTTGGTGGCGTCCAGAGTGTTGATGCCACCCCCAGTAGATTCGGAACTGCTGCTGCTAGAAGAGGAAGGTTGGGGTGTGCGTGCATGCTTCGGCATGGTTGAATGCGATTAGGGTTTGGTGTAGGATTGTATGTAACTAGGGTTTAGTGAGAGTGGCTAGGGATGAGAGGAGAGGGTGTGCTCTGCTGCTAGAGAGTGTTTTAGTTTTAGGGTTTATGATTGTGATGTGATATGACTGATGGGGACTGCCTTTATATAAAAAAAAAATTCCGCGAGGGGCGCAGCTGCGCCGTAGTTGAACTGGGAATGGGGCGCAGCTGCGCTGATGCCCAGATTTGGCTCAGGCGGACACCGGCGCAGCTGTACCGATGATGAACTGGTGGTGGGGCGCAGCTGCGCTGCTGTTCAGATGATGCATGCTGCTAGACCAATGCGCAGTTGCGCACCTGATTGGCTTGAGGTGCGGCGCAGCTGCGCCGGCCTTCCGACTCCCTAGATGAATTTTTTTTTTTTTTTGAAAACACACTTGACACACGTTAAAATATCAGGTGAACAACATAATTCTTATAAATATCCAACAAAACTAAAAAGAAACGAACATCTCAATTCAAACTAGTAAACTTACGAACAATGCATACGCAATGCAATGGGACGATGCACCCCCAAACTTAAAGTGTGCTTAAGTCATACGATTGATGGCGCGATTGGACACTTGAAAAATAAACCAGCGTGTTAAAATGAAATCATACAAACTAAATTAAAATCACACGAAGAAAAATAATTATAGAAATTTCGGGTTGCCTCCCGAGAAGCGCTTTGGTTTAAAGTCGGTTAGCTCGACTATCATTGATGCTTAGTCCATGGCTAGGACAATTGAGGATTTTTGGCGATCGAACTCGCCTCCCCAATAGTGCTTCAACCTTTGGCCATTAACCTTGAATGGTTGCTCACTATCCTTTCCAATAATTTCGATGGCTCCGTGTGGGAATACAGCTGTGATGGTAAAGGGACCCGACCATCGGGATTTGAGCTTTCCCGGGAATAACTTGAGCCTGGAGTTGAATAGCAAGACCGCTTGGCCAGGTTCAAATTTCCTTTCGATGATTTTTCGGTCGTGCCATCTCTTTACCTTCTCCTTGTAGAGTTTAGAATTCTCATAGGCCTGCAATCGGAACTCATCAAGTTCATTTAGCTGTAGAAGTCTCCTCTCTCCCACTGCAGATGGGTCGAAATTCAACTTTTTAATCGCCCAGTAAGCTTTGTGCTCTAATTCGACCGGGAGATGACATGCTTTGCCATAGACCATGTGGTAAGGAGACATGCCGAGAGGTGTCTTGTATGCAGTTCTATAAGCCCACAAGGCTTCGTCTAGCTTTAGAGACCAATCTTTTCTGGAAGGACTAACAATCTTTTCCAGAATTCTTTTTACCTCTCGGTTGGATACTTCGGCTTGACCATTTGTCTGTGGATGGTAGGCTGTGGCAATTATGTGTCTCACTCCATATTCGGCCAGGAGGGCTGTGAACTGTTTGTTGCAAAAATGGCTGCCCTCATCACTGATGATCGCCCATGGAGTGCCAAACCTAGTGAAAATGCTCTTCTGTAGAAACCTCAAAACCACCTTAGCATCATTGGTTGGTAACGCCGAAGCTTCCACCCATTTGGACATATAATCAACCGCTAGAAAGATATAGAGATTGTTGCAGGATGATGGAAATGGTCCCATGAAGTTTATGCCCCATACGTCAAAGATCTCCACTTCCAAGATCACATTTAGTGGCATTTCATTGCGGTTGGAGATGTTGCCCACCCGTTGGCATCGATCACAATTCTTTATGAATTGGCGGGCATCTTTGAACAAGGTGGGCCAATAAAACCCGGCCTGGAGTACCTTAGCTGCTGTTCTCTGCGTTCCATAATGGCCGCCACACAGAGAAGAATGACATGCATGTAATATACTGGTAGTCTCGACATCGGGAATGCACCTTCGAATCACAAGATCTGTACATTGTTTGAACAAGTAGGGCTCGTCCCACATGTATCTCTTTACATCATGCAAAAATTTCTTCTTCTGCTGGGAGGTTAGATCTGGTGGTAGTACATGACTCACAAGATAGTTGACAATATCAGCGAACCATGGGATCTCAGATGTGATTGCAAATAGATGTTCATCAGGGAAGCAATCGTTTATTTCAACCTTCTCTTTGCTCTCCAAATCCGGATTGTCTAATCTGGAAAGATGATCATCAACTAGATTTTCCGTGCCTTTCTTGTCCTTAATTTCCAAGTCAAATTCTTGGAGAAAAAGGATCCACCTGATTAATCTTGACTTGGCATCTTTCTTTGAGATTAAATACCGAATTGCTGCATGATCAGTGTACACCACTACCTTTGTTCCAATGAGATAGGATCGGAACTTGTCGAATGCATAAACAACCGCGAGTAGTTCCTTCTCGATGGTGGTGTAATTCATTTGGGCCTCTGAAAGTGTTTTGCTGGCATAGTAGACTGCATGTAGAACCTTATCTCTGCGTTGTCCCAATACCATGCCCACAGCATAGTCACTAGCATCACACATAAGCTCAAATGGAAGAGACCAATCCGGTGCCACTATCACAGGTGCTGTTGTCAATTTCTGTTTCAACAACTCAAAGGCTGCTAAGTAATTTTCATCGAATAGAAACGGAACATCTTTTTCCAATAGATTGCACAGGGGTTTTGTGATTTTGGAGAAGTCTTTGATAAATCTCCGGTAGAATCCGGCATGGCCCAAAAAACTTCGAACTCCCTTCACAGAAGTCGGTGGAGGCAGTTTCTCGATAGTTTCTAACTTTGCTTTATCCACTTCCAAACCTTTGGCTGAGACCTTGTGACCCAAAATTATTCCTTCCTGAACCATGAAATGACATTTCTCCCAATTAAGCACAAGATTTGTTTCCACGCATCTCTTCAGTACCATGACCAAATTCTCTAGACAGCTGTCAAAGGAATTTCCAAACACTGAGAAATCATCCATGAAGACCTCCATGTTGATTTCCACCATGTCAGAAAATATTGCCATCATGCACCGCTGAAATGTGGTAGGAGCATTACATAGACCGAAGGACATTCGCCTGAAAGCAAAAGTGGTCTTCTCTTAATCCTCTAGAGCGATGGCAATTTGATTATAACCAGAATATCCGTCAAGCAAACAGTAGTACTCATGCCCTGTAAGTCTGTCCAACATTTGATCAATGAATGGAAGTGGGAAGTGATCTTTCCTCGTGGCCTTGTTGAGCTTTTGGTAGTCCATGCAAACTCTCCACCCCGTGACTGTTCGGGTTGGTATTAGCTCGTTGTTCTCATTTCTTACCACAGTTATTCCTCCCTTCTTGGGTACACACTGCACCGGGCTCACCCATGGACTGTCAGAGATGGGATAAATGATCCCGGCGTCTAGCCATTTCAGAATTTCTGCTTTAACCACTTCTTTCATGATGGGATTCAACCTTCTTTGATGCTCTATGGTAGGTTTGCAGTCATCTTCCATCAGGATCTTGTGCATGCAAAATGAGGGACTGATTCCTTTTAGATCTGCAATGGTCCATCCAATAGCCCCTTGGAATTCTCTGAGGATTCTTATCAGCTTGCCTTCCTGCAAAGATGTTAGTGTAGAATAAATAATGACAGGCAATGTATCTGAAGTGCCTAGATATGCATAGCTAAGGTGACTAGGCAAGGGTTTTAGTTCAAGTTTAGGAGGTACTTCTCTAGATGGTTTCAAATGCGATGAGGAATCATTTGAGCTTTTCAAGGGCTCAATAGGTACCTTGAACTTTGCCATCCGAGGTATTGCATCTAGAAAATGAACATACTCACAGTTTTCGGGCTCGTCCAAATCGATATCTCCTGTCAATGTCATCTCAAGCAAGTCACTATGTGTGGCCTTAATGAATTCCTCGGTCACTGCATTTTCAATGATGTCAACTCGGAAACATTCTTCCTCTTCGGTAGGAAATTTCATAGCCTTGAAAACATTGAAGGTGACTACTTGGTCTTGAACCCTCATTGTCAATTCTCCTTTTTGCACATCAATGAGAGTTCTCCCGGTAGCTAGAAATGGTCTCCCAAGTATGATGGGAATGTCCTTGTCCTCCTCAAAGTCTAGGATTATGAAATCAGCTGGGAAAATGAACTTATCAACCTTAACAAGAACATCTTCCACAATACCTCTTGGATAGGTGACTGAACGATCTGCTAGCTGAAGAGAGACATTTGTTGGCTTGGGTGCTGGTAATCCCAACTGAGTAAAAACAGACAACGGCATGAGATTAATGCTTGCACCAAGATCACACAAGCATTTCTTGAATGACAGGTCTCCAATGGTGCGAGGAATGGTGAAACTACCCGGATCCTTCAACTTTGGAGGTAGCTTCCTTTGTAATACCGCACTGCACTCTTCTGTCAAAGCTACAATTTCAAAATCTTGCAATTTCTTCTTCCTTGACAGAATACCCTTCATGAACTTGGCATAGCTCGGCATTTGTTCTAAAGCTTCTGCAAATGGTATATTGATCTGAAGCTTTTTGAAAACCTCAAGAAACTTAGAAAATTGCTTATCCATTTTCTGCTTTTGCTGCCTTTGAGGGTACGGAACTGGTGGATAATATTTGGTGGGAGGAGTTTGAGTCTTCTCTGTGCTTTTTGTTGGTGTGGGCTCCAATTTCTCAAGGCTATCCTCCTCTTCAAAAATTTCAGCAGAGGCAGTTTCTGGGGAGGGGCGCAGCTGCGCCGTATCCCTTTGCAAAAGGGGCGCAGCTGCGCCGGATGATTCCAGTGCTGAAGAGGGGCGCAGCTGCGCTGTCCTCTCGTGTGACAGGGGCGCAGCTGCGCTGGTTGGCAGGGTCTGCTTCCCACTTCTGGTGGTGACAGCTTGGCATTGCTCCTTTCCATTTCTCCTTGGATTGATTTATGTGTCGCTAGGAAGAGCTCCTTGAGGTCTACCAGATAACAAATTGAACAATTGTCTCATTTGATTCTCCAAATTCTTGAAACCTAATGTTTGGCCTTGTTCCAACTTGTCAGTTTTGGCCATGTATTTCTCCAAATTTTCACTCATTTCAGCAACCTTTTTATCAGTAGCCGAGACTTGTTGCTGAATGTGGAACCCCGGAGGATTGAGAGGTTTTGAAGCTTGCTGTTGGTCCTGTCGGTTGCTCCACGAGAAGTTGGGGTGATTCCTATTCCCCTGAGTGTAGTTGTTCTGATATTGATTTGTTGGCCTCTGGTAGTTGCTCACAAATTGCACTGACTCAGCATTGATGGCACACTGATCAGAAGAGTGTGAACCTGCACAAAGCTCACAAATTATGGAGACTTGCTGCCCCTTTCCTTCATATAGGTTGTCAATCTTTTTGACTATAGCAGATATCTGGGCTTGAAGTGAAGTGGCCGTGTCAACCTCTAATATCCCTGCTATTTTTGGTTGGCTGAATCTAGAAGATGGCCATTGATAGTTATTTGCAGCCATGGTCTCCAAAAGTTCATAAGCTTCGTCATAGTTTTTACCCATGAAAGCTCCACCTGCAGCTGCATCAATGCCTGCCCGTGTTTGAATATTTAACCCATTGTAAAATGTGTTAAGCTGCATCCATTGTGGCAAACTGTGATGTGGACACTTTCTCAATAGTTCCTTGTACCGCTCCCATGTCTCATACAAGGATTCTCCATGATGTTATTCATATGAAGAGATGTCATTTCTCAACTTGGCAGTTTTGGCCAGTGGGAAGAATTTTGCTAAGAATTTCTGGGCCAAATCTTGCCAAGTAGTAATAGATCCCGGTGATAGTGAGTGTAGCCAACTCTTTGCTTTATCCCTCAATGTGAATGGGAATAGCCGCAATCTCACCCCATCTTCCGAAATCCCACTGAATTTGAATGTATCACAGATCTCTAAAAAATTTATCAAGTGCTCATTCGGGTCATCAACCACCATTCCTCCGAATTGGACAGAATTTTGGATCATATGGATAGTCCCTGGCTTGATCTCGAAGGAATTGGCCGTTATGGCTGGCCTTGAGATACTTGATTGCAAATCATTGATTCTTGGCATAGCATAATCTCTCAATGCTTTTTGTGCTTCTCCCGCCATTGGTTGTGGTTGGTCTAGATCCTCCAGAGTATTTTCAACACACTTTCTTGACTGTTGAACCCTTTTCTCAATGTTATCCACGAAAGGCAATAGGTTAGGATTCTTCGATCGAGTATGCATACACTACTCAAGAGTACCTATCACAATGTAAAAGAAAATAAAATAGAATTAAGATAAGAACATATTTGTTTAACTAAAACCAATCTAATTTAAATTGATGATGAAAGTTATAAATGCAATTACAACTCCCCGGCAACGGCGCCAAAAACTTGTTGGGATATTTGTATATATAACAAATACAACTCATACACGCAAGTGCACGTGATCCACAAGTAATATAAAGTAAGTAAAGTATCGATCCCACGAGGAATTGAATTGCATTTATGACTACAAACACCGATTTTATAATTATTTCGGTCTCTTTAAACAATTGATTTTAGCAATGAGATTATCTAACGATTACTAATGAAACAAATAGAACAAAATATAATTGTACAAATACAGATTTTATGGGCTTGGGATTATAATTTCACTTATTGCAAACTTAGATTTCCATGATTATTGTAGAATGTTGGTCAAGAACACGAATGCAAAATATGGCCACCTCTCGATGCACCATATTCATATCACACTAAATCCACAATTGATAGAATGAATGTGAACACCCTAGATGACTAATGCACTATATTTCTATGTGAATTACAATCAAGAGGGTTTAAGTACAAGTTCTCAATTGGCCACATATGGTGCTTCGGTATATCTCTATCCTAAGCACGAATCATATCTTCACGAGGAATGTAAAAATTATAAACATATGCTAGCATAATTAGATCTCAATTTATATTTCCTTTCTCAATTCCATATAAATTATCACAGTAATTGGTGATCAAGCAATTAAACATGAAGTATAGATTATGCTAGACATTCATTTCATAACTAACTGGCAATAATAAGGAAGCATTTCAATTCTTAGCAATGCAAAAGATCCATTATAATCCCAAGAATTAAGTTTAGTTCATAATAACAATAATGGAATTCATCATACACAATTGGTTTATCATCATAATTACAGAATAGGAAAATTAATCAAAAACAGAAAATATTCAAGCTCCATGTTTCCGTTCTGCAACTTCTGATGGTTTTCCAAGTTGTGTAGAATGTTGATTCCTTGCTTCCAATCTCCAATTCAGCATCCATATTGCTGCATTCTTCAGTTCCCAAATGCAATTTGTGCTCAGCTGGTAGTTTCCAAGTTTGAAGCTAGAATGCAGTAGACTATTCTAATTTTTGTGTAGGAGAGGAGCTGCTCCAATTGAATTCCAAATTGGTTAATAATACATGCTAAATTTGTCTTATTTTGACTTATTCTGATTCCCACTAATAAAGTTTAAACCCACTGATCCCTTAAAATCTGGCAATACATCATTTCCTGATAATGCTGCTTCGCTGGATAGAACGTGCTGCATGGCTGGCTGGCGACAGGCGCAGCTGCGCCGACGCCCTTTGTAAAAGGGGCGCAGCTGCGCCGGGGCAGGGAAGGAACAGGAGGGGCGCAGCTGCGCCGGCCTCAAGGCCAAGCAGGGCGCAACTGCGCCGGTTGTCAGTCTGCAGCTGTGTTGTTGTAGCCTGATTTCTCGATTCTCATGTCATGTACAAGCAACAAATAATCAAATAGCTCCCAACCAACAAAAGCAATAAACCCCGTGTCAATTTTACCAAAAACCGTGCAAAAGCCATATAATGAGAATAGTAAATCAAAACCGAAAGAGAGGGAAAAATGCATGAAAACGTACTAAGTAGCTATTAGATAAGCAACAAATGAAACCAAATAGTATCCAATAAGTAGGTATGAAACCTACTTATCAGTAACTCATGCGATCTCTTATTTTATTGAGGACAATTTAAAGAGACATACTCCATGACTCATCATCATGAGACCTCTCTTGGAGTTTGTCATGCTAAACGTCTTTAGCATCAAATGAATATACATTCCTTGGGTTAAGCCGAGCATCCTTTTAAATATATCTATATAGATTTATATCCCCAATTTATAGGATGCTCCTCCCAAGTTATTCATAGAGGAATGTTTAGACAATTGTATCTTTACTGGTTGTAACATTGGTGTGTTATTCCTTATCAGTAGTATATCAACATATAATACTAGGAATGTCACAGTGCTCCCACTGACCCTTTTGTACACACTAGGTTCATTCTCGTTTTTAATAAAATCAAACTCTTTTGATTGTCTTATCAAAACGAATGTTCCATCTTTGAGAAGCTTGCTTCAGTCCATAAATGGATCATTGTAGCTTAAAACACGATTTGCTTCAACCTTTGAAACAAATTCCTCTGGCTGTATCATACATACATTCTCCTCAAGTCTTCATTGAGGAAGGACGTCTCCACATCCATTTTGCCAGATTTCATAATAAGCTGCAATCACAAGCAAATCCAAATGGACTTGAGCATTACCCGGTAATAAGGTTTTATCATAGTCAACTCATTGACTTTATTTGAAACCTTTTCACATAAGCTGGACAACCCCTTATCTTAACATACTTAAGACTAGGAATTCTCCCTATCCATAACTTTTATGGAGTCTTGGGGCCGGATTTTGAGGTTACCTTATTTTGTAGATATGCAGCACTTTCTAGGGCATAACCCAGATGGATACTGGAATGTCGATAAAAATCATTATGGACCGCATCATGTCTAACAAGGTACAATTTCTATTTTTAGATACAACAATCAATTTTTGTGTCTCATGAAGCGTCCATTATGAGAAAATACCATTTTGAGATGATCTAGAAAATCATGGTACAAGTATTCCTTCTTCGATTTGATCAAAGAATCTTAATACTTTGTCAATTTGTTTCACTTCTGAATTCTTTCAACCTTTCAAATGATTCAGACTTGTATTTCATCAAATACATATTTTCAACTCTTTGAATGATCATCTCCTTTTCTTTTACTAGTTTGTTCAATTTACAAAATTATTTTTTTATGTAAGTCAAGTTTACAAAGTCCATCAAGTAATCTTCCAGTTTCAAGCAAAACATTATAAATAGAACAACAATTGTTCTTAAATCTAATACCAGAACCTTCCTTGTCCAACAAAGAAAGTAATAATGTTTCTAAACAGAACTGGAACATAATAACAACTTATTAACTTAATAGACTTGCCCATAGGCAACGCTAAACTATAAGTTCCTACGGTTAATATAGCAACCATTGCTCCATTTTCCATACGTAAGATTACTTACTCTTTGTTTAGCTTTCTACTTCTGCTTAGTCTCTGCATTGGATTGCATACGTGAGAACTATAGCCGGTATCCAATACCCAAGTAGAACCTTGACTTACAGAAAGATTTATTTCAATCATGAACAAACTTATATCTGTAACCGAAGCTTCACTAAGCTTCTTCTGATTAGCCTCTGCAAGATTTTGCTTACACTTTTCTTTCCAGTGACTAGGCTTATTGCAGTGGAAACAAACTACTTTGCTATCCGCATCAGTTTTTGTTCTTATTATCCTTTGTTTTTTTCCTTTCCTTATACCTTCTTTGAATTATTCTTCTTTTCAAAAGATCCTTTGGTCCCTACCAGTAAGACTTGGTCTTTCTTGGTTGAAAATGACTCTCTACAGTTTTTAACATGTTTAAGCAACTCGGGCAGGCTAACATATAGCTTATTCATGTGGAAATTCACAACAAATTGTGAGAAAGAGTCCGGAAGTGATTGCAAGATCAAATCTTGGATCAATTTTCCATCCATGACAAAACCCTATTGTCCTAATTGTTCAATCGAATTGATCATTTTAAGAACATGACTGTACTGTAGTGCCATCGGTCATTCTAGATTAGAAGAGCTCCTCTGATATCTAATATCTAGTAGTCCTACTTTCCTCACCATTCAACTCCTTGAAAGTACAGGAGTACAGTAGAAGCATCCATAGTTTCATGCTGACGCTGAAGCTCGTTACTCATAGATGCGAGCATGATGCATTGAGCCAACTGTGTATCATCTTGTCACTTTTTAAAAGTAGCAATCTCTTCCTCAGAGACATTGTCTGCAACCATTGCAGGGATAGGCGTATTAAGGATATAAGATAACTTTTCAGCCTTGAGAACTATTCTCAAATTCCTTAACCAGTCCGTGTAATTCGGTCCGATTAATTAGCATCAAATATGCTTTGCAGTGATAGTAATTTAGACATTGTAAAATTCTATAAATGAATTAACAATATTTTAGCATACATTCATTTTATTAATTAATTACCAAAATAAATTAGGTCTTGATTTAAATTGGTATCTTGCACTATTTTTCATCAAACTATATTACTCTCAACATATAGTTCGACAAATCTAATTAAAAATTTGCTAGTGAGAATAAGGATCCCATTTCAAATGTATATAGTCTTGTGGTGACACAACAAACGATATATAAATAAATAGGTAGACAACTATTGTCAATTACATCACTATGTAACTCCTTGTATTTTGCCTCTTAGATTATTTTGATCAAGTGGTGACACATCCGAATCAAAATTATCCAAGTTAAGTCTAACCTAGCACTTCTATATATGTGAAGAGAAAAATACCGTCCTTGTGGTGACACAACAAAACAGTAATGTTCAATTCCTTAATAAGCATCAAATGTGATAAGGCAACATCTTAAATATTTAATACTTGCCTTGTGGTGACACAACAAACTCATATTAAATATTTAATACTCTATCACTTTACCATGCTATAAGGCGACGTTCGATATTCCAAATATCTTTGAACGTTTAGGACTTAATATGATTTCTTTGAGGGGTTTGCTATTATTTGTCTCATCTTGTTTAGCATGCATGCACATATATATATAAAATACGCGTCATATTATTTAACATACGAAGCATGTTGTATAATATAATATATATATATATATATATATAGTAAACATGCACATATAGAATACTATATTCTACCCGGATTGATTATAGACTTTTATTCTAGTTTGGTTTACTAGAGCCAGCAAGTGAACCAAGAGGTCAAACTTAGGTTACAAGAATTAAATTTAAATATAACTATTACATTTAAATTCCGGGCTCCATTACAAACGGGTCTTCAAGCGCTCCTTGCTCCTTTGTCTCTAATTCTTCAAAATTAATTCTAACTAGTCCTATTACATAAACTATTTACAATGAATAGAAACCTTGATCAGCAGTCAAGGGGAAGTACATAGGAGGAATATAGAATTTACATCAAGAAAAACTAGAGAAGGCGAGGTACGCATACCCCATTTATAAAAACCCATTCATTCAAGCATCCTCTAAAATAAATCCAATCACATATTGGTCAATAGTCCATAATCAATCCCTATTTAGTATCATACATATCTTCATATGCATCAATAAATAACATTCATCTCATGAATAATAAAACCATTCCATATATGTATTGATATCATTTAATGGGCAATATTAGTTAGTATAAAATCCAATTTCAACTCCAATTAGTTATCATGGAATCCAATTTCAACTCTAATTAGTTATCATGAAATCCAATTCCAATTAAAATAAACTTCTTTATTTTCATCATATTCCAAATCAAAATAAACTCTTTTATTTTAATTTATCCAATTTTGAATAAAAAATAAACTCCTTTATTTTTTTAATCAAATTCCAAATCAAAATAAACTTCTTTATTTTAATTTATCCAATTTTGAATAAAAATAAACTCTTTTATTTTAATTTATCCAATTTTGAATAAAAAATAAACTCCTTTATTTTTTTAATCAAATTCCAAATCAAAATAAACTTCTTTATTTTAATTTATCCAATTTTGAATAAAAATAAACTCCTTTATTTTTAATCAAATTCCAAATCAAAATAAACTCCTTTATTTTAATTTACAAAAATAAAAAAAATAAAAAAATGAGGTCAACCCTTGATCATAAACCTTTAAAAGAAATAATCAAGCAAGCCTTTAAGTCAAACTTCAAACTCAGAATTATATAGTTTAAATATTAAACATTCTGATTCATAATCAAAAGTGATTCTAGTATAGTGGTAAGGCTTCCAACTTACGACCAATAGGTCAAGAGTTCAAAACCTTCTAGCTCCAAATTAATTATTTCATTTTTAAAGGTTGACCAGTCAGCGCCACGTCAGCAGTTGACCAATCAGACCAGTCAATGCCACGTCAGCAGTCAACAGTTGACCAGTCAATGCCACATCAGCAGCCAGTGCCACGTCATCAGTTGACCAGTCAACGTTTGACCAGTCAACGGTCAACGTTTGACCGTTGACTTTGACCAACGTTTTTTTTAATAAAAAAAATAAAATAATTTTACAAAAATAATTATGCCCAATTAAATTTTTCTAGACACATATCAATGTATATACAGAATCAAAATAATTAATAAATCACATAAATCTGGCTCTCCGATACCACTGTTAGGTTTGTATATAACGCGAACATGCAATCAAATTACATAAACAAAGAGGAAGCGTGATAAAATCAGATTTTAAAATTTTATACAAACCATCACCATGATCTTTCTTTATGCACAATTATTAATTAAACGAAAGAAATAGAGATTAAGAAATTATACCCTCGTAGAACTGTGCTTCCACGGGTACAAGTTCAACTCCAATTCCTTCGTGTTCTCCTTGAATTCCACCGATTAAATTCCTTCATTTGATTAACGTTAGCCACCCAAGTGTTTAGCCTCTAGAGGTGATCCACCAAGGAATAATATCTATTCAAAAAGATGGGTGTTGGCAAAATCCTAGTTTCTATCTCTATAGAAATTACAAGTACTCTCCACAATTCTTATGCAAGAGTGTGTAACCTAATCTATGATAAGACTTCTCTTATTTATAGATGTAGGATAACTCTTCCCTAAACTATTTAGGATTAGGGTTTCTATTCTAATTAAACTCCTTTAATTAAATTAAACTCCTAATCCAATTAGGAATTCATGAGAGAGTACTTCCATTAATTAATTCTCAATTCCTATTAGGAATTAAATAATAGTAATAGTAATAATAATAATAATAATAATAAGACTCCTCTTATTAATTTATATTTAATATTTTTAAAATATTAAATAATAAATATTAAGCTATTTAATTTAATCTATCTCCATAGACTAAATTAAATACACTTAACTTATTATTACAATTATGCTATTTACTTCTTAAATAAATATTTTTCTTTTGCGGTGTGACCTTTTAGGTTCTCCATATTAAACCGGTTGTGAATAAATCAAGTAGAACAATTCTAATCTTATTTAAGTAAATAAATTAAACTATTTAATCTATTTAAATAAATAATATTTATTCTATAATAAGGGTAAGCCCCTTTAGCGATCAACGACTTTCTTGATAATATAGATTTTAACGTTAATCACAAAAGAACCTTTCAGTGCATAGTTACCGTACAATTCAATCCTTCTATCATACAATATCCCAATTAAATATAAGACATGAAATTACGGTCAAGTCTTACTTTATTTAATTATATGTATTTCGATTCTCAAATGCACAACTCTAATTAATGCAAATTAGAAACTCCTTTCTAAATTCAAATTAGAAAGGAGTTTCTAATTTGCATTATCAGAGTTATTCATTGGAGAATCGAAATACATATAATTAAATAAAATAAGACTTGACAGTAATTCCATGTCATATATTTAATTGGGACATTGTATGGTAGAAGACTTGACAGTAATCCCAGGGATCGTTGATTGTTTGGATCTCAGCCCTTCCCAGGGGTCGTTGATTGTTTGGATCTCAGCCCTTCCCAGGGGTCGTTGATTGTTTGGATCTCAGCCCTTCCCAAGGGTCGTTGATTGTTTGGATCTCAGCCCTTCCCAGGGGTCGTTGATTGTTTGGATCTCAGCCCTTCCCAAGGGTCGTTCATTGTTTGGATCTCAGCCCTTCCCAAGGGTCGTTGATTGTTTGGATCTCAGCCCTTCCCAGGGGCCGTTGATTGTTTGGATCTCAGCCCTTCCCAGGGGTCGTTGATTGTTTGGATCTCAGCCCTTCACAGGGGTCGTTGGCAGGCTTTTCCGCTGCTTTGGTCAGTTCATCACCGGGCGACAGGGTTATTGCAGATGGTCTTCTGGGATATCCCTGGTCCTTATTATCCTTTCAGGTGCCGGCAGGCTTTGTGGAGGGTATTCTGAGCTATTGGGCCCCTGCCCGCCAGGTGCTTAGATTAGGGACAGTGGAGATGACCCCAAACAGGAAGAGATCTACTGAGGATATATGATCTTTGGTCTCGCAGGATCTTTGCCGAGTTTAGTGAGAATTGCCCCATTCAGACATCTACTCATGTGCAATGTTTGCACGGAGACTCTGATATGGTTGGTTTGAGTCAGACTGGAGTATTTGATGACTCTCGAGTGATTTTCACAGATGACACTGCCCCAGGGGTATTTATTCCCCCCCCCGAGTCTATAGAGATGGCCTCCAGATATGACTCCATCTCAGCTGATTCTGCCCCTAGTCGGGTTACTGAGGATAGCTGGACCCGACTGGCATTGATTGCTACCGAGGCTGAGAGGGATGCTGCTCTTGTTGAGAGAGATGTTGCTATTCTGGCCAGAGACGCTGCCCTTGCCGACAGAGACGTCATTGTATTGCAGACTAGGGCAGTTATAGATGCTCACTCTAAGACCGTTAGCCGAGCCACTGCTTTGTTGGATCGCATCGACATGATGGGGCAGCAGATTGCAGGGGATGCCGATGCTTCAAATATATCCACCACCTTATCCATCCTGCTCCAGTTAGTTTCAGATTTGTAGATCATTTTATTTCCTGCGTAGACTATGTCAGTTTCATCGATTTATTAAAAAAGAAATCTTGTAACAAAATGACTAA
Organism: Aralia elata; assembly: GCA_034770075.1. Lineage (NCBI taxonomy): Eukaryota > Viridiplantae > Streptophyta > Magnoliopsida > Apiales > Araliaceae > Aralia > Aralia elata. The sequence continues at coordinate 55,671,706 of CM068385.1, forward strand.
TATATATAGACATGTATTTAAATTTAGTCATTTTTTCTTTTTTCGTATCAATGCCTTTCATTGGACCCTCATTTTATCCAGCTAACCACGATTTTGATATTTCGCCTTCTTTCTCCTCTCAGGTCTTGATGGGGATTCGACAGATTTTGCCGCACATCCTGTTGATTTCATCGGACTGAGTCTTATATTTTGGCTAAGTGTTTGGTTGGGTTAGGGTTATGTCACCTGAGATGAAGCTGATCAGGCGGCTGGTTTCGAGGGTATAGGAAGGTTTTTCTGGCCGTTGGGAAATCAGTTTCGATAGAAGAAAGTATTATTTTGTAAGGAATGGGACCGTGCCACGATGGCTGCCTACGTACCCCCAAAAGTCGGGAGATCAGGTCCTACGTAGTTCGTTCTTCAAAGAAGGAAGTGAAAATGATTTTTTTTTCAGGCATAGAACCGCTTCACCGAGTCGGAATTGATGGGTTGTGGAAACACCTCACCGTCCATCTCTTGCAATATGAGGGCTCCTCCGGACAGTGCCTTTTTTATCACAAAAGGTCCTCCCCAGTTCGGGGCAAACTACCCTTTGGCTTCGTCTTGACAAGGCATGACTCTCTTTAGTACTAGGTCATTTTCCTTGAACTTCCGAGGTCTTATCTTTTTGTCGTACGATCGAGAGATTCTTTGCTGATATAACTGACCGTGCAAGACAGCCGCCACCCTCTTTTCATCAATTAGGGCCAATTGGTCATACCGACTTTGCATCCAATCCCCCTCGTTTATTTGAGCATCAATCAAGATTCTGAGGGACGCCATTTCAACCTCAACTGGCAGAACAGCCTCCATTCCGTATACCAAAGCGTAAGGGGTTGCCCCTGTAGAAATACGCATCGACGTTTTGTACGCCAGCAGGGTGAGAGGTAACAGATCCGGCCATCCCCGATGATTGGCAAACATTCTCGCCACTATCTTCTTGATATTCTTATTTGCAGCCTCCACTGCCTCATTCATCTTAGGACGGTAAATGACAGAATTGAGGTTTTTCTACTTGACAGGCTTGAAACCCCTCTTGATGGGCAACCGGTGTACCACAATGTCGGTGGACAATCCGATCATGTCCTCATGAGACCAGGCAAAAACATCCTCATACTGGCTTAGCAACTTGGTTATTTCTGTTTTTTTTGGCTAGGGGTCAGGACTGTCCCTTTCTTGCTCTTTGGGTTTATCAGGGGTTCCGATATTTAAGGTGATGATTTGGTCTAAGTTGGGTTTGGGTTTGTCTTTGACCCATCCTCTGATCTCGTCAGGCGTGTCGTCATTATCTGTTTCATCCTGCTCAATGCCCATTAAATCGAAATCTAGCTCAATATCAAAATCATAGTCGTCTTTCACATTTGAAACATCGTTTGTTAGGCAAGCAATACTCAAATCGGTACACCTGACATGAAACAAAAATATTTGTCATATATATAAGTCATTTTCCCACCATGATCATCTTTAAAATAACATGACAAAATAACATGACTATGCAAAATTTAAAATAAGGAACAAAAACTGGCATCTACTCATCCCCCACCATCCGAGGTATACCACCCTGACGCCATATTTTACCCTCGCTTGGATAATACTGGCTTCATCGTCTAGTTGTTGGTGGTCAGATCGGCCGGAATGCGACAGATGAAAGGCGGCTTTGCTCGCTGATTACTTGTTATGCCAATCATCTCATCAATTCTCTTCATATAATTCGGCCTTGGTGGTCCTCTGGTTTCGCTGGCTTCCACCACATTGACCCCTTCCCCATCATGCTTAGGCAGGGGATTGACTTTAAAATTTGGTGATTCTGGTTGTTCCACCACGATCTCCCCGCTATCGATCATGTTCTGAACCTTGTGCTTCAACGCCCAACATTCCTGAGTATCATGACCAGGGGAACCCGAATGGTATGCACACTTCTTACTCGGGTCAAATCCTCTCCCTTTTGGGTCAATTGGGGGTGCTAAATCGACTATCCTTCTATGTGCTATTAATACTGCCAAAATTTGTTCAAGAGGATCCCCGAGCGGGGTGAATACCCGATCTCTTGCGGTCTCAAACCTTCTTCATCCGTCCGTCCTTTGATTATCGAAATTAGGTTGTCGGGGTGGCACAATTCTCTGTATTTGCACTGGAGGGCTATTTTCCAACTTCCTAGATGATCCCTGCAAAATGAGGGACACATCCTCCTCCCTTCTCTTTTGGGTCCTGTGGGAAGCACTGCCATAGTTTCCACTCCGGATTTATTCCGCAACTGCTTCTAAAGCTGTGAAGTCCCGGATCTTGCCAGACTTCAACCCCATGTCCACCATTTCTCCGTGTTTTATCATCTCGGCAAAAGGTCTTCCAATCCCCGATATAACCCGCTCATAATAAGGTGCCTCTTGAATATCCACGAAGGTCATCACCATATCCAACTCGCTCATTGGGGGATTCACCTGTGCAGCCATACCCCTCCATCGCTGTGCATAATCCCTGAAAGATTCTTTTGTTTGTTTCTTGATCTTCGTCATTTGATATCTATCAGGGGCCATTTGTGCCTGGAAGCTATATTGTGTTAAGAAGGTATGGGCCAACTCCTCCCAATTGTGGATCCGGGCATGATCAAGACGGGCATGCCAAATTCTTACCTCTCCCGTCAAGCTCTTTTGGAATAATTGCATCCTTAGACCTTCGTCCTCTGCATAAGATCCAAGCTCCCCAATGTATATTTTCAGATGTGTATAAGGATCCCCCTTCCCATTGTATTTCTCAAATTCGGGAATTTTAAACCTCTCCGGATATCTGGTTCCCGGAAAGACACACAAATCTGAATAATTCACCCTGCCCAAGGAACCTACGCCTTTCAGTGATTGGATGGCCTCCTCCATTTGCTTTATTTTCTTTCGAAGGTCATCAGTGTCTCCTCCCTCTGGGATAGTAATCACTGTCCTATTAGGTATAGGAATGGCCTTCGGGACGACTGGCTCGCGCTTAGGTTGGGGTGGATCCTCTTTAGGTGGATCCTGTCTAGGTAGCAATTGTTCCTTCAGCATCATAGCCATTTCCAACATCTGTTTCTTAAAATAATCAAATTCCTCACGAGATATGGAACCAGGATTAGTAGGTGGAAGATCAGCCATTTCAGATGTAGAGTCCTGGGCCCTTTTAGACTGCAAACGCGTTTGAGGAGCAATCCTACAGAAACAACGGTTTGAAGTTTAATCTTTGGGAAATGAAAGATGTGAATGCATGCTAAAGCTGTAAATTTTGTGTTTTTGGGCTTTTTAATCTTTCCCTGCAAAACAAAATGTTAGTAGTCCCTCATTGCAATAACAAATGTTAGGCCCGAATTATTATGCCTTCCCAGCTATTCCCTGCAAAATATGGAGGTTAGTATTTTCTTTTGACAACAGGGACGGTGTATGTAAAAATATTGAATGGGACTATGACACTTATACGCGTAAACGTAAAAAGGCATGAAGAGACTTTTCCTGCGTTGGGTTAATCTGAGGCTGACTACCCTAGGGTTACTCTAGCGGGCTTTTCGGCATGAAGGTCCCCAAATCTTCGCAATCTAATCGTCTGAATCCTTTCGATTGGAGCGGATCTGGGTGGTGCATTTCCTGAGCCATCTCCGAGGAGCAGCCCCTTCGAGTCCAGTAATAAGCAACCGACGGGTTCGCCTCAAGAGGAGGTACACTCTCAACATACATTCACATTCATCGTCCTCACCGTATGCAAATGATTACTTTAAAGTAAAGCAATTCCATTCAATCATTTATTTATTTGGACAAAACACACATTCACACAACAACAAGTAAAACAGGTCAAAATATCGCACACACATACACATTCATAAAAATTTTAAAGGATAGGATAACATCAACATTTGAATGCGGCTTAAGCCCTCTAATGTCCCCAGCAGAGTCGCCAGCTGTCGACGCCGGGAATGTCGCTTCCATCGCGATATTTATCCTTTCCAATTTTAGCCTATTTGTTAGATGATTCTTTGGAAAAGGTCGGTATGAATGTCGACGGGGTTTTGAAAGATCGTTTTTTAATGATGAGCCAATTAACCAGAGTCGCCAGTTGGTATATTTGAAATGGATGTACCAACTCATCCGAGTTTCGTTTTCGTAAATCGCTGGCTCATATGTGACTCCGAATTAATTGGTCTGCGAACCGAGATTCATAGAGTTCGGGGGCTTGCTTAAGCGAGGGGAAGGTGTTAGGCACCCCCCGACTTCCGTGAAACACGGTTACCGCAATCTTGATGCTTTTCCTATCCTTTTAATTCTTAAAATGTGTGTGTGCGTGCGTGTGTGCCTATGTGAATGTTATGGTGATTTTGTGTGAGAAACCCATTTGGTCCTTTATGAAAAAGTCGTGCTTTAATCTGAGAATGCTTTAGAATGTCCTTCGGTTTATACGAGAAAGCTTTATTCTTTATTAGAAAGGTTTGATTTTGATTGTCAAAACTGCAAGTTTTCATTAGGTGTCGTTTTGGCAAAACAAGAGTTTTTAAACCTTTGTCAAAATATGAATCGAGACCTATACGTTGCTTTCATAGAATGACGGGCAATTTCTAGGATCTCTTTAACCCTATGCACATTGGTTTAACAAAACGTCATTTATTTTTATAAAATCATTTTTTGTGATGTTTGAAAACGATTTTCTTTAAACTTCTCGTTAAATAGGAATCGACATTCATTAGCACTTCCAATTTCTTATCCTCGTGATGCTAATAACCTAATTTGATCGATTTTATGAAAATCTTCATCGTTAGCCTTGAAATCCTTTTTGGTGTTGCAATTCAAATAAAACATTATAATGCGTAGGAGGTTATTCACGGGCATGTAAGCCATCAAAATAACCCCGAACGCCCACAATCACATATTTTCACTATGACGGGGCCTTAAACACGATTCTCGCCTTGGCGTCGTTTTAAGGCCCGACGATTACATATTTACAATGAAGACTACATCGTTCCTACTACCCACATCAAAATTGTCCATCATCGGATTTGGACCACGGGGTCGCGTTCCTAGGCTCACACCCGAAATTTCCACACACTCACAAAACGGATATTACGAGAAATAATCAACACAGATAATCTAACAATGCCAAGACATCCTAAAATAGCAACCTAAATGAACCACACCCAATATATCGCCGTAAAATAAACAAAAAATTCAATAAGTGAATATCATCGGGTTATTAGGAAGAATTTTGTTCCGATGGAACCCTCACTAATAATCCCTAATTCATTGTTCCACCATAAATTACATGAAAACTACATTTAATGTAACCAAATGATTGTTAGAAATTGCTATGACAATGGGATTTTCACCTTGCAAATGATGTCAAAGTGGATGTAAACTTGTGTATTTGAATAGAATGGGAAGTATATATGATACAATCAAATCAAAAGAGTATAAATCCTCTCTTTTTTCTTCCTTTTTCTCCTCTTTTGTTGCAAATTTATGTTATTCCTACCTAATTTTCCGAGTTACTGCTGCTGCTGCCTTCTTTCTTTCCTTTTTTTTGTATCCGTGAATGAACTGAAACTGGGCTGATAAAGGAAACCAGGGCAGCCGTAGATGGATCTGCGGCTGGCTGGCCGCAGATGGATCTCCGGCTGGCTGGCCGCCTACCATCCACTCAGCCTGGTTTTCGGTTTCCGTGTTTCGAGTTCCGTGTTTTCAAAAGGCGCACTTATTGGCCGCAGATCAATCCGCGGCTGGCTGGTTTGATTTTCTCGAATTTTGTGCCATTCCTCGATTCTCGTGTCGTGACGTCGGTTTTCGCCGACAGGCTTGTATTTTGCAGTCCGGGAATTACTGGGAGATATGCCACATCTTTCGAGAATGCTCATTTCGGACGACCTTGTTGTCACGTCGGTTTTGATTTGCAAATCGTCGCGATGGCGTCGAGTGTTCGTACTTGCGCCCATCCTTCGCTCTCGTAGGCCGACTCAATGGACGAATTTGCCCCCCTGTCAGGGTTAGTATACGAAGTGCAAAATTTGGGTGTCTACAAGATGAATGTTATTTATTGATACATATGGAGATATGTATGATAATAAATAGGGATTGATTATGGACTATTGACCAATGTGTGATTGGATTTATTTTAGTGGATGCTTGAATGAATGGGTTTTTATAAATGGGGTCTGCGTACCTCGTCTTCTCTAATTTTTCTTAATGTAAATTCTATCTCCCTCCTATGTACTTCCCCTTGACTGCTGATCAAGGTTTCTATTTATTGTAAATAGTTTATGTAATAGGTTTAGTTAGAATTACTTGAAGAATTGGAGACAAAGGAGCAAGGAGCGCTTGAAGACCCGTTTGTAATGGAGCCCGAGTTTAAATGTAATAGTTATATTTAAATTTAATTCTTGCACCCTAGGTTTGACCTTTTGGTTCACTTGGTGGCTCTAGTGAACCAAACTAGAATAAAAGTCCATAATCAATCCGGGTAGAATATAGTATTCTATATGTGCATGCTTACTATGTATATATTATATATTATACAACATGCTTCGCATGTTAAATAATATGACGCGTATTTTATATATATATATATGTGCATGCGCGCTAAACAAGATGAGACAAATAATAACAAACCCCTCAAAGAAATCATATTAAGTCCTAAGCGTTCAAAGATATTTGGAATATCGAACGTCGCCTTCTAGCATGGTAAAACAATAGAGTATTAAATATTTAATATGAGTTTGTTGTGTCACACAAGGCAAGTATTAAATATTTAAGATGTTACTTTATCACATTTGATGCTTATACATAGACTGAACGATGTTGTTTTGTTGTGTCACACAAGGACAGTGTTTTTCTTTCGAATATATGGAAGTGTTAGGTTAGACTTAACTTGGATAATTTTGATTCGGATGTGTCACACTTGATCAAAATATTCTAAGAGGCAAATTAAAAGGAGTTACATAGTGATGTAATTGACAATAGTTGTCTACCTATTTATTTATATATCGTTTGTTGTGTCACACAAGGCTATATACATTTGAAATGGGATCCTTATTCTCACTAGCAAATCTTTAATTAGATTTGTCGAACTGTATATTGAGGGTAATATTGTTTGATGAAAATAGTGGGAGATACCAATTTAAAATAAAGACCTAATTTATTTTGGTAATTAATTAAAATGAATGTATGCTAAAATGTTGTTAAATTACAAATTCATTTATAGAATTTTACAATGTCTAATTCACTATCACTGCGGAGCATATTAGATGCTAATTAATCGGACCGTATTAAAAGGACTGGTTAAAGAATTTGAGAATAGTTCTCAAGGCTGAAAAGTTGTCTTATGTCTTTAATATGCCTATCCGTGCAATGGTTGCAGACAATGCCTCTGAGGAAGAGATTTCTACTTTTAGAAAGTGGCAAGATGATGCACAGTTGGCTCAATGCATCATGCTCGCATCCATGAGTAACGAGCTTCAGCGTCAGCATGAAACTATGGATGCTCCTACTCTACTCCTGCACCTTCAAGGAGTTGAAGGGTGAGGAAAGTAGGACTATTAGATATCAGATATCTAAGGAGCTCTTCCGATCTAGAATGACCGATGACACTAAAGTATAGACAAATGTCCTAAAATGATCAATATGATTGAACAATTGGGACAACTGGGTTTTAATGGATGGAGAGTTGATCCAAGATTTGATCTTGCAATCACTTCCGGACTCTTTCTCACAAATTGTTGTGAATTTCCACATGAACAAGCTATATGTCAGCCTGCCTGAGTTGCTTAAACATGTTGAAAACTGTAAAGAGTCACTTTTCAACCAAGAAAGACCAAGTCTTACTGATAGATGATTCTTCCACGAAGCGGAAGAGGGCCAAAGGATCTTCTTAAAAGAAGAACAATTCAAAGAAGGTAAATGGAAAGGCAAAAACAAAGGACAATAAGAACAAGACTGATGCAGATAGCAAAGGAGTTTACTTCCACTGTAATAAGCCTAGATACTAGAAAGGAAACTGTAAGGAGAATCTTACAGAGGCTAACCGGAAGAAGCTTAGTGAAGCTTCCGTTACAAATACAGGTTTGTTCATGATTAAAAATAAATCTTTCTGTAAGTCAAGGTTCTACTTGGGTATTGGATACCGGCTGTAGTTCTCACCTATGCAATCCAATGCAGAGACTAAGCAGAAGTAGAAAGCTAAACAAAGAGTAAGTAATCTTATGTGTGAGAATGGACCAAAGGTTGCTACATTAACCATAAGAACTTATAGTTTAGCATTGCCTACGGGCAAGTCTATTAAGTTAATAAGTTGTTATTATGTTCCAGTTCTCATTAGAAACATTAGAATTTTCATTGTTGGACAAGGAAGGTTCTGGTATTATATTTAAGAACAATTATTGTTCTATTTATAATGATAATGTTTTGTTTGAAACTGGAAGATTACTTGATAGATTTTGTATACTTGACTTACATGAAAAATAATTTTGCAAATTGAACAAACTAGTAAAAGAAAAGGAGATGATTATTCAAAGAGTTGAATATGTGTATTTGATAAAATACAAGTCTGAATCATTTGAAAGGTTCAAAGAATTCAGAAGTGAAACGAATTGACAAAGTATCAAGATTCTTTGATCAGATCGAGGAATGAATACTTGTGCAATAAGTTTCTAGATCATCTCAAAATGGTATTTTCTCATAATGGACACCTCCTGATACGCAATAATTGATTGGTGTATCTAAAAGGAGAAATTGTACCTTGTTGGACATGGTGCAGTCCATAATGATTTTACCGATATTCTAGTATCCATTTGGGGTTATGCCCTAGAAACGGCTGCATATCTACAAAATAAGGTAACCTCAAAAATCCGAGCCCAAGATTCCATAAAGGTTATGGATAGGAAGGATTCTTACTCTTAAGTATGTTAAGATAAGGGGTTGTCCAGCTTATGTGAAAAGGTTTTAAAGATAAGTTTGGGACAAAATTTGACAAGTGCAGACTTATGGGATATCCTAAAGTAAGTTTAGGGTATTATTACTATAATCCTACACGCTGCCTTCTTAGATAAAGGTGTTTATCATTGAAGGAGCTAGTGGGAGGGTAATAGATCTTGATGGAGTTCAAGAACCACAAAGCACTTTAAGTCGAACCGAGGAACCTGTAGATAGACCTATTATACCACAACCAAATCGTAAATCTGGAAGAGTACCGAAGATACCTGGGAGGTGTGGATTCATCATAGAGGATGATGATGAGGTACACATCATAGAGGATGATGATCCAGTTATATACGATGAGGCTATGAGTAGAATACACTCAGAGAAATGGCAGATGGCCATGAAATCCGAAATGGACTCCATGTATGAGAACCAAGTATAGACTCTGGTTACTCCACAAAAGGGCATAGTGCCTAGAGTGTGAATATGGGTCTTTAAGAGAAAGACTGGGGCAAATGGCAAGGTGGAGACCTATAAGACCAGACCTGTTTGAAAGGTTTTTCAAGTCAAGGAGTTGACTGTGATAAAACCTTATTACTGGGTAATGCTCAAGTCCATTTGGATTTTGCTTGTGATTGCAGCTTATTACGAAATCTGGCAAAATGGATGTGGAGACACCCTTTCTCAATGAAGACTTAAGGAGAATGTATGTATGATACAACCAGAGAAATTTGTTTCAAAGGTTGAAACAAATCGTGTTTTAAGCTACAATGATCCATTGATGGATTGAAGCAAGCTTCTCAAAGATGGAACATTCGTTTTGATGAGACAATCAAAAGAGTTTGATTTTATCAAAAACGAGAATGAACCTAGTGTGTATAAAAGGGTCAGTGGGAGCACTGTGACATTCCTAGTATTATATGTTGATATATTACTAATAAGAAATGACACACCAATGCTACAATCAGTAAAGATAAAATTATCTAAACATTCCTCCATGAATAACTTGGGAGGAGCATCCTATAAATTGGGGATACACATCTATATAGATAGATTTAAAAGGATGTCCGGCTTGACCCAATGAACGTATATTCATTCGATACTAAAGGCGTTTAGCATGGCAAACTCCAAGAGAGGTCTCATGTTGATGAGCCATGGAGTGTATCTCTCTAAAAATGTCCCCAATTGAAAGAGAGATCGCATGAGTTACTATCATGTATGCAATGAATATACTAGGCCTGATGTTGATCAGTCATATTCTGGAGAAGATCACTGTAAGACAGTGATAAACATCTTTAGGTACTTAACCGGTACTGAAAATGTGATCATGATTCATGGTAGGTCTGAAATAAAACTAGAGAGCTAAACAGACTCAAGTTTTTCAGACTGACCAAGACGATAACAAATCCACTTTAAGGTAAATCGTTACCTTGAAAGGTGGTGCAGTGAATTGGAAAGGTTCCAAACAGCAAAGAGTTATTGGTTTAGTGACAAAGACAAAGTATATAGCTGTAAATGAAGCTGCAAGTTGATTGTTTGGATGAACAGTTCATTACAGAACTAGGAATAGTTCCTAAGTCTCATCTTGGATTCAAACATGTGTTGCGGCACTTTCATTTGATTAGTGAAATCATTGAAAGAGGAGAAGTCACTATAGAGATAGTGGACACTCAAGAACAACATTGCATATCCATTTACTGAAGCTTTATCCAAACAGCAGGATGATCGTCACTTAGAGAAGAAGGGTATTAGATATCATGACGATTGGCTTTAGTGCAAGTGGGAGATTGAAAGTAGTATGCACACAAGCCAATCATATTTGATATGATGTAACATATACTTTGTAATCTTATTTGTTTGTTAAAGGCATTTTACTTTATCTACATACTACTGTTATATTAAATGTGATAAACCCATAGTTTTGAGTAATGCTTTTAGAATCATGATGGTGATCATGCTAATGAGATCTAAATTCAAGATAACTCACAAACTAAAATCGTTCCTAATCGTTGGATTACTAAAAAGGGGATTAGTGAATCCGGATAGATTAGTACATACGTTGCTTGCTCTTATGAAGAGAATGATTGATCTCATAATCATTTGTGTGGAGACACTAAAGCAAGTATGTAGGTGCTTATTAGAGAATAAGTTCACTGAACGTGGCTCGCTAAGGAATACTTAATGGAGTTTTACTCGCCTGTCAATAGGAATTCCTCTAGTGATAGTAGTACAAGTGATCCTTGGACTTGAGATCATCATAGTATCTTATGTATGATGAGTTATACTTTGACACGTCCCTTAAGACCTTTAGGGTATATCAAAGGGTATGATTGGGTATAATAAGTTATACATGGAAATAGGTGAATGATCAACAAAGAATCTACCACTTCTAGTAAAAGGAGAGAATGTCCTATGTGATTCGATAAATGACGACTCAAAAGTCTTTGGCCAAAGCAGAATGAAATTAGAAAGGAGTTTCTAATTTGCATTATCAGAGTTGTTCATTGGAGAATCGAAATACATATAATTAAATAAAATAAGACTTGACAGTAATTCCCTGTCTTATATTTAATTGGGACATTGTATGGTAGAAGGATTGAATTGTACGGTAACTATTCACTGAAAGGTTCTTTTGTAATTAATGTTGAAATCTATATTATCTGGAAAGTCGTTGATCGCTAAGGGGCTTACCCTTATTGTAGAATAAATATTATTTATTCAAATGAATTAAATAGTTTAATTTATTTATTTAAATAAGATTAGAATTGTTCTAATTGATTTATTCACAACCGGTTTAATATGGAGAACCTAAAGGGTCACACCGCAAAAGAAAAATATTTGTTTAAGAAGTAAATGGCATAATTGTAATAATAAGTTAAGTGTATTTAATTTAATCTATGGAGATAGAATAAATTAAATAGCTTAATATTTATTATTTAATATTTTAGAAATATTAAATATAAATTAATAAGAGGAGTCTTATTATTATTATTACTATTACTATTATTTAATTCCTAATAGGGGTTGGGAATTAATTAATAGAACTACTCTCTCATAAATTCCTAATTGGATTAGGAGTTTAATTAATTAAAGGAGTTTAATTAAAATAAAAACCCTAATCCTAAATAGTTTAGGAGGGTTCCCTATATCTATAAATAAGAGGAGTCTTATCATGATTTGGGGTTAGACAATTTACACACTCTTTCATGAGAATTGGAGAGAGAGTACTTGCAATTTCTATAGAGATGGAAACTAGGGTTTTGCCAACACCCATCTTCTTGAACAACTATTATTCCTTGGTGGATCACCTCTAGAGGCCAAACACTTGGGTGGCTAACGTTGATCAAAGGAAGGAATTTAATCGATGGAATTCAAGGAGAACACGAAGGAATTGGAGGTGAACTTGTACCCGAGAAAGCACGGTTCTACGAGGGTATAATTTCTTAATCTCTATCTCTTTCGTTTAATTGATAATTGAGCACATGGATGATCATGGTGATGGTTTGTATGAAAATTTTAAAATCTGTTTTAACGCGCTTCCGCACTATTTATGTAATTTGATTGCATGTTCGCGCTATGTACAAACCTAACACCTAAGTCTCATCTTGGATTCAAACATGTGTTGTGGCACTTTCATTTGATTAGAGAAATCATTGGAAGATGAGATGTCACTATAGAGATAGTGGACTCTCAAGAACAATATTACATATCCATTTACTGAAGCTTTATCCAACAACAGGATGATCGTCGCTTAGAGAAGAAGGTATTAGATACCATGGCGATTGTCTTTAGTGTAAGTGGGAGATTGAAAGTAGTATGCACACAAGCCAATTATATTTGATATGATGTAGCATATACTTTGTAATCTTATTCGGTTATTAATAAAAGAATTAATTTATTAAAGGCATTTTCATTATATATATAATGCTGTTATATTAAGTGTGATAAACCCATAGTTTTGAGCAATGCTTTTAGAATCATGATGATGATCCTTCTAATGAGATCTAAATTCTAGATAGCTCACAAACTAAAATCGTTCCTAATCGTTGGATTATTAAAAGGGGATTAGTGAATCCGGATAGATTAGTACATACTTTGCTTGCTCTTAGGAAGAGGATGATTGATCTCATAATCATTTGTGTGGAGACACTAAAGCAAGTATGTAGGTGCTTATTGGAGAATAAGTTCATTGAACGTGGCTCGCTAAAGGAATACCTAATGGAGTTTTACTTGCCTGTGAATAGGAATTCCTTAAGTGATAGTAGTACAAGTGATCCTTAGACTTGAGATCATCATAGTAGCTTGTGTATGCTGAGTTATACTTTGACTTGTCCCTCAAGACCTTTATGGTATATCAAAGTGTATGATTGGGTATAATAAGTCGTACATGGAGATAGGTGAATGGTCAATAAAGAATCTACCACTTCTAGTAAAGGGAGAGAATGTCCTATGCGATTTGATAAATGATAACTCAGAAGTCTTTGGCCAAAGCAGAATGAAACTAGAAACATGTTTCTAATTTGCATTATTTAGAGTTGTGAATTTGAGAATCGAAATACATATAATCAAATAAAATAAGACTTGAAAGTAATTTCATGTCTTACATTTGATTGGGACATTGTATGGTAGAAGGATTGAATTGTACGGTAACTATTCAGTGAAAAGTTCTTTTCTGATTAATGTTGAAATCTATATTATCTGGAAGTCGTTGATCGCTAAGGGGGTTTACCCTTATTGTAGAATAAATATTATTTATTTAAATAAATTAAATAGTTTAATTTATTTATTTAAATAAGATTAGAATTGTTCTAATTGATTTATTCACAACCAGTTTAATATAGAGAACCTAAAGGGTCACACCGCAAAAAAAAAATATTTATTTTGAAGTAAATGTCATAATCGTACTAATAATTTAAGTGTATTTAATTTAATATATGGAGATAGAATAAATTAAATAGCTTAATATTTATTATTTAATATTTTAGAAATATTAAATATAAATTACTAAGAGGAGTCTTATTATTATTATTTAATTCCTAAAAGGGTTTGAGAATTAATTAATAAAAGTACTCTCATAAATTCCTATTTGGATTAGGAGTTTAATTAATTAAAGGAGTTTAATTAAAAATAAAACCCTATTCCTAAATAGTTTAGGAGGGTTGCCTACATCTATAAATAAGAGAAGTCTTATTATGGAAAAGGGTTAGATAGTGAGACACACTTTCAATAGTTGGGAGAGTACTTACAATTTCTATAGAGATAGAAACTAGGGTTTTGCCAAACACCTATTTTCTTGAATACATATTATTCCTTGGTGGATCACCTCTAGAGACCAAATACTTGGGTAGCTTGCATTGATCAAAAGAAGGAATCTAATCGATGGAATTCAAGGAGAACGTGGAAAGATTTGGAGTTGAACTTGTACCCGAGGAAGCACGGTTCTACGAGGGTATAATTCTTATTCTCTATCTCTTTCGTTTAATTGATAATTGAGCACAAGGAAATATCATGGTGATGGTTTTTATAAAATTTTAAAATCTGATTTTATCGCGCTTCCGCTATATGTGTATAATTTGATTAGATGCTCGCGTTATATACAAACCTAACAGTTATCCTTTTCTTTATCCTTTAACATTTCTCATATTTCTCCTGTGATTCTTTTACTCTATCCAACAACGTTGGATGAGCCCCCACTACCAATAACTTCTCTTCAGACTCTCTGGGTTCTTTCACCTCTATTCCCAATCTCTCCATTTCTCTAATTAGCTCCTCCTATGCTGTCAACATGGACAATTTCTCCTTCCCTTTTCTACTCAACGCATCAGCTAGTACATTTATCTTCCCCGGGTGATAAAGAATTTTACAGTCGTAATATTTGATTAATTTCAACCACCTCCTTTGTCGCATGTTTAGCTCCTTCTGCATGAAGATATATTTCAGACTCTTGTGGTTCGTATATATCTCACATTTCTCCCCGTAAAGATAATGCCTCCAAATCTTTAATGCAAAAACTACAGCCGCTAATTCCAATTTATGGGTGGGGTATTGCTTCTCATAATCCTGCAATTGTCGTGACGCATACGCAATGACTTTGTCATGTTGCATTAGCACACAATCAAGACCTTTGTGTGATACATCACTATACACCACAAAACCTCTCGTATTATCTGCTAATGATAATACAGGCGCTTCGCTCAACCTATTCCTCAACTCCCTAAAACTCTCTTCGTATTTTTTCATCCAAACAAACTTCACCATGTTCCTCGTTAGGTTGGTCAACGGGGTTGCTATCTTAGAAAAATCTTGGATAAATCTTCAATAGTACTCGACTAACCCTAAGAAACGTCGCACCTCTGTTGGCGTCTTCGGTTGTTCCCAGTTACTCACTGCCTCCACCTTCACAGGATCCACTGAGATTCCATCTTTCTCTATCACATATCATAAAAATTGTACTTTCTCTATCCAAAATTCGCACTTAGAAAATCTCGCGTACATCTTCTTCGTCTTAGTGTCCCTAACACTACCTTCAGATGCTCGGCGTGCTCTTCCTTGGTCTTCGAATAAATCAAAATGTCAACAATAAAGACTACTACAAACTTATCTAAGTATAGCTTGAAAACTCGATTTATCAAATCCATAAACGTTGCCAGCGCATTTGTCAAAACCGAATGGCATCACCAAAATTCATAGTGTCCATACCATGTTCTAAATAAAGTCTTAAACACGTCCTCCTTCCTTACCTTTAGCAGGTGATATCCCGTCCTCAAATCTATCTTTGAGAAATGTCTAGCTCCTTCTAGTTGATCGAAAAGATCGTCGATTTTTGGCAATGGGTACTTATTCTTGATTGTTACTTTGTTCAACTCTTGGTAGTCGATACAAAGCCTAAATGATCTATCCTTCTTCTTGACAAACAAAGCTGGTGCTCCCCATGGGGACACACTGAAAGTAGTATGCACACAAGCCAATTATATTTGATATAATGTAGCATATACTTTGTAATCTTATTCGGTTATTAATAAAAAAATTAATTTATTAAAGGCATTTTCTTTATCTACATGATGCTATTATTATATATGTGATAAACTCATAGTTTTGAGCAATGCTTTTAGAATCATGGTGATGATCATGCTAATGAGATCTAAATTCTAGATAGCTCACAAACTAAAATCGTTCCTAATCGTTCGATTACTAAAAAGTGGATTAATGAATCTGGATAGATTAGTACATACTTTGCCTGCTCTTAATAAGATGATGATTAATCTCATAATCATTTATGTGGAGACACTAAAGCAAGTATGTAGGTGCTTATTGGAGAATAAGTTCACTGAACGTGGCTCACTAAAGGAATACCTAATGGAGTTTTACTTATCTGTCAATAGGAATTCCTTAAGTGATAGTAGTACAAGTGATCCTTAGACTTGAGATCATCATAGTATCTTATGTATGATGAGTTATACTTTGACATGTCCCTTAAGACCTTTAGGGTATATCAAAGGATATGATTAGGTATAATAAGTTGTACATGGAGATAGGTGAATGGTCAACAAAGAATCTACCATTTCTAGTAAAAGGAGAGAATGCCATATGTGATTCGATAAATGACAACTCAGAAGTGTTTGGCCAAAGCAGAATGAAATTAGAAATGTGTTTCTAATTTGTATTATTTATAGTTGTGCATTTGAGAATCAAAATATATATAATCAAATAAAATAAGACTTGACATTAATTTCATGTCTTATATTTGATTGGGATATTGTATGGTAGAAGGATTGAATTCTATGGTAACTATTCAGTGAAAGGTTCTTTTATGATTAATATTGAAATATATATTATCTATAAAGTCATTGATCGCTAAGGAGGTTTACCCTTATTGTAGAATAAATATTATTTATTTAAATGAATTAAATAGTTTAATTTATTTATTTAAATAAGATTAGAATTGTTCTAATTGATTTATTCACAACCGGTTTAATATGGAGAATCTAAAGGGTCACACCGCAAAAGAAATTTTTTTATTTAAGGAGTAAATGACATAATCGTAATAATAAGTTAAGTATATTTAATTTAATCTATGGTGATAGAATAAATTAAATAACTTAATATTTATTATTTAATATTTTAGAAATATTAAATATAAATTAATAAGAGCAGTCTTATTATTATTATTATTATTATTATTATTATTATTATTATTATTATTACTATTATTATTATTTAATTTCTAAAAGGGTTTGGGAATTAATTAATAAAAGTACTCTCATAAATTCCTAATTGGATTAGGAGTTTAATTAATTAAAAGTGTTTAATTAAAATAAAATCCTATTCCTATTTGGAGGGTTGCCTACATCTATAACTAAAAGAAGTCTTATTATGGAAAAGGTTAGACAGTGAGACACACTTCAAATAGTTGGGAGAGTACTTACAATTTCTATAGAGATAGAAACTAGAGTTTTGCCAAACACTCATTTTCTTGAATATATATTATTCCTTGGTGGATCACCTCTAGAGGCCAAACACTTGGGTGGCTAACGTTAAGCAAAAAAGGAATCTAACCGGTGAATTCAAGGAGAACGCGAAGGATTTGGAGTTGAACTCGTACTTGTGGAAGCGCGGTTCTACAAGGGTATGATTCTCATACTATATCTCTTTCGTATAATTGATAATTGAGTACAAGGAAAGATCATAGTGATAGTATCGCGCTTCCGCTATATTTGTGTAATTTGATTGCATGCTTGCGTAATATACAAACCTAATAGTGGTATTGATGGGCTAAATCTATACTAGCAATTTACGTTAAAGAGGTTAAGGAATCAATTTCTCCCGATGAATCATTTAAGTAATACCATCATTCTTCCATTAAATTGACTAATCAGAATTGTCAACGGAAAATCACTAATAATTATTATAACTACCTTTCGAATAATTATAAAGCATACTTATTATTATCAATTTCCCTATATTTCGATGAGAAACAATAATAACAAATTCATTAAGATTCATTTTCTAACAGTTGCTTGCAGTATTCGGGTATATTCCTATCCCGTCCACAAAATTAGCATCCAATCAGCAATCATTATTACTGAAAAGAATTACTAATCACAAGTTATTATATCCAGATCTTAACCTAAATTCCATTGCCAAATGTCATCTAAGTCCATCCAATAATTGTTGATCAGACAATTATACAAGTAAAACGAGATATAATAAACAATTCACTCCATAATCAACTTGAATAAAAAGAATTAATAAATATTAAATAAAATCATCATCGGGTTCCATTGAATCCTTAACTTAAAGAGTTAGTTCATAATAAAAGTAAAGGACATCAATGATTTATTAGAACTCATTCTAGATTACAAATAAAGAAATAAGAGAGAAAAAAAACTCTGTCGAATCTGATCTTCCTCCTAAGCCTTAGTTCTCTTCTAGGAAAAAAGCTCTAATCAAACCCTTATTTTCTACGTACTGAAAAAATATCTCTGAATACCTCCATCTCCTTTTTTGTCTACGTACGTGTGCCTCTCTCTAAATGAATGAATGAAAAACCCTATTTATTAGTCTATTACTAACTACTAATAATATCCAACCCATACATGATAAGTGTAAATAAAACTAAATCTTTAGCCAAAGGAAACAAATCCATTAGGCGTGTGGCTTCAAGCGCGCGCCTCCGCGTCCGAGCACCGCGGCTCTCAAGTTCATGCGTCGCGGCTCCAGTCTTTTGTAATTCATGCGCCGCGGCTCTTGATCATTTATCCGCGCGCCTCGGCTTGCACCTTGAGCGTCACGACTCCAAAACTCTGCCATCTATAATTCTCCGTTGTTCATCTGTTTTGGCCAATCTTCCTCATAAATTGCAGCTACTAAAACTTATTTATTCGTTCAACTTTTGCCAAACAATCATTATTACCTGTAGCGACAATTTCAGGCTAAATTTGCAATAATCTCCATTATTTACACAATCACAAAAAACTACTAAAATGCACTAAAATACTACTAAAAACTCTTAAGAAAAGCAAAATACTCAAGTCAAACATACTTAATTAATAGATATAAAATCTACTCATCAAATACCCCCAAACTTAAACATTTGCTTGTCCTCAAGCAAAAACTCAAAACAATAAATAAATCCTAAAAACTAAGAACATGCATCCTACTCCTAAAATAATCATGAATCAATTCATAGCCTCCAAGATCATACTATAACTTACATCAGTTAAACCTGTATAAACTTATAAACCACTTTAGTCAGCACTTTACAATAGTTACAATCCCATAGTGTGTGTGTGTGTGTGTGCAATCTCCACCAAATTAATCAGACCTTAAAAGGACTATATCATGAACACATGGTATGAAGTAATCATCGACCTATAGGACATATCACAACAATCATCTCAACTAGGGTACTCATCGTTCAAATCAAGAGAGTTCAGTTCAATCTAATTTTCTGCTATTCCTCCTAGAGTATTGCCATTCTTTTCCTTTTTTTTCTTTTTTTTTTCAAGGTGAGTGCGTTTTACGCTCCTTTTCACATACATGACGAGTGCGTTTTACGCTCCATCTCGTCTTAATTTTACCAAGGAGTAGACTTTTAAGCTCAATTCACTCTACCGTATTTCTTAGTTCTAAGAAGCATAACATATTTTTTTTTCTTTACATTTGAACCATACTTTTCCCCCAAACTTAAACAATTCACTACCCCTGCTTCAATTAAGGCCGTAACATAATCCTAACTCATGACAATATCTCCTACCAAGGTTTCGAACTATAATCTCCTTAAGATTCAATAAATTTTAGTGGGATCTAAGTGCTCAAGATAATAGGGACCATAACTACGCAAAGTCGACTTCTAAAATGATATAAAAGCTTAACACAAGATTAAAAAGTTTTTCTAACTTGCTTACACCTTTAATCACTCTTATCATCGACTATTCTAAAGATTCACTACTTATTTTATTTTTATTTTTATTTTATTTTTTTATTTTTATTTTTTTAAATAAATATGCAAAAATTAAATTAAAACCTAAATAAATATGCAAAAATTAAATTAAAACATAAATAAATATGCAAAAATTAAATCCTAAACTTAACCATGCAAATAATTAAATAAGTCTTAAATAAACCAATAATCCAACAAAGCAAATTAAAACGTAAAGTATCATCAAACCATTCCGCTAAACTTGAATATTACATTGCCCTCAATGTAATACTAGAAACTTCCCTGGAAATCAAGCATCACCGGCATCATCAGCATCATCCTCATCATCAGCAAGGCTATCAGACTCCTTCTCCGTCTCAAAAGCAGTATCAGGAAAAATTGGGGATGAAGGGAAGCGAATGGGATCTGGATTGTTGATGTTGAACCGAGTTGCAAATGTGGTGATGATGCTATTCGTGTAGTTCACATAGTTGTCAACTCGATCTGCTATTTGATCCGCTCGACATGTTTGCTGATGATTCAAATTCAGTAGATTATCCTGGCCTCGTTCCAAGCTCGTTTGGGTCCTCCTTATAGCCCAAACTTCAGCAAGAATTAGGTCCAAAGTAGCATCAGACGAAGCACCACATCCTGGCCGCCTAGCACCATGAGATGAATTAGCCCTATTTGTTGGACCCACACCTTCTGTCTGATCAGCAGCAGCAGTAGCATCTACGTTATATCCACCTTGCATGTTGGCTTCGCTGCCTATTGGTTCCTTGAATTTGGAAATGGTGCTACTATCTAACACCGACTTTGGGTGTTCAAATATCTCATCTACTCGCCAAATAACTCTGGCATTCTTACACAACCCACATATGAGAGATGGGTGTGGAAGTCCGCCAGATGTTGCACCTTGCAATGCATAACGGATGGAGCTATAAATGACTTTTCCCACGTCAATGCTTTTTCCAGTGACAATTGAGTAAAGGAGTGCTGCCCTAGCTTTAGTTACCTCTGAAACATGAGATGAAGGCTTTAATTTAGCACAAAGAAAATAAAACCAAGCCTTACCATATCTGCTCAGTCCATTTCGGGGGAAGGAAACTGCAGAAGTTACTTGAATTATCCATTACGTTCCAAGCTTGCATAAGCCTTGAATAACCTCGTCCCAGTTTGGTCCATCCTGAATGAACTTCGTATAATCATCATCTTCAATGCTCGGTAGGCCATAGTTGTGATGCCCCCAAATCTCTACACTCCCCTGTAGCAGATCTGGTGCTCACGTGGAACTATACAACTGTAAATACTCAATAATATATGACTTCTATCTATCCAAGATTCACAGTATCCCATAACAGGTACTAGTTCTGGCCTGAACGTTGTCTGTGTTTGGATACCCTCACTTAGATGTATAGATTCATATCTTATGAATATCTCTTTCATATCAATATTCCCTATCTATCTGACATTCACAGTATTAATGATAAGATTGTCCATAGAACTGAGGGGATAACCCCAGACTTATAGGACTCTCAACATCATTTAAATACCCTCATTCAGATGTATAGTTCATAAAAGACACTGTATTTTAACTTAGTACAACTATTCTAAAGAATTTAAAGATCAGAGTATAAAACGCATTATATAACATAAAGGATCATAATATATTACATAACATTTTGTTCGGTTACATCATTCGTTATACTAAGTTATTACAACAACAAGTCTTTAAAAGACTTAAAGTATTCAACAACAGAAATAAAACTTAATAAGCATGTCTTTTCCCCTTGTCAGTCCCAGACGTGCTAGGAATAATCATTTACAGCTGCAAAGGAAGATATGCGCAAGAATGAGCTACAAATGCTCAGCAAGTTCATTTGAATATATAAACACCATGTGTTTGATTTGAAAGATATCAACAATTTATACTGAGGGTTCTGTATAAGAACCATATATTTTCATTTAGGTCTATCAGTCAGGATTAACAGACTTAGAACCATTTGAAATTTTGGATATCTGGTAGGATGATCAGCCTCACAAATATCCTAGGAGTATGCATATCATCCTACCATTTGTGGTCAATATAACTATCGACATTTGTTGGCCTTCCTGTGAAGGCATTTCCATTTGCTCAGTATCAGATGTCTTACCAAACAATTTGGTTTGACACAACAATATTCCGCTCGAATAAACAATATAATGATTAATGATTCATTTCTTAAGTTATGCTGAACAAGAAAGCAATAACTTCACAATAATTGAATAACAAGATGTATAATACTGTGCATAATATAAGTTGAGTAAGGTTAGGACACTTGCCTTAGCGTAGCTCACTATAATTTTAGTACAATCGGTCAACGCACGTAGTCTACGTATACCAATAATAAGCGTTAAGCACGTATAATAAACATGTATCACGCTAATCTACACAAGTTTCATTAAGGTTCGACGTTGATATCGGTATCTCGGTCGCATCCTTAATGGCTAAACACATAGATTGTTTTGATAAAACTTCATTTGGAAGTCTAATTATTAGTCTAAAATAATTTAATTATTATTTATAACACACTTTTAGAAGCTTGGTATTATTTTTAAATAATTTTCAGAAGCTTGGAAGTATTTTTAAATAATTTTACAAGCTTAGAAATATTTTTAAATGATTTAATTATCATTTAGAATAATTTTAAAAACATTTAATATGTTATTTAAATGATTTATTTATCATTTAGAATATTTTTGGATACTTAAAATATTATTTAAATGATTTATTTATCATTTATAATAATTTTTAGAAAGATAGAATATTATTTTAAATGATTTATTTTATCATTAATAATATTTTTAGAATTTATTTTATCATTAAAATAATTTATTTATATTAATTATAAAAAATTTTTCAAAACTTAATTTGATATTTAAATGATTTAATTATCATTTATAACATTTTTTTTAATACTTAATATAATTATTTAAATGATTTATTTATCATTTTATAATATTTTAAATATTTAATATTTTATATTAATTATTATATATAATAATTTTATTTACCTTAATATCATTTTTAAATAATTAATATAATTATATTAATGATTTAATATCATTTTTAAAATAATTAAGATAATTATTTAATGGATTTATTATAATTATTAATTATTATTTAATTAAATTAAATAATAATATCAGAAATATATAAAAATATTTAAAAATAAATTTTTATAATTTAAAACGAATTTTAGAATATTTTTGTGAAATTTTAATAATTATTTATTATTTTATATAATTTATGTAATTATTTTTATTAAATTTTATTTAAAACCGTCGCTAAAGGCTTTAGCGACAGTCTTCATAAGGTTTTTAGTTTTCTGGGCTTAAGTATGAATTTTGTCGCTAAAGGTGTTCTTCATGAAGAACACTTGGTCATGGTCGAACAGGGACCGTTGACCTCAAATTAAATCCAGATGGTTGATTGTTTGTGTTTTATTTTTGTTTGTTGTTGTAGCCAACATGACAGAGTATAACGACATGTATTAACCTAGATCATACAACATCAATTGATGCTAGATAAATCGTGGTCAAACTAGCTTGTTGAGGCTGTTCTTGAGTTTCTGGGTAACCCAGAAACTCTTTGGTCATGGTCGGTCAACCATGTTTGACCGTTAATAACTTTCATGCTAGTTACTGATTATGTGATCTAATGATTCTAGGTTGGAGTCTACATGGCATAGAACATGTTCAATCCAAGAAACAACATTTACAAACATCATATAAGCAAGATTGAAGCCGGTCAAATCTTGTCAGACGGCTGTCTAGAACACTTAGAATTTTCTGGGCTGCCCAGAATTCAGCCACCCGTGGTCGGTCA
Source organism: Aralia elata (assembly GCA_034770075.1). NCBI lineage: Eukaryota > Viridiplantae > Streptophyta > Magnoliopsida > Apiales > Araliaceae > Aralia > Aralia elata. Next base: position 55,695,425 of record CM068385.1, read on the forward strand.
ACGCGTTTTGACCGTTTATATCTTTCATCCTAGACATTTTTTTACTATTCTACCAATTGGATATTATAGTTAACATGGCATACTACATATACAAACTTTAAAACAGATCAAACGACCAATTTAAGCGGATCAAAATCTCTGACAAAAAGCCTTGTTAGACTGTTCTTGGCTGCCAAGAACAGTTGGGTTTTTCATCAAATTCGATCTTTTAAATGTTATGGATCCTTATTTAACCAACCCAGATCATCAAATAACATGTTTACACATAATCCTAAACATCTAAAACATAAAATTATTGGAGGCTTGAAGATCAAACATAAATTAGGGTTTTGTGCACCTTTTTCTTTAAAGTTTGATTTCTGGCTTCTGATTCTGAACTTGTGGTTGCTAGGGCTTGTTTAGGCTGGTAATATAAGTGTATAAGCTTTGAATTTTCGTAGGTTTAAAGCTCAGCATCTCATTCTTCTTATAGCAACTTGGATTTAGGGTTTCCTAGGGTTTAATTCCAAATCTTGCCACCAAAAATATCTTTCCACTTAACTTGTGCTGCTTATAAGCTGATGTGATTCACCTACTTGTGCTGGAGTGTGTCAAGCACAAGCTTGCACACTCCTAGCTTGTTTTTCATTGGCTAGGGTTTTATTTTTCATTTATTTACTTACTAATTAAAGTTGATTTTTGGTTAATCATGATTAGGATGTTTAATCATGGTTAGTAATACTTTAATTAAGTTAATATATCATAATTAAAGTTTATCATTTCATAATTTAGGGTTATTAAACCAAATTAGGGTTTTAGGGTTTCGAATTAGGGTTTAGGGTTTTCAATCCTATAATTAGGGTTTTAATCTTTCGTTTAGGGTTTAATTTAACCTCAGTAATTTATAATTAATATCATGATTCATTATTTAGAATCTAAGTATATCAATTAAAATCCTTATGCAATAATTAGGGTTTCGATTAGACAATTCGGATAAATTTTACCAATTAGGATTTTCAATTTAGGGTTTCTATTTCCGCGTAACATTCTAAACCCTATTTAGCTTATTTGAAAATTTTATCAGTTAATATAATATTATATTAATGTCGAAGCACGACAAAGCACTTCGTCAATTCCAAGCACGACACAGCAGCTTACAAAAATAATTTGCCGAAACGCTTCTCGGTGAATTCGCCGGTAGCACGACAAATCATTTTGTCCGATTAAGCACGACACAGCTGCTTGGCGAAAAATTTTTATTTGACCTAATTGTTTAATAAAATACACAATCACATAATACAAAGTCATATCATAAAATTTCATTTATTAAACACATAATTTACATATACAGATCTTATTAGGGTTCGAAATATTACAATAGTATTCATTGATCGCCTTGCTATTAAAAGGTATCGCCTTGCCTCGAACTGTGGCAACCTTGTTCACCGCCTCAACCGCATTAGCATAGAATTTAGTTACAATTGCTACTACAACGGCTTCGGGTTGAGATGTCAATGCCCCCCAGCCACGTTCCTGAATCATTCGCCGGATTTCAAGCCCATTGGCCTCTTGTGGCACCAAGCCACGTTCTTAAATCAAATATTTATTAACCAATGATGTATGAAATCACTCAGAGGCTTTTTCACTAACAAATTTTGAATGCTCATAGGTGGAAGAAGAAGCTTGTGATGTACGTTGACGTTTGGGTGCCATCTTAAAAGCTTGACAATGCTTGAAAACCAAAATAATGATGAAAAATGTGGTTTGGGCAATATAACAAACACTTGGCTTGCGCCTAAATTTTGGCCCAAAATCAAAGCCTTTTGAATATGTGCAATCCCTCCAATTGAAGTAACAACACAATAATAATTCCTAGAAATGCAAATATCTCAAAGATGAAGAAGAAAGCTTGTTTAAATCAAGTACCTTTGCTAATGGAGAAAAGGAAGAATAGTTGTTGAATGGGTGTACTCTTTTCTAAATAAACCACTTACTTTCTCATTGTAATCCTTTAAAGTGATGGAATTAGGGTTAAGTTGTGGAGTTTGATTAGGACTAAATCTCTATTTATGGGAGGAATGGATTTGGTTGGGTTAATATGGAAGGTGGGTAATTTTGGGGAAAGTTATGTTTGAGTGGGTGAGGGAATGGCCGAGCTATTGGGAAAGAATGGGGGAAATAGATGAGATGGGCGCGCGGATGCTGTAATTGAATTGCTGATACATGCACGAGCGCCGCGGCCCTTGATGTGTGCACTGCGGCTCTTGAATGAGCGTCGCGGCCCTTGAGTTTGAGCGCCGCGGTCCCTAATCTCTGATTGGTTTTTTCTATTTTGTGGTGAAGGTTTGAGCGTCGCGGCTCTAGATAGTGGGCGCCACAGCCCTTGAGGCATGCCGTGGCCTTTGATTTTATGCACCGCGGCGCCTGATCTCTGATTGGTGCACGGCTGAAAGCTTGATAAGCCGAAATTTTCCCTTTTCCTTTGCCATTCCAATGCATGCTTCTCACACAATGAATTAATTCTCAATCTCCACAATTTTGATGAACATCTTGTATCCCCTGAATTAATTTGCCAACAAAGCTCAACTGAATCAATTAATTATGCCGAAATTAAACTAAAACAAATAAAATTAATAAATTCAAATCTAACTATCAATTAACCCATGGGTTGCCTCCTAGTAGCGCTTGTTTTTAAGTCTTCAGCCTTACTTCTTCTTTTTCAATCACTCGGGCTCGTCGACATGATTGAGAATGCCTTCAGTTGCGCATCCCATATCATGCTTCACTTGCCCAATTTCTTCCATCTTCCCTTGCTTTTCATTTCCTTTTCCTTCTTCACTGTAATCTTCTTCCCATGTCTCATCTTCTAAATCCTCTTGTGCCACATAACACTCCTCCACATCATTTGGCATTTTTATGGAACCAAATACACTGATTGTGATTTCTTGGTCATTAACCCTCAACGTGACTTCTCCGTTCTTTACATCAATCAAAGTGCGTCCGGTGGCTAGAAATGGTCATCCCAGAATCAATGGAATCTGCTTATCTTCATCATGATAAAGAATGACAAAATCAACTGGGAAAACAAACGCGAAAACTTTCACTAGCACATCCTCGATAACTCTTTTTGGACGAAGTGTGATTGATCTATATGCTAGTTGTATAGTCATGGTTGTCGGTTTTATTCCTTTCAAATCAAGTCTCTCATAAATTGATAAAGGCATGAGATTAATGCTCGAGCCAAGATCACATAGAGATTTTCCCACGAATTGCTTTCCAATAGTGCACAAAACTGTGAAACTGCCTGGATCTTGCATTTTAGTTGGTAGCTTCTACTGAATAACTGTGCTTCATTCCTTTGTTAATGCTACCATGTCACAATCTCTCATCCTTCTTTGCTTTGAAAGAATTTCCTTTAAGAACTTGATATAACTTGGCATCTGCTCTAATGCCTCTACAAAAGAGATATTGATCTGTAATTTCTTAAAAACCTCCAAGAATTTTGCAAATTGTCGGTCTAGGTTCTGATTCTTTAACCTTTGTGGATATGGTGCGATGGGATTCTCTATCTCTTGCTTACCCTCGTCCTGTTTCAATTCTAATTCTTCATCCCTCTTTTCTTCCTCCTTGTTCAAACCACTTTTAATTCCGTTTTCATTTGCAGTGTCAATCTTCCCGGCTGGTACGACATCCTTGTTCGTCAAACTCTTCCCACTTCTTAACATAATAGCCTTGCATTGCTCGTGATTTTCTCTTCTCGAATTAACTTCGGTGTCACTTGGTAAAGCCCCTTGTGGACGACTACTCACTGCACTTGCTAGTTGTCCCATCTGAGTCTCTAAATTCCGAAGTGATCCTTCTAAGCTATTCATTCTCGTGTCATTCACAACAATGTACTTTGTGAGTATATCTTTTATACTAAGCTTCCTTTCTGGTTGTGGGTGAGCTTGGCCTTGGAATCCTAGGGGATGAAACTGTCTTGGAGCTGACAATTAATTCTGATTATTGCTCCACAAAAAGTTTGGATGATTTCTCCACCTTGGATTATATGTGTTCGAATACATACCCTGCTTGTTTCCTATAAAATTCACTGATTCAGTATTGATTGCACACTGGTTTGTATGATGATTTTCTGCACATAATTCACAGACTGAAGCTATCTGTTGCACTGATTGCATTCCCATTGCATCTACTTTCCTTGACAAATTTGCTAATTGTGCAGCCAGAGTTGTCACTGCATCTACCTTAATTTTTCCTCCAGTCCGTGGTTGAGTCATTCGCGCAGTTGGCCACTGATAATTGTTCGCAGCCATTGTCTCCAATAATTCATACGCTTCTTCAAAACTCTTCCCATTAAGGCTCCTCCGGCAACTGGATCAATACTAGTTCGCGCAATGTTAAACAACCCGTTGTAAAAGGTTTGTACTTGCAACCACTTCGGAAGTCCATGATGTGGACATCTTCTTAACATTTCCTTTAATCGGTCCCAAGCTTCATACAATGATTCAGAATCCAGTTGTGTAAAATATGTAATCTCATTTCTCATTTTCGCTGTCTTTGCTGGGGGAAAGAATTTAGCTAAAAATTTCTAAGCTAAATCATCACAAATAGTGATTGACCCCGCTCATAACGAATGTAGCCAACTCTTTGCCTTGTCGCGAAGTGTGAAAGGAAAGAGCCTAAGTCCCACTGCGTCATCAGTCACATCCTTGTATTTGAATGTGTCACATATCTCCAAAAAGCTTACAAGGTGATCGTTCGGATCATCATTTGACATACCCCCAAATTGAATTGAATTCTGCACCATCTGAATCATTCCAAGTTTGATTTCAAAAATGTTGGCCTGAATTGCTGGCCTCCTAATGCTCGAGTGGATTTCAGTGACTTGCGGCATCACATAGTCTTTAAGTGCTTTTGGTTCTTCCTTCCTCAGCCATAGCTTGTTGCTTAATTGTTTCTTTGCAAAAGAGTCGTATTCTACGAAGCCTTCTATCGATCTCGTCTTCAAACGACAGTAATTCTTGCTCCTTTGACCTAGGTTGCATACAAAGCTACCTGCGAACAGAGACCAAATTCGTAAATCCGTAACAAAATCTAAATTAAACTAATTGATGAAAATTAATAAAAGAACAATTTAAGCTATAAATTGCTCCCCGGTAATGGCGCCAAAAACTTGATGGGCTAAATCTATACTAGTAATTTACGTGCAAGTATACACGGTCAATCAAGTAATAAAGTGAAAGTACAGTGTCGAACCCACGAGTAGCGAATATAACCTAAATAATTCTAAACACTAATAATGCATCAATTAATCTAATCTATATAATTAAGATATCGAATGAGTGAATTAACTAAATAATCAACTACTGAAATATTGAATCAATGAATAAAGAGGTTAAGGAATCAATTTCCCCCGATGAATCATTTAAGTAATACTATCATTCTTCCATTAAATTGATTAATCAGAATTGTCAACCGAAAATCACTAATAATTATTATAACTACCTTTTGAATAATTATAAAGCATACTTATTATTATCAATTTCCCTATATTTCTATGAGAAACAATAATAACAAATTCATTGAGAATCAGTAATCATTATTACTGAAAAGAATTACTAATCACAAGTTATTATATCCAGATCTTAACCTAAATTCCATTGCCAAATGTCATCTAAGTCTATCCAATAATTGTTGATCAGACAATTATACAAGTAAAACGAGATATAATAAACAATTCACTCCATAATCAACTTGAATAAAAAGAATTAATAAATATTAAATAAAATCATTATCGGGTTCCATTGAATCCTTAACTTAAAGAGTTAGTTCATAATAAAAGTAAAGGACATCAATGATTTATTAGAACCCATTCTAGATTACAAATATAGAAATAAGAGAGACGAAATAAACTCTGTCGAATCTGATCTTCCTCCTAAGCCTTAGTTCTCTTCTGGAATAAAGCTCTAATCAAACCCCTATTTTCTACGTACTGAAAAAATATCTCTGAATACCTCCATCTCCTTTTTTGGCTACGTATGTGTGCCTCTCTCTAAATGAATGAATGAAAAACCCTATTTATTAGTCTATTACTAACTACTGATAAGATCCAACCCATACATGATAAGTGTAAATAAAACCAAATCTTTAGCCAAAGGAAACAAATCCACCGGGCGCGTGGCTTCACGCGCGTGCCTCTACGTCTAAGCGTCGCGGTTCTCAAGTTCATGCATTGCGGTTCCAGTCCTTTGTAATTCATACGCCGCGACTCCTGGTTTAGTGCGCCGTGGCTCTTAATCATTTATCTGCGCGCCTCGGCTTGCACCTTGAGCGCCGCGACTCCAAAACTCTGCCATCTATAATTCTCCTTTGTTCATCTGTTTTGGCCAATCTTCCTCATGAATTGCAGCTACTAAAACTTGTTCATTCGTTCAACTTTCTCCGGACAATCATTATTACCTGTAGCAACAATTCCAGGCTAAATTTGCAATAATCTCCGTTATTTACACAATCACAGGCTGAAATCAATTATTCACATAAAACTTCTAAAATATACTAAAATACTACTAAAAACTCTTAAGAAAAGCAAAATACTTAAGTCAAACACACTCAAGTAATAGATATAAAATCTACTCATTAGGTATCAAAGCCTAACCTTATGCTAATTATCAATTATTATGATTCCACATATTTATGGGTATGCGATTGGATCGATTTTCTGGGTAATAGAAAAAAATTTCAAACTCTGCCACGCAGCGCGGCCGCGCCGCTTCCAGTTCATTCTGGAGCACAGCCGCGCCCGAACCCAAAAACCGTTTCTAGGGGTGCAGCGCGGCCGCGCCGCTCCTTATTCATTTTAGAGCGTGGTCGCATCGGTCTGCAGAATTTGAAAAAAAATTATTTTGATTTTATTTATTTTTAACTAAGATAAAAGATTTATTTTGAATTGAATATGATTAAAATTAAAAGCTTTATTTTAACTTGGAATTAGATTCCACGTTAACTAGAATAAAAGAGTTTATTCTGTTTTGGAATATGATTCCATGTTTCCTAGAATAAAAGAGTTTATTCACATATGGAATTGGATTCCATGTTAATTAAAATAAAGGAGTTTATTTTGATTTAGAATTTGATTAAAAAATAAAGGAGTTTATTTTTATTCAAAATTGGATAAAATAAAATAAATAAGTTTATTATGATTTAAATTTTGATTAAAATAAAGGAGTTTATTTTTGTTTCAAAATTGGATCTCTAGTAAACTTTTAATTGCCCATTAAATGATACCAATGAATATATGGAATGGTTTTCTTATTCATGAAATGAATGTTATTTATTGATGCATATGGTGATATGTATGATAATAAATGGGATTGATTATGGACTATTGACCAATGGATGATTGGATTTTATTTTATGAGGATGCGTGAATGAATGAGTTTTATAAATGAGGTCTACGTACCTCGTCTTCTCTAATTTTTCTTAATGTAAATTCTATCTCCCTCCAATGTACTTCCCCTTGACTGCTGATCAAGGTTTCTATTTATTGTAAATAGTTTATGTAATAGGATTAGTTAGAATTATTTTGAAGAATTGGAGACAAACGAGCAAGGAGTGCTTGAAGACCCGTTTGTAATGGAGCCCGGGATTTAAATGTAATAGTTATATTTAAATTCAGTTTTTGCACCCTAGGTTTGACCTTTTGGTTCACTTGGTGGCTATAGTGAACCAAACTAGAATAAAAGTCCATAATCAATCCAGGTAGAATATAGTATTCTATATGTGCATGCTAACTATGTATATATTATATATTATACAACATGTCTCGCATGTTAAATAATATGACGTGTATTATATATATATATATATATATATGTGTGTGTGTGTGTGTGTGTGTGTGTGTGTGTGCATGCGCGTTAATCAAGATGAGACAAATAATAACAAACCCCTACAAGAAATCATATTAAGTCCTAAACGTTCAAAGATATTTGGAATATCGAACACCGCCTTCTAGCATGGTAAAGCAATAGAGTATTGAATATTTAATATGAGTTTGTTGTGTCACCACAAGGCAAGTATTAAATATTTAAGATGTTACCTTATCACATTTGATGCTTATTAAGGAATTGAACATTACTATTTTGTTGTGTCACCACAAGGACAATATTTTTCTCTTCACATATATGGAAGTGCTAGTTGGACTTAACTTGGATAATTTTGATTCGGATGTGTCACCATTTGATCAAAATAATCTAAGAGGCAAAATACAAGGAGTTACATAGTGATGTGATTAACAATAGTTGTCTACCTATTTATTTATATATTGTTTGTTATGTCACCACAAGACTATATACATTTGAAATGGGATCCTTATTCTCACTAGCAAATCTTTAACTAGATTTGCTGAACTATATATTGAGGGTAATATAGTTTGATGAAAATAGTGGGAGATACCAATTTAAATAAAGACCTAATTTATTTTGATAATTAATAAAATGAATGTATGCTAAAATGTTGTTAAATTACAAATTCATTTAACAAAATTTTACAATGTCTAATTCACTATCACTACGTAGCATATTAGATGCTAATTAACCGGACCGAATTACATAGACTGGTTAAGGAATCTGAGAATAGTTCTTAAGGCTGAAAAGCTATCTTATGTCCTTAACACGTCTATCCCTGCAACGGTTGCAGACAATGCCTCTGAGGAAGAACTTGCTACTTTTAGAAAGTGGCAAGATGATGCATAGTTGGCTCAATGCATCATGCCTGCATCCATGAGTAACGAGCTTCAACGTCAGCATGAAACTATGGATGCTCCTACTATACTCTTGTACCTTCAAGGAGTTGAATGGTGAGAAAACTAGGACTATTAGATATCATATATCTAAGGAGCTTTTTCGATCTAGAATGACCGATGGCACTACAGTATAAACAAATGTCCTAAAAAATGATCAATCTTATTGAAAAATTGGGATAACTGGGTTTTATAATGGATGGAGAGTTGATTCAAGATTTGATCTTGCAATCACTTCTGGACTCTTTCTCACAATTTGTTGTGAATTTTCACATGAACAAGGTAGATGTCAACCTGCCTGAGTTGCTTAACATGTTGAAAAATTGCAAAGAGTCATTTTCCAACCAAGAAAGACCAAGTTTTACTTGTAGATGACTCTTCCATGAAAAAGGAAGCGGGCCAAAGGATCTTCTGAAAAAGAAGACGATTCAAAGAAGGCAAATGGAAAGGCAACAACTAAGGACACTAAGAACAAAAATTGATGCAGATAGTAAAGGAGTTTGCTTCCACTACAATAAGCCTGGACACTAGAAAGAAAATTGTAAGGATCATCTTGCAGAGGCTAACCAGAAGAAGCTTAGTGAAGTTTCGGTTACAGATATAGATTTGTTCATGATTAAAATAAATCTTTCTGTAAGTCAAGGTTCTACTTGGGTATTGGATACCGGCTGTAGTTCTCACATATGCAATCCAATGCAGAGAACAAACAGAAGTAAAATGCTAAACAAAGAGTAAGTAATCTTACGTGTGGGGAATGGAGCAAAGGTTGATGCATTAGCCGTAAGAACTTATAGTTTAGCGTTGCCTACGGGAAGTCTATTAAGTTAATAAGTTTTTATTATGTTCCAATTCTCATTAGAAACATATTTCTTTCCGTTGTTGGACAAAAAAGGTTTTTTATTATATTTAAGAACAATTGTTGCTCTATTTATAATATTAATGTTTTGATTGAAACTGGAATAATACTTGATAGACTTTGTATACTTGACTTACATGAAAATAATTTTACAAATTGAACAAACTAGTAAAAGAAAATGAGATGATCATTCAAAGAGTTGAATATGTGTATTTGATGAAATACAAGTCTGAATCATTTGATAGGTTCAAAGAATTCAGAAGTGAAACAAATTGACAAAGTATTAAGATTCTTTGATCATATCGAGGAAGGAATACTTGTACAATAAGTTTCTAGATCATCTCAAAATGGTATTTTCTCATAATGGACAACTCCTGATACGCAATAATTGATTGGTGTATCTAGAAGGAGAAATTGTACCTTGTTAAACATGGTGCAGTCCAAGATGATTTTTACCGACATTCTAGTATCCTTCTAGGGTTATACCCTAGAAATGGCTGCATATCTACAAAATAAGGTAACCTCAAAATCCGGCCCCAAGACTCCATAAAAGTTATGGATAGGGAGGATTCCTAGTCTTAAATATGTTAAGATAAGGGGTTTTCCAGGTTATGTGAAAAAGGTTTCAAAAGATAAGTTTGGGATAAAATCTGACAAGTGACGATTTGTGGAATATCCTAAAGAAAGTTTAGGGTATTATTACTATAATCCTACATGTTGCCTTCTTAGATAAAGGTGTTTATCATTGAAGCAGCTAGTGGGCGGGTAATAGATCTTGAAGGAGTTCAAGAACCACAAAGCACTTTAAGTCAAACCGAGGAACCTGTAGATAGACCTATTGTACCACAACCAAATCGTAAATCTAGAATAGTACCGAAGATACCTGGAAGGTATGGATTCATCATATAGGATGATGATGAGGTTCGCATAATAGAGGACGATGATCCACTTATATACAATGAGGCTATGAGTAGTAGACACTCAGAGAAATGGCAGATGGTCATAAAATCCGAAATGGACTCCATGTATAAGAACCAAGTATAGACTCTAATTACTCCACTGAAAGGCATAGTGCCTATAGAGTGAAATTGGGTCTTTAAGAGAAAGACTGGAGCAAATGGCAAGGTCGAGACCTATAAGACCAGACTTGTTTAAAAAGTTTCAAATAAAGTCAAGGAGTTGACTATGATAAAACCTTATTACCGGGTAATTCTCAAGTCAATTTGGATTTTGCTTGTGATTGCAGCTTATTACGAAATCTGGCAAATGGATGTGGAGACGTCCTTCCTCAATGAAGACTTGAGGAGAATGGTTGAAGCAAATCATGTATATGAGCTACAACAATCTATTTATGGATTGAAACAAGCTTCTCAAAGACGAAACATTCGTTTTAATGAGACAATCAAAAGAGTTTGATTTTATCAAAAACATTAATGAACCTAGTGTGTACAAAAGGGTCAGTGGGAGCACTGTGACATTCCTAGTATTATATGTTGATATACTACCGATAAGGAATGACATACCAATGCTATAATCAGTAAAGATAAAATTGTCTAAATATTCCTCCATGAATAACTTGGGAGTAGCATCCTATAAATTGGGGATATAAATCTATATAGATAGATTTAAAAGGATGCTTGGCTTGACCCAAGGAACGTATATTCATTCGATGCTAAAAGCGTTTAGCATGACAAACTCCAAGAGAGGTCTCATGATGATGAGCCATGGAGTGTATCTCTCTAAAATTGTTCCCAATGAAAGAGAGATCGCATGAGTTACTATCATGTATGCAATGAATATACGAGAACTGATGTTGATCAGTCATATTCTGGAGAAGATCACTATAAGACAGTGAAAAATATCTTAAAGTACTTAACCGGTACTAAGGATGTGATCATGATTCATGGTGCGTCTGAATTAAAACTAGAGGGTTAAACAAACTAAAGTTCTTCAGACTGACTAAGACGATAACAAATCCACTTGAGGGTAAATCGTTACCTTAAATGGTGGTGCAGTGAATTGAAAAGGTTCCAAATAGCAAAGAGTTGCTGGTTTAGTGACAAAGACAAAGTATATAGCTATAAATGAAGCTGCAAGTTGATTGCTTGGATGAAAAGTAAATTACAGAACTAGGAATAGTTCCTAAGTTTCATCTTGGATTCAAACATGTGTTGCGGCACTTTCATTTGATTAGAGAAATTATTGAGAGAGGAGAAATCAATATAGATATACTGGACTTTCGAGTATAACATTGCATATCCATTTATTGAAGCTTTATCCAATAGTAGGATGATCGTCACTTAGAGAAAAAGGGAAATAAATACGATGGCGATTGGCTGTAGTGCAAATGGGAGATTGAAAGTAGTATGCACATAAGCCAATCATATTTGATATGATGTAGCATATACTTTGTAATCTTATTCGGTTATTAATAAAAGAATTAATTTATTAAAGGCATTTTCTTTATCTACATGGTGCTGTTATTATATATGTGAGAAACCCATAGTTTTGAGTAATGCTTTTATAATCATGATGATGATCATGCTAATGAGATCTAAATTCTAGATAGCTCACAAACTAAAATCGTTCCTAATCGTTGGATTACTAAAAAGGGGATTAGTGAATATGGATAGATTAGTACATACTTTGTTTGCTCTTAGGGAGATGATGATTGATCTCATAATCATTTGTGTGGAGACACTAAAGCAAGTATGTAGGTGCTTATTGTTGAATAAGTTCACTGAACGTGGTGTTAGGTTTGTATATAGCGCGAACATGTAATCAAATTACATGTATAGTGCGGAAGCGCGATAAAATCAAATTTTAAAATTTTATACAAACCATCACCAAGATCAATCTATGTGCTTAATTAACGATATAAATGAAAGAGAAAGAGAATAAGAATTATACCCTAGTAGAACAAAGCTTCCTCGGGTACAAGTTCAACTCCTAGTCCTTCGTGTTCTCCTCGAATGCTACGGTGTGATTCCTTCCTTTGATCAACGTTAGCCACCCAAGTGTTTGGCCTCTAGAGGTGATCCACCAAGGAAGAATAAGTATTCAAGAAGTTGGGTATTTGGCAAAACCCTAGTTTCTATCTCTATAGAAATTGCTCTCCACAATCTAATGCAAGAGTGTGTAACCCTAATCTATGATAAGACCCCTCTTATTTATAGATGTAGGAATAACCCTTCCCTAAACTATTTAGGATTAGGGTTTGTATTATAATTAAACTCCTTTAATTAATAATGCTCCTAATCCAATTAGGAATTTATGGGAGAGTACTTCTATTAATTAATTCCCAATCCCTATTAGGAATTAAATAATAGTAATAGTAATAATAATAATAAGACTCCTCTTATTAATTTATATTTAATATTTCCAAAATATTAAATAATAAATATTAAGCTATTTAATTTATTCTATCTCCATAGATTAAATTAAATACACTTAACTTATTATTACCATTATGCCATTTACTTCTTAAATAAATATTTTTCTTTTGCGGTGTGACCCTTTAGGTTCTCCATATTAAACCGGTTGTGAATAAATCAATTAGAACAATTCTAATCTTATTTAAATAAATAAATTAAACTATTTAATTCATTTAAATAAATAACATTTATTCTACAATAAAGGTAAGCCCCCTTAGCGATCAACGACTTTCCAGATAATATAGATTTCAACATTAATCACAAAAGAACCTTTGAGTAGATAGTTACCGTACAATTCAATCCTTCTACCATACAATGTCCCAATTAAATATAAGACATGATTTTTTACTGTCAAGTCTTATTTTATTTAATTATATGTATTTCGATTCCCAAATGCATAACCAACTTCTTCAAAAGAGTTTGACGAGGGTCTAGGGATGCAACTTTTTCAAATGAGTTTGACGGGAGAGGCGAGAATCTGGTATGCCCGTCTTGACAATGCCCGGATCCATAATTGGGAGGAGTTGGCCCACACCTTCTTAACACAGTATAGCTTCCAGGCCCAAATGGCCCCTGATAGATACCAAATGACGAAAATCAAGAAGTAACCCAGGGAATCTTTCAGAGATTATGCGCAACGATGGAGGGGTATGGCCGCACAGGTGAATCCCCCCATGAGTGAGTCGGAGATGGTGATGACCTTCGTAGACATTCAAGAGGCTCCTTATTATGAGCGGGTTATATCAGGGATTGGAAGACCCTTTGCTGAGATGATTAAACACGGAGAAATGGTGGATATGGGATTGAAATCTGGCAAAATCCGGGATTTCACGGCTTTGGAAACAGCTGCAGAACAAATACAGAGCGGAAATTATGGCAGCACTTCCCGTAGGGTCCAAAAGAAGAAGGAAGAGGATGTTTCCCTCATCCTGCAGGGATCTTCTAGAAAGGCAGAACGCAATCCTCCAGTACAGGTGCAGAGGGTGGGGCCTTCCCGACAGCCTAACTTCGCTGATCAGAGGGCGAAAGGGCGAAGGAGATTCGAGGCCTCGCAGAATCGAGTATTCACCCCCCTCGGGGATTCTCTTGAGCAGGTATTGGCAGTATTGATGGCCCAGAGGAAAATAATCAATTTGGCACCCCCGAGTGACCCAAAGGGAAGAAGGTTTGACCCAAGCAAGCGATGTGCATATCACTCGGGTTCCTCGGGTCATGATACGCAGGATTGTTGGGCGTTGAAGCATATAATTCAGAATTTGATTGATAGTGGGGAAATCGTGGTGGAAAAGCCAGACTCCCCGAATGTCAAGGTCAATCCCCTGCCAAGGCATGATGGAGGAGGGGTCAATGTGGCGGAGGCCAATGAAGCCGAGGGGTCATCAAGGCTAAATTATGTAAAGAAAATCGATGAAATGATCAACATGATCGGTGATCACAGGAATACACGGGGAGCGCCAATTAGACTGGCAGGGGCAAGCAGAAATATCATGGAGGGGCCTGTCAAGTTAGCAGCTCCGAGACCCCTCATCCTTGCAGCAAGGCCACAAACCCCTGTCCACAGTCTAAAGACGGTACCATGGAACTATGGGGGAGTGTCAGAGGAAGCGGCCAGTTGTGCTTCTGTGACAGCGAGGGGGAATCCTTTGTATCTTCCTGGGCGAGTCCTTGAGGACAAAAAAAAATGAAGAGATCTCCGAGGAGAAGGCCATAGAATTCTTGAAGAGGATGGATCATCCGGAAGCAAGAGGGATCCAGGTATTAAGCGAGGAGTCGACCCTGACATCAATCATGGACTTGGTGTTATCGTCCAATGATCACTGCAAAACCCTGGCGAAAGTCCTGGAGGAGGCATACGTTCCCAAAGAAATTAGCAGGGAAAGTTTCAGCCATCTGGTGGACCACCTATTGGAGAGTGATGTGATATCATTTACAGATGACGATATCCCCAAGGAGGGAAGGGGGCATCGAAAACCGCTACATATTGCGGTAATCTCCTCAGGGTATATCATGAATAGGGTGCTGATCGATGGGGGGTCGGCATTGAATATCTGTCCCCTCAGTACATTGCAGAAGATGAACATCAATCCCAAGCGCCTACGGGCCAGTCATGTAGTGGTGCGAGCCTTCGATGGTTCCCGGAGGGATACAATTGGAGAGATAGAATTGCCGGTGGAAATAGGACCTTGTACTTTTGATATCTCTTTCCAGGTCCTAGACATTGCGGCCAGCTATAACCTGTTATTGGGAAGGCCGTGGATACACATGGCCGGGGCAGTTTCTTCCACGCTACACCAACAAATCAAACTAATCATCGATGGGAATTTGGTAACGATATCGGCAGAATGTGATGACCCTTCTCCTCCCAGGAGTGGCCTGCCAATGATTAACGTGGATGAGTCGGCGGCACCTGCCAGCTTTCAGGCGCTGGAAATCAGTACTCCACACTACAGATGCCTGGGAGCCCCAGTTGTGAAACCTAAGGTCTCTCCAGAACTTACCTTCGTTGCAAAGGAGATGATAAAAATGAAATTTCAACCAGGACAAGGGTTAGGGAAGAACAGTCAAGGAATCACCCAGCCCGTTCAACTACCCCATCAGGTAGGCAAAGCAGGTTTGGGATATCATGAGGGCACAGCACGGAGACACCGTCAAAGCATGGCTCCGATTCGACTGGTTGGCAGTCCGGTGACCAAGGTCAAGAGTGAACAGGGGACTAGCGAGCCTGTGACTAGAACAAGGGGTGAAGATTTGTCCCCCACAAATGATGATTCAGCCAAGAGGGAAAGTTTCCTATAGGAGGTCGCGAAAAAGTTTGAAAACCAGTGCTATATCCCCGGACAGTTAACAAGCAATGAAGAGGGGAAGAATGTTGCCACGCCGGGAGCCCAACAAGGGGTGCCTATCATCAATTGGGCAGGGTTGATTATTCCTAAAGAAGGTATGAAAGAGGACTCAGGCGATGTGGCCGTGGTCATCGGGGAAGTGTCCGATGTGAAGCCACCTGTTATCCGGCGCATTTCATCTGACCTGACCGTCGACAACTGGACCATGAAACCAGTGATATCCAAACAAGGGTAAAACCCGACGTCAGGGTGGTAGACCCCAGATGATGGGATGATGAAGAAGTTTATTTTTGTTGTTGTTTTATATTTTGCATAATCATGTCGTTTCTTCATGTTATCTGAAAATGTGATCGTTGTGGAAAATAACTTATATATGACAAGTATTTTGTTTCATGTCAGGTGTACCAATTTGAGTAATCCTTGCCTAACAAACGGTCTTTCAAATTTGAATGATGATTATGATTTTGACATTGAGCTGGATTTCGATTTGATGGGCATTGAGCAAGACGAGACAGATTACGACGACGCGCCTGATGAGATCAAAGGATGGGTCGAGGATAAACCCAAACCCAATTTGGACCAAACCATCACTATAGATATCGGAACCCCGAACAGGCCAAGGGAACTCAAGATAGGGACGGACCTTACCCTTCGCCAGAAAGAAGAAATAACTGAGTTGCTAAGCCAATACGAGGATGTCTTTGCCTGGTCTCATGAGGACATGATCGGTTTGTCCACCGACATTGTGGTACACCGGTTGCCCATCAAGGAGGGTTTCAGGCCTGTGAAGCAGAAATTAAGAAAGTTGAAACCGGAGCGGAGCTTAAAAGTGAAGGAAGAAATCGTCAAGCAGTTCAGGGCGGGAATCATTATGGTGTCCACTTACCCAGAATGGCTGTCCAATGTAGTCCCAGTGGCTAAGCCTGGAGGAAAGGTGAGGGTATGTGTAGACTACAGAAATCTAAACAAGGCCAGTCTCAAAGATAACTTCCTGGTGCCTTTCATACACATCCTAGTGGATAACACAGCCCAGTACGAGATGTACTCTTTTGTGGATTGCTTTGCGGGGTATCATCAAATAATGGTGGCGGAAGAAGATCGGGAAAGGACCGCGTTCATCACCCCTTGGGGCACTTTCTGCTATAGACGATTGGCTTTTGGTCTCACAAACGCAGGGGCTACTTATCAGAGAGCCATGATGGCCCTGTTCCACGATATGATGCATAAGGAGATAGAGGTCTACGTGGATGACATTATCATGAAGTCAAGGGTAGAGTCTGACCATATAACCCATCTTAAAAAGCTATTCGATCGACTCAGAAAGTATAACTTGAAGCTCAATCCAGCAAAGTGTGCTTTCGGAGTGCAGTCGGGTAAGCTCTTGGGATTCCTGGTTAGTGATCGAGGCATTGAGTTGGATCCGGCAAAGATTAAGGCCATTGTGGATATGCCAACACCTCACACAGAAAAGGAGATAAGATGATTCCTGGGAAGAATAAACTTCATCAGCCGTTTCATATCCCACTAGACAACTACGTGCGAGCCAATTTTTAAATTGTTAAGGAAGGATGCTTCCCAAGAATGGAATGAGCAATGTCAGAAGGCTTTTCGGACCATTAAAAAGCAACTGACCGAGGCACCAGTGCTGGTACCCCCGAAGGATGGGATCCCTCTGTTTATGTATATATCGGTCAATGCCATCGCGATGGGATGTATGCTGGGGCAGAAGAATGAGGCAGGTAAAGAGCAAGCCATCTATTACCTCAGCAAGAGATTTAGCCAATGTGAACAGAATTACACTCCCATCGAGAAGACCTGTTGTGCTCTGACCTGGGCTGCAGGGAGATTACAGCACTACCTCCATGGGCATACTACGTACCTGATATCGAGGATGGATCCCCTGAAGTATATCTTTGAAAGGCCCATGCTAAATTGTCGATTGTCCAGGTGGCAGTTAATATTACAGCAGTTCGACATTGTATACGTGACTCAGAAAGCCATGAAAGGGCAGGGAATTGCAGATCAGTTGGCGGAAACGCCATTAGGAGGGCTGGAGCCGTTAGAAACTCCTCTACCGGGCGAAGATATATTTTGGGTGTCACACACGAAATGCGATGACGAGGGACAATTCTGGAAGCTGTATTTTGATGGTGCCATGAATGTTGAGGGGGCAGGAGCCGGAGCAGTACTGGTCTCTATCACCGGAGAGCAATATCCTGTGGCTACTAAATTGCAGTTCAGCAATTCGAACAACACAGCTGAGTACGAGGGATGTATATTGGGACTCCGTTTTGCACGCGATATGGGAGTGAAGAGACTGGCAGTGTTTGGGGATTCAGAACTGGTAATCAGACAGGCGATCGGGGTGTACAACACGAAAGAGCTCCGGTTACTTCCATACCATCGTTGTGTTACCCAGTTGATGCAAGAATTCGAAGATATCGCTTTCCGACATATTCCCCGGGGACGGAATGATTTTGCGGACGCATTGGCAACCCTGGCTTCCTTAATCCATATAGTCAAAAGAAAAGATGTTCCACAGATTGAGATAGCAGTACAGAATACCCCGGCATACGAGGAGCAGGTTGCAGTGTTATCAGACGAGGTGGTTCTGCCAAAGCAGCCTTGGTATCACGACATAAGGGAATATCTGAGGGATAGATCCATTCCCGACCAGGCAAGCCGAGCTGAGAGGATGAGAATTCAAAAGATGGCAATGAAATTTTACCTGAGTGGGGATTCACTCTACAAGAGGGATGCTGGTTTGGGACTGTTGCAATGCGTAGATGAGACGCAGGCCCAAAGGATTATGAATGAAATACATGGTGGAGTATGTGGGCCACACATGAGTGGACCGATGCTGGCCAAAAAGATCCTGAGAACGGGGCATTATTGGTTAACACTGAAAGCCGACTGCGATGATCATGTCAAACGGTGTTACCAATGCCAGGGGCACAATAATATGATCCATACGCCTCCCAATGAATTGCACTGTATGACCTCCCCGTGGCCATTTTCAATGTGGGGAATGGATGTAACCGGACCAATAGAGCCCAAAGCAAGCAACGGGCACCGATTCATTTTCGTCATGATCGATTACTTTACCAAATGGGTAGAAGCAGCTTCTTTCCCCAAAGTAACTCAGGAGGTCATCGTCGGTTTCATCAGGAATAATGTCATTTGTCGATACGGGCAACCCGAGGTCTTGGTCTCCGACAATGCCAAGAATTTGAACAACGCCCTCGTGAAGGGATTGTGCGACCAATTTAAGATCAAACATCTAAATTCTGTCATTTACCGTCCCAAGATGAATGGGGCAGTGGAGGCTGCAAATAAGAACATCAAGAAGATCATGGCAAAAATGTCTGCTAATCATCGGGGATGGTCGGATTTGCTCCCCCTCACCCTACTAGCATACCGAACGTCAGCGCGTACTTCTACAGGGGCAACCCTTTACGCTTTGGTGTATGGAATGGAGGTTGTTCTGCAAGTTGAGGTTGAGATGGCATCCCTCAGAATAGTGATCGATGCTCAGATAAGCGAGGAGGATTGGATGCAAAGTCGATACGACCAATTGGCCCTAATTGATGAAAGGAGGGTGGCTGCCATTTGGCACGGTTAGTTATATCAACAAAGGATCTCTCGATCATACGACAAAAGGATAAGACCTCGGAAGTTCAAGGAAAATGATTTGGTGCTAAAAAGAGTCATGCCTTGTCAAGACAAAGCCAAGGGGAAGTTCGCCCCGAACTGGGAAGGACCTTTTGTGATTAAGAAAGTGCTATCCGGAGGAGCCCTCATATTGCAAGAAATGGATGGTGAGGTATTTCCACAACCCCTCAATTCTGACTCGGTGAAGCGGTTCTACGCTTGAATCATCAGTTCTCCTTTTTGTTTGAGGAACGAACTACGTAGGACCTGATCTCCCAACTTGTGGGGGTACGTAGGCAACCATCATGGCACGGTCCGATCCCTTTAAAAATAATCATTTCCCTAAACAAGACCAATTCCCAACAGCCAGAAAAACCTTCCTATACCCTCGAAACCTTCCCGAAACCAGCCCCTAATCAGATTTATCCCAAGTAAAATAACCCTGATCCAACAAAACAGTTAGCCAAAATCCAAGACTCAATCCGATGAAATCAACAGGGGTGCGGCAATATCTGTCAGATCTCCATCAAGACTTGAGAAAAGACAGAAGGCGAAATGTCAAAATCATAGCCAGCTGGATAAAATGAGGATCCAATGAAAGGCAACGATACGATAAAAGGGAAAATGACTAAATTTAAATGCATGTCTATATATATAAGTCATTTTGTTACAAGATTTCTCTTTCGGTAACTGATGAAACTAACATAGTCTATGCAGGAAATAAAATAATCTACAAATCTGAAACTAGCTGAAGCAGGATGGATAAAGTGGTGGATAGGTCTGAAGCATCAGCGTCCCCTGCAATCTGTTGTCCCATCATGTCAATGTGGTCTAACAAGGCAGTGGCTCGGCTGACAGTCCCAGAGTGAGCATCTATAATTGTCCTGGCCTGAAATACAATGGCGTCTCTGTCAGCAATGGCGGCATCTCTGGCTAGAATAGCGGCATCTCTCTCAACAATGGCAGCATCCCTCTCAGATTCAATAGCAATCAAGGCCAGTCGGATCCGGCTATGTTCAGTGACCTGACTAGGGGCAGAATCGGCTAAGATCGAGTGATATGTGGTATCATCTGGGAAAATCACTCCAGAGTCACCAAAAGACCCAGTCTGACTCAAACCAAC
Source organism: Aralia elata (assembly GCA_034770075.1). Lineage (NCBI taxonomy): Eukaryota > Viridiplantae > Streptophyta > Magnoliopsida > Apiales > Araliaceae > Aralia > Aralia elata. Next base: position 55,716,108 of record CM068385.1, read on the forward strand.
CGCATCCGAATCTCCGCGCAACCACTGCGCATAAGCGAATGTCGGGATGGGGCAACTGTCACTATACTCGGCCAGGATCCTGCGAGGCCAAAGATCATATACCCGCAGTAGATCTCTCTCTGTCTGGGATGATATAAGGAATCGGTAGTCGGCCGCGCCCGTGAAGAGGTGAAAATCCTGTGTCTGATCAAACTACCCCATAACCGCCAGGGGATGATAAGTCGTCACGCCCCTCAGGCCAGTAATAGGGATAAAATCCAGGGTGGGCACGTGAGTCAAAAAGCTCATAAAGGAGCAATAACCCGAATAGACCAGTAGATGAAAGGGATCCTCAATGACCGACAAAAATGATATCCAGGAGGCCGCATCAGTACAGCTCACAGGGCGAAATGAAAACTGCATGGCTATGTCATGACTGAAGCAAAACCCTTGGCGACGGAAATGGCCGATAGGACTGAGATGACTCATGAACCACACGTACAACAAAGTCGAGCTCCCTCTGAATATTCTACCTCGAAAAGACTGGCAATATGAGGCTGACATGTAGGTATCCGCCAATATCATGGGGAGAATAGTGTGATCCTCCTGAAGGGCTCTAACGGCCGCGACAACCCGTATGTCCAACTGATCGGGTCCTGCAGGCAAGTACAAAGCTGAGACGACACAGGCCATCAGAACGTCTACTCTCAAGGCACCCCAGCGCTCCTCGGACACGGAAAAATCACCGAAAAAAAGACGAAAACTGTCAGGTGCGCCAAATCGGTCAATCAAGAACTGAAGGGGAACCATATGGTCTGATGTGATCACCGATAACAAAACTGTCCTCCGCAAACCGGTGAAAGTTAAGAATTGACGGCGCATGGAACCAGCTGTGACCCTGGCACAAGGACCGTCCAAAGGCAAGCCGGTAAAGCGAGCATACTCCTCGAGAGTGGGGGTCAGCTCTACTGTCCCTAATCTAAACACCTGACGGGCGGGGGCCCAATAGCTCAGAATACCCTCCACAAAGCCCGCTGGCACCTGAAAGGATAATAAGGACCAAGAATGTCCCAAAAGGCCATCTGTGATAACCCTGTCGGCCGGCGATAAACTATCCAACCAACGGAGGAGACTGCCGACCAACCCTGTGGGAGGAATGGAATTCAAACGTACCACGACCTCTGAGGACGACATCTGTGGAAAAATAGTATCAAAAAGACTGTACAGGGGTCATTCTCTATCCATAAATAAACATAACATGCATCATACAGTTAATAATAAAGCAAATGAAGTTCATAGAGATAAAAAAGATAAAAACTGTGCATAAATAAAGCAAATAAGTTCAATACATAGTTCATGTAATAATGATAAAAAATGAAAAATAAATCTAAACAAGTGCAGGTACAAAAACCCTATCCTATCATGATCTAAACAAAGTCAATATCATCTATGAAAGCGGGATCCTCGAACTGATCCCCTGGGGTCGTCGAAGTCGGAGGACCAAAGTTCATGTCAGGAATGTAGGGCTGCGCTGTAGCATCAGATGAGCTCGGGCCGACATCATAACCTGCACCGTCAGGATCATAGGCATAAACATCCTCTGGAGTCCGGCCTAACACCCGAAGATACAGCGACAGCTGCTCTACCTTGCGGGTCAAGGTGGCAATCTGCTCGGCATGAGTGGGAGTCCGAACGCATGCGGCCCAATCAGTCATCATCACCGAGCCAGGAACCATATCCCCAAGAAAGAAAGTGGCTCGGGTCTGAGAACCGATGGTGCGAGGCACCCACCACGTCCGGAAAGCCTCGCTCGTGCTGGGACCCGTAGACAGCATCTAACCATCCTCCCCGGTTAGCATGATCTCCGAAGGCTGAGAATCCAACGGCCAGGAGGTAGTGAAGGGAAGGGAGTGCGGGATGCGGATCTCTCCAGTAATGCATCTGAATGCGCGCTCCCCCAGGTACATAACCCATCCTCCAACACTCTGCAAAGTGAGGCGACGGGTGGAAAGCTCGAACTCCGGGCCAGAAGGATGCCCATCAGCAAACCCCACAGTCAGATGCTCGGAGAGGTAGGGAACCCAGACGACATCAGCAGCCGTGATCAGCTCCAGCTGGATGTGGCAATGTGCAAAGCTGCCAGATACCGGGACCTCCTCCAAAGTGCTATGATGCCATCGCCGGCCCCGGGGATAAGTGTCCAGGCCAAGAGTAGTGACAGGCCTCAGACATGGGAGACGCTCGTAGGCCCAGAACTGCGAACAGAAACAGTGAAAAGCATGAAATAACCGACAAATGCAGAAAAGAGAAATAAATGAAGGAAAGTCCAGTAAGAAGAGAGGGAGAGAGCCTCACCAGCAAAAAATGATAAAACCCGAGCCAAGCATCTGTCTGTCCCTCCGAACGTAGACGCAGGCCGTGGAGGAAATAAACAAAGGTGAACGATCCCCAATCATAGTCACTGATCCGGTCCACGTCTCTGACAGCTCCTACAACGCTGAAATGAATGGTGGAGGAGTTATTCCCTAGGAAACAACCCCTCATGATAGTCAGGAACAAGCGTCGTAGCAGAATGTCCCGAGTGCCCTGATCCACTGGAATAGGCAGTGCATATAGACCCCCGATAGCGTCGACAGCCAAAGCACCTGATCGAATACTACGGGCCTTAAAGACCCGGTCCTCAGCAGCGAAGCCCAATAGAGCCCGGACCTCCGTTGGAGTAATGTCAAGATCCAGAGGGACACGGGATCCGGTGAACTCTATACCTGTGATGTACCTCCAATCCCAGGGGGTCAGCATAACCTCGCAGTCAAGAAGATGAAGGGACTGCGTCTGATGGAACCATCGCTCGGATAAGGCCCTCATGTAACCCCAGGGGCACTGGCGGGGAATAATGGTGAAGAAATGGCGAAAGCCCCAAGAGTCCACCATCGCGCGGTAATCACTGTGCAGGGCCGTATAGAGAGAGTAGATGTTGAACCAGTTACCCCTCGGTTGGGTAAACTCGGGCACCTGTGGCAATCGCCAATGGGTCAGTCCAGATAGAACGAGAATTGAGGAATTAAGAATGAAATCAGAGTAGAATTGGATATACCTCATTAGCCACGAGAGACGCTGAGGGGTGACGACTGAGATCCCGACCCAACAGATCGGGTATTTGAACGGAGGCGCCAGATAGGGCGCGATGAGGAGATGGAGCTGGTGTGCTGGTGGATGCCCCCTCCGCCGCAACCTCCGGAGGAACAGCCTCCTCAACGTCCGGGTGATCAGGACGGATGACAGCCTCCGCCAAGCGGCGAACCTGACGGGTCCGAGGAAGAGCAGGGGCAGGTGCAGCCCTACGACGGCGAACACCCGAAGTCCGAGACGCAGAGGAGCTACTGGGAGCATCGGGATCCATAGCTGGAATAGAACAGGCGAAGAGGAAGGTAAGTTCCTTTTTTTAATTATGTCACGAATATTCTAATCATATAATTAATGCAACATGATGCATATTTATTATGTGTAAAAAAAAATCGGCAGAGTTCCGTCTGTAAAATGGATATCCCATGCATATCCAAGCATGTTTTTTTTCAAAGAACCCAAGCCACAACAGATCAAAGTTGCATTCATACGTATAATTAAAGCATGTAAAGGACCATAATGCGTGATTTTCTTTCAAAAAAGGAACAAACAGATATGGGGGACCACATCATGATCATGAAATAGGACTCACACAGTTGATACATAGCATGTATATATGATAATGCATAGCATAGCATTGTAAAGCATACATTTCTATCTCTAACCATGTAAATAGCCAAATGTATAGCAAAGCATTGACGAAATTGAAAAGTGAACGGTCAAAGTGTTACCTGTGGCACGTAGATCGATCCTACCGGAGCGGTTTTTGCGGGAGAGTTGGAAAAATCGGCAAAGGGCCCTTGCAAACGAGCAAAATCGCAAGAATCTATGTGGGGTACGAAGTTGAAAGTGACAGATCTGGAAGTGGCGAGCCGCTTAAGAATCCCGATCTTGGCCGCAGATCAATCTGCGGCTGGCCGCAGATCCATCTGCGGCTGGGCCCGGTGCTCCCCCATTGGTCCATTGCAAGCTTAATCGATTCTAAAGACCATTTGACTCATAATGTGATAATAAAATACGAGATGGGTGACCGGCGACGATACCCGACCCCGACGAGACGATCGACCGGCGACGATAACCGGCGATTACGAGATGGGCGACCGGCGACGATACCCGGCCCCGACGAGACGATCGACCGGCGACGATAACCGGCGATTACGAGATGGGTGACCGGCGACGAAACCCGGCCCCGACGAGACAATCGACCGGCGACGATAACCGGCGATTACGAGATGGATGACCGGCGACGAGAATTGGCTCCGACAAGACAACCAACCGGTGACGATACCCGGGGGTTACGAGATGGGTGACCGGCGACGAAACCCGGCCCCGACGAGATAATCGACCGGCGACGATAACCGGCTGTCGACGCCGGGTTCTCGCTTTCTCGTCTCCTTAGTCTTTTCCAATTTTAGCCTTTTGATTTAGATGACGTTTGGAAAAGGTCGGCATTGATGTCGACGGGGTTTTGAAAGATTGCGTTTTATGATGAGCCAATTAACCAGAGTCGCCAGTTGGTATATTTGAAATGGATGTACCAACTCATCCGAGTTTTCGTTTTTTTTATAAATCGCTGGCTCATGTATGACTCCGAATTAATTGGTCTGCGAATCGAGATTCATGGAGTTCGGGGGCTTGTTTAAGTGAGGGGAAGGTGTTAGGCATCCCTCGACTTCCGTGAAATACGGTTACCGCAATCTTAATGCTTTCCTATCCTTTAATTCATGAATATGTGTATGTAGGTGCGCGCGTGTGTGTGTGTGTGCCTATGTGAATGTTGTGGTGAGTTTGTATGAAAGAGTCATTTGGATTTTAGGGAAAATCGTGTTTTAATTTGAGTATGCTTCGGAATGTCTTTTCGGTATACCCGACGAGAAGGCTTTATTCTTTATGAGAAAGGTTTGATTTTTAATTATCAAAACTATGAGATTTTCGTTAAGTGTCGTTTTAACGAAACAAGAGTTTTAAACCTTCGTCAAAATAGGAATCGAGATCTATACATTGCTTTCATAAAATGATGGGCAATTTCTAGGATCTCCTTCACCCTATGCACAAAGATTTAATAAAACGTCAATTATTTATAAAATCATTTCGTGTGTTGTTTTGGAAAACGATTTTTCTTTAGCTTTCTCGTTAGATATGAATCGACATTTCATTAACATTTCTCAAATTTTAACCTCGTGATTCTAATATCCTACTTTGATTGATTTTATGAAAATCTTATCATTTAGCTTTGAAATCAATTTCGTGTCATAATTCAAATCGAACATAAACACGCGTCGGGCTATTCATGGGCATGTAAGCCATCAAAATATCCCCGAACGCCAACAATCACAAATTTCACTATTTCGGGGCCTTAAGCACGATTCTCGCCTTCTTAGCGTCGTTTTAAGGCCCAACGATTACATATTTACAATGAGAACTACGTCATCTCTACTTCTTACACCAAGATATGTCCATCATCGGATTGGGACCCCGGGGTCGCTTTCCTAGGCTCACAACCAAGTATCCACAAACAATCGGATATTACAAGAAAATAAACCAACCCGGATAATCTAACAATACCAAGGCATCCTAAAACAACGATTTAAAGGAATTGATACCAAACATAACACCTTAAAACAAACAAAGAAATTAATGAACGAATATCATCGGGTTATTAGGAAGAGTTTCATTCCGATGGAAACTTCACTCACAATCCCTAATTCATTGTTCAATCAATAAATTACATGAAAAATTACATCTAATTTGATCAAATGATATGATAGAAATTGATACCACAAAAGAGATTTCACCTTGCAATTGATATCCAAATGGATGTAAACTTGATGTATTTGAATTGAATAAGGAGTGTATTGATACAATCAAAATCAAAAGAATTGAACTCTCTCCTTTTTTCTCTCTTTTCTTCCTATTTGATTGCAAAATTTCCCTCTTTTTCCTCTCAATTTCCGATCTTTTGCTGCTGTTTTCCGCTGGAATTCTTCCTCTTTCCCAAAATTCGCTGAACCTCCTGTATGCTGCCCGAAGCGGCTTAAATAGGCTGGCCAGAGCCAGCCGCAGATCTATCTGCGGCTGGCCGCAGATAGATCTGCGGCTGGCCAGCTGGCACGCCTCCCATCGCACTCAGCTGGTAGTGCTGATTTCCCGGTTTTCGTGCTGGCGCACCCACTTGGCCGCAGATCTATCCGCGGCTGGCGGGCTTGACTTTCTCGATTTTCGTGCCACGCCTCGATTTTCGTACCGCAACGTCGGTTTTCGCTGACAGGCTCGTATTCCGCAGTCCGGGAATTTCCGGGAGACGTGCCACCTCATTCGGAAGTGCCTGCCTTGGACGGTCATGCTGTCACGTCGACTTGGGCTGCCCAAATCATTGCGGCGGTGCCGGGCGCTCGCCCTTGTGCCCGCTCCTTTGCTTCCGCAAGCCGGTTCAATTGTCGATTTCGCCCTCCTGTCATGGTTAGTAGAAGGAAACGCAAAATTTGGGTGTCTACACCGGCGATTACGAGTTGGATGACCGGCGACAAAAACCGGCTCCGACAAGACAACAACCGGCGACGATACCCGGGGGTTACGAGATGGGTGACCGGCGACGAAACCCGGCCCCGACGAGACAATCGACCGGCGACGATAACCGGCGATTACCAGATGGATGACCGGCGATGAAAACCGGCTCCGACAAGACAACCAGCCGGCGACGATACCCGGGGGTTACGAGATGGGTGACCGGCGACGAAACCCCGCCCCGACGAGACAATCGACCGGCGACGATAACCGGCGATTACGAGATAGATGACCGGCGACGAAAACCGGCTCCGACAAGACAACCAACCGGCGACGATACCCGGGGGTTACGAGATGGGTGAACGGCGACGAAACCCGGCCCCGACGAGACAATCGACCGGCGACGATAACCGGTGATTACGAGATGGATGACCGGCGACGAAAACCGGCTCCGACAAGATAACCAACCGGCGACGATACCCGGGGGTTACGAGATGGGTGACCGGCGACGATACCCGGCCCCGACGAGACAATCGACCGGCGACGATAACCGGCGATTACCAGATGGATGACCGGCGACGAAAACCGGCTCCGACAAGACAACCAGCCGGCGACGATACCTGGGGGTTACGAGATGGGTGACCGGCGACGAAACCCGGCCCCGACGAGACAATCGACCGGCGACGATAACCAGCGATTACCAGATGGATGACCGGCGACGAAAACCGGCTCCGACAAGACAACCAACCGGCGACGATACCCGGGGGTTACGAGATGGGTGACCGGCGACGAAACCCGGCCCCAACGAGACAATCGACCGGCGACGATAACCGATGATTACGAGATGGATGACCGACGACGAAAACCGGCTCCGACAAGATAACCAACCGGCGACGATACCCGGGGGTTACGAGATGGGTGACCGACGACGATACCCGGCCCCGACGAGACGATCGACCGGCGACGATAACCGGCGATTATAAGATGGGTGACCGGCGACGATACCCGGCCCCGACGAGACGATCGACCGGCGACGATACCCGACGACCACGAGATGGGTGACCGGCGATGATACCCGGCCCCGACGAGACAATCGACCGGCGACGATAACCGGCGATTACGAGATGGGTGACCGGCGACGAAACCCGGCCCCGACAAGACGATCATCCGCATTGACACCCTTTTTGCGAATATTTTGCATCCATTGCATCTTACGTTGCATCATAAGTCATATGTGTTGCATCACGTATGTATTGTCATCCTTGTGCACTGTCATTCATGCGTCGAGTGTCTATTCTTTATCCTGTTCATTTCATTTAAACATTGCATAAACATGATAAAGAGGGGCAGCTGTAGACACCCAATTTTTGCGTTCCCTATACTAACCGTGACAGGAGGGCATAATCGTCAATTGAACCGGCTCACGGGAGCGAAGGAATGGGCACAAGTGCGAACGCTGAAACATCACCGCAATGATTGGCGACCAAAGCTGAAGTGACAATAAGGCCGTCCGAAACAAGCATTCCCGAATGAGATGGCACATCTCCCGGAAATTCCCGGACTGCCAAATACGAGCTTGTCAGAAAAAAACCGACGTTACGGCATGAAAATTGAGGCGTGGCACGAAAATCGAGAAAGTCAAACCATCCAGCCGCGGATTGATCTGCGGCCAATGAGTGCACCTTTTGAAAACATGGAACTCGAAACACGGAACTCGAAATCAGGTGAGTGGAAGGCAGGCGGCCAGCCAGCCTATTGCCCAATTAACGATATAAACGAAAGAGAAAGAGAATAAGAATTATACCCTCGTAGAACAAAGCTTCCTCGGGTACAAGTTCAACTCCTAGTCCTTCGTGTTCTCCTCGAATGCTACGGTGTGATTCCTTCCTTTGATCAACGTTAGCCACCCAAGTGTTTGGCCTCTAGAGGTGATCCACCAAGGAAGAACAAGTATTCAAGAAGTTGGGTATTTGGCAAAACCCTAGTTTCTATCTCTATAGAAATTGCTCTCCATAATCTAATGCAAGAGTGTGTAACCCTAATCTATGATAAGACCTTTCTTATTTATAGATGTAGGAATAACCCTTCCCTAAACTATTTAGGATTTAGGGTTTGTATTATAATTAAACTCCTTTAATTAATAATGCTCCTAATCCAATTAGGAATCCATGGGAGAGTACTTCTATTAATTAATTCCCAATCCCTATTAGGAATTAAATAATAGTAAAAGTAATAATAATAATAAGACTCCTCTTATTAATTTATATTTAATATTTCCAAAATATTAAATAATAAATATTAAGCTATTTAATTTATTCTATCTCCATAGACTAAATTAAATACACTTAACTTATTATTACAATTATGCCATTTACTTTTTAAATAAATATTTCCCTTTTGCGGTGTGACCCTTTAGGTTCTCCATATTAAACCGGTTGTGAATAAATCAATTAGAACAATTCTAATCTTATTTAAATAAATAAATTAAACTATTTAATTCATTTAAATAAATAACATTTATTCTATAATAAGGGTAAGCCCCCTTAGCGATCAACGACTTTCCAGATAATATAGATTTCAACATTAATCACAAAAGAACCTTTGAGTAGATAGTTACCGTACAATTCAATCCTTCTACCATACAATGTCCCAATTAAATATAAGACATGGATTTACTGTCAAGTCTTATTTTATTTAATTATATGTATTTCGATTCCCAAATGCATAACTCTAAATAACGCAAATTAGAAACTCCTTTCTAATTTCATTCTGCCTTGGCCAAGGACTACTGAGTTATCATTTATCGAATCACATAGGACAATCACATCTTTTACTAGATGAGGTAGATTCTTTGTTGATCATTCACCTATCTCTATGTACAACTAATTATACCCAATCATACCCTTTGATATACCCACAAGGTCTTAAGGGACATGTCAAAGTATAACTCATCATACACAAGATACTATGATGATCTCAAGTCCAAGGATCACTTGTACTACTACCACTAGAGGAATTCCTATTGACAGGCGAGTAAAACTCCATTAGGTATTCCTTAGCGAGTCACGTTCAGTGAACTTATTCTCTAATAAGCACCTACATACTTGCTTTAGTGTCTCCACACAAATGATTATGAGATCAATCATCCTCTTCCTAAGAGCAAGCAACGTATGTACTAATCTATCCAGATTCACTAATCCCCAATTTAGTAATCCAATGATTAGGAACAATTTTAGTTTATGAGCTATCTTGAATTTAGATCTCATTAGCATGATCACCATCATGATTCTAAAAGCATTGCTCAAAACTATGGGTTTATCACATTTAATATAACAGCACTGTGTAGATAATATAAAATGCCTTTTAAGAAAATCAATTCCTTTATTAATAAATGAATAAGATTACAAAGTATATGCTACATCATATCAAATATGATTGGCTTGTGTGCATACTACTTTCACATACGAACTACCTCGCACGAGCTGAGGTTAATACAAACTCTAGTAAATCGAAAGTAGTACCAATATCACTGCTCAAGGCATAACTACCCACCTCCAACTATCCTCTAAGGGACACAAGGTGAATACAACTCAACGCTTGCTCTCGCTACTGGGGGGCAGATCCATCCATTTGGCGTCGAACTGCATAAAGGCGGTGTCTAAGGCTCGCTCCAAATCATATATCTCCACATCTTTAGCTTTCACCTCATCCCTCAACTGTCCTAACTGTAGCTCTCTCTGCTGCAGCGTCCCCCACAACTCGGCTAACTCAGCCTGGGCCTGGTAAGCAGCGTCCTTGTACTGCTGCTCAGTAATCTGGAGGGTGTGGTTCTGCACCTCTAGTTGTTTAGCCCTAACCTCTAGCTCGGCGTTCCTCGACAGCAAATCTCCTATCACATCAGGCTCTATGGGCTCCTGGTTCACTGGACAGCTATCCTAACTCTCGTCCGACATCCTACAAACACCACACAAATAAATCAACATCAGTACCACAATAAAATATATTCATTGATGAAATGAAATGATATTTTATTCGTTACAACTAGAACTCTATGAATCTCCCCAACCCATCACCTACATACTCTATGTGAGTTTTCTACTAAGGATATATCCTAGGTTTCTCGTTCCTAACGTTTATAACCTACAGCTCTGATACCAACCTGTGACACCCCCAAATCCGGGTTTCCTAACCTCGAATTCGGTGTTCACGATACTCAACAACAAACATACTTTCTAACTAATGCGGAATAATAAACATACATTGTTTATCGAAATAGTAATAAAATCTTACCATCATGGTCCCAAGGTCCTTTAACCTTAACTTAAAACATACCCTTAATACAATAAGAGTTCACATAGCCAAATAACATTTAAGATAAACTAGTACATAAGCCATATCAGGCAACTACTCTTGCACCTTCCCTTTTCCTTTGTCCCCCTTAGACATTTCTGCCTTGGCTGAAATGAAGATCATGATATAGCAAGGGTAAGCAACTAGTTTGCTTAGCAAGTTTATACACAAGGGAGATATATCATGATTAGAAGAAATTTTCGCTTTCAATGTTCAATAACAGTATAAGAGTGTGAAGAAACATGAATTAATAATCAACAGTTGAATATTCGAATACTTGAATGACAGTTACTGAGTGGTTGAAAATAACCATAGACATTTGCCAAGGTTCTCAGCATTTAAACTGGACCTCTTAATATGTTTTGGTAATCAAGGGGATCAACCTTTCATACCCCGTGATTTATGCATAAACACTTAATAAACCAGCATTGATATCATGCCTTAATCAAATTTATCCTTTTCTCAGCCAAGAGTTCTTACCATAACAATTTAATAAGAACAGCTTTTAAAATACCTTTGATTCAACAAATTTAGACATGATTGATCTAGCTGATACAAATAGCATAGATCTATCTCATAAACAGTTCATGCTTGAAAGAACTTTAATCTAATTCACAGTTCAATAACAATAGAATAGGAATTCAATTGCACAAGGTGCGAATCTCAATAACCAATATAGATGTGAATAATCAACAATAATTATTCACTAACATGCTTCGAAAATAATAACTCGAGTTTGATTTAGGGAACTTGCCTGTCTGCTCAGCTACAATAATTCTAGCTTTAACTAATTGGCCTTGAAGAACCTAACATTGATAACGTCGATCTATCAATTAGTACCGCGTAGTTGTATATCGACACGCTTACTTATGCTATTTATTTAACAATTAAGCAACTTACATAGCACACATAAGCAAATAAATAAACTATCGTAACTCCTATAAGACACTTAATTGATTTCTAGGTTGATGGTTTAATTAATTCACCATGTATCCCTTAAGTAATAAACACTTATTAAACCCTTAAACAATTAATTATAATTGTTTAATTAATTAACATTACTTTTTCTTAAGTAATATTCAATTATTAACCCTTAAACAATTTATTATAATTGTTTAGTTAATGTGTTATTTAAAATCTCCTTATTTTATCAACTTTATCTTTATTTAATTACTATTTAATATTTGTTAAACAGTAATTAATTAATTATCTTTAGTCTTTAATAATAGTACTTAATAACTAATTATATTTACTTATTATTTAATTATTAATTAAATAATAATCGAATAATTACTTTTAATCGTCTTTAATTATTATTTAAGATCAAATAATAATTAACTAGGTTTATTTATTATTTAAAGTTAATCAAATAATTAGTAATGAACTTATCTTTAGTTATAATAAATAACTACTTAGGTTTATTTATTATTTAAAGTTAATTAAATAATAAATAATTAATGAATTATCTTTAGTTATTATTTAATAATAAATAACTAATTAGGTTTTATTTATTATTTAAAGTTAATTAAATAATAAATAATTAATTTACAACTCTTAATTATCCTTAATCATTGTTTAAAATAAATAAACATTAATTAATTTATTATATATGAAAAATATAATAGCATATCCCAGAATTAAATTCTACAAGGCTCTTATTTTATTTATTATTATTTATAAATAATAATAATGATAATAAGGTTTTTAAGTATTTAAATTTAATTAAAAATAAATCTTGATGGCAAATCTGTAAATAAAGCGAAGTTTGGGCGGAGGGCATAGCCGTAATTTTCGCCTGCTCGCCTGTCCGCGCATTGCGCGTGGGTTTTCCCTGCTGGGCCAAAACGGCGCCGTTTGGCTGCCACTGAACCAAATGATATGCTGGCCAAACAATAGATACCCACAGTGCAGACAGTTCATTCGAAACAGTACTGGCCTATTTTCACTGTAAAAACCAAATTACCAGAACCTTAGGGTTCTTTAATAAACAGAGGTTTAAACCCAATAATCACAATACCAGATTTCTTAATCCAATGAACCAACACAATACAATACAATTCAATGCATAATGTAACCAACACAATCGGCTGTTAGAACCTTTAAGGTTCATCAACAAAATTTCCCAACAAAGACTTAAGCAACAACACCATTCAAATACAGAAGAAAATTTTTCAAAGAAACCAAAACCCACAAAAATCGGCAGCACAGGTCGAAGTGCAGAAGAAGGAAAATCTATACAAAACCTAAACACAAAAAAAGAAACTAACACAGTAGCTCAAATATCCCATTGTTATACCTTGCGTTGCAACTCTTCTCCTCCTGCCGAAATAAGTGACTAAGCTGGGCGTTTACAGCGCGCTCTCCTCCCCTGCTCCCTCTCTATTTCAATCAGCAAAAATATTTTTTTTTGGGCTCAATTTATAGGAAATTGATTACTCAATAAACCGGACATTACCCTAACTGATTCCTCAAAACCCAACGGTAGGAGGGAGTGGCTGTCGTGTCAATTCCCATCCAAACCAACCATGAAAATCGTCGGCAAGCCTCGAGCCGCGTGCTTCCATCCGTCAGTCGCCGGTCACCTTGAATCCTCCGGTCCGTTTGGTTGTTTCTCGGTCGCCCGTGACGCAACCCGCTTCGCCCGCTGGTCAATCCTTTGTAGCCGCCGGTCGGCGCTTATTCTTCAACCCCACCGGTCGATTTCTCGCGTCAATCGCGCCGTCCTCCTCCCCTGTCCCGTCCGATTGAATTAGTAGCCCTAGCGCCCCTACCTCTGTTGCTCGGCTGCTTGATTAGAGAGGCTAGGCTTTGGATCCCCTGAGGTTTTGATTTGATCGATTATCTGAGTTGAGGGGTTTGATTTCCTTAGATCGGTTATCCCCAAATTAAGCTACCGTTAGACTTAATCAGGTAGAAATGGATCCGACCCGTTGTCCTTGTCCAACCCGATTGGATTAAGGATTGGGCTCAACCCACTGGTTGGGTCGGCCAAAAGAATGGGAATCAGCCCAATTGGAAATAAAAAAAAAGAATGGTTTCGGCCCAATCCGGAAATAACATAGAAAGAAGAAAATGGGTCCAACTAACAAAATAAAAAATGGGCCACTCCAATTAAGAGAAAAATGACCCAATTAAATTAACCACCTTGCTTTTAATTTAAATACTAAACCATTTAATTAATTATTTTAAAATATTTATCTTAACCATAATTCTCTAGTCGAATTTATTTAACCCGATAATGATAAAATTATTTATTTAATTTCCCCAATTTTCTTGCCAATCAATTGCTAGGGTTAACTCATTAGTTTATTCAACTACTAGTGAGCCCCTTTAATGCAACGAAAATCATTGGGACATACCTTTATATAATTAAATAATAATACCTACATGGATCCAATTAAATTCGTAGAATTAAATAAAACGAATTTCATATATTAAAATAATTCAACGCAATGTTTAGAAATTCCTGGGCATTACAGTCTTCATCCAGTTTCTTCAATAGCATAAAATGTTCGTTTATATTGAGAATGTTACATCCTTTCATGCCTTACGTGACTGAAGAACTGTGGCAGTTTAGATAGTTGATTGTAAAGATGATGAATGATCATGTACCAGATGATTTTATTTAATTAATAATATTTGAGTTTTTTTTATACTTTTGTCATAATTTGTTATGGGGTCATTGAGTCACGATTTATTTTGTTTGTAAAAAAATTTCGACATTCTTTACATATCAAAAAAGACAATATTTATATCGTTGCAAATCATAACAACTTTTGTTGCACATATAAAGCAAAGGGCAATGTATAGTTTCGTTGCTAATCGATAATAACTTTCGCTGCTCTTGAAAACTAATTAGCATCGAACATTATCATTGCTAATTGATCATAATTATCCATAACAAGACCAAAAACAACGAATAATCTCGTTGCAAAATAATATATGATTGATATATTTTGCACATTTAGTAACGAACATCGTTGCCAAAAAGTATACAATTAGCAACGAAAACCAATTAAGGCGACAATTTTTATACTGTTCAACAACGACAAACATCGTTGGCAAAAGTGTCTCAACCGCAACGAAATTTCATCTTCGTTGACAAAAAAAGGTTATTTTCGTTGCCAATTAGAAGAATTTTGCAACGAAAATTGCATTTTAGTAACAATTTCTTCATAAATTTGCAACAATACATTTCGTTGCTAAATGATCATTGCTTTTACATGAAAACCAACTTTCGTTGCGAAATATCTCACTTTTTGCAACGATCAAAATAATTTCGTTGCTAGACAATTAGCAACGCTCATTGCGCAACGGATGGTCCAACGATCGAAAAATCGTTGCAAATGACATTTAGCAACGAAATTTCATATTTTTAGCAACGAAAACTGGTTGTTGCTGAATCGCCATTTTTTTGTAGTGTATCTCCATAGACTAAATTAAATACACTTAACTTATTATTACAATTATGCCATTTACTTTTTAAATAAATATTTTTCTTTTGCGGTGTGACCCTTTAGGTTCTCTATATTAAACTGGTTGTGAATAAATCAATTAGAACAATTCTAATTATATTTAAATAAATAAATTAAACTATTTAATTCATTTAAATAAATAATATTTATTCTACTATAAGGGTAAGCCCCCTCTTAGCGATCAACGACTTTCTAGATAATATAGATTTCAACATTCATCACAAAAGAACCTTTCAGTGCATAGTTACCGTACAATTCAATCCTTCTACCATACAATGTCCCAATTAAATATAAGATATGAAATTACTGTCAAGTCTTATTTTATTTAATTATATGTATTTCGATTCCCAAATGCACAACTCTAAATAATGAAAATTAGAAACTCCTTTCTAATTTCATTCTGCCTTGGCCAAGGACTACTGATTTGTCATTTATCGAATCACATAGGACATTAACATCTTTTACTAGACGTGGTAGATTCTTTGTTGATCATTCACCTATCTCCATGTATAACTTATTATACCCAATCATACCCTTTGATATACCCTAAAGGTCTTAAGGGACATGTCAAAGTATAACTCATCATACACAAGATACTATGATGATCTGAAGTCCAAGGATCACTTATACTACTATCACTAGATGAATTCCTATTGACAGGCGAGTAAAACTCCATTAGGTATTCCTTAGCGAGTCACGTTCAGCGAACTTATTCTCTAATAAGCACCTACATACTTGCTTTAGTATCTCCACACAAATGATTATGAGATCAATCATCGTCTTCATAAGAGCAACCAACATATGTACTAATCTATCCGGATTCACTAATCCCCTTTTTAGTAATCCAACGATTAGAACGATTTTAGTTTGTGAGCTATCTAGAATTTAGATCTCATTAGCATGATCACCATCATGATTCTAAAAGCATTGCTCAAATCTATGGGTTTATCACATTTAATATAACAACACTATGTAGATAATGTAAAATACCTTTTAAGAAAATCAATTCTTTTATTAATAAATGAATAAGATTATAAAGTATATGCTACATTATATCAAATATGATTGGCTTGTGTGCATACTACTTTCATCTTGAACATTTTATATTTCGGATTCTTGTTGGATCTTGCCATAGATTTTTTTGAATTAGTGAGAAGTGCATTTGATCTTTCTTTCAACACAGAGATACTTCCTTCAAGAACATAAACTTATGTGTTCTTTAGCATCATCAGTGGAACTACCCGAACTCCTTGTAGGTAGAGATGCAAGCTGTGATATCTTCAAGCAATTAACCTTTTAGAGCCACATACTTAGGTTCCTTCATCTTCTTACACTAGTTGATCACATGAATTATCTGCTCGATAGCTACCTTGCTAAGATCACCTTATATCGAAGTCAACTTGATTTAAAGGACAAATGGCATTTTGGATAACATCAAATTGTTCATCATTAATAGCATTCACATAAGTGTACCTGCGAAATCAAATTTTGATTTGTAAGCTTATTCATAGGAAATGACCTACTTCAACTACCAAGCTCAAAACTGGTTTTTGCTTAGTGTCATAGGATCAACTTAAAGTGTGAGATTTATATTCGTGAGAACCTGCTCTGATACAAATTGTTATTTCCTATAGGCACAATGGAGATCTAGAAGAGGGGTTGAATAGATCTTTATAGCTTTTCAATTTACTAAAGAAGTATTACCAAGTAATTAGTTAATCATTATTGATTTTACACAGCGGAATATTAGTTATAAAAACTCCCCTCAAAGATTTATTAATAACTCAGTTATAGCAATCATATTATATATGTAACAACCGAGAATCGTACCTAGCTTGTAATTAGGGTTTTATTGAAGAAATAAATTTTTATGTCGTATCATGACCTAGAATGTGTTTACGTATTAGAAATTTACAAATTAAGGTTTTGTGTGAAGAAATAAAATTTTCCGAGAAAAAGACGAAAAATACTATTTACGCTAAAAACGTCTTTTGCATTTTTTTGATTTTTCGAAATACCCCATAGCGTTTATATGATGTCATGAGACGTAATATCTAATAAAATTCGAAAACAAAAAACCTAATTTTTCGGTTGTAGATCGGATTATGAAAAGTCATCGGAGGCCCGAGATAATTTAATTTGTGACGCACCCAAATCTAGGTACTTGAAACCCATATTCGGTGCTTCACGATACTATTCATTTAAGCTACTTACTATTAAACCAATAATTATTATTACATTAGAGATATCTATCCTAGGTACGAAGACCTTTAATATCTTTATTACATAATAGATATTGTATTTGTAAAACAAAAGTCTATCTATTACAAATAGCCAACTCCGACTATTCATTCAACTTTCCTTTACCCTTATCTTTTTCGGACCCTTCTATTCGATCCTGCTTAGCTGAAAACATTTATATTCAAAGCAAAAATGAACATTTAATTGCTCAGCAAGTAATAGCAGTTTATAATACCTCATGCAAGGAGATAAATGTTTTCTTTGAGATGTGCTTTAACAGTGAAACAAAACTGTAAAGCAATTGAAACATATCTTGTTTGCATTTTCGAAACAACATACTGACTTTTAACATGCTGATTGGTCACAAGACCATGAACATTTCTTTTTCTTTTCTTGAAAAGGTTCAATCAGAACTTGAAAAGGTTCAATCAGAAATTCATCTGTGAACCGTCTGGTCTTACGGGCACGGTGGGTGATCAGCCTGTTATGCCCTATATTGATCAATACTATCTGTGTGACCGCCATTCAGCGCCAATATACATACTTCTTAGCCACAATTTGGTGCTATAAAAACTTTCCCAATTCAGGGATGTTCAAGCTCAGTCTGGAGTTCAAATCAAAACAATATGATTGAACAACTCTATCTATTCAATAATATTTCAAAGACTTAATGTGAAAGCAATGAAATACTTTAATCTGTGTTTAGTCGAAACAAATGGCTTAGACTACCTTTAAACTGTGCATGCATTACTGAAATTTAACGAGTATGCATTATAGCATTCTTATATCAAAACATTGATATTCTTTCAACATATAAAGCTTCAATATTGATACGATCCTGACCAGGTTTGCATCAAGCGTCATCGGCTCTGCTCAAGCTTTGAGGGTTCAACAAACGCATTCGAGTAATTGGGCTAGATTCTACTCAACAATGCTTACATTGGAGCTCAATTCATATGAATGTGATTTGGGATTACTAGATACCATCTATTTAGTAAGGCCGAATCTACGCAAGCCAAGGCATCATAGAACAATGTTTGGGACAATGGAAGTTGGTTCAAGGATGATTGGAATGGAGATTGAGGAGTTTGGAGATGTCATTTACATAACAGTCACTTCGGGCTCAATTTCGACCTTGATCCAGTTAGAATTTCGCAAAACTCAAAGAATGAAAGTTGTAGATCTCGTCGAGATCTTCGATTTGATAGGTGGCAGGTTCTATAACTCTTCCCGAATCAAAGGTTATGGCCATTTTTCCATAGGACATCAAGGCAGGAAATACACTAGCGCCAACAGCGCTCACTCCTTTGTTTTTCTAGCGCCAGAAGCGCTTGGCATGATGGGGCAACACTGCATTGCAGCGCCAGAAGTGCTCACTCAGTAGAAAACTCAGCGCCAGAAGCGCTAGGTACTGTTCATGGATTCCGAGGAAGGTTTTTGATCAGTTTTAATGCAATCTTTTGGAGATCTTTTCCTATTCTATTGTAACTAGGATGTTTATTAGATAGGATTTCTATTTCCTTTCAAATTCTTATTTTTTTTATAGGATTAGGGTTATATGTTATTAGTATAAATAGGATACATGGTTTATGTAAGAGATATACATCAAATTTTATTCAATACAATTCTTGTGAGTTTATTCTCTACTTTTGGTTCTTCAAAGAATTCCTAAGTTATTTTCTTAGTTCTTCTTTGAGATTCAATTTGACTTATCATACAACAAGTCATAGTTGTGTGTGGCGTCTTCTACCGCATCAATCGTCGATTGTACCAAGGTTCCTATTTCTCTATAAACACGGGGTTTAGGTGTCGTTGGTGTTTCATTCAACGCAGATTCATTACTTGATCGATTGTACCAAGGTTCTCGTCTCTTTATAGACGTTGGGTTGCGGTGTCGAGAGAGTTCCATTCAAAATAGCTTGCTAGAAACGATCTGGGCGACGACCACCTCACGCAAGCGTGCCGTGGAGTCTATCATTTGGTATCAGAGCTGAGTTCCTAGCAGGTTACTTATCCTTTATTTTTTGTGTTGGTATATATATTGAAGAAAAAAAAAATCAGTAGTAAAAAAAAAAAATTCGTGATTTAAAAAAAAAAAAAAAGAAAAAAAAAAAGAAAGAGAAATTTGTTATTGTTGCAATTGCTTGGGTTCATAAGTTCGTGAATATTTGGATTATATTGAAGAAGCTATTATTTGGTTATATTATTGGAATTTGTGAAATTTGAAGACATTAGGGTTTCACTCAAGAGGATCTTAATTGGTGATCGTGAAAATTTGGGGGTTATCGTACGTCACACTTGCTATATTTTGTTTTGTGATAAGTTCTTGTTGAATTGATAGAAAAACTGAGATATTTATTTGGTGAATTCAAAAAGAACCTATTAGAGGGAATTTGAGTGGCAAAAGGCAAGAGTGTGAGATCAATTGTGGGTAAAAGCCGATTTGTGCGATACACGAGTGTTTTCATATTTGTGTGATACATTGTTTGAGCGAAACACGTAAGGGAGTGTGTGAGGGAATCTTTCTTTATGAACTAACCTTTGTTTTTGCAGTAAATATGTTTTGGTTATAATTATGAAAGTGCTTATGGGTCTCGAAGGAATACTTTCCAAGGCAGGAATGATCCAGATGCTTATTTGAGATGGGAGGAAAAGATGGAGCGAGAGTTTTGACTATTATGATTATTCGGAGCATAAGAAGTTCAAATTAGCGACCCAGGATTTTTCCGGTCATGCAGCTACATGGTGGGATCAATTTGCGATTAGCAGGAGAAGATGTGGAGAGCATCCGATCGAGACATGGGAAGAATTAAAAATTATCCTGAGGAAGCGGTTTGTTCCAAGACATCTTAATTGGAGGAATGAATATGCATCTCCGCAACATGTAAAGCAACCTTCAAGGCGTTCAACTTGTGATAATGAAAAGAAGGTTCGTAGACATGAAGATTTGCAGTGGAGACAACGAAGAGAAACTCCTAGGGTGTATATTGAACCGACATCATTTGAGGACATCATGAGAACGTATAATGAGTTAAAGGATGATAATTTGAAGCAGCAACGAGTTACTCTTAAGGCACAAAAAGAGCGAGATCAGCCGCAAGAGGAAGAAGAAGTCATGGGATCATTAAGAGAGTTGGCGAGGCAACTACAAAACGCCTGACAGGCACAAAAGGAGCTAGCCCAGCCGCAGGTGGAAGAAGAAATAATAGAATATGCTGTTCAAGGAGAGTTGTTAGATTCCGATGTTCGAGATGAAGTCCATGATTCAAAGAAAGAAAATACAAGTGAAAGTAAACGACAAAAAGAAAGTGAAAAAGAAATTGAAAAAAAGATTGAGTGTGAAAAAGAAAAGTGTGGAAAAGAGAATGAAAAGAAACGAGAGAATAAAAAGAATGAGAGTGAAAATAAACGAGAGAAAGAAACAGTGGAGAGTAAGAGTGAAAAAAGACAGGAGAGTGAGTTGAAAGGTGAGTTATATTTTGAAAAGCCAATGATTGTACATTCGTACAAGACGGCGCTTTTGAATACTAACAAGATTAACTCTTCTTTGTCTAGTTCTGTTTTGTCTCTTGTACAGGTTGTTGATGTCATACCCCGAGCTAATATTCCATATCAGCCAGCTTGTAGTATTCCCGAGGAGACGACGGAGTTACCAAGGCGGGTTGGAGAGTTGATGGAGTCCAACTTCATCAAAGCGGGTATCGTGGATGAAGTCATTAGTGCATGTGCTATTCAGGAGATCATAGTACCTAAGAAAGATAGAATGCCGAGCTTGTTCGTCGATTTCGAATTGGTAAACAAGTATCATTTTTATTTTCTTTGCTTAGATAATATGCTTGATGACTTGAATAGCGCTTGTGTTTTATCTACATTGAAAAATGACCATGTGATGTTTATGCCTAATCAAATTAGCATGAGAGGATATGATGATTGGGAAGTTGTGTTAACATGTGAATTGTATAGGTGGATAGTTATTTCTGTTAGATTAACTAATGCATCTAGTATGTTCATGAGTTTATTAAAACATGTTTTGCATGCTTCCATGGATAAATTTGTGTTTGGCTATTTTGATGGTAGAATCGTTTTTATCATAAACTATGGAGGATATTTGATATTTGTCGAGTTAGTTTATGAGCATGCGTTATATTTTCGTTGTCAATATTCTTACTATCATTTGGTAAATTCTCATTGTCAAAGTGCATATCTTCGTAGAATTTATTCTAGTGATTATTGTGGGAATTCTCGTTTTCAACGTTTGTACTTGCATGAAACTCATTCTAGGGTTTTTCATTCATATGGTGGATTAGGTTTTGATGTTAATCAATCTTTACATGGCATGTCGTTAATTGATAATGGTAGTAATCATGATTTGTCAGTAGAGAAATCTTCATTGCATGATTTGTTATCATTTGGTAATGTCTTTCCATTAGAGTTGTTATCATTGCATGATTTTGAGAATGTTATCTTGAATGGGAAAGAATTACTATCATTGGGTATTGAATTGAAAAGTGATTATCATCAGATTAGATTGAGATATGGTTTACATACATGTTTAGTTAAATCGTTGGGATTAACTAATGCATTAAATGTTTTCATGTTAAATCATATTTTGCATTCTTTCATGGGAAAATATGATAATATTTGTTTTGGTGATATTTCGACTTTTGTTGACACTTGGGAAAATTCTTTAGCATATGTTGAGTTTGATGGTGCGTATCATAAATATGCTAGTGAGTTTTTATCTTGTGGTGTTGGTTTTGATCTTTCAATTCCATTGATGTCGTTATTTGATTTTGCATTGGTTAATGTCAATGGGAAGAGAAAGGTTAAGTTTGTTTTGCAGGTTCGAGATGGGTTTATACTCGTCGAGAAGGGAAATATAAGTTGTGGTGCAAAACAATTCGAGCAATGCATGGGAAGTCTAAAGGGAAGTGTTTTGAATTTTGTTTTAGTAGACTTTGCGTGTGGATTTGAATTATTTGATTTCTTGGTGATTAAACGAAAGGAACTTATTGATTTGTTTTGTTTTGTGTTTAATCCAGGAATTCAAAGGTGCTTGCAAATGCAACGTGTCAAGTTTCAAATTTTGACATTTGATTCGGGTGCATTGAAGTGGATATATTTGCGAATGGACGAGATCATAAAGTTGATTTTCGATCCAGGAATTCGTCATTGGGAGAATATGCTTCGTGAAGAGTTCTACTTGCTGATATTTGATCCAGGAGGATATAGGACTTTTCATAGTTTTATTTGCTTTTATTTTACTATATATGCATTTTGATTTCTTAGGTAGAAATTTTGGTTGCGTGATAGTTTTAGTTGCTTATTTAGTTTGTTTTGGTGTAGTTAATACTTTGGAAGTATCTGGGATATGTGTGGGAGAGCATCGTATTGATGTGGACAAGATCGTGCGTAAAGGAGACCGAAAGTTTGAGTTTCCAAGTTGTGTTACGAGGAGTTACAGTGTTATGTTATGTCGAGTATCGCTTGGAAGGAAACATATACGAGATGTTCATATCAATTCGGGAAAATTGTCGGCCGTTGTTGCTATGTTCTTTGCAGGAGTTGGAGTTTTTGATGATTATTTTCATTACTTTACTTGCATTATTGATATTGCTTATATATTTCGTTTGCAAGATGAGTTTTGGGATTATGATTTGTTTGATACTACTAATTTAATTTGTTTTCGTGTAGGATCAGATTTGTCGGTAAATCCTTTTCAAGAGGAGGGGATGTCAGATTTGAGGACAAATCATTTTCAAGAGGAGGGGAATGATACGATCCTGACCAGGTTCGCATCAAGCGTCATCGGCTCTGCTCAAGCTTTGGGGGTTCAACAAACGCATTCGAGTAATTGGGCTAGATTCTACTCAAGAATGCTTACATTGGAGCTCAATTCATATGAACGGCGAGGAGAGGATCAATCATGTGATTTGGGATTACTAGATACCATCTATTTAGTAAGGCCGAATCTACGCAAGCCAAGGCATCATAGAACAATGTTTGGGACAATGGAAGTTGGTTCAAGGATGATTGGAATGGAGATTGAGGAGTTTGGAGATGTCATTTACACAGCAGTCACTTCGGGCTCAATTTCGACCTTGATCCAGTTAGAATCTCGCAAAACTCAAAGAATGAAAGTTGTAGATCTCGTCGAGATCTTCGATTTGATAGGTGGCAGGTTCCGTAACTCTTCCCGAATCAAAAGTTATGGCCATTTTTCCAGAGGACGTCAAGGTAGGAAATACACTAGCGCCAACAGCGCTCACTCCTTTGTTTTTCTAGCGCCAGAAGCGCTTGGCATGATGGGGCAACACTGCATTGCAGCGCCAGAAGCGCTCACTCAGTAGAAAACTCAGCGCCATAAGCGCTAGGTACTGTTCACGGATTTCGAGGAAGGTTTTTGATCAGTTTTAATGCAATCTTTTGGAGATCTTTTCCTATTCTATTGTAACTAGGATGTTTATTAGATAGGATTTCTATTTCCTTTCAAATTCTTATTTCTTTATAGGATTAGGGTTATATGTTATTAGTATAAATAGGATACATGGTTTATGTAAGAGATATACATCAAATTTTATTCAATACAATTCTTGTGAGTTTATTATCTACTTTTGGTTCTTCAAAGAATTCCTAAGTTATTTTCTTAGTTCTTCTTTGAGATTCAATTTGACTTATCATAACAAGTCATAGTTGTGTGTGGCGTCTTCTACCGCATCAATCGTCGATTGTACCAAGGTTCCTGTTTCTCTATAAACACGGGGTTTAGGTGTCGTTGGTGTTTCATTCAACGCAGATTCATTACTTGATCGATTGTACCAAGGTTCTCGTCTCTTTATAGACGTTGGGTTACGGTGTCGAGAGAGTTCCATTCAAAATAGCTTGCTAGAAACGATCCGGGCGACGACCACCTCACGCAAGCGTGCCGTGGAGTCTATCAAATATACTTGTATCCTACACATTATATACCCATGTATAGACATACATTAGCTATTCACATTTATCATCAAGCATATACGTCTATTACAGTTGTACACACCACGTACACAGATATAGATATGCATTCATACTATCACATCACGTGCTTTTGTCTTTCTTTGAAAATTTGAAATCTCATTATTGTATTCGTTTAAAATTTCTTTTCAAAACTTGGCTTAATATAGCCATTCCTTGCTTAGCAGTACAAACATGTTATATAGCACATAAAGATGCTTATGAGACCTTAATACATATGCCCCATAGCTCAGTCTTCAAATAAAACACCAATTCAGTTCTGCAGCATGGCGCAGCTGCGCTGCGTTTATGCTTGAGAGTGGCGCAGCTGCGCTACACCCTGATCAGTTTTGAGTTTCTGGGGACCAACGCAGCTCCGCTGGTTTTTGACTGGGAAGTGGCGCAGCTGCGCCACTTCGACTGCGAACAAATTCATACTCTGTTTTCTGTAGTTTTCTAATTCAACACTTAGTTCATGTTATCATGCATATAGCTGGTATATCACAAAGTTCAATAACTTGAACTACCTTGTTCTTTTAATTCTTATCACACATTACCATTTACATTATTCAAATTCTTTGAATTCCTTACCTCTCTAAAAGCAAATTCTCATTTAGACATTATACCAAATAGATTGTGAGCATGATTCAACAATTTAAGTTTCAGAGATACTTGAATGTATATCAGTCCAGATTTCATATAAATTCTTTCAACCAACACAACAATTCACAGCTATCATGTTATCCTAATTTCATAATTTATGGAACTTAACCAATTTATGAACATAACAAGAGTATTAGAATACCTCTTGATTGATGATTACAACTGAATCCGTAAACCAAGTCTCCTCAAAACATAGTTTGATAGTATAATATCTTAAAAGTTTGTTTCCTAGACGAAGAAAACTGAGAGCTTGAATTTCAGCAAAAAAAAAAAACTTGTTCACAAAAGCTTGGTTTAGTTATATATATAGAGATGATATACTTGCTCAATACGTATTAAGTGTGCAACCCAATTTCTCTTCTTTTGCTCTTTATGGAATAGGCTTGCTGAGCTTTTGGGTCTAAGATGGTAACAATTTGCCAGCTCCAACTATTCCTATTACAGACCCAGCTAGCATACTTGGAGGTTTCTTCTATGATTTCTCATCAGTACTAACATACATATTACATATACTACATCCATAACATATAACATATCATATATATTAAATCAATTAATATATTATTTAAACTAAGGTTAATACATTAAATATACGAATGTATTAACCCAAAAATCTTCTCCATTGAAATGGAAGCTATTAAAAATATTTTATTATTTAATAAATAAATTTATTATATTAAAATAATTTATTTACCATAAATCATTTTAATATTCACTTAGATACATACCGGCACATTATAAGTTTATTTCTTTCTCACAATAAATTGTTTATAACAATTTATTAATAATATGAATTATTATATTTATCATATCTCATACACCACATTTAATATCACACGTAATCACTTATGCAGTATAATAAATTATTAAAATAAAAGATCTCATTTAATAAAATCTTTATTTTAATAATTAACTGAAAATTCAAATTGTTATATTCTTCCCCCCTTATAAAGATTTCGTCCTCGGAATCGCAAAACAAACCTATTCAAACAAATGTGGATAGTTCATTCGCATCTTTTCTTCTAATTCTCATGTTCCCTCTTCGGCATTGTGGTTTCTCCATAATACCTTTACTGAGGGTATGGTCTTATTTCTTAGGATTTGTTCTTTCTTATCCAATATTTGAACAGGAACCTCTTCATACGTGAGGTCCTTCTCAAACTAAATAGGTTCATACGCTATTACGTGCTTATAGTCTGGCTTGTATGGTCGTAAGACCGACACGTGAAACACATTATGAACGTTTCCTAATTCTGGAGGTAATGCTACTTCATAAGCTACCTCTCCGATTCTTCTTAGAACCTCAAAAGGTCCTATGAAACGAGGACTCAACTTTCCCTTCTTCCCAAATCGTATCTTTCCTTTCCACGAAGAAACTTTCAGAAATATGTGCGAACCGACTTCAAAATCTTTTTTTTGTCTATGCTGATCCGCATACTTTTTCTGACGATCTTGAGCTGTTATGAGTCGCGTACGTATTAACTTTATAGTTTCTTCAGTTTGTTGTACCAACTCTGGTCCTAGCAAATGACGCTCACCTACCTTATCCTAGAATAGTGGTGTTCTGCATTTTCTTCCGTACAATGCTTCATATGATGGCATGCCAATACTTGCGTGATAACTTTTGTTGTAGGCAAATTCTACCAGAGGTAAGTGATCGTCCCAATTTCTCTTGAAGTCCATAACACAGGCTCTGAGTATATCCTCTAAAGTCTATATTGTTCTCTCACTTTGCCGTCTGTTTGAGGATGGTAAGCCGTATTCAACCTATACTACGTTCCCATATATTCTTGCAAACTTTTCCAAAAATTCGATTTGAACCTTGGATCTCTATCTGACACAATTGAAATTAGTACTCCATGTCGGGAAATAATTTCCTTGATATAGAGTTTAGCTAACTGATCTAAGTTATATCTGATCTTGATTGGCAAAAAGTGTGCCGACTTCGTTAATCGATCAATTATAACCCAGATAGCATCGAATCCTTTCTGTGTACTTGGAAGTCCTGCCACAAAGTCCATC
Organism: Aralia elata; assembly: GCA_034770075.1. NCBI lineage: Eukaryota > Viridiplantae > Streptophyta > Magnoliopsida > Apiales > Araliaceae > Aralia > Aralia elata. The sequence goes on from CM068385.1 coordinate 55,743,458, forward strand.
GTGATATGCTCCTATTTCCATTCAGGAATTTCCAAAGGTTGGAGTAACCCACTTAGTTTCTGATGTTCTGCTTTGACTCTTTGACAGGTCAAAACACCTACTAACGCATTCTGTAACTTCTCTTTTCATGTTCGGCCACCAAAAATATTATTGGAGGTCTTGATACATCTTTGTACTTCCTGGATGAATCGTATACCTCGAATAATGGGCCTCTTGCAAAATTTCTTCTTTTAGTTTCGGTATCGACGGAACCCAAATTCTTCCTTCAAATCTGATTACCCCTTCATTATCGAGTTTAAACTTTGTTTCTTTTTCTTTGGAAATCATTTCTCTTAGCTTTTCACACTCCTCGTTTTTGGCATGTGCTTCTTTGGTTTTATGCAACAACGTTGGACCACTTTTCATTATGTATAATTTTCCTTCCGATTCTTGCAAAAACATAACTTCTAAGTCCATTCTCTCCATTGCTGTTATCAGCTCATTCTGAGCTGTCGACATCATCAACTTCTCTCTACCTTTTCTACTTAAGGCATCTGCCACAACATTTGCTTTTCCTGGATGATAAAGGATTTCACAATCATAATCCTTGATCAATTCTAACAATCTTCTCTGTCTCATATTCAATTCTTTCTGTGTGAAGATATATTTCAGACTTTTATAATCTATATTTATCTCACATTTCTCTCCGTACAGATAGTGCCTCCAAATTTTCAAGGCAAAAACTATTGCTGCTAATTCCAGATCTTGAGTAGGATATCCCTTCTTATAATCTTTCAGCTGTCGCGACACGTATGCAATGACTTTCCTGTGCTGCATAAGCACACACCCTATTCCTTTATGTGATGCGTCACTATACACCACAAAATTCCATGTTTCACCTGGTAAAGATAACACTGGCGCTTCACTTAATATTTTCTTGAGTTTTTGGAAACTCTGTTCACATTTCTCTGACCATACAAATTTCACAGTCTTTCTTGTCAAATTGGTTAACGAGGTAGCTATCTTTGAAAAATCTTGAATAAATCTCCGATAGTAACCCGCTAACCCTAGGGAATTACGCACTACAGTTGGCGTCTTTGGTTGTTCCTAGTTCATCACTACTTCTACTTTTGTTAGATCTACGGATATACCGTCTTTGTCGATCACATGTCCCAAAAATTGAAATCTTTCCAACTAGAATTCACATTTAATGAATTTTTCATATAACTTTTCTCTCCGAGTGATTCTAACACTATTTTCAAATGTTCAGCATGATCCTCCCGCGTCTTAGAATAGACCAGGATATCATCTATGAACACTACCACAAACTTATCCAAATACTATTTGAACACTCTGTTCATCATGTCCATAAACGCGACTGGCGCATTGGTCAAACCAAATGACATCACTAGTAACTCGTAATGACCATTACGAGTTCTAAATGCTGTCTTCGGAATATCTTCATCTCTTACTTTCAATTGATGATAACCACTTCTTAAGGCTATCTTGAAAAAGTACCTTGCTCCTTTCAGTTAATCAAAAAGATCGTCGATCTTGGGCCATGGGTACTTATTCTTGATCGTTACTTTATTCAACTCCCTGTAGTCGATACAAAGTCTCAACGATCCATCTTTCTTTTTCACAAACAATAATGGCACTCCTCATGGCGACGTACTTGGTCGAATGTACTTCTTGGCCAGTAATTCTTGTAATTATATCATCAATTCTTTCATTTCTACTGGAGCCATTCTATATGGTGCTTTCGAAATTAGTGACATACCAGGCACTATATCAATAACAAACTAAATTTCTCTGTCTGGCGGCAAAGCTGGTAGATCATTTGGAAAAACATCCGTAAACTCATTCACTACTGCAATCTGATTTATATCTGTTCCAACTTGTTGGGTATCCACCATGTATGCTAGATATCCCTCGTTACCCTTCTGTAACAATTTCTTTGCTTGCATCATCGCTAAACAACGAGAATGCCTTGGCGATTTATTACCGTGAAATACTACCCTCGACTGCTTTGCAGGTTTAAGGCTTACTGGTTTCTTTTGGCAATCTATTATTGGCCCATGGTTGAACAACCAATCCATTCCCAAAATTATATTAAACTCTCCCAACTGTATTGGAATTAGGTCTATGCTTAACTCGTGACCTCCTACCTTAACACCACAATCCCTATAGATATGCTCTATAGGAATTACTTCTTTATTAGCGACTTTTATGTTCATGGGGGTTTCTAAATTTACTAAAGGCATATTCAAACGCTTAGCAAATTCATGAGATATAAAAGAACAGGTTGCACCCGAATCAAACAACACATAAGCATTAATATTGTTGATTGGGATAATACCTGAAACTACATCCTTGGAAGCAACTTCATCTTGTACCGTCATATTGAATGTTCTGGCAGTTGGTTTATTTGGTAGTGTTGGACTTGCTGCAATTGCTTTTCTGCTGCTATTTCCCTTGTTGTTGTTTCTCCCATCTGATCCCTTCTTCGGACAGTTTTTGGCCATATGATCTAATGATCCACAAACATAACAACTAAGATTCTTCTTCGGGTCACTACAATAAAAAAGCTTATCAGCGACTGCATATCAGCGACCGATTTCGGTCGCTGATAGTTGTCGTAGATAATTTGGTCGCTGGTGTGTACATCAGCGACTGACGTATCCGCGACCATCAATAGCGACCGCGGCCGTCGCTAAGCTGAGTAATCGCGAGTCAGTTCTCAGGGGTGACGTGGCATACGTGTCAGCGGCCAGGAATAGCGACTGCATGTAGTCACTAATACATGCGTTCTATCAGCGACAACGTAATTGTATTAGCGACCGCATGCAGTTGCTGATGTTTATTTTAAAAAAAAAATTGGTATTTTATGGATTTCTCAAAACAACTGTACCTGTTTTGTACCTACTTTATATCCCAACACACAACAGTATATATAAACATCCATCCATGATTTATATCCCAGCACATGCATGCACAACAATATATATAAACATCCGTCCATATACAAAGCCATAAACCAACACTATATAAACATTAATAAACCAATATGAACTAAAGAAATATATATAAATGTCATCTTTAAGTATCATACAATTATCCAAAGAATGAATTTAAGAGTATAAGGCTTTAAATATGTAGAAAACAAGCCTAGCTCCCCATGCATCATCGCCCAAATTAGTAGGATCCTATAATTAACAAAAGAATAAAACATGTTACATGTGTTGAAACAGGTATTAGTTATGCAAAGCAAAGTGAAGGAAAGCTAAACAATAGGAATTATTTAAACATAAGTAAGACACAATAATATCTATATATGTATATATATATATAAGTGACTAATTAGATTGTAATATGTACTAAGATTACCTTGTCGCCATCCTGATGTCATGCTGCTGCCACCACTGCATCTGCTAACTCATCAGGACTCAGAGATTGCAGATGCCCGGCCAGTATACGAAGAAGATCACGATCTCGACAGATCGCTCTCACGCAGTCAGTAGGAGTATGGTAGGCTGGATGACCCGATGACTGTGTAAACTAGGTAACAGAGCTGCCTGTGCCACTGATAGTCGGGCGTCCTCTTTGTCCTTGGCCTTTAACGTAGTTCTTCTTAACGACTGACGCCCTCTCCCACAATTCTTGATCAATCGGCGGACGCGGAGTGCCTTCAGGATAGCGCTCGTTCATTAAGCTCTTATAAGTGTCATGTCAGCAGGTTAACAATTAAATAGTTAAAAATAAATATAAAATGCTAGCAAAAGGTCATAAAAATTATACAAACAACATATCAATGTTATAAAAACTTATTACCGCTATCTGGACAGCCTCAGGCAGACCATCGCGGGTGGCCACGTACACATTCAGCCAATTGATAGGCTGACCTTGAGACTAAGCCTCCTACAAAACATAAACTCATATTAATATGTAAACATATGATATTTTACAAACCCTGACTATAAACATAAAAACACTATTCATTAAGCCAATAAGTTTGTTATTCATACTTACCTTGGCAGCAATATGCTGCACCTGTGATATACTGCCGCCCCTATACGTGCCTTTTGCCTTTTCGCCTTCAGGTGCACCTGAGGATCTGTTTGAGGCGGCAGTCTTGTGTCTCTTAACCCAGCTCTCAGCTCTCCACTGGTCACACATCTCCGTCCATATGGGTTGCGCGCACCACCAAGGTCTATGCTTGTGAAGCCCCGAAAATCCACCTGCTAGCTTTTTTTAGCTAGGTCAGACTTCGTGCTCACGTGTACAACCTTTACATACTGCTATAGAAATTTTAACATCTAATAATCAGAGTAAAAGGCGAAAAAGTGATAATATTATAATATATCATTTGTTCATTGTTACAACATTCCCAGATAACTTGTTCTTATTACAAATAAGTCCTAAAAGACTTAAAAATAAATCTCCATTTATCTATCCGAGACTTGCAGTATTAGCAACCAGTTAGTTCCCAGGAAAGAGGGGGCTTTCCGTTAAAACGACGCGCAATTAAATGACCTAACCCCTTTCCTCGTCAGAACCTTCTAGACATTGCTAATAATGTTAACCTAGCATAGTTAAATGACTTCAACATCTACGAACTTAAATCTTTATAGCTCTATAACAGATCAGGTGTTCAAGCTTAACTAGTTAACCAACTATTAGATATTCCATAATATAAAACTTCTATCTATCCAAGGTTCACAGTATTCCGTCCCAGACATTGTTCTCGTCAGAACTGTCAATGTGTCTGAATACCCTCACTTGGATGTATAGGTTTATGTATAAAGGATATCTCTTTCATATAAATAATTCCTATCTATCTAAAGTTCACAGTATTTAAATAATAAGTTTGTTCTTGGAACAGAGGAGCGACCCCTTGTTCTTACAGAACTCCTTCAATCATTTAGTACCCTCATTCAGATGTATAGTTCATATTAATATTGTACTAACTTAGTACAATCATTCTAAAATTTAAAGATCAAATGCTATCTTCTAACTTACCTAAGAATGTAAATACAACGTAAGAGATGTAACAAAAGATGATATCTATTTCATAAACTTAAGTTTGGTTACAACATTCTTAGTACTATGTTCTTATTACAATAAAGTCTTATAAGACTTGAATTTATTCAAAACAGTAAGATAAAACTAATTAACACAGTCTCTTTCCCTTATCTGTTCCTGAAGTTCCAGGATTACCATCTAAAACTGTAAAAGAAAGTTTATACAAGGATGAGCTACAGAATGCTCAGCAAGTTTATTTCAAAAAATGTAAACACAATGTGTTTGATTTGAAAGAAGTTCAAAAGCCTTTGCCAACTGAGGGTTCAATACATGAACCATGTGTTCCAACCAGTTCTATCAGCCTTCAATTACTTAGAACAGCTTTGTTCAGATATCTTATATGGGATCAGCCTATTCGATATCCTAGGAGTATGCATACCATCCTAATCGTGCCCAACATGCACTAGATGTCAATATATTACTGACAATAACAACCCATATAGGGTGTTTGTATACTCAGTTATAAGATGTCGTACCAAACAATTTGGCTTAACACAACAATTCATGCTCGAATAAACAATATATGAATAATGATTCATTTTTTAAGTTATGCTAAATCAAGAAGCAATAACTTCACAATAATTGATAGCAAGATGTATAATATTTGCATAAAAGTAACAAGGTTTAGAGACTTGCCTCGTATAACATTTATAGTTGATATACTGTCTAAACGTTCGTCGTATATCCTACACGATTATAAGTTCATGTAGACTAATTAAGCATTTAACGATTAAATCTTTTAAGTTTTGTTTCGGGTATTATAACCGCTTATAACTAAAACTTCTTCTACTATACATGAAATAATTTCAGCATTATAACTGCTTATAGAATGAATATTTTTCAACTATATTTAAACTAAATTAAGCATTATAATTGCTTGCAATATGAATATTCGTTTACTATGTTTGAAATAACTCGGCATTATAACTGCTTATAAAATGAATATTCGGCTATTATATTTGAGATAATTTCAGCATTATAACTGCTTATAAAATGAATATTTTTACTAAATACTTGAAAAAAATCGGACATAGTAACTGCTTATAAAAGTATATTTTCTAATATATAAGACAAATAAATCGGACATTATAACTGCTTGTAAATAAGACTTTTGTACTATATATATAAAATAATTTGGGCATTATAACTACTTGTAAAAATATATTTTTACTAAATATATAAAGAAGAATTAAAATAATAACTACTAGAATATACCTCTTGTAGTTGCTAGCTTTATTTCCAATCGCGTAGCGCTTCGATACTTCGAAAGTAATTTTTATCTCACAATATCTCTCAGAATATAAATATAGAGTGTTTTTGCTCTTGAAATGCTCTTGAAAAATAGTAAGGAATGAATGAACTGAGCCTGCTATTTATAGAAAAACCAAGTTTCACTAATTGCATGTTAGGGGCTCGGCTTATTACACTTTGGTACCTAGGTTAATTACACTTTAGTGCATAGCAAATTCTTAGAATATTCTTCTAAGCTCCTCAATGAAAATATCTTCCAAGCTCGACAATGCAGCTTGCAATTGAACCTATCTTCTAAGCTCCTCAATGAAAATATCTTCCAAGCTCGACAATGCAGCTTGCAATCTAAGCTCCTCAATGAAAATATCTTCCAAGCTCAATAATGCAGCTTGCAATTGAACCTATCTTCTAAGCTCCTCAATGAAAATATCTTCCAAGCTCGACAGTGCAGCTTGCAATCTAAGCTCCTCGATGAAAATATCTTCCAAGCTCGACAATGCAGCTTGCAATTGAACTTATCTTCTAAGCTCCTCAATGAAAATATCTTACAAGCTCGACAATGCAGCTTGTTACCGTAAGCACGACAAATCACTTTGTCATTCTTAAGCACGACACAACAACTTGTCAAAAATAATTTGTCAGGATGCTTCTTGGTGAAATCGTGGAAAGCACGACAAATTATTTTGTCAATGTAAGCACGACTAAGCAGCTTGACAAAATTTTTTTTACTTGACCTAATTCATCATTTACATAATATAATCACAAAACACCTGCTTCGAAATATCATTTCAATTTTTATTAAGCCCATATGTTACAAAATTCGAATCTCATTAGGGCTTTAAGGTTTTAAACTTCTCGATACCTAGTTTTAGGTCATTAAATTAACCTCTAATCATATACGATCTTATTTATAAGCCTCATAAATATTCAGGGTATTACAATGCTCATGCATATACTGCTCCTCCTGTCCAGGATGGTCTATCTCTACATTATGTAGGGCTTTTTGTCGTTCCTTGTTCAAATTATCTTTGGTACGAACAGCGCACTTCTGCCAGAAAAATGTCTGAATAACTGATGCTTGCGCGTCATCCCATCTATACCTTTTCTGCAAATAAAACAACAATACTAATATTAAAACGGTGATATTACCATAATTAATTTACTAAACAATATTATTTCATTAACTATGTTATATGTCAGAATTAAAAAAAAATATACCTGGAATTCAGCCTAAACTGCATCCTTGTGGGCGAGAGGTGTGCCCGCCCACGTAATCACTAGCGTAGGCCAGTTTTGTAAGCATAATTGTGAAATACACTTCACAATCTTACTATCTTGAAAATCACTACAATATACAACAATTTGGAATAAAGATAAGTAATTTTAGTAGAATATTAAAAGCAATTGACATTAATATAAATCTATAGAAAGTATATATATAAAATGCTTATATATAAACGATGTTTAACGTACGTGCTGTCCGGAGGAGGACGAATCTGTATGACAATTCAATCATCCGGATTAGCCGGGGCCTTCGGCACATGATTAGGCCCCCGACCTAAATCGCGCTTTCGTCGCGCTGGTTTAGAAGACATCTTTTTCACCAAAATTTTAGGATGTTATTATGAGTTATATGATTTACATATACAAATAAAATGACAATAATGATATTGTAATTGTATAAAATAGTTAACTACAACACCTACAAATGAAAGGTACATAAACATGACAAGGATATAGAGAACATGTATATATGCAATTGTATGTAATACAAGTCAAACTTAACATACATTTTAATGAAAATCGTTGTCTAAGTCAAAATAATTTTGCTGACGTATTGGAGATTCATAACCGTCATTTTCTTCAGATTTAGTGTCGGTGTCAGTCAATAACTCTTCCTCCTCAGTATCAATGTCATCTGGCACTTGTACTGACTCGGGATCCAATTCATCATGTTCATCTCCACCGTGTAACTGGATTACTTCATTGTTGTCCTCGACATTTATTATAGGAGGTCTATGAAGCATCTCCTCTTGGTAGAACTCTTCGTCTACTAATTGGACATGACTGCGGGCGGGAGTATGAATTACAACTTGCCAATCTGCAGGCGGTCTATCTCTTTTCCTAATAGGACTAGGAGTGTAGTATACTTGTACTATTTGAGTTGGCAACACAAATGGTGCATTGGCGTATTTGGAGGTCAATATCGACGATTCCATGTCAGTCGACACGTATCCCTTTTTCTGAATCAAACCAATGACACTTGAACAAGTTAATATGACCCCCATAAGTACCCTTGTACGGCAACTCAATGATTTCCTCCAACTCCCCATAAAAGGCACGGTCAAGCTTATTGTAACAATCTCCTTGAACACACACTCCAATGTTAGTTATTCTTTTACCGCGAACATATGTCTTTGTATGAAATTCACAGCCATTTATTTTGTAACCATTGCGATTGACTTGGTCCCTGTCTGGGCCCATAGCTAGGACTTGTATATTTGGAGGAATGGTTCCCTCATTAAGAGCCTACAAAAATTCTATTAAGTTAAATGAATTCATAAATTAATACTGTATATGTCGTGCTTAATTAACTTAACTTACTTTGTACTTTAGCCAAAGTGCAAATTTTTGATCACGACTGAGTCCAATAATTTAGAATTATTTTACATGTATACCTTATAAATTCGTCAATCTCCTTGCAATTGAGAAGAATGTAAGTATGTGCAGTATGTAATTCTTGCTCAAAGAGGAATATGCACTTCCCTTTTCCATAAGCACGACCCGGTAGACCAAATACAGAAAGTCGACCATTTAGTTCAACATTGCCCCCATCATCATGTCTCGGGACTCGATTGGCCTTTGTCAAGACTTCGTCGGGAAAATAGTCTGAGACAAACGTAGATATCTCATCGAAACTGTATGCCTCACATATCGCCCCTCGACGTAAGCTCTATTCTTCACCTTCCTCTTAAGGTTTCCCATCACCCTCTTGAAAGAGTACATCCATCTATATTGAACTGGACCACCAACATGAGCTTCATAGGGTAGATGGATTTGCAAATGCTCCATGGAGTTAAAAAAACCAGGTGGGAATATTTTTTCAAGCTTACACGTGATCTCAATGATGTTCTTCTCAAGTACAGACATGTCCTTTTCATTTAACGTTTTTGAACATATGTCTTTGAAGAAACAACTAAGTTCAGTCAAAGCATCCCATATTGGTTTATCAAGCAAGTCCCGAAATGTTATAGGCATTAGTCTTTCCATGAACACATGGCAGTCATGACTCTTCATCCCTTGCAATTTGCCACTTGTGACACACCTTGCAATGTTTGAGGCATATCCATCTGGTAGTTTCAGAGACTTAATCCATGTGCACACATCTTCAACTTGCTTTTTGGACAATGTGTACCTTACATGCGGTTTGACCATCCGACCATTACGAGATTCACAAAGTTCTAATCCAGGACGCTTACAAATATCTTTCATGTCCAACCGTGCCTTATCATTATCTTTCGTCTTGCCCGGAACACTCATCACGGTGTTAAACACATTGTCGAACACATTCTTCTCAATATGCATCACATCTAAATTATGACGAATTAAATTTGTAGACTAATAAGGCAGTTCCCAAAAGATGCTTCTCCGAACCTAATTATGAGATACGCCAGACCCATCGATGATATCAGAGGCAACAATCATACCGAATGGGATGACCGGCAATCTCATCATACGGTTACATATCTCCATCCCCGATAATCGCGGTGCAGGCATATCATTCTCTACTTTCCCTTTCCTAAAGTTTTCTCTATTTCTTCGAAACGGATGATCTATCGGCAAGAAACGACGCTGACAGTCAAACCAACATGGCTTTCGACCATTTGATAGATTGAAAGACTTTGTATGCTCCATACAATATGGACAAGCCAACTTCCCTTGTGTACTCCAGCCAGATAACATACCATAAGCAGGGAAGTCACTTATAGTCCAGATAACCGTTGCCCTAAGGTTGAAATTTGTTTTCGTGGAAACATCCCAAGTCTGTACTCCATCCTCCCACAATACCTTCAACTCGTCTATAAGAGGTCTCAAGTAAACATCTAGGTTATTTCCAAGACTCTTGGGACCAGGAATCACGAGTCAAAGAAACAAGTATTGTTGCTTCATACACATCCAAGGAGGCAAGTTGTACAGAGTTACAATCACAGGCCAGCAGGAGTACGGAACAGCTGAGTAGCCGAACGGGTTGAAACCATCAGTGGACAATCCAAGCCTCACATTTCTAGGTTCCAATACAAACCCAGGATGTGATAAGTTCAAATCTTTCCAAGCCTGCCCATCTGTAGGATGGTTAAGTTCTCCATCTTTAGTTGGAGATTTTGTATGCCAAGTCATATGTTCAGCTGTTCTTGAAGACATGTACAATCTTTTGAACCGATGTGTATTTGGAAAATACCTTAAAATCTTCAAAGGTATATTTGTCTTTTTTGTAGTCACACCCTCTTTAATAGGCCTGAACCGATCATGACCGCAAAACGTGCACTTTGTCTTATGTTCATTTTCCTTATAAAATAACATGCAATCGTTCGGACATGCATCGATCTTTTGGTATCCAAGACCCAACTTCTTCACCATTTTCTTACAATAGTAGTAGTTATCGAGAAATTTTTCACCGTCAGGCAACATACTCTTAATGGCCTTCAAGAGCGACTCAAAACACTCATGGCTCATGTTATGATCAGCCTTGATGTTAATTAATGTCGCAACTGCAGACAACGTAGCGTGCTTGGTGCAACCATGCCACAACGACTCGCTACCCTCGTCTAGTAACTTAAAGAATGCTTTGGCATCAGAATTCATAGGTTGCTCTCTCCCTTGTTCCCAATCAAAATCCGGCCCTATAATATCATGAACCATTTCATTCATATGATGGGTACTCATGCCCAGATTGTGTACTTGTGCGATGCCACTATCTCTTCTCTGCCCATGTGCCCACCAACATTCTTCGTAATTTTTAATGAACCCAGACACAAGTAAATGATAGTTTACCATGTCTCTATCCATATAATTGGCATGCTTACACTTCAAACAAGGGTATCTTATCCTGTTCTGACCATTCACACATTCCGGGTGACTAAACGCATAATCCAAAAACACTTGACAACCATTTCTGAATTCAGCTGTAACACCTATCTGGTCACTTGACTTTCGTCGTCTCATCCAACTACGGTCTGAATAGAGGTCCATGATATCACGGTAACTACTACACACAACATGAGCTTATTAATGTATAGCATGGTCAGACTCTCTTAACTTACTAAGGCGATGTGCTTGTTTTATTTTATTTTATTTGTTTTATTTTATTTTATTTAATTTTTATTATATTATATTATTTTATTTAGTGAACACACACTAAGTAAATACTAGTTAGTTCATTATATTATTTTATTTTGTATTATTTTATTTTATTTTATTTAGTATTGAGAAACACTAAGTAAATCGTACTTAGTTTATGATATTATTTGCTATATTTTATTTGTTTTATTTTATTTAATTTTGTATTATTTTATTTACTATTGACAAACTAAGTAAATACTACTTAGTTTATTATTTTATTTTATTTTATTTTATTTTCTACAAAAAAATATGAATGGAAAAATGTCACGAGAATTATAGGGTTGAATGGAATTTCGAGCTATAGAAATAGTAATTAACTTATAATAATGTCAACATTATTTTATTTCTTGGTATTAGAAATAACCATCTCAAAACAGACATTACTTTAACTAGGGTTTGAGGTGATAACATATATATAGAAGTAGTTTTATAAGGCACGCAACCCAATGTATGTCGGCTGTTGGAAGGAAATTGGAAACCTTGCTATTGACATGCACAAATACTTGCATTTCTACATACAAAAACTAAAACGGGCTTTATTTTTGAAGCCCAAAGGGAAGAATCGCCCGAAAGGAAGAGTCATTTAAGTCCATGTTTGGGTTGTTTTACACAGAAAATAAAATGAAGGGCATCTTCATAACATTGAGAGCTCATAGCAAACATAATGTCCGTCAGTCATATGGTTTAGTTGCATGACTGTCAAACAATTAAGCTCATAACTAATTCCCGATACTTCTGCAGCGAAATTAATTAGTTCCCCAAATAATTTTTTTTTATTAAACCAGGGTTTCAATGTATAATAAGCACTCCCGACAGAACAAGTTCAAAAGTTAATAGTTCTAGGAAAATTAACTTTGAGGTTAAGCTTGGAAGAAAAGAAGGCCATCTACTTACAATTCACAATCATATATAAAACACTACAAACAGTACAAAAAGATTATAGCACAAGCAGGGATATTCAAATTAGTCTCAATTATTTCAACTCATTCCCGTATTTATTCTAACCCTTGGAATTCTAATAAAACTGAGATGCTTCCCCATAAAACTGTTCTCAGAAATGAGTATATCACAATCATATATCAATTGTTGGTTTTATAGGATGGTCAAGAATTAGGAGGTCAGTCCAGATTTGCAATGACATGCATACCTGAATAGAAGGGCGGCGGCGGCAGAGGCTTGGTCGTCAGCTCCCTCTTTCTTTCCTCCTTCTCCCTCTTTCTTTCCTCTTCCCTCTTTTCTTTCCTCCGTTTCTGGTTTGCTTCGACTACCTGGAACTGATTAGATTAAAATAAATCAGTGACCGCGTTCTGCGACCGCATGCGGTCACTAATTTTTAATGACGTGGCCACATTAATGACCGCGTGCAGTCGCTAACAATTATTGGTCGCAAAAAGACACCCCGCAAACATTTGCGCCAAATTCATGGCGGGAAATTTTACATCAGCGACCGGATTTCGGTTGCTAATAGTAATAGCGACCAAGTCTACATGCGGTCGCTAATACCGGTCGCTATTAATAGCATTAGCGACCGCATCTTGCGATCGCTATTACTCTTGGTTGCTGCTAGCCCATTTACTTGTAGTGGGTTGGGGCAGTTAGGAGAGATATGGCCCTACTGCCCACACTTGTAGTATACCATCTTCCCTTTCAAACATACACCAAAATGATTCTTCACACAATTATTGCAGGTTTCAAGTTTCCCTTTCTGTTGGTTTCCCGAATTGCTTCCAGTATTCCCAAAGTTATTCCATTTCCTCTTCTTACTATTTCCACTGCTTCCTTCTAGTTTGGCTAATCCTTCTATTTTACCCTGATTCTTCTTTTTCTTGTTATAAAGGCTTAATGCCTCACTTCCTCCTTCAGCTATAATCGTTTTCTCAAGAAGCGTGTCGAAAGTTCCAATCTGCAATATTGACAACTTGTTATAGAGCCAAGGTTTTAGGCCTTGCTCAAACCTTCTAGTTTTTCTCTCTTCTATATCCACCTGATGTGGAGCAAATCGTGCTAACTCATTAAACCTGGTTGCGTACTGCGACACAGTCATTTTGCCTTGCTTCAATTCCAAAAATCTCACTTCCATTCTACTTTGCATACTGGGAGGAAAATAATTTTCGAAGAAGATCTCCTTGAATCTTTCCCAACCAATTATTCCCTCTCCAGCTCTAGTCTTGTTTACTTCCCACCAGAAATGCGCCTCTCCCTTAAGCATATAGGCAGCGAATGAGGTTTTCTACTCATCACTTACCCTTACTATCTCAAAAGCTTTCTCTATCTCTTTAATCCAGGACTGAGCCTCTATAGGCTTGGTGGCTCCTCAAAACTCTGGGGGTCCTACACTCTTAAAGTCTTTAAAACTAGCAACATGAACTGATAGTGGTTCTACATTACATTAGGTTGCAGGGGATTTCTAGTTTGGAAAACTCCCATTAATAAATCTACAAATTGCTGCATTGAATTTTCTGGACCCTCATTTCTGTTATCAAATTCTTCATTTCTGCTCCAATTGAAAGGTGGTCTTCCTCGATCTCTTCCTCTCAGCGGCATTTAAAATATATTATTATTAAACAAGTTCTTGGTTTAAGACATTCTTATTCAATGCTTAATCACAATACTTAAAACAAAACATATTTAATCATATTCATATTAAACATGCTTCTCATTTCATCAAAAGTCAATACATTGTTTCACTTGCTATTGTTTTTCTTATAACATTCATTTGCTATATACATTTGTTTTTGTCCCAAAAAGAGACTCTACGTATCTCTAATCCTTAACTAACATACTAGTTAGGATTCCAAAAACTATCCCATATTACTAGCAAAAGTTGGGATTCTGAGTCTTACTAACATATTTAACAACATATATACAAATATGTACACATACTTACAAACTTTGTTTCACAAAATAACAACAAACAACCTTTCTTTCTAAGTCTAACCAATAGTAGTGGTTCTGATAGGTTCCTCATCTGTGATGGCAATCACACGAGTACGGGAGATAGACTGGCTGAACTGACCTATCTCGTTGGGATAAGCCTAAACCGCTGTCTGTACGTGCCCTATGGAGGTTGTGTAGGCAAGGTTCATTGCATTCACCTTTCTCTTTATACCCCATAGCTCATTCTAGAGGTTACGAATATGCTCCTCCATCATTTGTTGCTCTTAGATCTCTACATCTCTAATATTGTTTAGATTATGGAACTCTACCTGCAACTCATGCAGCCTTCCCTCATAATACTGGGCTCTGTCTTTTGTTGTCTGGAGTCTAGTGGTCAAGTCTACATTTTGGTCCATCTAGTGACGAACCATTGCCCCAAGTTGTATCAGGGCATCCTCCATCTCTTGGTTAACCTGTGCAGCATCATTCTCTACATTGGTTTCTAGGGTCTCCTCAATTTCTTCTACAAACAATCCCTCCTCCGGATGTTCTTCAGGGTCTGACTTAGAGTCACTGTCTATAACCACCACCGGCACTTGATCTTGTGCTTGCTCTGGTACTATTGGTTGTGGAGCTATCTGCTCCTCAATGTCTACATGTCCTTCTTGAACTTCAGCCATCTACACACAATTTAATAACTCGTTTAGTACATCATACAAGTTATATATACACATAACAAATAACAGTTGTATTTAAATTATCTTTGTATTTCATTTTATGATGAATTTCCTCAATCCATCTTCTTGAAACTCTATTTGAGTTATTCATTTTTTGACTGTCAAATTTGCTAAGGTTATAGCCCAAGGTTTTCCCGCCTAAGGTTTCTAACCTACAGCTCTGATACCAACCTGTGACGCCCCCAAATCCGGGTACTTAAAACTCGTATTTGGTGCTCCACGATACTATTCATTTAAGCTACTTACTATTAACCCAACAATAATTATTACATCAGAGGTATCTATCCTAAGTATGAAGACCTTTAATATCTTTATTACATGATAGATATTGTATTTGTAAAACAAAAGTCTATCTATTAAAAATAGCCAACTCCGACTATTCATTCAGCTTTCCTTTGCCCTTATCTTTTTCGGACCTTTCTATTCGATCTTGCTTAGCTGAAAACATTTATATTCAAAGCAAGAATGAGCATTTTATTGCTCAGCAAGTAATAGCAGTTAATAATAACTCATGCAAGGAGATAAATGTTTTCTTTGAGATATGCTTTAATAGTGAAACAAAACTGTAAAGCAATTAGAACATATCTTGTTTGCATTTTCGAAACAACATACTGACTTTTAACATGTTGAGTGGTCACAAGACCATGAATATTTCTTTTTCTTTTCTTGAAAAGGTTCGATCAAAAATTCACCTGTGAACCGTCTGGTCTTACGGCCACGGTGGGTGATCAGCCCGTTATGCCCTATATTGATCAATACTATCTGTGTGGCCGCCATTCGACGCCAATATACATACTTCTTAGCCACCATCTGGTGCTATAAAAACTTTCCTAATTCAGGGATGTTCAAGCTCAGTGTGGAGTTCAAATCAAAACAATATGATTGAACAACTTTATCTATTCAATAATATTTCAAAGACTTAATATAAAAGCAATGAAATACTTTAATCTGTGTCTAGCCGAAACAAATGGTTTAGACTACCTTTAAACTATGCATGCATTACTGAAATTTAATGAGTATGCATCATAGCATTCTTATATCAAAAAATTGATATTATTTCAACATATAAAGCTTTAATATACTTGTTTTAATGAAACAAGTTAGGATACTTGCCACGCTTGTAGGTTACGATTAAATTTTAGCTTATGATTGCTTCACGTATCCTACACATTATATACCCATGTATAAACATACATTAGCTCTTCACATTTATCACCAAGCATATACGTCTATTACAGTTGTACACACCACGTACACACGTATAGATATGCATTCATACTATCACATCTAATTTTTTGTCTTTCTTTGAAAATTTGAAATCTCATTATTGTATTCGTTTAAAATTTCTTTTGAAAACTTGGTTTAATATAGAAATTTCTTGCTTAGGCAGTACAAACATATTATATACCATATAAAGATGCTTATGAGACCTTAATATATATGCCCCATAGCTCAGTCTTCAAATAAAACACCAATTCAGTTCTGCAGCATGGCGCAGCTGCGCTGCGTTTATGCTTTGGAGTGGCGCAGCTGCGCTACTCCCTGATCAGTTTTGAGTTTCTGGGGGGACCAGCGCAGCTGCGCTGGTTTTTGACTGGGAAGTGGCGTAGCTCGACTGTGAACAAATTCATACTATGTTTTCTACAGTTTTCTAATTCAACACTTAGTTCATGTTATTATGCATATAGCTGGTATATCATAAAGTTCAATAACTTGAACTAGCTTCTTCTTTTAATTCTTATCACACATTACCATTTACATTATTCAAATTCTTTGAATTCCTTACCTCTCTAAAAGCAAATTCTCATTTAGACATTATACCAAATAGATTGTGAGCATGATTCAACAATTTAAGTTTCAGAGATACTTGAATGTATATCAGTCCAGATTTCATAGAAATTCTTTCAACCAACACAACAATTCACAGTTATCATGTTATCCTAATTTCATAATTTATGGAACTTAACCAATTTATGAACATAGCAAAAATATTAGAATACCTCTTAATTGATGATTACAACTGAATCCGTAAACCAAGTCTCCTCAAAACTTAGTTTGATAATATAATATCTTAAAAGTTTGTTTCGTAGACGAAGAAAACTGAGAGCTTGAATTTGAGCAAAAAAAAAACTTGTTCACAAAAGCTTGGTTTAGTTATATATATAGAGATGATATACTTGCTCAATACGTATTAAGCGTACAACCCAATTTCTCTTCTCTTGCTCTTTACGAAATAGGCTTACTGAGCTTTTGGGTCTAAGATGGTAACAATTTGCCAGCTTCAACTATTCCTATTACAGACCGAGCTAGCATACTTGGAGGTTTCTTCTATGATTTCTCATCAGTACTAACATACATATTACATATACTACATTTATAACATATAACATATCATATATATTAAATCAATTAATATATTATTTAAACTAAGGTTAATACATTAAATATACTAACGTATTAACCCAAAAATCTTCTCCATTAAAACGGAAGCTATTAAAAATATTTTATTATTTAATAAATAAATTTATTATATTAAAATAATTTATCTAACATAAATCATTTTAATATTCACTCAGATACATACCAGCACATTATAAGTTTATTTCTTTCTCACAATAAATTGTTTATAACAATTTATTAATAATATGAATTATTATATTTATCATATCTCATACACCACATTTAATATCACACGTAATCACTTATGCAGTATAATAAATTATTAAAATAAAAGATCTTATTTAATAAAATCTTTATTTTAATAATTAACTGAAAATTCAAATTGTTACATAATCAAGGCCCAAGTTAAATTGTTAAAAAAGCCCAAAGATTAGCCCAAATCAATATTTATTTAAGCCCAAAACCTAAATGGATCAAAACGGGTCAACCATGGGTCAATGGGTGGGGAAAATGGATGGAGCAACCCATGTGGGGCCCCCAAAGGTGGGATCTGGCCACATGGGAAGGAGAAGCTTGTTAGGGAAGCTTGATAAAGCTTTCCCCATAAGCTAAGAAAACTATTAAATGAAAAACCCGTAAAGTCTTTGGTTGGTCAATTTAACTCAACCATGGTCAAGTTAAGCAAGGGTATGGTTGCAAGGATATGAGAGTTGTGGGGGATAAACCACACAAGACCAAACCTAAGGAGAATACTTACAAATCCTAATAAAGTTGTAATACCCCGAAATATTATCAAAAATATAAATATTGTCTTAATTAGGTTAAGAATGAAAACTCTAGAAATACCTAATAAACGACTGTTCAAGTAATCTTTGAAAACCTAAATACGATTCAAAAACACGATCGTATACGTTTAGAATTAGAACGTATAACCTAAAACTAGGTATCTAGAAGTTTAAAACCTTAAGCCTTAATGAGATTCGAATTTTGTAACACATGTGCTTAATAAAAATTGAAATGATATTTCAAACCATGTGTTTTATGATTTTATAGTGTAAACGATGATTTAGGTCAAATAATATTTTTTCGAGAAAAACGTCAAGCTTAAAATATTTTTTCATCGACGAGCTTGGGGATATATCCGTAATGACAAGCTGCTTTGTCGTGCTTACGGTGACAACCTGCTTTGTCGTGCTTACGGTTACAAGTTGCATTGTCGAGCTTAGAAGATATTTTCAGTT
Source organism: Aralia elata (assembly GCA_034770075.1). Taxonomy (NCBI): domain Eukaryota; kingdom Viridiplantae; phylum Streptophyta; class Magnoliopsida; order Apiales; family Araliaceae; genus Aralia; species Aralia elata. The sequence goes on from CM068385.1 coordinate 55,762,425, forward strand.
GCAAGCTGCATTGTCGAGCTTAGAAGATATTTTCAGTTGCAAGCTGCATTGTCGAGCTTGGTAGATATTTTGGGAGAATATGCCAAGAATATTCCAAGAATATGCTAGGGCAGAATAGTAATAAGCAATGGTTGAGATGGAAAATGACCAAAATGCCCCAACTCTTGGTTTTCTATAAATAGCAAGCCATTCTCTTCTAAATTTTTAAGAATTCACAAGTATTTCAAGAGCTTGAGAAGCTATTATAATCTTTAGAGAGAGTTCTTGTGAGTTAAAGTGTTGAAGCCTTGCAAAGAAATAGTTAAAGCTTGCAACTTCAAGAGGTAATCATCTTAGTAGTTATAATGTTCGATTTTAATTAGTAGTTATAGCTAATTATGCATTTTACAAACAGTTATAATACCCAACTTATTTTATGTATATAGTACAAAAGTCCTATTTACAAGCAGTTATAATGTCTGATTTATTTCTCTTATAAAGTTGAAAATATACTTTTATAAGCAGTTATTATGTCCGATTTTCTTCAAATATTTAGTAAGAATATTCATTTTATAAACAGTTATAATGCCTGAATTATTTCAAATATAATAGCTGAATATTCATTTTATAAGCAGTTATAATTTATTTTAAATATAGTTGATGAATATTCATTTTATATGCAGTTATAATGTTGAAATTATTTGATGTATAGTAAAAGGAGTCTTATTTATAAGTGGTTATAATACCCGAAATAAAACTTAAAAGATTTAATCGTTAAACGCTTATTTGTCTACATGAACTTATAATCGTGTAGGATTTATGACGAACGTTTAGACCGTTATATTAACTGTAAAAAGATATATGAGGCAAGTCTTCTATTCCTTTGAATTATGTGCAAATCTTCTATTCCTTTGAATTATGTGCAAGTCTTCTATTCCTTTGAATTATGTGCAAGTCTTTTGTTCCTTTGAATCATGTGCAAGTCTTCTATTCCTTTGAGTTATATGCAAGTCTTCTATTCCTTTGAATTATGTGCAAGTCTTCTATTCCTTTAAACTATGTGCAGATATTCTAACTCTTATGTGTTATTTTTATAAGTTATATATATGTGGTTTGTATGCTTTGTGTGACAACGTGATATAAAGTGTTGAATGAAAAGTTATTTGTAATATCAAATTGATATATGTGATATGTCAAGGCATGTTAAAGTTTATATGAAAGCATAAACTGTTTATGTGTTATTAGTTAGACTTGTTGAGCCGTAGTGCTCATTCTTGCGAATAAAACTTTATTTGCAGTTAAGAGATAATGATAAGAAGATCATGAACGTAAAGAAGAAGCGTAGATTAGGTTTTCATGTTAAGTACTTGTTATGTGTATTAAGTCATAATGATTGTTGTAATACGAATAAGCAAACCATGTAACCGAATGTTCTATCAATGATATTATTTATCATCATCAAATGTTGTTATGTCTTTACTTTGATATAACTTAGAATTATTAAAGATCTATTAAACTAAATGAGGGTATTGGTAATATGGACTGATCATGTTATGTCGATACTCTGAACTTCATATAAATAGTAAAACATTAATACAATGTTGATAAAGAACTACACATCTGAGTGAGGGATGTGTAGTTTGCTTTTCTTAAGAATTTTTAGTAGTATTTTAATGCATTTTAGTAGTTTTGTGAATAATTGATTTTAGCCTATGATTGTGTAAATAACGGAGATTATTGCAAGTTTAGCTTGGATTTGTTGTTACGGGTGATAATGATCGTTTGGCGAAAGTTAAATGAGTGAACAAGTTTTAGTAGTTGCAATTCATAAGGAAGATTAGGCAAAACAGATGAACAAAGGAGAATTAAAGATGGCCAGGGTTTTCAAGCCGCGACACTCAAAGGTGCAAGCCGAGACGCACAGATAAATGATCAAGAGCCGCGGCGCACTAAACCAAGAGCTGCGGGGAATGAAATACATAGGACCGGAGTCGCGGCGCAGAACTCAAGAGTCGCGGCGCATACTATGTACCTGGCGCGCGCGTATAGCCACGCGCCTGGTGGATTTGTTTCCATTGGCTAAAGATTTAGTTTTATTTACACTTATAATGTATGGATTGGGACTTATCCGTAGTTAGTAATAGACTAATAAATAGTTTTTTCATACTATTCATTTAGGAAGACGTAGACGCATACGCAGACGCAGGTTTTAGGTATTCAGAGATATTATTTCAGTACGTAGATAATAAGGGTTTCATCAGAGCTTTATTCAAGAGAAGAATTGGAGCTTGGGAGGAAGATTAGATTCGGCAGAGTTTATTTCTTCTCTCCTATTTCTTCATTTTGTAATCTAGAATGGGATATGATAAATCATTTGAGTTCTTTAATTTCATTATGAACTAATTCTTTTAGTTTAGGATTTAATGGAACCCGATGATGAATTTATGTAATATTTATTAATTCTCTTTATTCAAGTTGATTATGGATTCAATTGTTTATTATATCTTGTTTTACTTGTATAATTGCCTGATAAACAATTATTAGATGGATTTAGATGACATTTGACAATGAAATTTAGGTTAAGATCTGGATATAATAACTTGTGATTAGTAATTCTTTTTAGTAATAAGGATTGTTGACTGAATACTAATTTTGTGGACGGGATAAGAATATACTCGAATACCGCAAGCAACTGTTGAAAAATGAATCTTAACGAATTTGTTATTATTGTTTCTCATAGAAATATAGGAAAATTGATAATATTAGGTATGCTTTATAATTATTCGAAAGGTAATTATAATAATTATTAGTGATTTTTCGTTGACAATTCTGATTAGTCAATTTAATAGAAGAATGATAGTATTACTTAAACTATTCATCGGGGGAAATTGATTCCTTAACCTTTTTATTCATTGATCCAATATTTCAGTAGTTGATTATTTAATTAATTCACTTATTTGATAACTTAAAAATCTAGATTAAATTAATTGTTACATTATTAGTGTTTAGAATTATTTCGATTATAATTTGCTCCTCGTGGGATCGACAACTTTACTTTCAGTTTATTACTTGATTGATCGTGTATACTTGCACGTAAATTGCTAGTATAGATTTATCCCATCAAGTTTTTGGCGCCGTTGCCGGAGAGCAATTGTTAGCCTAAAATTTTCTTTTCTTATTTTTTTTCAGTTAGTTTTAATTTAGAATTTGTTACGAATTTCCGAAATTGGTCTCTATTTGTAGGTAGCTTTGTATGCAAACTAGGTCAAAGGATCAAGAATTACTGCCGTTTGAAGACAAAATTGATAGAAGGCTTCGTAGAATACGACAATTTTGTAAAGAAACAATTAAGCAACAAGTTATGGCTGAGGAAAAAGCACCAAAATCACTTAAGGACTATGCAATGCCGCAAGTCACTGAAATTCATTCGAGCATTAGAAGGCCAGCAATTCAGGCCAACATTTTTGATATCAAACCTGGAACAATTCAGATGGTGCAGAATTCAATTCAATTTGGGGATATGCCAAATGATGATCCAAACGATCACCTTGTAAGTTTTTTGGAGATATGCGATACATTCAAATACAAGGATGTGACTGATGACGCAGTGAGACTTAGGCTCTTTCCTTTCACACTTCGAGACAAGGCAAAGAGTTGGCTACATTTGTTACCAGCGAGGTCAATCACTACTTGGGATGACAATGGCTATGAACAATTATCAGTGGCCAACTGCGCGAATGACTCAACTAAGGACTGGAGGAAAAATTGAGGTAGACGCAGTGACAACTCTTGCTGCACAATTGGCAAATTTGTCAAGAAAAGTGGATGCAATGGGAATTCAATCAGTGCAACAGATAGCTGCAGTCTGTGAATTGTGTGCATGAAATCATCATACAAACCAGTGTGCAATCAATACTGAATCAATGAATTTTATAGGAAATAAGCAGGGTATGCATTTTAACACATACAATCCGGGGTGGAGAAATCATCCAAACTTTTCTTAGAGCAACAATCATAATCAATCATCAGCTCCAAGACAGTTTCATCCCCCAGGATTCCAAGACCAAGCTCACCCACAACCAGAAAGGAAGCCTAGTATAAAAGAAATACTCACAAAGTACATCGCTGTGAATGACACGAGGATGAATAGCTTAGAAGGATCACTTCGGAATTTAGAAACTCAGATGGGACAACTAGCAAGTGCAGTGAATAGTCGTCCACATGGTGCTTTACCGAGTAACACTGAAGTCAATCCGAGAAGAGAAAATCATGAGTAGTGCAAGGCTATTATGTTAAGAAGTGGGAAGAGTTTGATGAAAAAGGATACCATACCAGTAAGAAAGATTGACACTGAAAAAGAAGATGGAATTGAAAATGATGTGAAAAGGAGTGAAGAAAAGAAGAATGAAGAATTAGAATTGAAACACGGTGAAGGTAAGCAAGGAGTAGGGAATCCCGTTGCACCATATCCACAACAGTTAAAGAATTAGAAGTTGGACAGTCAATTTTCAAAATTCTTGGAGGTTTTTAAGAAATTGCAGATCAATATCTCTTTTGTAAATGCATTAGAGCAGATGCCAAGTTATGTCAAGTTCTTAAAGGAAATTCTTTCAAGGAAAAGAAGGATAGGAGATTGTGATATGGTAGCATTAACAAACGAATGCAGCACAATTATTCAACAGAAGCTACTAACTAAAGTGAAAGATCCAGGGAGTTTCACAGTTCCGTGCACTATTGGAAAGCAATTCATGGGAAAAGCTTTATGTGATCTTGGCACGAGCATTAATCTCATGCCTTTATCAATTTATGAGAGACTTGGTTTGAAAGGAATAAAACTGATGAACATGACTATACAACTGGCAGATAGATCAATCACACGTCCAAAAGGAGTTATCGAGGATGTGCTAGTGAAAGTGGATGCATTTGTTTTCCCAGTGGATTTTGTCATTCTTGATTATGATGAAGATGAGAAGATACCATTGATTTTAGGATGACCATTTCTAGCCATTGGACGCACTCTGATTGATGTAAAGAACGGAGAACTCACGATGAGAGTTAATGATCAAGAGATCAAGTTTATCGTGTTCGATACAATAAAAATTCCGAATGAAGTGGAAGAATGTTATGTGGAAGAAGAGATTTTAGAAGATGAGACATGGGAAGACGACCATAGTGAAGAAAGGAAAGAAAATGAAAAGCGAGGGAATATAGAAGAGATTTGGCAAATGAAGCATGATATGGGATGCACAACCGAAGGCACTCTCGATCATGTCAACGGGCCTGAGTGATTCAAAAAGAAGAAGTCGGGCTGAGGACTTAAAAACAAGCGCTACTAGGAGGCAACCCACGGGTTTAATGATAGTTAGATTTAAATTTATTTAAATTAGGTTCAAGTGTTTTAGTTTAAATTTTTATAATGAGTTGTACATAATTAACTAAGTTGAGTTTTGATGCAAATTAATCGCAGGAGATACAAGCTTTGGTAGCATCAACTTTATGGCAAGCGAAAATTGAAAGAATTTGAGTTGCAAGAAAATAGAGGGAATGGCTCATTCTATGGCAAGCATGCTAGGAAAGGCTAAGGAAATGAAACTTGAGAAATTTTGGCCTAGCAAGCTTTCAGCTGTACAAACCAAGGATCATAGGCCGTGACGCTCAAGGCATTGGTCGCGACATGGATCATGTAATGCCCCCGAAACTCGGGTCTTACCTAGAACCCGATTCCGGTGCGTCACGGTACAACCCATGCAACATAGGCTTACTACAAATATATAATTATAATAAAATTACAACATATCCTCATCACTATCCCAGGCACGAAGACCTTAAATAATACACTTATGATCAAGGTTGAATAAATACCATGATCCTTTACAAAATCTCCTATATGGACGCAAGGTTCAGATTCTGACTTTATTCAATCCCTGAATATTTACAATGTTATTCAACAACTATACATTCGTTATAAAAATGTCCTTTATACATCATCGGCATCCTTGTAGTTTACTATAACAAGTAACTAACATAATCACATCTTACATACTATAATGGATGAACTTCATTTTTAACTCAAGGTTTACATAGTCAAATCACGTATATCATATACCGTCATCACAGCTAAATAATTACAATAAAGGAACATTTAGCAACCTTCCTGTTTCCATGCACCTCTAATCCTTATCATCACGATATCAAGGTAATTGCATTGTATCGTAAATTTGCAAAAGTTTTATTTTTGCAAGAATGAGCACGACGGCTCAGCAAGAACTAACAGTTTTCACATTTCATGCTTCACGTAACACATAAATTTGCATTTATCCATGCATCATGATTCTCATACTATGCATCTTACTCATGCATTATAAATCTTATGCTATTCATCTATATATATGCATCATGCATCTCATAGCATACCTCATGCATCTCACATTGTCTATTTATAATAATTCAAGTTCCACATAGAACGATATAGTCACATAATTGCACATTGTGCACACTTTAATCATGCTCGCATATAATTCATATAACAGTGAAAGATTTAATAATTAAGTCATGTACGTCAATACATTTAAACAAGTCAACAAGTTACTGAAAGAACTTGCCTTTAAGTGTTCTTTGCCAAATTATGATGGCTCGTCCTTCAAATATCCTACACAATTTATTTAAAAATAAAATACCAATTAGCCACTAAAAAGGCTTCATATAATGGTTTATATTATAATAATTCTTATCTCCTATTGTTCGCGCATTATAAATAATTAACGCGGTTAACACTTAAACATTTCTCGGTGTCGCGTCGTTTGAAAACGTTATGACCCTCATCATCATCAGTCCTTATTGGCTTACAATAATCCTACTTCATATCTCATAATGTTCGTGTCATTTGAATTGAAATACTATTTAAGTTCATTAACACTTTATGCGGCGTTTCGACGTTTAAACGTCACACGCCTAATTCGCCTCTTTTGCATGTGCTTAGCATGCTCATACATTGGGTTATAACACAGTATCATGTTTCATTATTATTAGAAACAAAATATTAAACAAAGTTATACACACTTGTCACGGCGTTACGACGCTTGCACACCCATGCGCCAAACTTGTCTACTCGAACGCCTAAGCGACATGGACTTGCGTATGCTTAGCACGCTCATTCGACTTATCTAATACTCATTGAATAATGCTAAGTATCATTATTATTTATAACATTCATATTTTAGAACTTAGAACATCATAACATAGCGTCAAAAACATTGCACATTGCACACGCGCATGTCTGACGCCCTCCGATTGTCTCCAACCGCACATAAGTCCTAAAGATGACCAATTTGGGAATTGATCCCGACCTCGAATGTTAAAACTTATTAAAATAGGTCTACTCTTTCTCTTTCCGAATCATCTTGAATCACCTCAATCCGAGTTCGTATGAGAAAGTTATGCCTATTTTACTACAGGAGGTCAAAGCTGATTCTGGCCTAACTTTGGCCCGGCGTATATACGCCCAAAATTTGCCTGTGACTGGCGTATATACCCCCAAGTCTGTAGCTCCTGCGTAAAGCCAGCGTCTATACGCCTAAACTCGGTTTCATGCTCTGTTTTTGGTTTTCTTAACCAATCTTGCTTCCAACCACCATAACTCCTTCTATACACGTTCAAATTGGTCTGTTTCGGACTCTATGGACTCCTAAGACATATAGATACAATATATCAAAAATTTAGAACTACCCATTAACATTAACATGGCCAAATATTAGGCCAAAGTATCAACTCATGTTATATTTTCGTGTTCTTGGTGCTCTTAGTGTTCTTCACTAGAATCATCACCAAATCTTTGTTTTAACTTATTTTTAATCCATTCCAGTTGGGTTAGCTTTGTAACCCATGGAACTACACTTCCATAACATCAAACAAATTAAAAAAAACATGGAATCTAAGTTCCAAATCCTCTAAAATTCATTCGAAGGTCCAAAGTTTCATTTTTGTCCAATGTTCATCCTCTTTAAGGAAAGGTACGAATTTTTCTTTGTTCTTGTTCCACTTTCATGTTATTAATGGTTTATATAATCTCTTAACAACATATATAAATAACCACAAACAACAACAACAACCAAAAACGCCAAAAAAATCAAAACCCATCGGATGAGCTTAAAAACTCAAGAAACTCGAAAAATGGAGGAAGTGAGCTTGGAGATGGTGGTGAACTCTTGATTCTTACTTCTTGAAGGTTATGGAGGTTTGCTAGGGCTTCCTCTCCACCTCTTCTAGCTTTCCTCGTGAGCTCCTTCTTCTTCTCCTTCCGTTTCACCCGCGCCTCTTCTTCCTTCACCTTCTTCCTTATTTTTCATCTTCTCCTCCTACAACTCTCTTCTTCTTCTTCTTCTTTCTATGAAGCTAGTTCTCTCTCTCTCTCTCTCTCTATTCTTCCATCTGCAGCAACAAGGTATGGAATGGGAGGAGAGAAAAGCTTGAACGAGAGCTTTGGGAGGAAATGAGGGAGTTGAGGGCTCAAGGCATTATTGTCATCTCCTCTCTCCTCTCTCTCTCTTGATTGGTTTAAAACGGGGGAGTTGATTCACTCTGGAGTAACAAACACAAATAATACACCCCAATTGGTCTTTTTCATACCCGAATACTCCCACTTTTGTACCCAATTTGGTAAATAACTCTACCCAAAATTAAAATGGGTTATCCCATAAATATTGAGTCGCGTAAAAATAATTATTATGGGATTTGTCCATATATTCGGAACACCCATATAATATATTTCAGATACGAATAAAATCACGTATCAACTCAAATAAAATTTCTGACACTTGAAAAAATTATTTCTTCGCGTATACGTCTTAACAAAATTAATAGAAATCGAAAAAGGTGTAAAAATATTTGGGCATGAATAGTGCATCGGGAAACGTGCCCGCAAATAGTGATTTTGCGATTCTTCGCGAAATCAATTATTCACTCCTACGGTTTAATAACGCATAAAACTTCATACGTTGACATCATCCAGGTTATAAAATAACCTTAAAACACGTCACATAAAAATAATATTTAATCCATTTAATAATATTAATAAACCCAAATTATAAGGGTGTTCATGATTCGCGATCGCTGCTCTTCACGATTAACTCCCCATAATCATATACATCATCGCACATATATCTCGCCCATAATTCGGGTTAGCGTCTTTACAACAAATAAATCGTTCGATATTATTATCCATCAACTATTTATTTAATTCAATAAATAGTACTCTAGCGATATTTCTCGAAACCACCAAATTAGCTTATACGAAAACTTTCATACTTACTAATCATCGTCTACACATAATCTAGGTTATAATATAACCTTTAAACTCTTAACACATAATATTATTAATAAAAGTCTATTTTATTCAATAATATTCATAAGCTCGAATTACCAAGCTACCCACAGCTCGCGATCGTTACAATTATGAACTAGTAACTCATTCATTCTGAATCTATGTATATATTTCACATTTATATATATACATATATACACATATTAAGCTCACCAAATAAATCACATAAATATATATATATATATATATATATATATATATATATATATATAACACATATATATGTAACTCAAATCATAATAAGAATTATTCTATATTAAATTCTTATTGTAATTATTCTCGAAAATCTGGGTTGTCACATCCTTCCCTCCTTATAAGGATTCCGTCCCCGGAATCACAAATATCAACTCTCTTACTCGGTTTGCGTAAACCTTTTTCCAAAATTTTATCGTTGAATTATTTCAACGCATTACTATATCATAGGTTTTACATCGCCTATTTAATCCACTTCCTGAACAGATTCTTGTAGGTTTTATTCTATAACTTTTATCAACTCAGTCATACTCTGAGTATTATCCTATGTTTAACCCATCAATTTCCTTTTCTAAGGATCATTGTATGTCACAATCATCATAATAATTTAATATCATGATTTACTAACTTATAAACATTTGGGATATTACATTCACCCCTTCTTCTAAGAATTTCACCCTCGAAATTTCAACGCATTCATCTTTGCTCATTCTACCCATCAAAACTAGGTTTTCAATCTAACCTTTACACTATCCTCTTTCAAGGATTCACTTAACATTATCGCATTCTATGAGTACTTCTCTCTGGGAAAATTACCCTTCCCACAATCAGTTTCCCGAATAATAGGAACCTTTAACAATTGTTTAATAATTGTGAAGTAACTTGAACAAATAGGAAATAAAATATTCCTTAAAAACTTTTCATATTATGTTGAGGGGCCATAAAGACCATGACCATAGAGGTTTACGGGTATTACTACCCTACCGATTTGAATTATGAAAAAGGTAATCTATCTTATAAAGACCATGAAATAGAGGTTTACGGGTATTACTACCCCTACCGATTTCAATTAAGAAAAAGGTAATCTACCTCCGTACGCCAGGTGATTAACCTTTTGTACTCTAACGTTGTGCACAACTTTCTAGCTAAACGACTATATGCGTTTGCTTGACCACCATAGGGTCAGTCGGGATTTTTTCGACATCAAATACCCCAATAATAGGGTTGTTCACCTCAGCTTACTACAAAATTCCGCACCAAAATAATTTAGTTTGGCATAAATTCTCAAATAATGCTTGAATTTCATAAACACATTGCAACATTCGTCTAGCCGAATCAAATAGCTTAGACTTCCATCAACAACTCGAACATCAATCGAAATATTTTAACCAACTCAACTGGCATGCTTTTTCATACATTAAAGAAAACAACAATCATTTTATGACGTCAGGATACCGCACTGTTTCTACAGTCCGTTGAGGATTCCGTCATTTTATGACTTTGTCATACTACATCATACAATAGTGGGTTGATCTGCATTGATGACTTCATCATCTGTCATTCTATACCAGGTTTCATGATGCATTGATGACATAAAATATATTTTGATATTTTCAAATCATCTTTGTCTAGCCGAAACTATTAGCATCTTTGTCCAACTTATGACACCCCCAAATCTTAGTACTTGAAACTCGCATTTGGTGTATCACGATACCATTTCTTTAAGCAGTTTAATATATTACAAACTTAATATTTATATCAGAGTTATCTATTCCCCAGGTATGGTAACATTTAATTACATTCCTTACATGTTATATAATATATATGATCACAAAAAAAACTAATTATTAAAGATAACATCTTAAAACCTATTCCTTGAACTTTCCTTTGCCTTTGTCTTTGCCAGAGCCTTTTGAACATTCACGCCTAGCTGAAAACATTTAAGTCGAAGCAAGAATGAGCATTCAATTGCTCAGCAAGTAATTACAATTATAATAATGCGTTGAAGAAGTAAATATTTTCTTTGAGGACTACTTCTATCACGAATCAATAGTGGTGAAGTCATTTGAAACCATTCTTAAAAACATATCAAATTATTTTAAGATTTTTGAAACAACAGAGTGACTTTTGAATACTGAGTAGTCAAAAGACCATGAACTGTCATTTTTCATTTTCGAAAAGGTTTAAACAGAAATTCATCTGTAAACCGTCTGGTCTTACGGACACGGAGGATGATCAGTCCCGTTGTGCCTTGTATTGATCAATATTATATAATACATCACCGCCATTGGCATGCTATAAACTACATCACCGCTATTAGCGCATAAAAAAATTTCTCATTTAGGGTTGTTCATACTCTGTCTGGAGTCCTAACTAAAACAATTTAGTTGGACGACTCTATCATAACCAATAATGTTCAACAATGCTTTTTAAATTAGGTCTAGCTGGTCAAATAGCTTAGACAATCTTTAAACTAGGTATACATATCAAAATTTAATAGTATGTATCAGAACTTGTCAACGAATTTCGAATTTAAGGGTAATTGATAATGTACAATAGTTCATACAAGTGGTGACACTTGTATCACCAAACGTAGACTACCAATTTTCGATATGAGTCATAGCAATTCAGTAATAAGATACTTTTAATACTGAACAATCGAAAGAAATTCGAATTTATAATAATTATAACAATTTGTAAAAGTGAGGACACTTGCACAAAGAACAGAATAATTCTGATTATAAACGCATCACATGAAACAATATCGAGATGCTTGAAATCAATAGATAGGTTGAATAAAGTTTAAGAATACTTGCACATCATTTGGATCCAGTTCATAATATAAATGAAAGGATAGAATAATTGCTCAATAATAGATTAAGTTAAAAGCTTGCATAAACCGGAATTCATTTCATAAAGTAAATGAAGAGGACAAGATACTTCCACATTATATACCTGTTGCACGAATTAAAAATATTGCATAAGGTTTAGATACTTGTCTTGGTCGTTGTCTACTGCTACACAGTTTAGTTTAAACTTTTACACGTAGACATATCAATAATAGGATTATTATTTTGATTAGAATAATACACCTTAACACATAACACTGCTATTGCAGTCATTATACAACTTAAAAGCATTGTCACGTATTCTTTTCAGTCATCAGGACACATAAGAACGTATATCTAGTCAAACTATGTCGATTTGGTTTGAGTTTGGAATCGTTTCGGCATCCTGATTGCATTATCGGATAATTAATGAATTTATTACCAATAAAACTTTTTTTTTCAAGAACTTAAATATTATATTAGATAATTTAATTATCATTTATAACATTTTTCTGAATATTAAACTTATTTATAAGATTTAATTAATAAATAATTTCATTATCATTAATATTAAAATATTAATGAAATCTTTTTCAAAATATCAAAAGTTATGTAACATTTTTCAAACTTTAATATCACTTTTAAATGATTTTTAAAGTATTAAAATAATTTTTAAATGATTACTATTAATATTAAAATATTAATGTAATTAATGTCAAAATATTTAAAACATTTATTTCACCTTTAAATAATTTTTTTAAAACATTAAAATCATTTTTAAATGTATTAAATAAATTTATTATCATTAATATTAAAATATTAATGAAATTCTTATCAAAATATTAAAAGTTATTTATTATAACTTAAAATACTTTTTTTTTTAGATTCTACATTACAAGTCTTATCCAGACAGTTAAGACTGTCTGCTTTAGAACAAATTTCATTTTGATTATCTATCCGGACAGTTAAGACTGTCTGCTTTAGGCCAAGTTCTGCTTCAGTTAATATCCAGACAGTATAATTCGTCTGTTTCAGGTGTCTGCTTTAGACAAATATTTTCGTTCCCAATCGGATAGGTCAACCCGTCCGTTTTCAGGTGTCCATATTAGAACAAAACTCACTGCATACAGCCTTATTATCTGGGCAGTTTCGTTTTTGTGATACCTACTTTGCAACTTCGTAACTTGCTAATTTCTTATCGAAATAAGTTCATTCTTGAGCCTACGACTTCCTTATACTACCAACTACAAAACCCATAGAAAATACCCCATTTCCATAAACTTTAACTACCTGAAAAACTGACACTAAAGTCAGTGTGTACCAACTGATTTTTCAACTTTTAACTAGTTTTATAAAAAAAAATTTCTCATGACTTCGTTACTTAAGCTTTTTCCTCCATTCCAATTGGGTGATGTTCATAACTCATAAGAGTATAACATAACACCTTGGAACCAAAATTTTCAGATTCGGAACATCACAACAAAAAGTCCCAAATCAATCCATTAACAGTCCACTAATTTAAATTTCATCCTTTTCGCATAGGTTTTGATTTTTAATCATTTTGTTAACTAAACATGCATGTTGAAGGTGATTTAACAAGGTTTACTCCTTTATATCCACCTTATAACTTCAAGATCTACCATGATCTTCACTTATCAACAACCACCAACAACTAATCAACACCAACGAAAAAAAATCTAAGAGATGAAAAAAATAAATAAATTAGCGTTCTTACCTTTTGTTGTTCTTGTTCTTCTTCTTATTTCTTAATCTTGATGAACCTTGATCTTGCTCTCCTTTTCCTTCTCCAATCCGTGCCTTTTCTCTCTCTTTCTTTCTAATGTACTTAGCTTGTTAGGAATGAGGGAAGATTTTTTTTTTTTAACCAATACACCTCATTGCCTTCTTGAGTGCCACATGCCCCCCTTATTAATTAGCTAACATGTGTTTAGGAAAGATGGAGACACCTAGCAAGCTTATTAGCTTACTTGATAAGCTTCACACTTTTCTTTTTCTTTTTTTTTTCCTCTTCCCGCCCACTTTAAGGGATTTAATCCCATTTTTGTTGGTTTTTTTTATAACTTATGCTAGCAAAAGACTAAAAAGTCCCTACTTAAGTGGGTCAAAAATTTGGGCCTTTAGTACACTAGTTTAGGCTACTTGAAAATCAAGTTTACTTTCTACCAATTTTGGGCTACTAATTTAATAAATTATTGGGCTCTCTATATGTAGTTTAACTAAATTCTAATGGGTTAATTTAATAAATCCACACACACTAATCATTCAAGTCCATAATAAATTAAGGTTGTGTTTGATAAAAATTATAATTAAGATCTGAATGATTATGATGTCTTAATAAATTAGATCATCTGAATGGTTATGAGGTCTGAATCTAAAAAACTGTTTGATTACTAAAAAGTAAGTTGTCTCTTAATGACACTATTTTACCATTTTTAAGGGTAAAATTTTATTTAATAATTTTAAATATTCAATTTAATAAAAATGAGTGAATAATATTGTTGAATATATTTATATAAAAAAAGTTTATCAAAAAAATTTCATTAAGAGGTATCTCTTAATTATTAAGATTTCATTTTCTGTCTTAACGATTAAGAGGCATTCAAAGGTAACAAAAAAATAAACAAACAACATTATGCCTCTTAGCGAATAAGAGGCAGTCCATTAAAAGGCAATAAGATGTAAACAAACAACACCTAAATACATGGGCTTGATTATTTAAATCAATTGAGCTAGTCCACTAATAATTTTTATTACTAGAACTATTACATATTTATTTCATCCATTATATAAACATAAATCCTTTTAAATATAAATACAACAATAATTATATTTAAAATTAAAATACACGACCATAGATCAAATTAGGGTATTGATCCGTAATGTCACTTTACCACATTTAGCACACTTAGTCAATTTAAAATAAATTGACTAATCTTATATATTCATATTATAAAGAAATAGTCAAAGTAATAATAATAATATTAATAATCATTCATAAAATATACATTTATCATGAAAATAATATATTAGTCATATTCTTATGAAAAATAAATAATAATATATCTTTACTAAATATTAATTTATTAAAAGAATATAAATTTTCAAATAATTAACAATTTCTTTTCTGAAAAACTCATTTACAATCTTTCATATAATAAATGATATATATTTATAACATATACACATATACATTCCTTGCACGTATTCCCATACTTACCTTGATAAATAATAAAAATAATTTTATTATTTTAAAAAAGAAAATTCTACGCAAAATTTCTTATTTAAATTATTTTAAAAATCTTGGGTTATTACATTCACCCACCCTTATAAGGATTCCGTCCCCGGAATCACCGTTATAAAACCTACATCCACGAGGGTATATACCATACACATTCATATCACAAATAGATCCCGATCTGATCTGATCGAAGCGATCTTTAAACATTCAACGTAAAACTTGTCTATCTGATTTCCAATATAACTCAAATTCCTCCTTCAAAATTCTTTAATAAAACGATTTATTATTATACTTATATATTATTTATTTATTAATCTAAGTCATTTCCTATAGTTTAAATATTTTCAAACGTAAACGTACCCCACGGTATATATAAGAATAAATTGTTATTCGAATAATACCTGAAACTCCATCCCCGGCTGCTGTCGTATCTTGAACCGTCATATTGAAGGTCCTCGCGGTTAGTTTGTTTGTCGGAGTTGGATAAGTTATCGCTAGCTTGCCGCTGCTATTCCCTGCCTTAGCACTTTCCCCATTGATCTTTCTTTTCGGACATTCCCTTGTCATGTGATCAGTTGATCCACAAATAAAGCAACCATTGTTCTTCCTTGGATTGGGACAGTTAGGAGAGATGTGTCCCTCCTGCCCGCACTTGTAGCACACAAACTTTCCTTTAAGACACTCACCTGAGTGATTCCTCCCGCAATTTTCACATGGTTCAACCTTTTTCCTTATTCCTCCTTGGCTATTACCAGTACTTCCAGAATTTGTCCACTTTCTTTTCCCATTTGCACTTCCACTGTTTCCTTCAACCTTTCCTTTATTCTTCTTTTCCTTATTATAGAGGCTCATGGCCTCACTTCCTTCTTCTGCTATAATAGCCTTTTCTAGGAGCGATCCAAAAGTAGCAATCTGCAACACCGCCACCTTGTTGTATATCCAAGGTTTCAAGCCTTGTTTGAACCTTCGTGCTTTCCTTGCTTCAGTATCCACTAGGTGTGGAGCGAACCTAGCCAATTCGTTAAACTTGGCGGCGTATTCCGAGACGGTCATATTATCCTGCTTTAATTCTAAAAATTTAATTTCCATCCTAGCCTGCATCCCAGTCGAGAAGTAATTCTCGTTGAACAGTTCTTTGAACCCTGTCCATGTGACGGCTTCTGTTCCGGCCCTTGATTGATTAGCCTCCCACCAGAAGTTCGCTTCCCCTTTCATCATGTATGTAGCAAAGGCGGTCTTTTGTTCTTCCGCTACCCTAGCAATCACAAACGCTTTATCAATTTCCTTTACCCAAGTTTGGGCTTCTATCGAGTCAGTCGTTCCTTTAAATTCAGGCGATCCTACTGCCTTGAAGTCTTTAAAGTTAGCCAACTGATTCCCTGGTAGATTTCCTGTGACTGGTGTTCGATTATGCATTGCCTCTACTAACATGTTAACAAAATTCTACATCGGGTCTACTTGACCTCCTTCATTATTATTGAATTCATCTACCCTTCGGTGTTGTTGTTCTCTTCTTGGCAGCATTGTCTGAATAAACAAAACCTTAATTTATTATTTCGTTTTACATTTACCATTATGCCACATATTATTAGTGGTATCATAATAGTTTAAATACAAATTTCTAAACTCGGACCAATTCAGCTTGCTATATTCCTGAATTCAGCTGGCTGAATTACCCAATCCAGCTTGCTGGTTTAATGAATTCGGCTGGCTAACTAAATCAATCTGGCTTGCTGAATTCATGAACTCAGCTTGCTGAATTCCTAAATGTAGCTTATCGAATTATGAATTATCAGTCAATTAATATGTAATATTCACTATTTAAAAACACAAAATCATATTCATATTCTTTTAAACAGTACAAAGTACTTTTCATTACACAACACATACTGCCAAAATAACTTACTATCCCTCAATGACAACAAAAGTTGCGATTAGTACATTACACACATATCATATCATTTACTATACTTAATCCTAAAATACTTATCCTATTCGTTTCCTACACCTTTCCTAGATCCTGGGCAAACCTTTGCCTGGTGACCTACTATTCCACATCTAAAACATATGCATTGCTTCGGTTCGGGACAATGAGAAGAGACATGTCCTTCACGTCCACAATTGTAGCATACGTTCTGCCCTTTCATACACACGCCTTCATGCTTTCTATTGCACTTTACACACCTTACCACTTTCTTAAAGTTTTCTTGATCACGGTCATTCATCTTTCTTTTTTCTTTCTGGCTTGGAGTTGCAGACGATTTGCTGCATTTATCTCCCATTGCATCAATTTGGCTTTTTAGTTTATCTTGTTCTTCCATTATTTCGATTAAGGCTTTTCGCATCCGACTATTCAGTAATCTTTCCATTTCCAATAACTTTTCTAGACATAACACCTTATTCTTCGGATCCTGCACTTCCGTTGATGCTTGGTCAGCTCCAACTTCAGCGTCCGAATCACTATCTGCCAGTATTACCATTTTTGGTTCCGGTTTTATGTTTTCCAAAATGATGACCTCATCTTGGTTGCTTTCAGGCGGATTAATTTGCTCCTTCTTTACGATATGAGAGGTTCCTAGTTCTTTCCTTCCTGACATCTATTCACAAACAGTCTTGATTAGTATATACACATAGTAAACAAAATTTATATAAGTTAGTTTTTATTTAATTTTACGATGAATTTCCTTAATTCATCTCCTTTAAACTCTATTTGAGTTATTTGTTTTTCAACACTTCTATCTAGCTTAAGGTTATAGCCTAAGGTAATCCCCCACCTAAGGTTTCTAACCTATAGCTCTGATACCACCCTGTGACGCCCCCAAATCCGAGTACTTAAAACCCATATTTGGTGTATCACGATACCATTTCTTTGAGCAGTTTAATATATTGCAAACTTAATATTTATATCAGAGTTGTCTATTCCCCATGTATGGTAACCTTTAATTACATTCCTTACATGTTATATAATATATATGATCACAAAAAAAATTAATTATTAAAGATAACACCTTAAAACCTATTCCTTAAACTTTCCTTTGCCTTTGTCTTTGCCAGAGCCTTCTGAACATTCACGCCTAGCTGAAAACATTTAAGTCGAAGCAAGAATGAGCATTCAATTGCTCAGCAAGTAATAACAATTATAATAATGCACTGAAGAAGTAAATATTTTCTTTGAGGACTACTTCTACCACGAATCAATAGTGGTGAAGTCATTTGAAACCATTCTTAACAACATATCAAAATATTTTAAGATTTTTGAAACAACAGAGTGACTTTTGAATACTGAGTGGTCAAAAGACCATGAACTGTCATTTTTCATTTTCGAAAAGGTTTAAACAGAAATTCATCTATAAACCGTCTGGTCTTACGGACACGGAGGATGATCAGTCCCGTTGTGCCCTGTATTGATTAATACTATATAATACATCACCGCCATTGGCGAATATAAACTACATCACCGCTATTAGCGCATAAAAAAATTTCCCATTTAGGGTTGTTCATACTCAGTCTGGAGTCCTAACTAAAACAATTTAGTTGGACGACTCTATCATAACCAATAATGTTCAACAATGCTTTTTAAATTAGGTCTACCTGGTCAAATAGCTTAGACAATCTTTAAACTAGGTATACATACCGAAATTTAATAGTATGTATCAGAACTTGTCAACGAATTTCGAATTCAAGGGTAATTGATAATGTACAATAGTTCATACAAGTGGGGACACTTGTATCACCAAACGTAGACTACCAATTTTCGATATGAGTCATAGCAATTCAGTAATAAGATACTTTTAATACTGAACAATCGAAGGAAATTCGAATTTATAATAATTATAACAATTTGTACAAGTGAGGACACTTGCACAAAGAACAAAATAATTCTGATTATAAACGCATCACATTAAACAATATCAAGATGCTTGAATCAATAGATAGCTTGAATAAAGTTTAAGAATACTTGTACATCATATGGATCCAGTTCATAATATAAATGAAAGGATAGAATAATTGCTCAATAATAGATTGAGTTAAAAGCTTGCATAAACCGGAATTCATTTCATAAAGTAAATGAAGAGGATAGGATACTTGCACATTATATACCTGTTGCACGAATTAAAAATATTGCATAAGGTTTAGATACTTGCCTTGGTCGTTGTCTACTGCTACACAGTTTAGTTTAAACTTTTACACGTAGACCTATCAATAATAGGATTATTCTTTTGATTAGAATAATACACCTTAACACATAACACTGCTATTGCAGTCATTATACAACTTAAACGCATTGTCACATATTCATTTTAGTCATGAAGACACATAAGAACGTATATCTAGTCAAACTATGTCGATTTGGTTTGAGTTTGGAATCGTTTCGGCATCCTGATTGCATTATCAGATAATTAATGAATTTATTACCAATAAAACTTTTTTTTTCAAGAACTTAAATATTATATTAGATAATTTAATTATCATTTATAACATTTTTTCGAACATTAAACTCATTTATAAGATTTAATTCATAAATAATTTCATTATCATTAATATTAAAATATTAATGAAATCTTTTTCAAAATATCAAAAGTTATGTAGCATTTTTCAAACTTTAATATCACTTTTAAATTATTTTTAAAGTATTAAAATTATTTTTAAATGATTACTATTAATATTAAAATATTAATGTAATTAATGTCAAAATATTTAAAACATTTATTTCACCTTTAAATATTTTTTTTAAAACATTAAAATTATTTTTAAATAATTTATTTAATACAATTATTAAATAAATTTATTATCATTAATATTAAAATATTAATGAAATTCTTATCAAAATATTAAAAGTTATTTATTAGAACTTAAAATACTTTTTTTTTAGATTCTACATTACAGGTCTTATCCAGACAGTTAAGACTGTCTGCTTTAGAACAAATTTCATTTTGATTATCTATCCGGACAGTTAAGACTGTCTGCTTTAGGCCAAGTTCTGCTTCAGTTAATATCCAGACAGTATAATTCGTCTGTTTCAGGTGTCTGCTTTAGACAAATATTTTCGTTCCCAATCGGACAGGTCAACCCGTCCGTTTTCAGGTGTCCATATTAGAACAAAACTCACTGCATATAGACTTATTATCTGGGCAGTTTCGTTTTTGTGGTACCTACTTTGCAACTTCGTAACTTGCTAATTTCTTATCGAAATAAGTTCATTCTTGAGCCTACGACTTCCTTATACTAACAACTACAAAACCCATAGAAAATACCCCATTTCCATAAACTTTAACTACCTGAAAAAGTGACACTAAAGTCAGTGTGTACCAACTGATTTTTCAACTTTTAACTAGTTTTATAAAAAAAAATTTGTCATGACTTCGTTACTTAAGCTTTTTCCTCCATTCCAATTGGGTGATGTTCATAACTCATAAGAGTATAACATAACACATTGGAACCAAAATTTTCAGATTCGAAACATCACAATAAAAAGTCCCAAATCAATCCATTAACAGTCCACTAATTTAAATTTCATCCTTTTCGCATAGGTTTTGATTTTTAATCATTTTGTTAACTAAACATGCATGCTGAAGGTAATTTAACAAGGTTTACTCCTTCATATCCACCTTATAACTTCAAGATCTACCATGATCTTCATTTATCAACAACCACCAACAACTAATCAACACCAACGAAAAAAATCCAAGAGATGAAAAAAATAAATAAATTAGCGTTCTTACCTTTTGTTGTTCTTGTTCTTCTTCTTCTTTCTTAATCTTGATGAACCTTGATCTTGCTCTCTTTTTCCTTCTCCAATCCGTGCCTTTTCTCTCTCTTTCTTTCTAATGTACTTAGCTTGCTAGGAATGAGGGAAGATTTTTTTTTTTTAACCAATACACCTCATTGCCTTCTTGAGTGCCACATGCCCCCCTTATTAATTAGCTAACATGTGTTTAGGCAAGATGGAGACACCTAGCAAGCTTATTAACTTACTTGATAAGTTTCACACTTTTCTTTTTCTTTTTTTTTCCTCTTCCCGCCCACTTTAAGGGATTTAATCCCATTTTTGTTGGTTTTTTTTATAACTTATGCTAGCAAAAGAGTAAAAAGTTCCTACTTAAGTGGGTCAAAAATTTGGGCCTTTAGTACACTAGTTTAGGCTACTTGAAAATCAAGTTTACTTTATACCAATTTTGGGCTACTAATTTAATAAATTATTGGGCTCTCTATATGTAGTTTAACTAAATTCTAATGGGTTAATTTAATAAATCCACACACACTAATCATTCAAGTCCATAATAAATTAAATAATGGGCTTGATTATTTAAATCAATTGAGCTAGTACACTAATAATTTTTATTACTAGAACTATTACATATTTATTTCATCCATTATATAAACATAAATCCTTTTAAATATAACTACAACAATAATTATATTAAAAATTAAAATACACGACCATAGATCAAATTAGGGTATTGATCCGTAATGTCACTTTACCACATTTAGCTCACTTAGTCAATTTAAAATAAATTGACTAATCTTATATATTCATATTATAAAGAAATAGTCAAAGTAATAATAATAATATTAATAATCATTCATAAAATATACATTTATCATGAAAATAATATATTAATCACAGTATTGTGAAAAATAAATAATAATATATCTTTACTAAAGGTTAATTTATTAAAAGAATATAAATTTTCAAATAATTAACAATTTCTTTTCTGAAAAACTCATTTACAATATTTGATATAATAAATGATATATATTTATAACATATACACATATACATTCCTTGCACGCATTCCCATACTTACCTAGATAAATAATAAAAATAATTTTATTATTTTAAAAAAAATTATACGCAAAATTTCTTATTTAAATTATTTTAAAAATCTTGGGTTATTACATTCACCCACCCTTATAAGGATTCCGTCCCCGGAATCATCGTTATAAAACCTACATCCACGAGGGTATATATCATACACATTCATATCACAAATAGATCTCGATCTGATCTGATCGAAGCGATCTTTAAACATTCAACGTAAAACTTGTCTATCTGATTTCCAATATAACTCAAATTCCTCCTTCAAAATTCTTTAATAAAACGATTTATTATTATACTTATATATTATTTATTTATTAATCTAAGTCATTTCCTATAGTTTAAATGTTTTCAAACGTAAACGTACCCCACGGTATATATAAGAATAAATTGTTATTCGAATAATACCTGAAACTCCATCCCCGGCTGCTGTCGTATCTTGAACCGTCATATTGAAGGTCCTCGCTGTTGGTTTGTTTGTCGGAGTTGGATAAGTTATCGCTAGCTTGCCGCTGCTATTCCCTGCCTTAGCACTTTCCCCATTGATCTTTCTTTTCGGACAGTCCCTTGCCATGTGATCAGTTGATCCACAAATAAAGCAACCATTGTTCTTCCTTGGATTGGGACAGTTAGGAGAGATGTGTCCCTCCTGCCCGCACTTGTAGCACACAAACTTTCCTTTAAGACACTCACCTGAGTGATTCCTCCCGCATTTTTCACATGGTTCAACCTTTTTCCTTATTCCTCCTTGGCTATTACCAGTACTGCCAGAATTTGTCCACTTTCTTTTCCCATTTGCACTTCCACTGTTTCCTTCAACCTTTCCTTTATTCTTCTTTTCCTTATTATAAAGGCCCATGGCCTCACTTCCTCCTTCTGCTATAATAGCCTTTTCTAGGAGCGATCCAAAAGTAGTAATCTGCAACACCGCCACCTTGTTGTATATCCAAGGTTTCAAGCCTTGTTTGAACCTTCGTGCTTTCCTTGCTTCAGTATCCACTTGGTGTGGAGCGAACCTAGCCAATTCGTTAAACTTGGCGGCGTATTCCGAGACGGTCATATTATCCTGCTTTAATTCTAAAAATTTAATTTCCATCCTAGCCTGCATCCCAGTCGAGAAGTAATTCTCGTTGAACAGTTCTTTGAACCTTGTACATGTGACGGCTTCTGTTCCGGCCCTTGATTGATTAGCCTCCCACCAGAAGTTCGCTTCCCCTTTCATCATGTATGTAGCAAAGGCGGTCTTTTGTTCTTCCGCTACCCTAGCAATCACAAACGCTTTATCGATTTCCTTTACCCAAGTTTGGGCTTCTATCGAGTCAGTCGTTCCTTTAAATTCAGGCGATCCTACTGCCTAGAAGTCTTTAAAGTTAGCCAACTGATTCTCTGGTAGATTTGCTGTGACTGGTGTTCGATTATGCATTGCCTCTACTAACATGTTAACAAAATTCTACATCGGGTCTACTTGACCTCCTTCATTATTATTGAATTCATCTACCCTTCGGTGTCGTTGTTCTCTTCTTGGCGGCATTGTCTGAATAAACAAAACCTTAATTTATTATTTCGTTTTACATTTACCATTATGCCACATATTATTAGTGGTATCATAATAGTTTAAACACAAATTTCTAAACTCAGACCAATTCAGCTTGTTATATTCCTGAATTCAGCTGGCTGAATTACCCAATCCAGCTTGCTGGTTTAATGAATTCGGCTGGCTAACTAAATCAATCTGGCTTGCTGAATTCATGAACTCAGCTTGTTGAATTCCTAAATGTAGCTTATCGAATTATGAATTATCAGTCAATTAATATGTAATATTCACTATTTACAAACACACAATCATATTCATATTCTTTTAAACAGTACAAAGTACTTTTCATTACACAACACATACTGCCAAAATCACTTACTATCCCTCAATGACAACAAAAGTTGGGATTAGTACATTACATACATATCATATCATTTACTATACCTAGTCCTAAAATACTCATCCTATTCGTTTCCTACACCTTTCCTAGATCCTGGGCAAACCTTTGCCTGGTGACCTACTATTCCACATATAAAACATATGCATTGCTTCAGTTCGGGACAATGAGAAGAGACATGTCCTGTCGACGCCGGGTTTTTCGTCTTTAATGCGATTGTTGCCCTTTTCCGAATTTTAGCCTTCATTAGATGATTTTTGGAAAAGGGTCGGCTTTGATGTCGACGGGGTTTTGAAAGATCGTTTTTTATGATGAGCCAATTAACCAGAGTCGCCAGTTGGTATATTTGAAATGGATGTACCAACTCATCCGAGTTTTCGTTTTTTTATAAATCGCTGGCTCATGTGTGACTCCGAATTAATTGGTCTGCGAATCGAGATTCATAGAGTTCGGGGGCTTGCTTAAGTGAGGGGAAGGTGTTAGGCACCCCTCGACTTCCGTGAAACACGGTTACCGCAATCTTGATGCTTTCCTTATCCTTTAATTAATGTGTGTGTGTGCGCGCATGTGTGTGTGTGCCTATGTGAATGTTGTGGTGAGTTTATATGAAAGAATCATTTGGATTTTTAGGGAAAGTCGTGCTTTAATTTGAAAACGCTTCGGAATGTCTTTTCGGTATACACGAGAAAGCTTTATTCTTTATGAGAAAGGTTTGATTTTAATTGTCCAAAACTATGAGATTTTCATTAAGTGTCGTTTTGGCAAAACAAGAGTTTTAAACCTTCGTCTAAATAGGAATCGAGATCTATACGTTGCTCTCATAAAATGATGGGCAATTTCTAGAATCTCTTTAACCCTATATACAATGGTTTAATAAAACGTCATTTTATTTATAAAATCATTTTGTGTTATGTTTTGGAAAACGATCTTCCTTTAGCTTTCTCGTTAGATAGGAATCGACATTCATTAACATTTCTCAAATTTTAACCTCGTGATTCTAATATCCTACTTTGATTGATTTTATGAAAATCTTATCATTTAGCTTTGAAATCAATTTCGTGTCATAAATCAAATCAAGCATAAACACGCGTCGGGGCTATTCATGGGCATGTAAGCCATCAAAATGTCCCCGAACGCCAACAATCACAAATTTCACTATTTCGGGGCCTTAAGCACGATTCTCGCCTTAGCGTCGTTTTAAGGCCCAACGATTACATATTTACAATGAAAACTACATCATTTCTACTTCTTACATCAAGATATGTCCATCATCGGATTGGGACCCCGGGGTCGTTTTCCTAGGCTCACAACCAAGTATCCACACACAAACAATCGGATATTACAATAAAATAAACCAACTCGGATAATCTAACAATACCAAGACATCCTAAAATAATGATTTAAAGGAATTGATACCAAATATAACACCTTAAAACAAACAAAGAAATTAATGAACGAATATCATCGGGTTATTAGGAAGAGTTTTATTCCGATGGAAACTTCACTCATAATCCCTAATTCATTGTTCAATCAATAAATTACATGAAAAATTGCATCTAATTTGATCAAATGATATGATAGAAATTGATATCACAAAAGAGATTTCACCTTGCAATTGATATCCAAATGGATGTGAACTTGATGTATTTGAATAGAAGGAAAGAATCTATTTGATACAATCAAATCAAAAGAAAATTATTCCTCTCTTTTTTCTCTCTTTTCTTCCTATTTGATTGCAAAATTTATGCTATTTCTTCCTCAATTTCTGAGTTGGCTGCTGCTGTATTCTCCTTCTTCCTCAAATTCTCCAACCTCCTGTATGTTGCCCGAAGCTGGGCTTAAATAGGCTGGCCAGAGCCAGCCGCAGATCTATCTGCGGCTGGCCGTAGATGGATCTGCGGCTGGCCAGCTGGCACGCCTCCCATCGCACTCAGCCGGTAGTGCTGATTTCCTGGTTTCCGTGCTGGCGCACCACTTGGCCGCAGATCTATCCGCGGCTGGCGGGCTTGACTTTCTCGATTTTCGTGCCACGCCTCGATTTTCGTGCCGCAACGTCAGTTTTCGCTGACAGGCTCGTATTCTGCAGTCCGAGAATCATTGAGAAGCGCGCCACACCTTCCGGGAATGCCAAATTCGGATAGCCCTGCTATCATGTCGATTTCGGCTGCAAATTATCATGGTGGCGTCGAGTGTCCGTACTTTTCCTATCTTTTGCTCTCGCAGGCCGATCCATTTGACGAATTTGCCCTCCTGTCAAGGTTAGTATACGAAGTGCAAAATTTGGGTGTCTACAGCTGCCCCTCTTTATCATGTTTATGAAATGTTAAATGAAATGAACAGGATAAAGAATAGACACTCGATGCATGAATGACAGTGCATAAGAATTGACAATACATACATGAATGACAGTGCATAAGAATTGACAATACATACATGATGCAACACATATAGCTTATGATGCAACATAAGATGCAATGCATGCAAGACATTCGTAAGAGTGTCAATGTATCAACCCCTTGACCGTGTTCGTTAGTCTTTGGGTTCACTCCTTCAATCTATCGTCTCGTTCGGGGCCGGGTATCGTCGCCGGTCACCCATCGCGTAACCCCCGGTTATCGTCGCCGGTTGGTTATCTTGTCGGAGCCGGTTATCGTCGCCGGTCATCCATCTCGTGATCGCCGGTTATCGTCGCCGGTCGATCGTCATGTCGGGGCCGTGTATCGTCGCCGGTCACCCATCTCGTAACCCCCGGTTATCGTCGCCGGTCGGTTATCTGTCGGAGCCGGTTATCGTCGCCGGTCATCCATCTCGTGATCGCCGGTTATCGTCGCCGGTCGATCGTCATGTCGGGGGCCGGGTTATCGTCGCCGGTCACCCATCTCGTAACCCCCGGTTATCGTCGCCGGTTGGTTATCTGTCGGAGCCGGTTATCGTCGCCGGTCATCCATCTCGTGATCGCCGGTTATCGTCGCCGGTCGATCGTCATGTCGGGGCCGGGTATCGTCGCCGGTCACCCATCTCGTAACCCCCGGTTATCGTCGCCGGTTGGTTATCTTGTCGGAGCCGGTTATCGTCGCCGGTCATCCATCTCGTGATCGCCGGTTATCGTCGCCGGTCGATCGTCATGTCGGGGCCGGGTATCGTCGCCGGTCACCCATCTCGTAACCCCCGGTTATCGTCGCCGGTTGGTTATCTTGTCGGAGCCGGTTATCGTCGCCGGTCATCCATCTCGTGATCGCCGGTTATCGTCGCCGGTCGATCGTCATGTCGGGGCCGGGTATCGTCGCCGGTCACCCATCTCGTAACCCCCGGTTATCGTCGCCGGTTGTTTATCTTGTCGGAGCCGGTTATCGTCGCCGGACATCCATCTCGTGATCGCCGGTTATCGTCGCCGGTCGATCGTCTCGTTGGGGCCGGGTATCGTCGCCGGTCACCCATCTCGTAACCCCCGGTTATCGTCGCCGGTTGGTTATCTTGTCGGAGCCGGTTATCGTCGCCGGTCATCCATCTCGTGATCGCCGGTTATCGTCGCCGGTCGATCGTCTCGTCGGGGCCGGGTATCGTCGCCGGTCACCCCTCGCGTAAACTTTTCACTTCAACACGTCAAATGGCGTCAAGGGGGCAAGGTGGGGCCCACCAAGGCCAGCCGCAGATGGATCTGCGGCCAGCCGCAGATACATCTGCGGCCAAGATCGGGCTTATAAGCGGCATCCCGCTTCCAGATCTGTCACTTTCAACTTCCAACTCACACATATTCCTCGCGATTTTTGCTTGTTCGCAAGGGCTTTTCGTCGATTTTTCAACTTTCCTGCAAAAACTGTTCCGGTAGGATTGATCTACACGCTACAGGTAACACTTTGACCGGTCACTTTTCAATTTCGTCAATGTTTTGCTATACATTTGACTATTTGCATGTTTAGAGATAGAATGTATGCTTTACAATGCTATGTAATGTACCATCATATATACATGCTATGTATCAACTATGTGAGTCCTATTTTATGTTCATGAGGCGGTCCCACATATTGTTATTCCTTTTCTGCAAGAGAAACATGCATTACATGATGTAATTACACATATGAATGCAATTTAAATCTGTTTGAGGCTTTGATTGATGGAAAACACGTTTGGCTTATGCCTGGGATGTTCAATTTACAAACGGAACTCTGCCGTTTTTTTTTTTTTTTTTTTTTTTTTTTTTTTTTTTTTTAACATGCATCATGTTGCATTAATCATATGATGAGGCTAGAAATTTAGAATGTTCATTACATAAATTTTAAAAGGAAACTTACCTTCTTTCTCGCCCGTTCTATTCCAGCTATGGATCGTGATGCGCCCAGTAGCTCCTCCGCCTCTCGGACTTCGGGTGTTCGTCGTCGTAGGGCTGCACCTGCTCCTGTTCCTCCTCGGACCCGTCTGGCTCGTCGTTTGACGGAGGCTGTCATTCGTCCTGGTCATCCGGACGTTGAGGAGGCTGTCCCTCCGGAGGTTGCGGCCGAGGGGCCATCCTCCAGCACACTGGCTCCATCTACTCATCAGGCTTCTTCTGGCGCCTCTGTGCAGATACCCGATCTTTTGGGTCGGGATCTCAGTCGTCACCCTTCCGCATCTCTCGTGGCTAACGAGGTATATTCAATTCTATTCTGATTTTACTCTCAATTTCTCCATTCTCCTTTTATCCGGACTGACCCCTTGGTGATTGCCCCAGGTACCCGAGTTTACCCAGCCGAGGGGCAACTGGTTCAACATCTACTCCCTTTACGCGGCCCTGCACAGTGATTATCGGGCGATGGTGGACTCTTGGGGCTTTCGACATTTCTTCACTATCATCCCCCGCCAGTGCCCCTGGGGTTACATGAGGGCTTTATCCGAGCGATGGTTCCACCAGACGCAGTCTCTTCATCTCCTCGACTACGAGGTCGTGTTGACCCCATGGGACTGGAGGTACATTACCGGCATTGAGTTTACCGGGTCCCGCGTCCCCTTGGATCTTGATATCACTCCTGTGGAGGTTCGAGCTTTGCTGGGCTTCGCTGCTGAGGACCCGGGTCTTTAAAGGCCCGCAGTATCCGATCTGGTGCCTTGGCTGTCGATGCAGTCGGGGGTTTCTATGCGCTGCCTATTCCAGCAGATCAGGGTACCCGCGACATTCTACTCCGACGCTTGTTCCTGACGATCATGAGGGGTTGTTTCCTAGGGAACAACTCCTCCACCATTCATTTCAGCGTCGTGGGAGCGGTTAGAGACGTGGATCGCATCAGTGACTATGACTGGGGGTCATTCACCTTTGCCTATTTCCTCCACGGTATGCGCCTACGCTCGGAGGGACAGACTGATGCCTGGCTCGGTTTCTACCACTTTCTGCTGGTGAGTCCCTTCCTCCTCTCTCTTACTGTATTTCTTTTCCTTTCATCTCTTTTCTGTATTTGATAGTGACTCATGCCTTGCCTTGCTTCTATTCACAGTTCTGGGCTTATGAGCGGCTTCTATGTCTGAGGCCTATCACTACTCTGGGCCCGGACACTTATCCTCGGGGTCGGCGATGGCATCACAGCACTCTGGAGGAGGTCCCCGTGTCGGGCAGCTTTGCACATTGTCGTATTCAGCTGGAGTTGATCACGGCTGCCGACGTCGTCTGGATTCCCTACCTCTCCGAGCATCTGACTGTGGGGTTTGCTGACGGGCATCCTTCCGGCCCGGAGTTCGAGCTTTCCACCCGTCGCCTCACTTTGCAGAGTGTTGGAGGCTGGGTGATGTATCTGGGAGAGCGCGCATTCAGATGCGTCACTGGAGAGATCCGCATCCCGCACTCCCTTTCTTTCACTACTTCTCTCTGGCCCGCTGGATTCTCAGCCCTCGGAGATCATGCTCGCCGGGGAGGACGGTCGGATGCTTTCCACGGGTCCCACTACGAGTGATGCATTCCGTACATGGTGGGTGCCCCGTACCATCGGTCCTCAGACTCGGGCCACTTTCTTTCTTGGAGATATGGTTCCAGGCTCGGTGACGATGACCGATTGGGCTGCCTGTGTTCGGACCCCTACCCACGCTGAGCAGATCGCCTCATTGACCCGTCAGGTAGATCAGTTGTCGCTGTTTATTCGGGGGTTGGGCCGGGCCCCGGAGGAGGCTTACACCTACGATCCTGACGGTGCAGGTTATGATGCAGGCCCGAGTTCATCTGATGCCACAGCGCATCCCTACATCCCTGATATGAACTTTGGTCCTCCGAGCTCGACGACTCCAGGGGATCAGTTCGAGGATCCTGCTTTCATAGATGATACTGATTTTATTTAGACCAGGATAGGATAGGGCCTTTTGTATCGGCACCTGCTTAGATTTCTTTTTCATTTATGCACTATGTACTGAACTCATTTATTTATTTATGCACAGTTTTCTTTTTCATTTTATGGAATTCACCTGTTTTATTATTAACTGTATGATGCATGCTTTTTATTTATGGGTAGAGAATGACCCCTGTACAGTCTTTTTTGATACTATTTTTCACAGATGTCGTCCTCAGATGTCGTGGTTCGTTTGGATCCCACTCTCCCCACAGGGTTGGTTGGCAGCCTCTTCCGCTGGTTGGACAGTCTACTGCCAGCAGATAGGGTTATCGTAGATGGCCTTTTGGGACATTCTTGGTCCTTATTAACCTTCCGGGTGCCAGCGGGCTTTGTGGATGGTCTTCTAAGCTATTGAGGGCCCCTGCCCGTCAGGTGTTTAGGTTTGGGACAGTAGAGCTGACCCCCACCCTTGAGGAGTATGCTCGCTTCACCGGCTTGCCGTTGGATGGTCCCTGTGCTAGGGTTACCGTTGGTTCCATGCGCCGTCAATTCTTGACTTTCACCGGTTTGCGGAGGGCTGTCTTATTACCGGTAATCACATCAGACCATATGGTTCCTCTTCAATTCTTGATTGACCGATTTGGCTCACCTGACAGTTTTCGTCTTTTCCTCGGTGATTTTTCCGTGTCCGAGGAACGCTGGGATGCCTTGAGAGTGGGCGTTCTGATGGCCTGTGTCATCTCAGTTTTGTATTTGCCTGCAGGATCCGATCATTTGGACATGCGGATTGTTGCGGCCGTTAGGGCCCTTCAGGAGGATCACACCATTCTCCCCATGATATTGGCGGATACCTATATGTCGGCCACATATTGCCAGTCCTTCCGAGGGAGATTCTTCAGAGGGAGTTCGACCTTATTGTATATGTGGTTCATGAGTCATCTTAGTCCCATCGGCCATTTCCGTCGCCAAGGGTTTTGCTTCAGCCATGACATAACCACGCAGTTTTCGCTTCGTCCCGCGAGTTGTACTGATGTGGCCTCCTGGACATCATTTTTGTCTATCATTGAGGACCCCTTTCATCTATTGGTTTACTCGGGCTATTGCTCCTTCATGAGCTTCTTGACTCATGTGCCTGGCATGGACTTCATTCCCATTGCTGGGTTAAGGGGCGTGACGACCTATCATCCCCTGGCGGTTATGGGGCAGTTTGATCAGACACAGGATTTACACCCCTTCGCGGGTGCAAGCCGCATACCGATTCCTTATATCATCCTGTACAGAGAGGGATCTATTGCAGGTATACGAGCTTTGGAATCACAGGATCTTTGCCGAATATAGTGCGAGCTGTCACATCCAGACATTTGCCTACGTACAGTGGTTGCGTGGAGACCTGGATTCGGCTAGTTTGAGTCGGACTGGGGCCTTTGATGACTCTGGAGTGATTTTCACAGAAGATACCACAGACCACTCCATTTCAGCCGATTCTGCCCCGAGTCGGGTCGCTGAGGATTCCCGACTCCGCCTGGCGCTGATTACTACTGAAGCCGAGAGGGATGCCGCCCTTGCCGAGAGAGATGAGGCCATTCGGGCTAGAGATGCTGCCATTGCTGATAGAGAGGCCATTGTATTTCAGACCAGGGTAGTGGCAGATGCTCATTTTGGGACTGTCAGCCGAGCTACTGCTGCTTTACTGGATCGTATTGATATGATGGGGCAGCAGATTGCAGGAGATGCTGATGCTTCAGATCTATCCACCACCCTGTCCATCCTGCTTCGGCTAGTTTCAGATTTGTAGATTATTTTATTTCCTGCATAGACTATGTTGGTTTCATCAGTTATTGAAAGAGAAATCTTGTAATAAAACGACTTATATATATAGACATGCATTTAAATTTAGTCATTTTCCCCTTTTGTCGTATCATTGCCATCCATTGGATCATCATTTTATCCAACTGACCATGATTTTGACATTTCGCCTTCTTTCTTTCCTCAAGACTTGATGGAGATTTGACAGATATTGCCGCACACCTTTTGATTTCGTCGGATTGAATCTCAGATTTTGGATAACTGTTTGGGTTGGATCAGGGTATGTATTCTGGGATGAAACTGGTTAGGCAGTTGGTTTCGGGAAGGTTTTGAGGGTGTAGGAAGGTTTTATCTGGCTATCGAAAATTGGTTTTGGTTAGGGAAAGGATTATTATTTTTTTTTTAAAGGATCGGACCGCGCCATGATGGCTGCCTACGTACCCCCACAAGTTGGGAGATCAGGTCCTACGTAGTTCGCTCTCAAAGGAAAAAAAGAACTGATGATTTAAGCGTAGAACCGCTTCACCGAGTCAGAATTGAGGGGTTGTGGAAATACCTCACCATCCATTTCTTGCAATATGAGGGCTCCTCCGGATAGCACTTTCTTAATCACGAATGGTCCTTCCCAATTCGGGGCAAACTTCCCCTTGGCTTCGTCCTGACAAGACATGACTCTCTTTAGCACCAGGTCATTCTCCTTGAATTTCCGAGGCCTGATCCTTTTGTCGTATGATCGGGAGATCCTCTGTTGATATAGCTGGCCGTGCCAAATAGCAGCCACCCTCCTTTCATCAATTAGGGCCAATTGGTCGTATCGGCTTTGCATCCAATCCTCCTCGCTTATCTGAGCATCGATCACTATTCTGAGGGATGCCATCTCAACTTCAACTGGCAGGACAGCCTCCATTCCATATACCAAGGCGTAAGGGGTTGCCCCTGTGGAAGTACGCGTTGAGGTTCGGTAGGCTAGCAAGGTGAGGGGTAGCAGATCCGGCCATCCTCGATGATTAGCAGACATTTTTGCCATGATCTTCTTGATGTTCTTATTTGCAGCTTCCACTGCCCCATTCATCTTGGGACGGTAAATAACAGAATTGAGGTGTTTGATCTTAAACTGGTCGCACAACCCCTTCATGAGGGCGTTATTCAAATTCTTGGCATTGTCGGAGACCAAAACCTCAGGTTGCCCATATCGACAAATGACATTATTCCTGATGAAACCCAACGATAACCTCCTGAGTGACTTTGGGGAAAGAGGCTGCCTCTACCCACTTGGTGAAATAATCGATCATGACGAAAATGAATCGGTGCCCGTTGCTTGCTTTGGGCTCTATTGGTCCGATCACGTCCATTCCCCACATTGAGAATGGCCACGGGGAGGTCATACAGTGCAGTTCATTGGGGGGCGTATGGATCACATTACCGTGCGCCTGACATTGGTAACACCGTTTGACATGATCATCACAGTCAGCTTTTAAGGTCAACCAATAATGCCCTGTTCTCAAAATCTTTTTGGCTAGCATCGGTCCACTCATATGTGGCCCACACACCCCGCCATGGATTTCATTCATAATCCTTTGGGATTGCGTTTCGTCTACGCATTGCAACAGTCCCAACCCGGCATCCCTTTTGTAAAGTGAATCGCCACTCAGGTAAAATTTCATCGCCATCTTTTGAATTCTCATCCTTTCAGTCCGATTTGCCTGATCGGGAAGGGATCTGTCTCTCAGATATTCCCTGATGTCGTGATACCAGGGCTGCCTTGTCGACACCACCTCGTTTGATAACACTGCCACATTTTCCTCATATGCCGGGGCATTCTGTACGGTGATCTCAATCTGTGGACTGTCCCTACTCTTGATCACGTGGATTAAGGAAGCCAAAGTCGCCAATGCATCGGCAAAATCATTTCGTCCCCGAGGAATATGGCGGAAGGCGATATCTTCGAACTCTTGCATAAGCTGGGTGACACAACGATGGTATGGAAGTAACCGAAGCTCCTTAGTGTTGTATACCCCGATTGCTTGTCTGATTACCAATTCTGAATCCCCGAACACCGCTAGTCTTTTTACTCCCATGTCACGGGCCAATCGGAGTCCCAAGATACACCCCTCGTATTCAGCGGTGTTGTTCGAATTGCTGAAACGAAGTTTAGTGGCCACGGGGTATTGTTCTCCGGTGATAGAGACTAGGACCGCTCCGGCTCCTGCCCCCTCGGCATTCATGGCACCATCAAAATACAGCTTCCAAAATTGTCCCTCGTCATCACATCTTTCGCGCGATACCCAAAATATATCCTCGCCCGGGAGAGGAGTTTCTAACGGCTCCATCCCTCCTGCCGGGGCTTCTGCCAACTGATCTGCAATTCCCTGCCCTTTCATGGCCTTCTGGGTCACGTACACCATGTCAAACTGTTGTAAAATTAACTGCCATCTTGATAGTCGACAATTCAGCATGGGCCTTTCGAAAATATATATTTCAGGGGATCCATTCTTGATATCAGGTACGTTGTATGCCCATGGAGGTAGTGCTGTAATCTCCCTGCAGCCCAGGCCAGAGCACAACAGGTCTTCTCAATGGGAGTGTAATTCTGCTCACATTGGCTAAATCTTTTGCTGAGGTAATAGATGGCCTGCTCTTTTCCCGCCTCATTTTTCTGTCCCAACATACATCCCATCGCGATGGCATTTACCGATATATACATAAACAGAGGGATCCCATCCTTCGGGGGTACCAGCACTGGTGCTTCAGTCAACTGCTTTTTAATGGTCTGAAAAGCCTTCTGACATTGCTCATTCCACTCCTGTGAAACCCCTTTTCTTAACAGTTTGAAAATGGGCTCACATGTAGTCGTCAAGTGGGATATAAAACGGCTGATAAAGTTTATCCTTCTGAGGAATCCCCTTATCTCCTTCTCTGTGCGAGGTGCTGGCATATCCACAATGGCCTTAATCTTTGCTGGATCCAACTCAATGCCCCGATCACTAACCAGGAAACCCAAGAGCTTGCCCGACTGTACTCCGAAAGCACACTTGGCTGGATTGAGTTTCAGATTATACTTTCTGAGCCGATCGAATAGCTTTTTGAGATGAGTTATATGATCGGACTCTACCTTTGACTTCACAATAATGTCATCCACGTAGACCTCTATCTCCTTGTGCATCATATCGTGGAACAAGGCCATCATGGCTCTCTGATAAGTAGCCCCCGCGTTTGTGAGGCCAAAAGCCAGTCGTCTGTAGCAGAAAGTGCCCTAGGGGGTGATGAATGCGGTCTTTTCCCGATCCTCCTCTGCCACCATTATCTGATGATACCCCGCAAAGCAATCCACAAAAGAATACATTTCGTACTGGGCTGTGTTATCCACCAGGATGTGTATGAAAGGCACCGGGAAGTTGTCCTTGAGACTGGCCTTGTTTAGATCTCTGTAGTCCACGCATACCCTCACCTTTCCTCCAGGTTTAGCCACTGGGACCACATTGGATAGCCATTCCGGGTAAGTGGACACCATAATGATTCCCGCCCTGAACTGCTTGATGATCTCTTCCTTCACTTTTAAACTCCACTCCGGTTTCAATTTCCTTAATTTTTGTTTGACAGGCTTGAAACCCTCCTTGATGGGTAACCGGTGCACCACAATGTCGGTGGACAATCCGAT
This sequence comes from Aralia elata, assembly GCA_034770075.1. Taxonomy (NCBI): domain Eukaryota; kingdom Viridiplantae; phylum Streptophyta; class Magnoliopsida; order Apiales; family Araliaceae; genus Aralia; species Aralia elata. Next base: position 55,798,345 of record CM068385.1, read on the forward strand.
CATATCCTCGTGCGACCAGGCAAAGACATCCTCATATTGGCTTAGTAACTCAATTATTTCTGCTTTTTGGCTGGGGGTAAGGTCTGTCCCTATCTTGAGTTCTTTTGGATTGTCAGGGGTTCCGATATCTATAGTGATGGTTTGGTCCAAATTGGGTTTTGGGTTTATCTTCGGACCCATCCTTTGATCTCATCAGGTGCGTCGTCGTAATCTGTCTCGTCTTGCTCAATGCCCATTAAATCGAAATCCAGCTCAATGTCAAAATCATAATCATCATTCAAATTTGAAAGACCCTTTGTTAGGCAAGGATTACTCAAATGGGTATACCTGACATAAAACAAAGTACTTGTCATATATAAATCATTTTTCACGACGATCGCAATTTCAAATAACACGAAGAAACGACACAATTATGCAGAAATAAAAACAACAACAAAATAAAAACTTCTTCATTCCCCCATCCTCTAGGGTTAACCACCCTGACGTCGAGCTTTACCCTTGTTTGGATATCACTGGTTTTCTTCTGGGTCCAATTATCGATGGTCAGGTCAGATGAAATGCGCTGGATAAAGGAGGGCCTCACATCGGACACCTCCCCGATGATTACGGATACGTCGCCTGAGTCCTTCTCCATATCCTCTCCAGGAATAATCAGCCCTGCCCAATCGATGACAGGCACAACTTGTTGGGTTTCCGATGGTGTGATAATATTCGTCCCTTCCTTACTGCTTGTTGATTGTCCGGGGATATAGCATTTGGTTTCAAACTCTTTTGCGACCTCCTGCAGGAAACTTTCCCTCCGGGCCGACTCACTACGTGCGGGGGTTAACTCTTCATTCCCTGCCCCAATCACAGGTCCGCTGATCCCCTGCTCATTGTCGACTTTGGTCACTGGACTACCAACTAGTCGAAACGGAGTCGCACCCTGACGGTGTCCCCGTATTGCGCCCACATGGTATCCCAATCCTGCTTTGCCTATCTGCTGTGGTAGGTGGATGGGCTCGGTGATTCCCTGACTGCTTTTTCCCTAGTCCCTGTCCAGGTTGGAAGTTCATTTTAATCATTTCCCTGGCCACAAAGGTGAGTTCCCCCGGAGAGACCCTTGGTTTCACAGCTGGAGCTCCCAGGCATCTATAATGGGGAGTGCTAATCTCTAGTGCTTGAAAGCTGGCAGGCGCCGCTGACTCATCCACATTGATTACTGGTAGGCCACCCCTGGGAGGAGAAGGGTCATCACATTCGGCCGAGATTGTTACCACAAGATTCCCATCGATGATCAACTTGATTTGTTGATGGAGCGTGGAAGGAACTGCCCCGGCCATGTGTATCCACGGCCTCCCTAACAGTAGGTTGTAGCTTGCCGTAATATCTAGGACTTGGAAGGAGATATCAAAAGTACAGGGCCCTATCTCCACTGGCAATTCTATTTCCCCAATGGTATCCCTCCGGGAGCCGTCAAAAGCCCGAACCACCACATGACTGGCTCGGAGGCGTTTGGAACTGATGTTCATTTTCTTTAGCGTACTGAGAGGACATATATTCAATGCCGATCCCCCATCGATCAACACCCCATTCATGACATATCCTGAGGAGATTACCGCAATGTGTAGCGGTTTTCGGTGCCCCCTTCCTTCCTTGGGAATGTCCTCATCTGTAAATGATATTGCATCGCCTTCCAATAAGTGGCCTACCAGCTGGCCGAAACCCTCCTCACTAATTTCTTTGGGCACAAATGCCTCCTCCAGAACCTTCATCAGGGTTTTGCAATGCTCATTGGATGACAACACCAAGTCCATGACTGATGTTAGGGTTGATTCCTCATTTAAAATCTGGATCCCCCCCCCTCGTTTCTGGGTGATCCATCCTTTTCAAAAACTCTATGGCCCTTTCCTCGGAAACCTCTTCATTTTTTCTCTTTTGGCTCTCAAGGACTCGCCCGGGAAGATATAAGGGGTTCCCCTTGGTCGTCACGGAAGCACAACTGGCCGCTTCCTCTGGTATTCCCCCATAATTCCAGGGTACAGTCTTCAGACTACTGATAGGGAGTTGCGGCCTTGCTGCAAGGATGATGGGCCTCGGGGCTGTCAGCCTGACAGGTCCCTCTATGTTATTCGTACTTACCCCTATCAACCTGATGGGCGTTCCCCGTGCATCCCCATGATCATGTATCATGTTGATCATCTCCTCAACTTTCTGCACATAGTTCAACCTTGGCGGCCCCCTAGCCTCACTTGCCTCCGTTGCATTAACTCCCCCTCCATCATGTCTTGGCAGGGGATTTGCTTTAACATTCGGGGAGTCCGGTTGTTCCACCACAATTTCCCCACTGTCTATCATGTTTTGGATTCGATGTTTCAACGTCCAGCAATCTTGTGTATCATGGCCAGGGGAACTGGAGTGGTATGCACATCGTTTACTCGGGTCAAACCTTCTACCCTTTGGGTCACTCGGTGGTGCCAGACCAACTATTTTCTTTTGGGCTACTAATACCGCTAGTACCCATTCAAGCGGCTCCCCGAGCGGGGTGAATACGCGATTCTGCGAGGCCTCATATCTTCTTCGCCCCTCTGCCCTTTGATCTGTGAAATTTGGCCGTCGGGATGGCCCTCCCCTCTGTACCTGTACCGGAAGATGGCTTTCTGCTTTTCTGGATGACCCTTGTAGGATGAGGGAGACATCCTCTTCCTTCTTCTTTTGGACCCTCCGGGAAGTGCTGCCATAGTTTCCATTCTGTATTTGCTCGGCAGCAGTTTCTAAAGCAGTAAGATCCCGGATTTTACCCGACTTCAACCCCATGTCTACCATCTCTCCATGTTTAATCATTTCAGCAAAAGGTCTTCCAATCCCCGAGATGACCCTCTCATAATACGGTGCCTCCTGGATGTCTACAAAGGTCATCACCATCTCTGATTCGTTCATTGGGGGGGTCACCTGTGCGGCCATGCCCCTCCACCGTTGTGCATATTCCCTGAAGGATTCCCTAGGCTGTTTCTTAACCTTTGTCATTTGGTACCTGTCAGGGGCCATCTGGGCCTGAAAGCTGTATTGGGTTAAGAAGGTATGGGCCAACTCCTCCCAATTGTGGATTCGGGCGTTGTCGAGGCGGGGGGCAATACCAGATTCTTGCCTCCCCTGTTAAGCTTTTCTGGAATAGTTGCATTCTTAACCCCTCGTCTTCGGCATAAGACCCGAGTTCTCCAATGTATATTTTCAAGTGTGTATAGGGGTCTCCCTTTCCATTGTATTTTTCAAACTCGGGAACTTTAAACTTTTCTGGATATCTGGCTCCGGGGAAAACACATAGATCCGAATAATTAACCCTGCCCAGGGAGCCTATGCCCCTTAGAGATTGGATGGTCTCCTCCATGTGTTTCATTTTTCTCCGAAGGTCGTCATTGTCCCCTTCTTCTGGGATAGTAACCACTGTCCTGCTAGGTATGGGAACGGCCCTTGTAATGACTGGCTCGTCCTTGAGTTGGGGTTGGTCATCCTTACCCAGGTTTACAAACTACATTTTTAGGAGGATTCTGGTCACCCCCTGGTGGTGGAATATTATGTGGTCCTTGGCTTGGCGGATCCTGTCTGAGTAGGAACTGCTCTTTTAGCATCGTGGCCATTTCCATCATCTGTTTTTTTGAAGTCATCAAACTCTTCCCGAGATATGGAACTATGATTAGGAATATCAGCCATTTCAGATGTAGAATTTTGGGCTTTCTTAAACTGCGAACGGGTTTGAGGAGCAATCCTGCGAAACAATAACGGTTCGAAGTTTAGTCTTGGGGAAATGAAAGAATGGATGCATGCTAAAACCGTAACCTCTTGTGTGTTTTTGGGTTTTTTAATCTTTTTCTGCAAAACAACTCGTTAGCGGTTCTTTATTGAAATAATACATGCTAGATATGATTTATGCTTCCCGTGTCGTTCCCTGCAAAACACAGAGGTTAGTATTTTCTTTTGACATAAAGGGGAAGCATATATGAATATGCTGCAATGGAATTATGGCATTTATACGCAGAAACGTAAAAGGGCATGAAGAGACTTATCCTGCGTTGGGTTAATCTGGGGCTGACCTATCCTAGGGTTATTCTCACGGGCTTTTCGGCATGAAGGTTCCCAAATCTTCGCAATCTACTCGTTTGAGCCCTTTCGATTGGAGCGGATTTGAGTGGTGCGTTTCCTGAGCCATCTCCGGGGAGCAGCCCCATCGAGTCCAGTAATAATCAACCGACGGGTTCGCCTCAGGAGGAGGTACAATCTCAACATACATTCACATTCATCGTCCTCACCGTATGCAAATGATTACTTTAAGGTAAATCAACTCCATTCAATCATTCATTCATTGGACAAAAGCACACATTCACACAACAATAAGTAAAATAGGTCAAAATGTTGCACGCACATACATATTCATAAAATTTTTTAAGGATAGGATAGCATCAAGATTTAAGCGCGGCTTAAGCCCACTAATATTCCCCAGCAGAGTCGCCAGCTGTCGACGCCGGGTTTTTCGTCTTTAATGCGATTGTTGCCCTTTTCCGAATTTTAGCCTTCATTAGATGATTTTTGGAAAAGGGTCGGCTTTGATGTCGACGGGGTTTTGAAAGATCGTTTTTTATGATGAGCCAATTAACCAGAGTCGCCAGTTGGTATATTTGAAATGGATGTACCAACTCATCCGAGTTTTCGTTTTTTTATAAATCGCTGGCTCATGTGTGACTCCGAATTAATTGGTCTGCGAATCGAGATTCATAGAGTTCGGGGGCTTGCTTAAGTGAGGGGAAGGTGTTAGGCACCCCTCGACTTCCGTGAAACACGGTTACCGCAATCTTGATGCTTTCCTTATCCTTTAATTAATGTGTGTGTGCGCGCGCGTGTGTGTGTGTGCCTATGTGAATGTTGTGGTGAGTTTATATGAAAGAATCATTTGGATTTTTAGGGAAAGTCGTGCTTTAATTTGAAAACGCTTCGGAATGTCTTTTCGGTATACACGAGAAAGTTTTATTCTTTATGAGAAAGGTTTGATTTTAATTGTCCAAAACTATGAGATTTTCATTAAGTGTCGTTTTGGCAAAACAAGAGTTTTAAACCTTCGTCTAAATAGGAATCGAGATCTATACGTTGCTCTCATAAAATGACGGGCAATTTCTAGAATCTCTTTAACCCTATATACAATGGTTTAATAAAACGTCATTTTATTTATAAAATCATTTTGTGTTATGTTTTGGAAAACGATCTTCCTTTAGCTTTCTCGTTAGATAGGAATCGACATTCATTAACATTTCTCAAATTTTAACCTCGTGATTCTAATATCCTACTTTGATTGATTTTATGAAAATCTTATCATTTAGCTTTGAAATCAATTTCGTGTCATAAATCAAATCAAGCATAAACACGCGTCGGGGCTATTCATGGGCATGTAAGCCATCAAAATGTCCCCGAACGCCAACAATCACAAATTTCACTATTTCGGGGCCTTAAGCACGATTCTCGCCTTAGCGTCGTTTTAAGGCCCAACGATTACATATTTACAATGAAAACTACATCATTTCTACTTCTTACATCAAGATATGTCCATCATCGGATTGGGACCCCGGGGTCGTTTTCCTAGGCTCACAACCAAGTATCCACACACAAACAATCGGATATTACAATAAAATAAACCAACTCAGATAATCTAACAATACCAAGACATCCTAAAATAATGATTTAAAGGAATTGATACCAAATATAACACCTTAAAACAAACAAAGAAATTAATGAACGAATATCATCGGGTTATTAGGAAGAGTTTTATTCCGATGGAAACTTCACTCATAATCCCTAATTCATTGTTCAATCAATAAATTACATGAAAAATTGCATCTAATCTGATCAAATGATAGAAATTGATATCACAAAAGAGATTTCACCTTGCAATTGATATCCAAATGGATGTGAACTTGATGTATTTGAATAGAAGGAAAGAATCTATTTGATACAATCAAATCAAAAGAAAATTATTCCTCTCTTTTTTCTCTCTTTTCTTCCTATTTGATTGCAAAATTTATGTTATTTCTTCCTCAATTTCCGAGTTGGCTGCTGCTGTATTCTCCTTCTTCCTCAAATTCTCCAACCTCCTGTATGCTGCCCGAAGCTGGGCTTAAATAGGCTGGCCAGAGCCAGCCGCAGATCTATCTGCGGCTGGCCGCAGATGGATCTGCGGCTGGCCAGCTGGCACGCCTCCCATCGCACTCAGCCGGTAGTGCTGATTTCCTGGTTTCCGTGCTGGCGCACCCACTTGGCCGCAGATCTATCCGCGGCTGGCGGGCTTGACTTTCTCGATTTTCGTGCCACGCCTCGATTTTCGTGCCGCAACGTCAGTTTTCGCTGACAGGCTCGTATTCTGCAGTCCGAGAATCATTGAGAAGCGCGCCACACCTTCCGGGAATGCCAAATTCGGATAGCCCTGCTATCATGTCGATTTCGGCTGCAAATTATCATGGTGGCGTCGAGTGTCCGTACTTTTCCTATCTTTTGCTCTCGCAGGCCGATCCATTTGACGAATTTGCCCTCCTGTCAAGGTTAGTATACGAAGTGCAAAATTTGGGTGTCTACATGTCCTTCACGTCCACAATTGTAGCATACGTTTTACCCTTTCATACACACGCCTTCATGCTTTCTGTTGCACTTTACACACCTTACCACTTTCTTAAAGATTTCTTAATCACGGTCATTCATCTTTCTTTTTCCTTTCTGGCTTGGAGTTGCAGACGATTTGTTGCATTTATCTTCCATTGCATCAATTTGGCTTTTTAGTTTATCTTGTTCTTCCATTATTTCGATTAAGGCTTTTCGCATCCGACTATTCAGTAATCTTTCCATTTCCAATAACTTTTCTAGACATAACACCTTATTCTTCGGATCCTGCACTTCCGTTGATGCTTGGTCAGCTCCAACTTCAGCGTCCGAATCACTATCTGCCAGTATTACCATTTCTGGTTCCGGTTTTATGTTTTCCAAAATGATGACCTCATCTTGGTTGCTTTCAGGCGGAGTAATTTGCTCCTTCTTTACGATATGAGAGGTTCTTAGTTCTTTCCTTCCTGACATCTATACACAAACAGTCTTGATTAGTATATACACATAGTAAACAAAATTTATATAAGTTAGTTTTTATTTAATTTTACGATGAATTTCCTTAATTCATCTCCTTTAAACTCTATTTGAGTTATTTGTTTTTCAACACTTCTATCTAGCTTAAGGTAATCCCCCACCTAAGGTTTCTAACCTATAGCTCTGATACCAACCTGTGACGCCCCCAAATCCGAGTACTTGAAACCCGTATTTGGTGTATCACGATACCATTTCTTTGAGCAATTTAATATATTACAAACTTAATATTTATATCAGAGTTGTCTATTCCCCATGTATGGTAACCTTTAATTACATTCCTTACATGTTATATAATATATATGATCACAAAAAAAACTAATTATTAAAGATAACACCTTAAAACCTATTCCTTAAACTTTCCTTTGCCTTTGTCTTTGCCAGAGCCTTCTGAAAATTCACGCCTAGCTGAAAACATTTAAGTCGAAGCAAGAATGAGCATTCAATTGCTCAGCAAGTAATAACAATTATAATAATGCACTGAAGAAGTAAATATTTTCTTTGAGGACTACTTCTACCACGAATCAATAGTGGTGAAGTCATTTGAAACCATTCTTAACAACATATCAAATTATTTTAAGATTTTTGAAACAACAGAGTGACTTTTGAATACTGAGTGGTCAAAAGACCATGAACTACCATTTTTCATTTTCGAAAAGGTTTAAACAGAAATTCATCTATAAACCGTCTGTCTTACGGACACGGAGGATGATTAGTCCCGTTGTGCCCTGTATTGATCAATACTATATAATACATCACCCCCATTGGCGAATATAAATTACATCACCGCTATTAGCGCATAAAAAAATTTCCCATTTAAGGTTGTTCATACTCAGTCTTGAGTCCTAACTAAAACAATTTAGTTGGACGACTCTATCATAACCAATAATGTTCAACAATGCTTTTTAAATTAGGTCTAGCTGGTCAAATAGCTTAGACAATCTTTAAACTAGGTATACATACCGAAATTTAATAGTATGTATTAGAACTTGTCAACGAATTTCGAATTCAAGGGTAATTGATAATGTACAATAGTTCATACAAGTGGGGACACTTGCATCACCAAACGTAGAATACCAATTTTCGATATGAGTCATAGAAATTCAATAATAAGATACTTTTAATACTAAACAATCGAAGGAAATTCGAATTTATAATAATTATAACAATTTGTACAAGTGAGGACACTTGCACAAAGAACAGAATAATTCTGATTATAAACGCATCACATTAAACAATATCGAGATGCTTGAAATCAATAGATAGCTTGAATAAAGTTTAAGAATACTTGTACATCATATGGATCCAGTTCATAATATAAATGAAAGGATAAAATAATTGCTCAATAATAGGATTATTCTTTTGATTAAAATAATACACCTTAACACATAACACTGCTATTGCAGTCATTATACAACTTAAACGCATTGTCACATATTCATTTTAGTCATGAAGACATATAAGAACGTATATCTAGTCAAACTATGTCGATTTGGTTTGAGTTTGGAATCGTTTCGGCATCCTGATTGCATTATCAGATAATTAATGAATTTATTACCAATAAAACTTTTTTTTTTCAAGAACTCAAATATTATATTAGATAATTTAATTATCATTTATAACATTTTTTTGAACATTAAACTCATTTATAAGATTTAATTAATAAATAATTTCATTATCATTAATATTAAAATATTAATGAAATCTTTTTCAAAATATCAAAAGTTATGTAACATTTTTCAAACTTTAATATCACTTTTAAATGATTTTTAAAGTATTAAAATTATTTTTAAATGATTACTATTAATATTAAAATATTAATGTAATTAATGTCAAAATATTTAAAACATTTATTTCACCCTTTAAAATAAATTTTTTTTTTAAAACATTAAAATCATTTTTAAATAATTTATTAAATACAATTATTAAATAAATTTATTATCATTAATATTAAAATATTAATGAAATTCTTATCAAAATATGAAAAGTTATTTATTATAACTTAAAATACTTTTTTTTTTAGATTCTACATTGCAGGTCTTATCCAGACAGTTAACACTCTCTTCTTTAGAACAAATTTCATTTTGATTATCTATCCGGACAGTTAAGACTGTCTGCTTTAGGCCAAGTTCTGCTTCAGTTAATATCCAGACAGTATAATTCGTCTGTTTCAGGTGTCTGCTTTAGACAAATATTTTCGTTCCCAATCGGACAGGTCAACCCGTCCATTTTCAGGTGTCCATATTAGAACAAAACTCAGTGCATATAGCCTTATTATCTGGGCAGTTTTGTTTTTGTGGTACCTACTTTGCAACTTCGTAACTTGCTCATTTCTTATCGAAATAAGTTCATTCTTGAGCCTACGACTTCCTTATACTACCAACTACAAAACCCATAGAAAATATCCAATTTCCATAAACTTTAACTACCTGAAAAACTGACTCTAAAGTCAGTGTACCAACTGATTTTTTAACTTTTAACTAGTTTTATAAAAAAAAATTGTCATGACTTCGTTACTTAAGCTTTTTCCTCCATTCCAATTGGGTGATGTTCATAACTCATAAGAGTATAACATAATACCCTGATACCAAAATTTACAGATTCGGAACATAACAACAAAAAGTCCCAAATCAATCCATTAACAGTCCACTAATTTAAATTTCATCCTTTTCACATAGGTTTTGATTTTTAATCATTTTGTTAACTAAACATGCATGCTCAAGGTGATTTAACAAGGTTTACTCCTTCATATCCACCTTATAACTTCAAGATCCACCATGATCTTCACTTATCAACAACCACCAACAACTAATCAACACCAACGAAATAAAATCCAAGAGATGAAAAAAATAAATAAATTAGCGTTCTTACCTTTTGTTGTTCTTGTTCTTCTTCTTCTTTCATAATCTTGATGAACCTTGATCTTGCTCTCCTTTTCTATCTCCAATCCGTACCTTTTCTCTCTCTTTCTTTCTAGTGTACTTAGCTTGCTAGGAATGAGGGAAGATTTTTTTTTAACCAATACACCTCATTGCCTTCTTGAGTGCCACATGCCCCCCTTATTAATTAGCTAACATGTGTTTAGACAAGATGGAGACACCTAGTAAGCTTATTAGCTTACTTGATAAGCTTCACACTTTTCTTCTCTCTTTTTTTCCTCTACCCGCCCACTTTGAAGGATTTAATCCCATTTTTGTTGGTTTTTTTTATAACTTATGCTAGCATAAGACTAAAACGTCCCTACTTAAGTGGGTCAAAAATTTGGGCCTTTAGTACACTAGTTTAGGCTACTTGAAAATCATGTTTACTTTCTACGAATTTTGGGCTACTAATTTAATAAATTATTGGGCTCTCTATATGTAGTTTAACTAAATTCTAATGGGTTAATTTAATTAATCCACACACACTAATCATTCAAGTCCATAATAAATTAAATATATGGGCTTGATTATTTAAATCAATTGAGCTAGTCCACTAACAATTTTTATTACTGGAACTATTACATATTTATTTCATCCATTATATAAACATAAATCCTTTTAAATATAACTACAACAATAATTATATTTAAAATTAAAATACACGATCATAAATCAAATTAGGGTATTGATCCGTAATGTCACTTTACCATATTTACCGCACTTAGTCAATTTAAAATAAATTGACTAATCTTATATATTCATATTATAAAGAATTAGTCAAAGTAATAATAATAATATTAATAATAATTCTTAAAATATACATTTATCATGAAAATAATATATTAATCTTATTCTTATGTAAAATAAATAATAATATATCTTTACTAAATATTAATTTATTAAAAGAATATAAATTTTCAAATAATTAACAATTTCTTTTCTGAAAAACTCATTTACAATCTTTCATATAATAAATGATATATATTTATAACATATACACATATACATTCCTTGCACGTATTCTCATACTTACCTTGATAAATAATAAAAATAATTTTATTATTTTAAAAAAAACATTATACGCAAAATTTCTTATTTAAATTATTTTAAAAATCTTGGGTTATTACAACCCCAACCAAATCAACTCCTACCATAAATAGAGATTTAATTCCATTCTAACTCCACAATTTAAGCCTAACTCCATCACTGTTAAGGATTGCAAGGAGAAAGTATGTTGTTTATTTGAAGAAGACTATAACCATTATTCTCTTCCTTCTTCAATAGCACATGTACTTGATTTAAACAAACTTTCTTCTTCTTCTTTAAGATTGTTTCATTGTTTGGGATTGTTGTTGTGTTGTTACTTCAATTGGAGGGATTACATACATTCAAATAACTTTGATTTTGGGCCAAATTTGGGCACACACTAAGTGTTTGTTATATTGCTCCAACCACCTTTTTTAATCACTTTCTTTGGATTTCAAGCCTTGTTAAGCATAGATGGCACCCAAACGTCAACGTACATCACATGCTTCCTCTTTCACCTATGATCATTAAAAGTTTGTTAGTGAAAAAGCCTCTGAGCGATATCATACCTCCTTGGTTAATAAAAATTTGATTCAAGAACGTGACTTAGTGCCACAAGAGGCCAATGGCCTTGAAATCCGACAAATGATTCAGGAACGTGGCTGGGGGGTGATGAGTGGGTTTTATACCTACGAATTGAATATCTTTTAGGCTCAATTCTCTGCTATCTTTAAGTATTTTTAGTATTATTTTACTTGTTAGTTCATTGGTTTTGTAGGAGATGGCTTTGGATGGACATTTGTGAAAATATTGAACTTTAGGGGCAAATTCGTAATTTCAGCAAAAGAGCTCAGTGCCGGGGCGGCAAACCCAGGCTATTTCTGGCATCGGGGCGAGGCCAGCGCCAGGGCGAGCTCCCTAGGCCATTTCCAGCGCCGGGGCGAGCTCGTCGAGAATTTTGAGCGGCTAGCTTTGTCTTGTCTACAGATAGTGGGTTTTCTTGGGAGGAATTTCAGGAGCCCGATTGTGACTAGAAGAGAGAGAATGATCAGTGTATTGGGCATCCAAGGAGTGCATTTCGAATTATCTGAGCTAGGCTTGAAACTATTGAAGCTAGGGTTTGAACTAACAAGGAGAAGAACTAGAGAAAAGTAAGAACCACCATAGCATCACCAAGGAGCTAAGGATTGCAATTCTGAGAAGAAAAGCTAGAGAAGAAGATATTACCAAGCAAGCAATTCGGGATTCAATCTAAAAAGGGTTTTATCATTTTATTTTCTAGCATTTCTTTCTTACTTTGTAATTCCAAAGCCATGTATTATAAATTGATTATAATGTTATTTAAAGCTATCATGAACTAATCTTTTCATTCTAAGATTCAATGGAACCCAACTCATAGTTTGTATTGAATGCTCTCTCTTTGAATATTAGTTACACTCTTGTGAATTGGAGTTCATAGCCTATGTTTATGGATTAATTACTTGGCCCGTAATTACCTTGGTAACCTATATGAAATTGAGAAATGGAATATAGTGTTGAGACCTAGTTATGAATTCATGTGAAAATTGGATCTTCTTATGGGTAATGTATGAGATTATGTTGAAAGTAGTATGCACACAAGCCAATCATATTTGATATGATGTAGCATATACTTTGTAATCTTATTCATTTATTAATAAAAGAATTGATTTTCTTAAAAGGCATTTTATATTATCTACATAGTGTTGTTATATTAAATGTGATAAACCCATAGTTTTGAGCAATGCTTTTAGAATCATGATGGTGATCATGCTAATGAGATCTAAATTCAAGATAGCTCACAAACTAAAATTGTTCCTAATCGTTGGATTACTAAATTGGGGATTAGTGAATCCGGATAGATTAGTACATACGTTGCTTGCTCTTAGGAAGAGGATGATTGATCTCATAATCATTTGTGTGGAGACACTAAAGCAAGTATGTAGGTGCTTATTGGAGAATAAGTTCACTGAACGTGGCTCGCTAAGGAATACCTAATGGAGTTTTACTCGCCTGTCAATAGGAATTCCTATAGTGATAGTTGTACAAGTGATCCTTGGACTTGAGATCATCATAGTATCTTGTGTATGATGAGTTATACTTTGACATGTCCCTTAAGACCTTGTGGGTATATCAAAGGGTATGATTGGGTATAATAAGTTGTACATGGAGATAGGTGAATGATCAACAAAGAATCTACCACGTCTAGTAAAAGATGTGAATGTCCTATGTGATTCGATAAATGACAACTTAGTAGTCCTTGGCCAAGGCAGAATGAAATTAGAAAGGAGTTTCTAATTTGCATTAATCAGAGTTGTGCATTTGGGAATCGAAATACATATAATTAAATAAAATAAGACTTGACAGTAAATTCATGTCTTATATTTAATTGGGACATTGTATGGTAGAAGGATTGAATTATACGGTAACTATTTACTCAAAGGTTCTTTTGTGATTAATGTTGAAATCTATATTATCTGGAAAGTCGTTGATCGCTAAGGGGGCTTACCCTTATTGTAGAATAAATATTATTTATTTAAATGAATTAAATAGTTTAATTTATTTATTTAAATAAGATTAGAATTGTTCTAATTGATTTATTCACAACCGGTTTAATATGGAGAACCTAAAGGGTCACACCGCAAAAGAAAAATATTTATTTAAGAAGTAAATGGCATAATTGTAATAATAAGTTAAGTATATTTAATTTACTCTATGGAGATAGAATAAATTAAATAGCTTAATATTTATTATTTAATATTTTGGAAATATTAAATATAAATTAATAAGAGGAGTCTTATTATTATTATTACTTTTACTATTATTTAATTCCTAATAGGGATTGGGAATTAATTAATAGAAGTACTCTCCCATGGATTCCTAATTGGATTAGGAGCATTATTAATTAAAGGAGTTTAATTATAATACAAACCCTAATCCTAAATAGTTTAGGGAAAGGGTTATTCCTACATCTATAAATAAGAGGGGTCTTATCATAGATTAGGGTTACACACTCTTGCATTAGATTGTGGAGAGTACTTACAATTTCTATAGAGATAGAAACTAGGGTTTTGCAAAATACCCAACTTCTTGAATACTTGTTCTTCCTTGGTGGATCACCTCTAGAGGCCAAACGCTTGGGTGGCTAACGTTGATCAAAGGAAGGAATCACACCGTAACATTCGAGGAGAACACGAAGGACTAGGAGTTGAATTTGTACCCGAGGAAGCTTTGTTCTACGAGGGTATAATTCTTATTCTCTTTCTCTTTCGTTTATATCGTTAATTGAGCACATAGATTGATCTTGGTGATGGTTTGTATAAAATTTTAAAATCTGTTTTTATCGCGCTTCCGCTCTATTTATGTAATTTGATTGCATGCTCGCGTTATATACAAACCTAACATACGTGACGTGAGTCTTATGTATTATTCTCAAAGGTAGATAATTTGAGTGTATTTGGGATAGACATATACCCAAGTATCACATGTATCCATTTGAGAATCCTTGCTTAATGATTTTTATTGTGAAAGTTGGTAATTGATAGAGTAGTTAATGAGATTTTACGTGATATGTATCTTCTTAATTGTTCTTGATATTAGATTCGTGTTAGTGTATAGAATAGAGATATATCTGTACACCACAATAGGAAATACATACTTGACCATCGAGAGAGGCTTGAATATACTTGTGATTTCTCGGATAACAATTCGTATGTTCTAACTAGTTGAAAAAGAGAGAGTTGTGATTTACAAATGAAGAGTTAGGGGAAATTGTAATCTTAGATCTTTCTATCTTGAATTCTATCATATCATCATTATTTAAATAGGGTTAATTTGTCATGCGATTAATAATTGGTAGTTATTTGATATAATTCCTCGTGGGTTCGACACTCTACTTATCTTATATTACTTGTGGACCGCATATACTTGCGCATGTTTTATTGATTGCGAAATCGACCAACAGGGGGCATTGACATCTCAACCCAAAGCCGCTGTAGTAGCAATTATGACTGAATTCTATGCTAATACGGTTGAGGCTGTGAACAAGGTCACCACGGTTCAAGGCATGGCGGTCCCTTTTGATAGCAAGGCGATCAATGAATACTATGGCCTACCGAATATTTAGGATGATGATTATACGAAGTTCGTTCAGGATGGACCAAACTGGGACGAGGTTATTCAAGGCTTATGGAAGCCTGGGACGCAATGGACAATTCGAGTAACTTCTGCAGTTTCCCTCCCCCGAAATGGACTGAGTAGATATGGTAAGGCTTGGTTTTATTTTCTTAGTGCTAAATTAATGCCTTCCTCTCATGTTTCAGAAGTAACCAAGGCTAGGGCGGCCCTCCTATATGCAATTGTAACTGGAAAAAGTATTGATATGGGCAAGGTCAACTATAGCTCCATCCGTCATGCATTACAAGGTGCAACATCTGGCAAACTTCCACACACATCTCTTATATGTGGGTTGTGTAAGAACGTCGGAGTTGTTTGGCGAGCAGATGAGATATTTAAACACCCAAAGTCGGTATTAGATAGCAGCACCATAACCAAATTCAAGGAACCAATCGGCAGCGGAGCCAACATGCAAGGTGGATATGACGTAGATTTTACTGTTGTTGCTGGTCAGATAGATGGTGCGGGTCCAACTCAAGGAGCCAGTTCATCTCATGGTGCTAGGCGACCAGGACGTGGTGCTTCGTCTGATGCTACTTTGGAACTGATTCTTGCTGAAGTTCGGGCTATAAAGAGGACCCAAACGAGCTTGGAACGAGGCCAGGACACTCTACTGAGTTTAAATCGTCAACAAATATGCCGAGTGGATCAAAAAGCAGACCGAGTTGACAACTATAAGAACTACATGAACAGCATCATAAACACATTTGCAACTCGGTTCAACATCAACAATCTAGATCCCATTCGCTTCCCTCCATCCCTAGTGTAATGTCCAGGAAATTTAAAACATTGTATCAAATTTATTTTTAATAAATAAATTCATTATATTTAATTTTACGAATTTATTTGGATTCGTGTAGATACTATTATTTAATACATGGTCCAATAATTTTCTGTGCATTAAAGGGACTCATTAATAGTTTTATTAAATTAGTGAGTCGACCCTAATATTTGATTTGCCAGAAATATGGGAAATTAATAAATAAATTTATTTTATTCGGATCAAAAAAAAAAAAATTATTATTAGTAAAACAAATATTTAACTAAGTAATTTAATTAACTATTCAATTAAAATGATAAGAGCATAAGGTTATTGGACTGGCCCAAATTTCCTTCTAAATTTGATTGGCCCAAAACTCTCTTCATTCCCTGCTGGGTCGAATCAACTTGGGATGAGCCCAAGCCCTCTCCTTGCCGGGTTAAACCCTTTTAGCTTCCAGCCGGGTTGGGTCATGGCAACGGGTGGACGAATGCAAGTGGGTTGGGAAAAATTTTATAACCGGTAAGTAAATTGGGGGAAGGGTTCAGTCAGCAAATCAATTGGGAGTTGGCGCAACAAATTGGTGCAGAGAAAGGGAAAGAACCTAACAGAGCCAAGCTTTCAATCAATCGAACCACACCCTAACACCTCAATCAATCCATCAATCGAGCAAGAGGCGGACAGAAAAAGGTGCCGGCAATAGCTTGAAGAACCCTCGGACGGAGCGGAGGAGTTATCGACGCAACCGAGCACCATCGTTCGGACCGAAGGTTCGAGACAGTTGGCGATTGGACCAGTGGGGGTTCGACACTCGAGGATTCACCGGCGAAAATTCGGGCGGCGTGATGGGGGTCAATCGACAGCTCGTCCCCTCTCCTTACCGTCGGTCATTGACCAGCCATCAAGGGTATTGTCCAAACAAGTAGTGTAAAAATCCCTCTATAAATTGAAGCCCTAAATCCCCCAAGGCTGTCAATTCTCTTTCATTCTTGTGAGTCCCATATTTAGAGCAAAATATTATACAGAGTTAGGGTTTCAAATTAGAGGGAGAAAAGGGGAATCAGAGAGAGAGAAGAGGGAACAGGGGAAGATCATCGCGCATGTCCGACTGGGTTGATTTCTTCGGACGGCGACTCGGACTACCCGAAGGTATAACCGTGAGGGACTGAGAAATGTTGAAATTTTTGCTTCCTTTCTGTGCCGAATGAATTGTTCTGAGTATGGGATTGAGCCAAAACTCTCCTGTATTGGGATGATTGTTTTTTTTTTTTCATACTGGATTTGATTGTTCTTGTTATTGAAAATAATTGTCCTCTGTGTTGGCTAATTAGTTTTTTTTTGTATGGGGTTCATAGTTATTGTAATTCCATTGGGTTGAAAATTCAGACATTAAATTTTAGTGCTTGAGTTTACAAATCTACTATGGTGTGGTGTTGGTTTATTGAACTTAGAACTGGTATTGAATTACATTTGGTCGATGTTTGGTTTTGATTGGTTAAATGGTACTGGGTTGACTGTTGTTTTGAAACTTCAGTACACGGGGGGACCTTAAGGTCTAGGCAATATAGTTCTTGCACTGCAATTAGATCAGTGGTGTTGTAGGAAGCATGCTATGTGTCTGTAATAATGTTTAAACCAGATTATTGTTCCTTTGGTATTTAATTTGTGCTGACAGTAAGATAGCTATGAGATCAAACCATGTTGCTGTGCAAACCTTGGAAATACAGGGGAATGATGCACATCATAAGGCAGTACTCTGCCCAATTTTCTTTGTAGCTGGAAGCGACTTGTTAGATAAAACAAGTATAAAATAACTACTTGCTATTTCAATAATAAATGGCAAGTAAGATAATAAGTATTTAAATTTGTTAGGATTTGTAACAAAATATATATATATATAATTTCTTATCATTATTTTCGTCGATATACGATAAATAAAGATTATAAACATTTAATTTTCAATAAATAGGGTTAATAAAATAAAATAAATTAATAATTATTTATTATCAATGGATAATAAATAAAAGAAATAACTAGTTAATAAAGTTAAATAATAATTTCTCAATAAATAAAAATAATAAATATTTAATTGTTAATTGATAATAAATAAATATAAATACAGTTAATAATTTAATTATTTATTATTTATCCTTAAATAATAAATAAAGCTGATAAATATTTGATTATTGCTTAATTACTATTAATTAATAACCAAGTATGAATTAAGTTAATAATTTGATTATTTGTCAATAAGTGATAAATAAAGATAACAAATATTCAATGAAATAAATTATTTACCAATAAATAATAAATAAGGATAATGAATATTTAATTGTTATTCAAATGATAATAATAATTAAGTATGAATGAAGTTACGAAATAATAAGGATGATAGTTACTTAATCATTAATGAAATAATGATTAAGTATAAGGGAAATTATTAAGTTGATTATTTATTCTTGGTCCTTAATAAATAATAATAAACACTTAAGGATTTCTTAATAATAATTAAGTGTGTGTAGAACTAATACTTTGAATGTTTAATTAATGTTGAATAAGGAACAAGAGTAATAATTACTAAACTACCCCTAAGGTAAATGGTAATTAGGAGTAAACTGAATAAATGATCAATGGTTTCTGTCATCTCTAAACCAAAATAAATTTATTTTATAGATAATAAATAAAGTTTGTTAAACCATACCTAGATACTATTAAAGGAAATAAATTGAGTATTCAAATGATAGTGACCATGATTAACTATTATCTGTTTAAATAATAGCTAAGGGTCATTAATAAATTTCCGTTTAACTAATGTTAAATGGTAATTAATTATAGATGATGAATTCTTTATTTGCTAAGTAAATGGTATAGTAAAGCGTGCCAAGATACAATCATGTTATAATAATTGATAAGCCGACTTTATCCAATGATAGGTCACTCGAGATCAATTAATTAAAGCTAGAATTTATCTGTAGCTGAGCAAACAGGCAAGTTCTCTATTCCGAAACTTTAAATATTGCAAGTTCCTAACCCTAAACTTCTTACATTATTGCAAGTTCTTCCTTACCCAACTTTTACATTGAGCAATACTTCTAAAACCTTATGCAGTATTTTAATTCATGCAAAAAGGTATACATTATTGCAAGTTATGCTTTAAGCTTGAATTTTCCTCCAAGCATGCTTTAAGTGGTCTAATTACTTTCAAAATTATTCCACATCTGTATATTTATTGACATTCGTGCATTTGAATTCGTATATTTAAATTCAGAAATCCATTCATGGTTAAGTCGGAACCCTTGTTCGGTCAGACAATTATGTGAGAATTTATAAAAGCTATCCGAACCAATCAATGGTAAGGATTCTTAGACTGTATGAACACCCCTTTATTTATAGGGGAGTACCCCACGTACCGTATATAAGGTACAAATAGCAGAATTAAGTGTTATGCATATACATAGGGTACGCGAGGCTGATCCCCTCAAGTACGTTATTCTGTAGCCAGTAACCAAAGGGTCAACCAGCTATTGACTCCTCTGGAAGTTATCGTTCAAAGTCTATTTGACTATCAATTGTTCCAAAAGCATTTAATGTTCTTGCTTCTGACTATTCTATTGTTGAAATCCCTTTAATATCCCTTCATCATGATATATCTTTATTGTTGCACTTTAAACTTGCTGGGCAAACTCGTTGCTCATTCTTGCTATATCATGACTTCATTGCAGCTAAACCCGAGACGTCAGGGAAGAACAAAGGAAAAGAAAAGATGAAATGATAGACTTCTCGTAGCAGACTTTAGATTCATATGTTAGTTAATTACTGTTAATGTAATTTAAACCCTGATAGCTATTTAGGGTATGGATTGTGTAATTGTTTAAGGTTAATCGTATTCTGGGACTAGTAACACCTTGTAATGAACAACGTATGTTTATTTTATTCCGCATTTTAGACATCATATGTTGTTATAGGTGGATGTGTATGTTGGATCGTGATGACCGGATCCGGGTATTTGGAGACCCGAATTTGGGGGCGTCACACCTAGTGTTTCCTGATACTGCATTTGAGTCTGAAGAGGAGACTGATAGCTTTTGTGATGATGAAGTTGATGCTGATGATGGTGGTGATGCTGCTGGTGATGCTTGATTTCCAAGGAAGTTTCTGGTATTACACTGAGGGCAATGTAATATTCAAGTTTGGGGGAATGGTTTGATGATACTTTACGTTTTAATTTGTTGGATTTATGGTTTGTTTAAGACTTATTTAATTATTTGCATGGTTAATTTTAGGATTTAATTTTTGCATTTGTTTTTAGGTTTTAATTTAATTATTTGCATAGTTAATTTTAGAATTTAATTTTTGCATATTTATTTGCGTATATATATATATATATATATAATAAAAATAACAATAAGTAGTGAATCTTTAGAATAGTCGATGATAAGAGATGATTAAATGTGTTAGCTATTAGGTTTGTATATAACGCAAGCATGCAATCAAATTACATAAATAGAGCGGAAGCGTGATAAAACGGATTTTTAAAATTTTTTATACAAACCATCACCATGATATTTCCTTGTGTTCAATTATCAATTGACGAAAGAGATAGAGATAGAGAATTATACCCTCGTGAATCAAAGCTTCCTCGGGTACAAGTTCACCTCCAATTCTTTCGCGTTCTCCTTGAATTCCACCGACTAAATTCCTTCGTTTGATTAACGTTAGCCACCCAAGTGTTTGGCCTCTAGAGGTGATCCACCAAGGAAGAATAGTTGTTCAAGAAGATGGGTATTGGCAAAACCCTAGTTTCTATCTCTATAGAAATTGCAAGTAGTCTCCACAATCTAATGCAAGAGTGTGTAAACCCAATCTATGATAAAACTTTTCTTATTTATAGATGTAGGAAAACCCTTCCCTAAACTATTTAGGATTAGGGTTTCTATTATAATTAAACCCCTTTAATTAATTATGCTCCTAATTCATTTAGGAATTCATGAGAGACTACTTCTATTAATTAATTCTCAATCCCTATTAGAAATTAAATAATAGTAATAGTAATAATAATAATAAGACTCCTCTTATTAATTTATATTTAATATTTTCAAAATATTAAATAATAAATATTAAGCTATTTAATTTATTCTATCTCCATAGACTAAATTTATTACACTTAACTTATTATTACAATTGTGCCATTTATTTCTTAAATAAATATTTTCCTTTTGCGGTGTGACCCTTTAGGTTCTCCATATTAAACCGGTTGTGAATAAATCAATTAAAACAATTCTAATTATATTTAAATAAATAAATTAAACTATTTAATTCATTTAAATAAATAATATTTATTCTACAATAAGGGTAAGCCCCCTTAGCGATCAACGACTTTCCAGATAATATAGATTTCAACATTAATCACAAAAGAACCTTTCAGTGCATAGTTACCGTACAATTCAATCCTTCTACCATACAATGTCCCAATTAAATATAAGACATGGATTTACTGTCAAGTCTTATTTTATTTAATTATATGTATTTCGATTCCCAAATGCATAACTCTAAATATTGCAAATTAGAAACTCCTTTCTAATTTTATTCTGCCTTAGCCAAGGACTATTGAGTTGTCATTTATCGAATCACATAGGACATTCACATCTTTATTAGACGTGGTAGATTCTTTGTTGATCATTCACCGATCTCCATGTACAACTTATTATACCCAATTATACCCTTTGATATACCCTAAAGGTCTTAAGGGACATGTCAAAGTATAACTCATCATACATAAGATATTATGATGATCTCAAGTCCAAGGATCACTTGTACTACTATCACTAGAGGAATTCCTATTGACAGGCGAATAAAACTCAATTAGATATTCCTTAGCGAGCCACGTTTAGTAAACTTATTCTCTAATAAGCACTTACATACTTGCTTTAGTGTCTCCACACAAATGATTATGAGATCAATCATCCTCTTCTTAAGAGTAAGCAACGTATGTACTAATCTATCCGGATTCATTAATCCCCTTTTTAGTAATCCAACGATTAGGAACGATTTTAGTTTGTGAGCTATCTAGAATATAGATCTCATTAACATGATCACCATCATAATTCTAAAAGCATTGCTCAAAACTATGTGTTTATCACATTTAATATGACAGCACTATGTAGATAATATAAAATGCCTTTTAAGAAAATTAATTCTTTTATTAATAAATGAATAAGATTACAAAGTATATGCTACATCATATCAAATATGATTGGCTTGTATGCATACTACTTTCAATCTCCCACTTGCACTAAAGCCAATCGCCATGGTATCTAATACCCTTCTTCTCTAAGTGACGATCATCCTGCTGTTGGATAAAGCTTCAGTAAATGGATATGTAATGTTGTTCTTGAGAGTCCACTATCTCTATAGTGACTTTTTCTCTTTCAATGATTTCTCTAATCAAATGAAAGTGCTGCAACAAATGTTTGAATCCAAGATGAGACTTAGGAACTATTCCTAGTTCTGTAATGAACTTTTCATCCAAACAATCAACTTGTAGCTTCATTTACAGCTATATACTTTGTCTTTGTCACTAAACCACCAACTTTTTGCTGTTTGGAACCTTTCCAATTCACTGCACCACCATTCAAGGTAACGATTTACCCTAAAGTGGATTTGTTATCGTCTTGGTCAGTCTGAGAAACTTGAGTCTGTTTAGCCCTCTAGTTTTAATTCAGACCTACCATGAATCATGATCACATCTTTAATACCGGTTAAGTACTTAAGATGTTTATCACTGTCTTACAGTGATCTTCTCTAGAATATGACTGATCAACATCAGGCCTTGTATATTCATTGCATACATGATAATAACTCATGCGATCTCTCTTTCAATTGGGGACAATTTTAGAGAGATACACTATATGGCTCATCATCATGAGACCTCTCTTGGAGTTTGTCATACTAAACGCCTTTAGCATCGAATGAATATACATTCCTTGGGTTAAGTCGAGCATCCTTTTAAATCTATCTATATAGATTTATATCCCCAATTTATAGGATGCTCCTTCCAAGTTATTCATGGAGGAATGTTTAGATATATTTATCTTTACTGATTGTAGCATTGGTGTGTCATTCCTTATCAGTAGTATATCAACATATAATACTAAGAATATCACAGTGCTCCCACTAACCCTTTTGTACACACTAGGTTCATTCTCGTTTTTGATAAAATCAAACTCTTTTGATTGTCTCATCAAAACGAATGTTCCATCTTTGAGAAGCTTGCTTCAATCCATAAATGGATCAGTGTAGCTTACATACACGATTTGCTTCAACCTTTGAAACAAATTCCTTTGGATGTATCATACATACATTCTCCTCAAGTCTTCATTGAGGAAAGGGTCTCCACGTCCATTTGCCAGATTTAGTAATAATAAGCTGCAATCGCAAGTAAAATCCAAATGGACTTGAGCATTACCCGTTAATAAGGTTTTATCACAGTCAACTCCTTGACTTGATTTTAAACCTTTTAAACAGGTCTGGTCTTATAGGTCTCCATCTTGCCATTTGCCCCAGTCTTTCTCTTAAAGACCCATATACACCCTCTAGGGACTATGCCTTTCAATGGAGTAACCAAAGTCTATACTTGGTTCTCATATATGGAGTCCATTTCGGATTTCATGGCCATCTGCCATTTCTTTGACTGTCTTCTACTCAGGTCTCCACCTTGCCATTTGCCCCAGTCTTTCTCTTAAAGACCTATATTCACCCTCTAGGCACTATGCCCTTTTGTGGAGTAACCAGAGTCTATACTTGGTTCTCTTATAAGGAGTCCATTTTGGATTTCCTGGCCATCTACCATTTCTTAGAGTGTCTACTACTCATAGCCTCATCGTATAAAACTGGATCATCATTTTCTATAATGCGTACCTCATCATTGTGACGCCCCAAAAATCCACCTGCTTGCTTCTTTTAGCTAGGTCGGACTTCGTGCTCACGTGTACAACCTTTACATACTACTATAGAAATCTTGATTTCTAATAATCAGAGTATAATGCGGAAAAGTGATAATATTACAATATCATTCAATACCCTCACTTGATACTAACTGTAACGCCCCCGAATTCGGGTCCGACGTTAACTCGTACTTCTATCGTCACTTAACCAATGATCCCATAATCGTATTGGTTGGACGGGTCTAATAAAGATACCGCTTATAAAAATTTCTCTTATTCGTTCCCTGGATCTTAACTTATTCTCTATCCTTCCTTGCTACAAGTATCAACTTGTAGTTTATAACCGTTTACCTAGATAACATCATATCCAACGGTTAATTTTTAACCTTAAGGTTTGAACCTTCTATACGTCCACTTGTAACGGTCTCATTCGTACTACAAGTATCAATATATAAAGATATTTCTTTATGTCGATATTCCCTATTTATCTGACATTCACAATATTAATAACAAACTTGCTCTTGGGACAGAGGAACCTTGCGATGAATTTGGTTTCTTCATCGGTGCTAAATCTCTGTACGTACAGAACTAAGAATGTTATATAATATCCTCATTCAGACTTGTAGTTCTTTATCAACCTTGTATTAATGTTTTACCATCTATCTGAATTTCAGAGTATCGGCATAACATGATCAGTCCATATTACCAATACCCTCACTCAGATTTATAGTTCTTTAACAATTCTAAGTTTTATCAAATTTAAAGACATAATAACGTTCGATAACAATAAACTGGTAATATTGATATAATATTCAGTTACATGTTTGTTTGTTCGTATTACAAAAGTCATTATGACTATAAACAATACAACAATTAAATAATCATGAAAACTATCCTATGCTTTCCTCTTTTACGTTCCATGATCTTCTTAACGTTCTTCTTAACTGCAAATAAAGTTTCATTCGCAGAAAGAATGAGCACTACGGCTCAGCAAGTCTAATTAATATCACATAAACAGTTTATGCTTTCATATAACTTTAACATGTTTAGACTTGACAGATATTTCATTTCATAATCAATTAACACTCAACAGTTAATCATATAAAAACAACTTATAACAGTTGCACATAATAACAATTGCACATAATAACAATTATACATAAACAATATAAGCAAGGATTAGAAAAACTTGCACATAAATACAATTGTTGAAAGACTTGCACAATAACACATAAAGGATTAGAACTTGCCTTGATCGTAAACTAAAATTTCCCGGTAAACGCTTGAAAGCCTACATAATGGGTTACGTGTACCCGAATATTAGATCATCGAATTTTATTTCTTAATAAGTCTTAGATATACTTGACTAGACTATTTCCATTGGTGGAATGATTTAAATAATTCATTTGCAAAAGCCTAAATTTCAAATTTTGGGCAGCCTACTTGGCTGTCGGACCAGCCGCAGTGTTTTAGTCATAACTTCCTCATAACAAAACATTTTTGAGTGTTTCTTGAGTCTAAATTCATTAGAACTTCCTGATCTACAACTTCCTTTTATATTTCAGAAGCAGATTCGGAATTTAAGATTTCGGAAATTTGCTTCAAAAGTCAGTAAGCAAATCTGTCCAGAAATTCCAAAATCAGCTTGTACCTCTTTTACTAAAACAGGCATAACTTTTACATAACAAAACATTTTCAGGTGATTCTTGAGTCTAAATTGGTTAGAATTGCATGCTCTACAACTTTCTTTTATATTGCGAAAACAGATTCTGATTTTAACTTTTCGAAAAATCTGCAGATGTGACAAACTGTGGATTTGCACACAACTTCTTCATTCCACTAGGTAAAACATGATACCACAGGCATCAAAATGCTATGTTATCATGTTCTAACACTTAATATACCTCAATAACATAAAAATAGTCGAATCATAAACCAACTTATATAGGATTTATGACTTTTGATCAAGAATACGAAGAACATACGGAGAACATATGAAGAACGATAAAAATCGAATATCGTAACGGCTTATGTTTTGATCTTTTAGCTTAATACTTAAAATAATTTGAGCATTATAACAACATGTTTACTTGATTTTAAAAATTTTAAACATAATATATATATATATGATTAAAGCTTGTAAAGATTAATATCAACTTTATTTCGAGAGTACACGAAGAACAGTTAATCGGCATAGCCAAACATCATAACATCGTGTTTCTCATCGAGATTAAGGACCGTGAATGAAGATTTGCTCAAGAAACAAGAAGAACACTTGTGATCTTGAACAATTTCGACATTATAACTACTTGCATAATTGATTAAAGCGATTAAAACACGAATTGAAATCGAACATAACAACAATTAGGGATTTTACCTCTTGTAGTTGCAAGCTTTAACTATTTCTTTGCAACTTCAGATTTTAACTAGTGAATTAGCAAAGAACTAATGAACTTAAGCCTTCTATTTATAGGAAAACCAAAGTGGGGGTAAAATAGACTTTTAGGCCTTAAAATATCTTAGTAAAATATCTTAACAAAATATCTTAATAAAATATCTTCCAAGCACGACAAAGCGTAAGCACGACAATGCGTAAGCACGACAAAGCGTAAGCACGACAAAGCGTAAGCACGACAATGCAACTTGTCAAAAACGAATATACCAACAAGTTCATTGGCGAAAAAATATTTTTAAGCACGACGTGTCAAGCACGACGTTTTTCGGAGAAAATTTTATTTGACCTAATTCATCGTTTACACTATAAAATCACAAAACACCTACTTCGAAATATCATTTGGATCTTTATTAAACACATAAATTCAAATCTCATTAGGGCTTAAGGTTTTAAACTTCTTGATACCTAGCTTTAGGTTATACGTTCTAATTCTAAACGTATACGATCTCGTTGTCGAATCGTATTAGGTTTTCAAAGATTACCTGAACAGTCGGTCATTAGGTATTTCTAGAGTTTTCATTCTTAACTCAGTTAAGATAATATTTATAATTTTGATAATATTTCGGGGTATTACATTCTACCCAACTTACAAGAATTTCGTCCTCAAAATTATTTTACAACTAACTTTAGTCATTTAATATCATATTTATATGTTCTATAAATTTTCAGGATATTACATTCTCTCTTCCTTATAAGAATTTCGTCCTCGTAATTATCTCTAACTTAGTCTTCAATATGAATTTTCTAAATTCATCTCTTCTCACATCAAATTCCTAATATTAGGTCAACTATGTTCACTTATCTATACACATTTCCTTTCTGCAAAGGAAATTATATATGCAAGGATGAGCTATAAAAGACTTATCAAGTTTAAACATTTAACAAATTATACTCACACTGTGTTTAAATTGAATGAGCATGTAGTTCAAAGATTTTTTTCACATATATATACTGAGTGTTTGTCTGTCAAACCACACATATTCTAGTTTCTGTCAGTCATAAAGACTTAGAAATCAGAGGTTGATCTGTTCAACCGGACATAGTAATCATTCCCATAGGTCATATAGACTTAGGAATCATTAGTTCGGATATTTTGAAGGGGATCAGCCTCCTTAACATCCTAGGAGTATGCATATCATCCTACTTGTGCCCGTTCGCACTATATGTCAGACAATACTGAACATATATATCATCCCACAAGGGGAATCAATTTCATCTCAGTTCAAAAGTTTTACCAATACACTTTGGTTTGACACACATTTCATGTTTTTTAAAATCAACAACAATTTCACAATTTAATTTTAAATAATGATGGTTTATAGCCCGTCCTGGGATCCGTATCTAATTAACCATCGTTTAACTGAGGATTGATAGCCCAGTCCGTCAGGATCCGTATCAATCATTCCTGTCAATCTTTAAGATTTAGGAATATGTTTAGATTTGGATGTCTTGAAGGGGATCAGCCTTATTACCATCCTAGGAGTATGCATATCATCCTACAATTTTGGTCGATATATAATCAATATTTTACGGCCTTCCATAAAGGCATTTTCCATTTCTCAGTATATATGTCGTACCAAACATTATTGGTTTCCACTCAGTTTATAACAAGGTTGTCTAGCCGAAACAATTGGCATTGACTCATTTAATTTATTCAAAAACTTTTGAAAATCAATTTTATGATTTTATCATACCGTATCATGATTACGTTGATGATTCCATCATCTTTCATACCATACCAGGTAAAATGGGGTGTTGATGAAAAATTCATTTTATTTTTCACATTAAATCTGTGTCGCCAAAACAATTAGCATAGACATATGAATAACATGGCTCAAAAATTTTTTTCCAGTTCAATGATTGAACACTCCTTTTTCAAAGGCACCCAAGTGCGAATATACGTATGAAGATCTAGCATTGCTAGAAGATTTTGGAATACCCTTTTCTCCTTCATCAACTTCAACTTCCTCTAATAAATCATTATGAAACACTTTTATCTATCTTTAGCACTATCAATGCTCAATCTAGTATAAATAATTAGCTACTATTCTATAATATTTCTATACTCTAGTATAGTTCATCAAACTTACCATACATTATGTGTTTAGGAACTTTCCATAAAAATATGAGTTTAGGAACTTATCCTAACATTATGTAGTCCAAGAACTAATCAGAGACTGTCCATGTGCTTAGGGGTTCAGAAACATACCATATGATTATGAGTCACAAACTTGCCATAAGTATGAGTTTTAAGAACTCACACCTAATCTTATATTCTCTAATTATCAAATATACATATGAGAAAAGAATCACCTTCTCAGAATATATATCAGGAATAGTTTGACACAAGATTTCAATTTATTATCAATATAGTAGACTGAGTGGTTCCTAACCCGTGAACTAATGAATTAGTTCCCCATCTCATCAACACTGCTACAATTGCATCAACAGTGTATATCGATTCTACGATACATCTACACTGCGAAAAATGTTACCTCAGTGAGTTAGATCGGTTTCCTAACACATCTTAAACTCCTGCCCATACAAGAGAGTTGTTCGACTCAGATACTAACATGGTTTTCAATTGAAATTCAACAATCACTATCACGTTGCGCATAACAGATAACAAGCATGTTAATGCACGGGGTGCAAAAGAAACAATACTTGCATAACAATAAACCTCATAAATAAGACACGTTATTGCACGGAGTGCATTTCAATAATTAGGTAGACTTGCGTTATTGCACGGAGTACATTTCAACAAATAAGTAGACTTGCGTTATTGCACGGAGTGCATTTCAACAAATAAGTAGACTTGCGTTATTGCACGGAGTGCATTTCAACAAATAAGTAGACTTGCTTTGAGAACTCCTTATGAGTCTATTCATTTCCAGACATTCTCGGGAAGAGTTTATCTTTATTCAATATATTTCTTTCACATAAAAGTTTTATGTATTAAGATTTATTAAGATATATATATAATTTTATTATTATTATTATTATTATTATTATTTTTAATTATCTACGGACTCTTCACAAGTCCATTTTAATTTTAACCCATCAGATTATACTCCAAGGTACTCGTTACCTTAGAACTATAATCCAAAGCTCTGATACCAACCTGTGACGCCCCGAAAATCCACCTGCTTGCTTCTTTTAGCCAGGTCGGACTTCGTGCTCACGTGTACAACCTTTACATACTACTATAGAAATCTTGATTTCTAATAATCAGAGTATAATGCGGAAAAGTGATAATATTTCAATATCATTCAATACCCTCACTTGATACCAACTGTAACGCCCCCGAATTCGGGTCCGACGTTAACTCGTACTTCTATCGTCACTTAACCAATGATCCCATAATCGTATTGGTTGGACGGGTCTAATAAAGACACCGCTTATAAAAATTTCTCTTATTCGTTCCCTGGATCTTAACTTATTCTCTATCCTTCCTTGCTACAAGTACCAACTTGTAAGTTATAATCGTTTACCTAGATAACATCATATCCAACGGTTAATTTTTAACCTTAAGGTTTGAACCTTCTATACGTCCACTTGTAACGGTCTCATTCGTACTACAAGTATCAATATATAAAGATATTTCTTTATGTCGATATTCCCTATTTATCTGACATTCACAATATTAATAACAAACTTGCTCTTGGGACAGAGGAACCTTGCGATGAATTTGGTTTCTTCATCGGTGCTAAATCTCTGTACATACAGAACTAAGAATGTTATATAATATCCTCATTCAGACTTGTAGTTCTTTATCAACCTTGTATTAATGTTTTACCATCTATCTGAATTTCAGAGTATCGGCATAACATGATCAGTCCATATTACCAATACCCTCACTCAGATTTATAGTTCTTTAACAATTCTAAGTTATATCAAATTTAAAGACATAATAACGTTCGATAACAATAAACTGGTAATATTGATATAATATTCAGTTACATGTTTGTTTGTTCGTATTACAAAAGTCATTATGACTATAAACAATACAACAATTAAATAATCATGAAAACTATCCTATGCTTTCCTCTTTTACGTTCCATGATCTTCTTAACGTTCTTCTTAACTGCAAATAAAGTTTCATTCGCAAGAATGAGCACTACGGCTCAGCAAGTCTAATTAATATCACATAAACAGTTTATGCTTTCATATAACTTTAACATGTTTAGACTTGACAGATATTTCATTTCATAATCAATTAACACTCAACAGTTAATCATATAAAACAACTTATAACAGTTGCACATAATAACAATTGCACATAATAACAATTATACATAACAATATAAGCAAGGATTAGAAAAACTTGCACATAAATACAATTGTGAAAGACTTGCACAATAACACATAAAGGATTAGAACTTGCCTTGATCGTAAACTAAAATTTCCCGGTAAACGCTTGAAAGCCTACATAATGGGTTACGTGTACCCGAATATTAGATCATCGAATTTTATTTCTTAATAAGTCTTAGAAATACTTGACTAGACTATTTCCATTGGTGGAATGATTTAAATAATTCATTTGCAAAAGCCTAAATTTCAAATTTTGGGCAGCCTACTTGGCTGTCGGACCAGCCGCAGTGTTTTAGTCATAACTTCCTCATAACAAAACATTTTTGAGTGTTTCTTGAGTCTAAATTCATTAGAACTTCCTGATCTACAACTTCCTTTTATATTTCAGAAGCAGATTCTGAATTTAAGATTTCGGAAATTTGCTTCAAAAGTCAGTAAGCAAATCTGTCCAGAAATTCCAAAATCAGCTTGTACCTCTTTTACTAAAACAGGCATAACTTTTTCATAACAAAACATTTTCAGGTGATTCTTGAGTCTAAATTGGTTAGAATTGCATGCTCTACAACTTTCTTTTTGCGAAAACAGATTCTGATTTTAACTTTTCGAAAAATCTGCAGATGTGACAAACTATGGATTTGCACACAACTTCTTCATTCCACTAGGTAAAACATGATACCACAGGCATCAAAATGCTATGTTATCATGTTCTAACACTTAATATACCTCAATAACATAAAAATAGTCGAATCATAAACCAACTTATATAGGATTTATGACTTTTGATCAAGAACACGAAGAACATACGAAGAACATATGAAGAACGATAAAAATCGAATATTGTAACGGCTTGTGTTTTGATCTTTTAGCTTAATACTTAAAATAATTTGAGCATTATAACAACATGTTTACTTGATTTTAACAATTTTAAACATAATATATATATATGATTAAAGCTTGTAAAGATTAATATCAACTTTATTTCGAGAGTACACGAAGAACAGTTAATCGGCATAGCCAAACATCATAACATCGTGTTTCTCATCGAGATTAAGGACCGTGAATGAAGATTTGCTCAAGAAACAAGAAGAACACTTGTGATCTTGAACAATTTCGACATTATAACTACTTGCATAATTGATTAAAGCGATTAAAACACGAATTGAAATCGAACATAACAACAATTAGGGATTTTACCTTTTGTAGTTGCAAGCTTTAACTATTTCTTTGCAACTTCAGATTTTAACTAGTGAATTAGCAAAGAACTAATGAACTTAAGCCTTCTATTTATAGGAAAACCAAAGTGGGGGTAAAATAGACTATTAGGCCTTAAAATATCTTAGTAAAATATCTTAACAAAATATCTTAATAAAATATCTTCCAAGCACGACAAAGCGTAAGCACGACAAAGCGTAAGCACGAAAGAGCGTAAGCACGACAAAGCGTAAGCACCACAATGCAGCTTGTCAAAAACGAATATACCAACAAGTTCATTGGCGAAAAAATATTTTTAAGCACGACGTGTCAAGCACGACGTTTTTCGGAGAAAATTTTATTTGACCTAATTCATCGTTTACACTATAAAATCACAAAACCCTTGCTTCGAAATATCATTTGGATCTTTATTAAACACATAAATTCAAATCTCATTAGGGCTTAAGGTTTTAAACTTCTTGATACCTAGCTTTAGGTTATACGTTCTAATTCTAAACGTATACGATCGCGTTGTCGAATTGTATTAGGTTTCCAAAGATTACCTGAACAGTCGGTCATTAGGTATTTCTAGAGTTTTCATTCTTAACTCAGTTAAGACAATATTTATAATTTTGATAATATTTCGGGGTATTACAATCATCATCCTCTATGATGAATGCATACCCCCAGATCTCTTTGGTACTCTTCCAGATTTATGATTCAGTTGTGGTACAATAGGTCTATCTACAGGTTCCTCGGTTTGACTTAAAGTGCTTTGTGGTTTTTGAACTCCTTCAAGATCTATTACCCTCCCACTAGCTCCTTCAATGATAAACACCTTTATCTAAGAAGACAGCATGTAGGATTATAGTAATAATACCCTAAACTTTCTTTAGGATATCCCATAAATCTGCACTTGTTAGATTTTGTCCCAAACTTATCTTTGAAACCTTTTCACATAAGCTGGACAACCCCTTATCTTAACATACTTAAGAGTAGGAATCCTCCCTATCCATAACCTTATGAAGTCTTGGGCTCGGATTTTTGAGGTTATCTTATTTTGTAGATATGCAGTCGTTTCTAGGGCATAACCCCAGATGGATACTAGAATGTCGGTAAAAATTATCATGGACTGCACCACGTCCAACAAGGTACAATTTCTCCTTTTAGATATACCAATCAATTATTGCGTATCAGGAGGTGTCCATTATGAGAAAATACCATTTTGAGATGATCTAGAAACTCATTGCACAAGTATTCCTTCCTCGATCTGATCAAAGAATCTTAATACTTTGTCAATATATTTCACTTCTGAATTCTTTGAACATTTCAAATGATTCAGACTTGTATTTTATCAAATACACACATTCGACTCTTTGAATGACCATCTCCTTTTCTTTTATTAGTTTATTCAATTTGCAAAATGTTTTTCATGTAAGTTAAGTATACAAAGTCTATCAAGTAATCTTCCAATTTCAAACAAAACATTATCATTATAAATAGAACAACAATTGTTCTTAAATATAATATCAGAATCTTCCTTATCCAACAACGAAAGTTCTAATGTTTCTAATGAGAACTGGAACATAATAACAATTTATTAACTTAATAGATTTGCCCGTAGACAGTGCTAAACTATAAGTTTCTATGGTTAATGCAGCAACCTTTGCTCCATTCCCACACATAAGATTACTTACTCTTTGTTTAGCTTTCTACTTCTGCTTAGTCTCTGCATTGGATTGCATACGTGAGAACTACAACCGGTATCCAATACCCAAGTAGAACCTTGACTTACAGAAAGATTTATTTTTAATCATGAACAAACCTGTATCTGTAACCGAAGCTTCACTAAGCTTCTTTTGGTTAGCCTCTGTAAGATTCTCCTTACAGTTTCCTTTCTAGTATCCAGGCTTATTACAATGGAAGCAAACTCCTTTGCTATCTGCATCAGTCTTGTTCTTATTGTCCTTTGTTTTTGCCTTTTCATTTACCTTCTTTGAATTGTTCTTCTTTTAAGAAGATCATTTGGCCCTCTTCCGCTTCCTAGAAGAATCATCTACCACTAAGACTTGGTCTTTCTTGGTTGGAAAGTGACTCTTTACAGTTTTCAACATGTTTAAGCAACTCAGGCAGGTTGACATATAGCTTGTTCTTGTGAAAATTCACAACAATTTGTGAGAAAGAGTCCAGAAGTGATTGCAAGATCAAATCTTGGATCAACTCTCTATCCATTAAAACCCAGTTGTCCCAATTATTCAATAAGATTGATCATTTTAGGACATATGTCTGTACTGTAGTGCCATAGGTCATTCTAGATCGGAAAAGCTCCTTAGATATCTGATATCTAATAGTCCTACTTTCCTCACCCTTCAACTCCTTGAAGGTGCAGGAGTATAGTAGGAGCATCAATAGTTTCATACTGACGCTGAAGCTCGTTACTCATGGATGCGAGCATGATGCATTGAGCCAACTGTGCATCATCTTGCCACTTTCTAAAAGTAGCAATCTCTTCCTCTGAGGCATTGTCTGCAACCATTGCAGGGATAGGCATATTAAGGACATAAGATAGCTTTTCAGCCTTGAGAACTATTCTCAAAGTCTTTAACTAGTCCTTTTAATTTGGTCCGGTTAATTAGCATCTAATATGCTCCGCAGTGATAATAAATTAGAGATTGTAAAATTCTGTAAATGAATTTGTAATTTAACAACATTTTAGCATACATTCATTTTTTTAATTAATTACAAAAATAAATTAGGTCTTTATTTTAAATTGGTACCTCACTATTTTCATCAAACTATATTACCTTCCCTATATAGTTCGGCATATCTAATTAAAGATTTACTAGTGAGAATAAGGATCTCATTTCAAATGTATATAGTCTCGTGTGACACAACAAACTATATATAAATAAATAGGTAGACAACTATTGTCAATTACATCACTATGTAACTCCTTGTATTTTGCCTCTTAGATTATTTTCATCAAGTGTGACACATCTGAATCAAAATTATCCAAGTTAAGTCCAACGTAGCACTTCCATAAATTCGAAAGAAAAACACTGTCCTTGTGTGACACAACAAAACAACATCGTTCAGTCTATTTATAAGCATCGAATGTGATAAAGCAACATCTTAAATATTTAATACTTGCCTTGTGTGACACAACAAACTCATATTAAATGTTTAATACTCTATCGCTTTACCATGCTAGAAGGCGACGTTCGATATTCCAAATATCTTTGAACGCTTAGGACTTAATATAATTTCTTTGAGGGGTTTGTTATTATTTGTCTCATCTTGTTTAGCGCGCATGCACATATATATATAAAATACACATCATATTATTTAACATGCGAAGCATGTTGGATAATATATAATATATATAGTAATCATGCACATATAAAATACTATATTCTATCCTGATTGATTATGGACTTTTATTCTAGTTTGGTTCACTAGAGCCACCAAGTGAACCAAAAGGTCAAACCTAGGGTGCAAGAACAAAATTTAAATATAACTATTACATTTAAACCCGGGCTCCATTACAAACGGGTCTTCAAGCGCTCCTTGCTCATTTGTCTCCAATTCTTCAAGTAATTCTAACTAAACCTATTACATAAACTATTTACAATAAATAGAAACCTTGATCAGCAATTAAGGGGAGGTACATGGGAGAAAGATAGAATTTACATCAAGAAAAACTAGAGAAGACGAGGTACGCAGACCCCATTTATAAAAACCCATTCATTCAAGCATCCACTAAAATAAATCCAATCACACATTGGTCAGTAGTCCATAATCAATCCCTATTTATTATCATACATATCTCCATATATATCAATAAATAACATTCATCTCATGAATACATTGATATCATTTAATGGGTAATTAAAAGTTTACTAGAAATCCAATTTTTGAAATAAAAATAAACTCCTTTATTCTAATCAAAATTTAAATTATAATAAACTTCTTTATTTTATTTTATCCAATTTTGAATAATAATAAACTCCTTTATTTTTAATCAAATTTCAAATCAAAATAAACTCCTTTATTTTAATTAACATGGAAACCAATTTCAAGTTCAAAATAAACTCCTTTATTTTAACTTAAATTTGCTTTGAAAAATAAAATATGTTAAATCCTATTCCTTATCAAAATAAACATCTTTATTTTTAAGGAAACATGGAATCATATTCCATATGTGAATAAACTCCTTTATTCTAGGAGATATGGAATCCTATTCCATATATGAATAAACTTCTTTATTATAGCTAACGTATAATCCAATTCCAAGTTCAAATAAAACTTTTAATTTTAATTATATTCCAATTCAAAATAAACCTTTTATCTTAATTGAAAATAAATAAAATCAATGTAATTATTAAAGTAAACTAAAAATAATGCAAAATAATTTATTAAAGTAAATCAGAGAAAACAAACCTTGGATTAAATCAACTTCCACCTCAGAAACTTACACTGATCATTGACTCAAGCATAATCAATTATTATTTTGAATATTCACCGTTAGAATAAATTCACCATTCTGAATTATTCCGTGTCTTTCCTTAATTTTAGTTAGATAGAAACAAGCAATCTAAATAACCCTAACTACTAAACAACTTCAGACAAGCGCTAAAAATTTAATCTAGTAGATGCTTTAAGAATTAGAAAAACCGATGAAGCTAAACAACACAAGCACAAGCAGTTGCATTTAATTTAGTTGAGTATTCTTCCTAAGATATAATAATCTCGTGATCTGCAGTCAATTATTAACCTTAGTTGCTTCGCAAATTAGAGTGACCAAACAATTACGGATTTGATATCTAATTTAGCAGTAGATTTCAACACTTAATAAACTAGTATGCATCCTAGCAATTAAATATATCAATCATAGAATTCAAGCACATAAGAATAATCAATACTCAAAATAATAAGTGAACAATTAAAATCAATTAGATCTCACAGTGTAATACTTCTGAGGCTTCCGTCACCTTAATCCAAGAACAGAAATTTAGCTACTCATAGCTATGAAAAACACCAAAGAATAATAGAGAGAAATATTTTTATTTATTGAATGAAGTGTTGTCTCCATTACATCAACCTTGACCCCTTATTTATACTACTCAAAAGTAACCCTAATCCTAATAATAATAGAAACAATAACAATCCAACTTAAAATTGAAATTGAAATTCTAACTAAATAAAACCCTAATTACATTAGTATTAAAAACATTAATATTCTAGAATCTACTTCTATTAGTTCCTTAAAGAAATCAGATTGCCAAAATTGAATTTCCATAATTGCGGTGTAAAAGATTTTTCCTTATCGCGTTAGAAAATAAGCTGAATCCAAATTTAGTTTTGATTCCAATTGTTGAATCCTTGAGCTGCTAGGAATCCCATAAATCTCTTCCAATTTGGAAAGGAATCCGTGAATATAAAAATACCATGTAGGTCCACATGAATAACTTGTGCATTATTACAACTTTGCCCCTCTAAAGCACTTCCAAAGTTACGGACTCCGTAAATTGTACCTAAAATAAAAATATAAGAATAATGAGTGTATTTAGGCACAAAATAAATATAAAAGATAAAGTATTAAGGGATAAAAATATAACATATTTTATTCTCATCAAGTACCGTGACACACCAAACCTGGCTTAAAGGCAAGACCCGGACTTCGGAGGCGTCACAAGTATTATGTATTAGTTGTCGTGTACTAGTTATGTCATGTTTTAGTTATGGTTTTGAGACTGGGGACGACAATATTTATATTATATCAATGTAAATATTTTTATTATTCCGCAATTAGTTATTGATAGAATGGTTTATGAGTTACACAGTGATGCACTGAATTCGAGGTTAAGGCAACCCGGATTTGGGGGTGTCACATTATTTACTTTTAATACGATGGTTTTTATTGGGATGATAAACTAATTTTCTAATCAGGGATACAATGGAACATTTTGCTATGCATTAATTGAATTATCTTTATTTACACTTATTGATTCTATTGAGTTGTTTATTATATCTTGTGCTTAATTATTAATTGTCTTGCTAGCAATTAATCTGATATCTAGGATGGAATTGAAAGAGGAAATCTATGATTAGATCTGGATATGATAACGCATGGATTTGTTGATTCTTTTTAGAATAACATAATAGTGTATAGGATGAAAATACCTATGTGCAATGCGTAACTTGATTAGGAGTTTGTGCTTAATGAATCTATTTTAAGTGTCTTGCATGAAAATAACAATATAACTGAAATAGGTCTTTTTGTTAATCATTGAAAGATATTAATAAATTGATAGGCAATCCTAGTTAACAATTAATTGGATTAATAAAGTGGAAATAGGGTTAAGTGATTATTGCAACGCAATTGGGGAAATTGTATTCCTAGACTTTACTCATCTGGTAATCAATTCTTGTTAGTTTACTTTAATTTTTGCTTTAAATTTAAATTGCTCTAAAAATCAACATTGGTGACCGTTCAAATTAAATTGAATTGGTAGTGAATTGATAATTAGGATAATTATTAGTATTCGTTCTCTGTGGGTTCAAAAACTTGTTTGCTAAATCTATACTAGCAAAATACGCAAGTATACGCAATCCACAAGTAATAAAGTGATAAGAGAGTGTCGAACCCACAGAGAATTATTTAATAATAATTACCAAATACTAACTTATAATCAAATTAATTTTATTTAAACAATTCGATAAAAAGTTGTTGAATTTTGAAAATACAATACTAAACTAACTAATCACTAACTACCAAGAATTGAATTCAGATAAAAAGGCTTAAGATTACAATTTTACTTATTGCTTCAATTAGATCAATACACTTCCTGTTAAGTTATGCTAACTATTCTGGATTGTTAATCGAGAACTCATCAATATTTATGACCATATCCCGACGTATCATAAACGAATCAACTTAAATCCACAGATGATAGAATTAAGGTGAACACCCTAGTTAACTAATCCACTATATCCCTATATAAATTACAATTAAAAATGATTTAAAGCTCAGGTTCTCTTTCAGATTACATGTGGTGTAAAAGTATATCCCTATCCTAAACACAAATCATGAATTCCATCACCATGCAGAAAACACAATCACATGCTATTATGATTAGATCTAAATCTATACTTCATCTCCCGAGTTCATATAGATTATCATGGTAATTGTTGATCATCTAATTAAGCAATTTATCACAAATCACAATAGACAATTCGATAGTAATCAATAATAATTAACAAGAAAGCATATCAATAAAAGCTACGCATTAAGTTCCATCGTAATCTTAAAAAGAAATTAGTTCATGATTGAATTAAAATCCATAATCCACAAGAAAAACATCATTCAAGAATTACAAAATAAAAAGATAAAAGAAGAAAGGAAAAACTCTTTTGAAGCAATCCTTGATATTCTCCTCAGCCTCCTATCTTGATCTTCCTTCGTGATAATCTCTTGCTTCAAGCCTCTAATCCTTCTTCAATTCTAGGGTTAGCAAAAAGTAGCAAGATCTCCCTTTAAGTCCTCTCCAATTGGTCTTTTTTAAAATGCTCTCATTCAGAATTCTTTTTGGCTTAGAAATCCTTTTTTCCAATTAATTCTCAATTTTTGCGCTGACACATTCTGATCACGGGCGTGTATATACGCCGCCCCTAGTACAAATCTGGGCGTATATACGCCTCTCTGGGACACCATATTTATAAAAATGTCATTTTCGAATTTTTAATGTTTTTCTCCTCCTAAAATGACGCATATGCCCTTCCTACTCC
The DNA here is from genome assembly GCA_034770075.1 of Aralia elata. NCBI lineage: Eukaryota > Viridiplantae > Streptophyta > Magnoliopsida > Apiales > Araliaceae > Aralia > Aralia elata. The sequence continues at coordinate 55,838,083 of CM068385.1, forward strand.
ATCCTGCAATAAATAAACATAAAACAAATAAAACAACTCTAAAAATTACTTAAAGATAACAATTATTAAGCCTAAAAATATTCGATTCGTAGGTATAAAACCCACTCATCAGTAAGGGTGAGCAAAAGAATTGCCCATCAGGGTAACAATAATAGTAATAACATATAAATAATCAATGAACAGGTTTCAATTGAATATTATAATTGTAGACACCCAAATTTTTCGCTTCGTACACTAACCGTGCCAGGAGGGCAAAATCGTCAATTGAACCGACTTACGAGAGCGAAGGAATGGGCACAAGTGCGAACGCTCGACGCCACTGCAACGATTTGCAAATAAAAACCGACGTGACAGCAGGGTCGTCCGAAATGAGCATGCCCGAATGATGTGGCACGTCTCCCAGTGATTCCCGGACTGCAAAATACAAGCCTGTCGGCGAAAACCGACGTCACGACATGCGAATCGAGGTATAGCACGAAATTCGAGAAAATCAACCCACCCAGCCGCGGATTGATCTGCGGCCAAACGATTAAAATAATGGTGGTGCGCACGGGACTCGAAACCAGCCGAGTGCGATGGGGGGTGGGCCAGCCAGCCGCAGATCAATCTGCGGCCAGGCCGCAGATCAATCTGCGGCTGCCCTAGGCCAGCTTATTTCAGCTCAGTTTCTTCATTTCATCCAGGAGCTGGCAGCAATAGCAGCAGTTCGGGGAGAAGGGAAAAACAACAGCAAAAATAGCTCGGGAAAGGAGAGAGAAAGAGAGAAAAAAGAGAGGATTTGTATTTCTTTTGTTGGATTATATCCAAGAAATTTCTACTCTATTCATATATTCAAATCTACACATATTTTGGTGATATTTGCAATATGAAAAGACTATTTCTATAGCAATTTTTGTATATCATTTTGTTAATCTTTTTGTCAATTGGGTTATGTGAAATGTAGTTTTCTTGTGTATTGTTGTGGATCCATGGATTGAGGAGTATTAGGATGGTTCCAAATGGAACGAAATTCTTCCTAATGGCCCGATGATATCCGTTTGGCGATTTTAGCTTGTTTAATTTTTGTAGTATCCATTTCATGGATGTGTATAAATTGTGGATGTGAGCCTAGGAACGCGACCCCGTGGTCCAAATCCGATGATGGACAATTTTGGTATATGTAATCCTTTATTGTAAATTGTAATCATCGGGCCTTAAAACGATACCAAGTTGAAATCGGGTTTAAGGCCCCCGAAATAATGAAATATGTGCTTGTGGGCGTTTGGGGTTATTCTGATGGCTTACATGCCCATGAATAACTCCAACGCATTTTAATGCTTGATTTGATCTATGACACGAAATTGATTTCAAAGTTAAATGATGAGATTTTCATAAAATCAATCAAATTAGGTTATTAGCATCACGAGGCGTTAAAATTGAAAGTGCAAATGAATGTTGATTCCTCTTTAACGAGAAGGCAAAGAAAAATCGTTTTCCAAAACATCACACAAAATGATTTTATAAATGACGTTTTATTAAACCGTTGTGCATAGGGTTAAAGAGACCCTAGAAATTGCCCATCATTACATTCACAAGGCAATGTATAGGTCTCGATTCCTATTTTGACGAAGGTTTAAAAACTCTTGATTTGCCAAAACGACACCTAATGAAAATCTCATAGTTTTTGACAATTAAAATCAAGCCTTTCTCATAAAGCTTTCTCGTATAAACCAAAAAGACATTCTGAAGCGTTCTCAAATTGAAGCACGACTTTCCCTAAAAAATCCAAATGATTCTTTCATACAAACTCACCACAACATTCACATAGGCACACACACACACACGCGCGCGTACATACACACTTCATGAATTAAAGGATAGGAAAGCATCAAGATTGCGGTAACCGTGTTTCACGGAAGTCGGGGGTGCCTAACACCTTCCCCTCGCTTAAGCAAGCCCCCGAACTCTATGAATCTTGGTTCGCAGACCAATTAATTCGGAGTCACACATGAGCCAGCGATTTATAAAAAAACCAAAACTCGGATGAGTTGGTACATCCATTTTAAATATACCAACTGGCGACTCTGGTTAATTGGCTCATCATAAAAAATGATCTTTCAAAACCCCGTCGACATCAATGCCGATCTTTTCCAAAGAATCATTAAATCAAAAGGCAAAAATTGGAAAAGACTAGAGGACGAAAAACCGGCGTCGACAGCTGGCGACTCTGCTGGGGACATTAGAGGGCTTAAGCCGCTTTCGAATCTTGATGCTATCCTATCCTTTAAAATTCATGAATGTGTATGTGCGTGCAACATTTTGACCTGTTTTATTTATTGTTGTGTGAATGTGTGCTTTTATCCAATGAATGATTGATTGAATGGAATTGCTTTACTTTAAAGTAATCATATGCATTCGGTGAGGACGATGAATGTGAATGTATGTTGAGAGTGTACCTCCTCCTGAGGCGAACCTGTCGGTTGCTTATTACTGGACTCGAAGGGGCTGCTCCCCGGAGATGGCTCAGGAAACGCACCACCCAAATCCGCTCCAATCGAAAGGATTCAGACGAGTAGATTGCGAAGATTTGGGGACCTTCATGCCAAAAAGCCCGCGAGAGTAACCCTAGGGTAGGTCAGCCTCTGATAAACCTAACGAAAGGGAAGCTTCTTCATGCTCTTTTATCGTTCAGTCAAATAAATAAATGTCATGCAAATGACATACAACTGTCATACCATCATCATCGTAATAAATATGTCCTCTATCATGTGATTACATCACCTGCACATATAAAGAGAATACTGACATGGTTTTGCAGGAAGGCCATCCATACCACGTACCAAGGTTTTCTAAAAACTTCTAAATACTATCCTGTCATCAAACACTGACCTTGTTTTGCAGGAAAAGATTAAGAGAACCGTGAAGGCGTGGCATAACGATCACAAAGAACCCGGAGTAGGGGCATATTCGACCACAAAAAAAAAATGATAATCATACATCAGTGTTGACATGCATCTGCCAACTTGTAGCTGGAACAATACTAAACTACGACCCTTGTTTGTTTTGCGAGACTGCCCCTAGGACCCAATTAAGAGGCCGTAAAGTCCATACTCCATCCATCCAAACGGCAGAAGCTGGTAGCCATGAAATACATTGGCTTCTTTGATTCACACATCACGGTACGAGATGAACTTTAAGGGGGAAATTGCGGTACAGACTTGTCCGGCCTATGAGGATCAGATCGGAGAGATCTCTCATAGTGACGCCCTCCCTGAATGGGCTTGGTATCAAAACATTAAAGAGTTTCCTTCGAGACAGCTCCTCTCCCAAAAATGCAGATCTGACCGGAGAAAGAGAATCCAAGGATGGGCAGTGAAATTCTTCCTAAGCTACGGGACCGCTGAGATATCTGGAAAGCCGAAGAAGCCCATAGATTAAGGAACGAAGTGCATGGCGATGTGTGCGAAGCCATATGAGCAGAACATTTTGGCAAAGAAAATCATGTGAACAGGTCACTACTGGCTAACCATGAAAACTGACTGCGATACTCACGTCAAGAAATGTCATCAATGCCAGATCCATTCCAATGCGATCCATGCACCTCCTAATGAGCTCCACTGCTTGACCTCACCGTGGCCAGTTGGACCGTGCAGCAGGTGATATCCAGGAAGGGGTAAATCCAGGAGTATGGCAGTGAATCCCGGCCAGTAGAGGATCAGCGGGTTTTAAAATTCTGAGTACCCCGATTTGGGGCATTCTAGCCTGACAAGCAATAGGCCAAATTTGAAGGAGGATCACGATTTTGGTATAGAGCTAGATTTCGATCTGATAGGGATTGAGCAGGGCGAGACAGATATCGACAACACGCCTGACGAGATCAATGGATGGGTCGAAGGTAAACCCAAACCCGACTTAGGCCAATCTTCGCCATCAAACAGCAGAACCCCTAACGATCACAAAGAACCCGGAGTAGGGGCAAACTCGACCACCAAAAAAAAAATAAAAAATAAAAAAAATCCCCCAAACCTTTCAACAAGTCAAAGGACCAGATCTTTTGTTAGCCCAGCGAGATACCAATGCAACCAGTACGAGGGAGATCACAAGAAAAGCCACTTAACACTGGGGCATTTGTCAACTACCCAGGAAATGATGACGTGTAAATTGGCACCCATGCAACAATCCCATCAGCATGCACCATCATCATCAAATGCTACCTCGTGTCAATTCAATCTTCAAAGGTACGATCATCTGGCATTTGTCAAGCATAGTTTTCCCGGGATACGATGATCCGCGTGAGAGGGGATTTTATTTGGCTTGATAGGAATCAGATTAATTCTGACAAGCAACCGTGGAGCACGATCGTGAGTATGATTAGACGAAGAGGGCTATTCAACCTTTTGATCGGGTACAAAGCCTTAATTCAAAGCAACGTTTGCGACAGAATCGACCTCATGTGACAGCCTTCACTTTGCATTTGCACGAACTTTCAGTTGTGGGGTATAAAACTATGACGACGTTGATGGCCATTAACACGTAGTCAGACAGTCAATAATTATCAATATCAAGAAGTCAGACGATAAATGATTATCAAAATAATGTCTCGAATCGTGGCCTAGGTTATTCGAGTAATTAAGCCCGAGGGGTGTCTCTACACCTGGTGCCCTAAAGCCATCTGGTTTGGGAGTCGCTGGCCCAACACTCGTTACATGGGTAACTCAGAGCCTAAGAAAACGAGCATTACAGTAGGGGAGGCCCGAGCAGATTCGAATCGTGGCATGGGCTACTCGAGTAATTAAGCCTAAGGGGTGTCTCTGCATCTGGTACCCCAAAACCGTCTGGTTTGGGAGTCACCGGCCTAACACTCGCTACATGGGTGACTCAAGCCTAAGAAAACGAATCTTGCGCAAGGTCAAGCAAATAATGAATGGGGCAGACCACCAGCTTGTCTCGAACCGTGGCCTTTGTTGCTCGAGTAAATAAATCCGAAGGGGTGTCTGTACACCTAATGCCCCAAAACCGTCTGGTTCGGGAGTCATTGGTCCAAAACTCGTTAAATGGGTAACTTTGAAAAGCCTAAGAAAACGAGATAAGTGAAGTGGGCTAATAAAAAGAGGAGATAATACGAAAAAACTCTCGGCCTTAAACAAGAAGTCATAGAAGAGAAACCCCTACTGAGTGCTGCATCGCACAGTGCGTTTGTCATATGACGTCAATCCTGCCAAGAGCGTTGTCGAGAATAGAGACAGGATACCTTTGACGAGGGAAGGTAGTTCTTTTGAATTCGACCTTACTCACGTACAATGACCATGAATGCTTGAAGGTGTTCTTACGATTTCATAACTCGTCAAATGGGAAATCATCAACTCGCGAAGGATTGAAAAATAATAATAATAATAATTAAAAAAAAAATTTAAAATTTCCAATCTAATACATTCACGGTTCACAACTTGCTAGATTGTGCGATCAACAAATATTCTATTTCATGTGCTTTAACTGCATTTTTGTCAAGATTATAATATCTTTGTGTTGAACTAACACTAACGGCCCGAGCTTTCAAGTTTTGGCATTTGTTAGTCATCTGATATGCAGATCTTGCAGAGCTGTGGATAACTCAGCACAGTCAGCTTCGCAAGTTTTCGATAGAAATTCTTGGTAACAACATGCGCCAAGGCTGGGGCAGTTAAGAATCGTGAAATGGAAGGAAGATGAGGCTGCACAGAACTTCTCGTCATTGGGCCTCTCCCCAATCCTGACTATCACTGCCTCGACATCCAATTGATCCACATGCATAAGCATATACAAGGATGATATAATGCAGGACGACAACATATCGGCCAACAGAAATGATCAAAAAGCTAAGGAGCCCAACATAGCTGTCGATCATCACTGAGAGCGAAACAGACTGCCTCAACTCGATGAAATAAAGACAACCCAGAACAAGCAGAGTACCAAACCATGCTGAAGTCTAGAAAGTATCACTTCACGACAAGACGTGATCCAGTCAAATGTTGGCAAACAATGACGACGGTCGAATCGTATCATTTGACTGAACAAGGGTCATTTCTATCGAAACATATATGGTGCACATGCATCTGTCCATAACATGTCTGCCGGATCATGCATAACATCTTTTTCATGCATGCAGGTACGATCAAAATGAAAATCTTCAGGAAAGTACAAGCACGTCGTTTTCAACCTCACGAATGATCAGACTGTGATGGCTTTTGCGGCACGGTACGTGGACGATGTTGGTGGGAGATCCAGAACATGAAGCCGATCACACATCCCATTTCAAAAAAAAAAAAAAAAAAAAATCATCACCCAATAAAAAAAAGAAATCAATGACCCCTGGGAAGGGCTGATATCCAACCAATCAATGACCCCTAGGAAGGCTGGTATCCAACCAATCAATAACCCCTGGGAAGGGCTGATATCCAACCAATCAATGACCCCTGGGAAGGGCTGGTATCCAACCAATCAATAACCCCTGGGAAGGGCTGGTATCCAACCAATCAATGACCCCTGGGAAGGGCTGGTATCCAACCAATCAATGACCCTTGGGAAGGGCTGGTATCCAACCAACAGACGACCCCTGGGAAGGGCTAGTATCCAAACAAGAAGTGGACCTGGGAAGGCATCCAAGCAAACCACAACAAGGTGGTGAGCAAACCTGGGAAGGCATCCAGGCAAACCACAACAAGGTGGTGAGCAAACCTGGGAAGGCATCCAGGCAAACCACAACAAGGTGGTGAGCAAACCCTGGGAAGGGCTGAGATCCACGCGAACCATAATAAGATGGTGAGCACCCCTGGGAAGGGCTGATATCCACAAAAAGAAAAAAGACAAAAAAACAACAAACCCTGGGAAGGGCTGAGATCCAAACAACTCATCACCCTGGGAAGGGCTGAGATGCAAGATGATCGACCAGCGACGATAACTGGCGATTACGAGATGGATGTCCGGCGACGAAAACCGGCTCCGACGAGATAACCAACCGGTGACGATAACCGGGGGTTACGAGATGGGTGTCCGGCGACGAAAACCGGCCCCGACAAGACAATCGACCGGCGACGATAACCGGCGATTACGAGATAGATGTCCGGCGACGAAAACCGGCTCCGACGAGATAACCAACCGGCGACGATAACCGGGGGTTACGAGATGGGTGTCCGACGACGAAAACCGGCCCCGACAAGACAATCGACCGGCGACGATAACCGGCGATTACGAGATGGATGTCCGGCGACGAAAACCGGCTCCAACGAGATAACCAACCGGCGACGATAACCGGGGGTTACGAGATGGGTGTCCGGCGACGAAAACCGGCCCCGACAAGACAATCGACCGGCGACGATAACCGGCGATTACGAGATGGATGTCCGGCGACGAAAACCGGCTCCGACGAGATAACCAACCGGCGACGATAACCGGGGGTTACGAGATGGGTGTCCGGCGACGAAAACCGGCCCCGACAAGACAATCGACCGGCGACGATAACCGGCGATTACGAGATGGATGTCCGGCGACGAAAACCGGCTCCGACAAGATAACCAACCGGCGACGATAACCGGGGGTTACGAGATGGGTGTCCGGCGACGAAAACCGGCCCCGACAAGACGATCGACCGGCGACGATAACCGGCGATCACGAGATGGATGTCCGGCGACGAAAACCGGCTCCGACAAGATAACCAACCGACGACGATAACCGGGGGTTACGAGATGGGTTTCCGGCGACTAAAACCGACCCCGACAAGACGATCGACCGGCGACGATAACCGGCGATCACGAGATGGATGTCCGGCGACAAAAACCGGCTCCGACAAGATAACCAACCGGCGACGATAACCGGGGGTTACGAGATGGGTGTCCGGCGATGAAAGTCGGCCCCGACAAGACAATCGATCGGCGACGATAACCGGCGATCAACGAGATGGATGTCCGGCGACGAAAACCGGCTCCGGCAAGATAACCAACCGGCGACGATAACCGGGGGTTACGAGATGGGTGTCCGGCGACGAAAACCGGCCCCGACAAGACGATCGACCGGCGACGATAACCGGCGATCAACGAACCCCTGGGAAGGGCTGGTATCCAAACAATCAACGACCCCTGGGAAGGGCTGAGATCCTAGCAAACCCCGACAAATGGTGACACCTGTGGAACCGTATCAAAAGACTGTACAGGGGTCATTTTTCATCAAATTTACATTTTAAATGTTGTGTCACATGCATTGAATAGATAATAATTCTGTACGTGATCCATGCAGGTTAGGTGTCAAGGTCCTAGCCTATCAGAGTCAAAAGCGATGGTTGCCAAGGGCGATGTACGAGGACGAACTCCAGGGATGCCCTTCAAAGCTAGTCAGGAGAATAACTTCCTTTGATGACAATGGGATGGAATAAGGTGATTACGAGAGGGGTGACCGGATATGAGACCCGGCATTCACAGGATAATCGACCGGATACGAGACCTGGCGATTACAAGACGAGCGACAGGTTAGGGATTGATGCATTGACACCTTTACGAATGTGTCACATGCCTTACATCTTGCGTTGCATCATAAGTGGTATGTGTTGCATCATGTACGCACTGTCATTCTTATGCACTGTCATTCATGCATCGTGTGTCTACTTCTTTATCATATTCATTTGATTTAACATTTCATAAACATGATAAAGAGAGGCAGCTGTAGACACCCAAATTTTGCGCTTCGTACACTAACCGTGACAGGAGGGCAAAATCGTCAATTGAACCGGCTTACGAGAGCGAAGGAATGGGCACAAGTGCGAACGCTCGACGCCACTGCAACGATTTGCAAATCAAAACCGACGTGACAGCAGGGTCGTCCGAAATGAGCATGCCCGAATGATGTGGCACGTCTCCCAGTGATTCCCGGACTGCAAAATACAAGCCTGTCGGCAAAAACCGACGTCACGACATGAGAATCGAGGTATAGCACGAAATTCGAGAAAATCAACCCACCCAGCCGCGGATTGATCTGCGGCCAAACGATTAAAATAATGGTGGTGCGCACGGGACTCGAAACCAGCTGAGTGCGATGGGGGGTGGGCCAGCCAGCCGCAGATCAATCTGCGGCCAGGCCGCAGATCAATCTGCGGCTTCCCTAGGCCAGCTTATTTCAGCTCAGTTTCTTCATTTCATCCAGGAGCTGGCAGCAACAGCAGCAGTTCGGGGAGAAGGGAAAAACAGCAGCAAAAATAGCTCGGGAAAGGAGAGAGAAAGAGAGAAAAAAGAGAGGATTTGTATTTCTTTTGTGAGATTATATCCAAGAAATTTCTACTCTATTCATATATTCAAATCTACACATATTTTGGTGATATTTGCAATATGAAAAGACTATTTCTATAGCAATTTTTGTATATCATTTTGTTAATCTTTTTGTCAATTGGGTTATGTGAAATGTAGTTTTCTTGTGTATTGTTGTGGATCCATGGATTGAGGAGTATTAGGATGGTTCCAAATGGAACGAAATTCTTCCTAATGGCCCGATGATATCCGTTTGGCGATTTTAGCTTGTTTAATTTTTGTAGTATCCATTTCATGGATGTGTATAAATTGTGGATGTGAGCCTAGGAACGCGACCCCGTGGTCCAAATCCGATGATGGACAATTTTGGTATATGTAATCCTTTATTGTAAATTGTAATCGTCGGGCCTTAAAACGATACCAAGTTGAAATCGGGTTTAAGGCCCCCGAAATAGTGAAACATGTGCTTGTGGGCGTTTGGGGTTATTCTGATGACTTACATGCCCATGAATAACTCCAACGCATTTTAATGCTTGATTTGATCTATGACACGAAATTGATTTCAAAGTTAAATGATGAGATTTTCATAAAATCAATCAAATTAGGTTATTAGCATCACGAGGCGTTAAAATTGAAAGTGCAAATGAATGTTGATTCCTCTTTAACGAGAAGGCAAAGAAAATCGTTTTCCAAAACATCACACAAAATGATTTTATAAATGACGTTTTATTAAACCGTTGTGCATAGGGTTAAAGAGACCCTAGAAATTGCCCATCATTACATTCACAAGGCAATGTATAGGTCTCGATTCCTATTTTGACGAAGGTTTAAAAACTCTTGATTTGCCAAAACGACACCTAATGAAAATCTCATAGTTTTTGACATAAAGCTTTCTCATAAAGCTTTCTCGTATAAACCAAAAAGACATTCTGAAGCGTTCTCAAATTGAAGCACGACTTTCCCTAAAAAATCCAAATGATTCTTTCATACAAACTCACCACAACATTCACATAGGCACACACACACACGCGCGCGTACATACACACTTCATGAATTAAAGGATAGAAAATCATCAAGATTGCGGTAACCGTGTTTCACGGAAGTCGGGGGGTGCCTAACACCTTCCCCTCGCTTAAGCAAGCCCCCGAACTCTATGAATCTTGGTTCGCAGACCAATTAATTCGGAGTCACACATGAGCCAGCGATTTATAAAAAAACGAAAACTCGGATGAGTTGGTACATCCATTTCAAATATACCAACTGGCGACTCTAGTTAATTGGCTCATCATAAAAAATGATCTTTCAAAACCCCGTCGACATCAATGCCGATCTTTTCCAAAGAATCATTAAATCAAAAGGCAAAAATTGGAAAAGACTAGAGGACGAAAAACCGGCGTCGACAATAATCTTCTCTGAAATCAATCAACGATAATCAAGAACTGATAGCTCAATGGAAAACTCGACTTTTGAATCGAGATTAGAAAGCAAGATCAAAAGTACATCTGAGGGTCACAAAACTACGAACTATGTCCTAGGTTAGCAAGTATCTCTACTGTAACCTTTAACAGTCTTATAGACTATATGGACCATCCATCTCATATTCTGGGTGATCAGCCCTTCGAAAAATGTATTATGTACAAGAATTTTAACGTTATTGCATAATATAATCCCCTATTCCGGGGTTGTTCATTTTAGCTTTGACATTAGAGTCCGTACCAAAGAAAGTTTGGTTTGGAACAGCTTCAATAGAAATTCTAAAATTTAGAACGCTCATCAACTATAGATTAGTCGAATCAAAAGGGGTTCACTAGCCATATAACAATTTGATATCAACAACAATACAATGGTTCTTTAACAATAATAGATCAGCAATGATTCACAACCGAGTACATATCATTTATCGAAGTAATGATTTCGGAAGTGCTAGAACGCTTATTCAAGAACATCGACATTGAATCAAATTAAGAAACCTCGTTGAATAATAAAGTAGCAAGAGTTAGGAGCTCAATGGAAAAGAATAGGGTTAAGTAAACTTGCCTCAAGCGTTAGCTACAAAATTACAACTCACGTTCTTCAAATACCTTACACCTTTAAATCACGATAAAACATTGATTAGCTATGAAACAATGATCACTAATAGTTTATACTAACGCATCCTATAACCCATCATTCTTCAATTATCACATTATATCATCTCATGTGATTAAGACTTGTTATTATATCTTATTATATACTTAATGTTTCATCACATTAATACACTAGAATAGGTTAAGAAACTATCCCCTAAACTTTACATTTAATCCTTCTTTATTGGGTCTGTTCTGCTATCGGCGCAGCTGCACCACTTTTGTACTAGGAACACGTGCAGCTGCACTGCGCAGCGCAGCAGCGCCTAATTTAAGCTATTGTCCAGCGCAGTCGCGCTGGACACCAGAATCAGATTCACAGTTCGCAATTTCAGACTCTGCTTCCAATTCAAACCCAAAACTTAATCATCTAACATAAAATAAACTATTCCCAGATGAAATAAACTTTGTCAAAACAAAACCCAACATGAATAAATTGATTCTAGCAACATAAATCACATAAACAACCAATTCAAAGACTCAAAAATCACAGTTTATGCCTTATTTTCATATCTTGACATCTTTTAGCGTAATCAAACACCACGAATTCGTTTCTTAACCAAATTAGTCCATTCTACTTACATTCTTTTCGTTTCTTAACGTATTAACATAATCAACTATCAATTTATAGATTATTACCCGAATTAAACATCAATTTTGACTCCAAAATAAGCCAAAACATACATATTACCACAAAACTCAAATTCTTCACATTAAAACATGTTTTCATGGATTTGATTACTGAGAAACTAATTGTAGATGATATATAACAGATTTCACACTTCCATAAACACATATATACCCAATTTTCTCAACAATTATCCAACCAAAACAACTATACAAAGAAAACCTTGAAAAAAACACAATTAAAAGTTTAGAATTAGATTATTACCTCTTAGTTCCTTCTTAGATTGAGACATATGATAAGAATGGCTTAGTTGCTTCCCTTTTTCCTCAAACTTCATAGAAAATCCTCTCTCCCTCATTATTCCAAGCTCTGTGTTTGTGTTGACCCTTTTGTTGTTTTTTTTCATAGTCTTTCAAAAACCAATGTACGTAAGAAATAAACTGAAGCTTTGAAGCTATCAATTACTAATATTTAAGGGGTTTTCATCAGTTAAATTCACCCAAGAGTCACAAGACCATGTTTGGCTAGACTCTATAAAACCCATTTTGAATTATTTTTATAATCCTCCTATCATATAGCTCTTATGTCACACCATTTAAATTTTAATTAAACTTATTTTATTAATAAATTCAATTAAACCTTACTAATAAAATTATCATTTTATTTAGCCAACCACAACTATAATTTTATTTAATAAATCATTAATCTTCTAATTTAATTATTTAATTAAATTAGAATATTACCATCACATTTGTGTAAAATACGCACTAATAATAAAATCATTTAACATAAAATTAATCGACATTATCGCACTTAAATAAATTATTCCATAATAATTCTCATCAAATAGTTATTATTTTATTCAATAAATAAACCAACTAAAATATTTATTTAATTCGATAAATATTTTTAATTATTTACAAAAATCACATTCGTTATAGATATCCTGGTTTATTCAAAGACGCAGGAGGATCGTGCGGAACATCTAAGAATAGTGTTGGAAATACTAAAAACGAGAAGTTGTATGTGAAATTCAGTAAGTGTGAATTTGGGCTAGAGAGGGTTCAATTTTTGGGGCACATGATCGACAAAGACGGTATATCCGTAGATCCAGGGAAAGTAAAAGCGATAATTAACTGGGAACAGTCGAAAACGCTAACTAAAGTGCGTAGTTTCCTAGGGTTAGCGTGCTACTATCAGAGATTTATTCAAGATTTTTCAAAGATAGCTACCCTGTTGACAAATTTGACAAGGAAGACAGTGAAATATATATGGACGGAGAAATACGAAGAGAGTTTTTAGGAACTCAAGAAGAGATTAAGTGAAGAACTAGTGTTATCCTTACCAGATGACACAGGTAATTTTGTAGTTTATTGTGATGCGTCGCATAGGGGACTTGGATGCGTGCTTATGCAGCACGGTAAAGTCATTGTGTATGCATCACGACAGTTAAAGGAGTATGAGAGGTGTTACCCTACTCACGATTTGGAATTGGCAGCAGTGGTGTTTGCTTTGAAGATATGGAGGCAATTTCTCTACGGAGAAAAATGTGAGATATACACAGACCACAAAAGTCTGAAGTATATCTTCACATAGAAGGAGTTGAACATGAGACAGAGAAGGTGGTTAGAATTGATCAAGGATTATGATTGTGAGATTCTATATCACCCGGGGAAGGCGAATGTAGTGACCGAAGCCTTAAGTAGGAAGGGTTGGGAAAAGTTGTCAATGTTAATGGCTTAAGATGAGCTAATAATAGAGATGGCTAGGATGGAGATAGAAGCTTGATTTTTGAAGGAATCAGAGGAAAAGTTATTTTCAATGGAGACTCGTCCAACCATATTGGACAGAGTAAAGGAAGCACAACTCAAGGACGAGGAGTGTGAAGGGACAAGGAAGAGAATTTCAGATGTGGAAGAGGTTAAGTATAAACTCGACAACGAGGGAGTCATAAGATTTGAAGGGAGAATTTGGATTTCGCCAGTACCAAAACTAAAGGAAGAAATTTTATAAAAGACCCATTATTTGAGGTACTCGATACATCCCGGTAGCACCAAGATATATCAAGACCTCCGACAACATTTTTGGTGGCCAAATATGAAGGGGGAAGTCGCGGAGTGCGTCAGAAGGTGCCTGACTTATTAGAAAGTCAAGGTCGAACATCAGAGACCGAGTGGATTGTTACAATCATTAGAAATTCCGGAGTGAAAATGGGAGCATATCATGATGGATTTTATGGTAGGACTTCCAACAACGCAGAAGGGGTACAACGCTATATGGGTTATAGTGGATCGTTTGACTAAGTCGACACATTTTCTGCCAATTAAGATTAGGTTTAACCTAGACCAATTAGCTAAACTATATGTTAAGGAAATCGTTTCAAGGCATGGGGTACCAGTTTTGATTATGTCAGATCGGGATTCGCGGTTCATGTCAAACTTTTGGAAGAGTTTGCAAAAGCAAATGGGAACGCAGTTGAGGTTGAGTACGACGTATCATCCTCAAATAGACGGGCAGAGCGAACGGATAATACAGACCTTGGAGGATATGCTACGGGCCTGTGTCATAGATTTTAAGGGGAGTTAGGACGACCACCCACCTTTAGTAGAATTTGCTGATAATAATAGCTATCACGCAAGTATAGTTATGCCACCTTACGAAGCGTTATACGGGAGAAAGTGCAGAACACCACTGTGCTGAGACGAGGTAGGGGAACGTCAACTGTTGGGACCAGAATTGGTGCAGCAGACTGCAGATATTATTAAGTTAATACGCGTACGACTAATAATGGCTCAAGATCGACAGAAAAAGTATGCGGACCAGCATCACCAGAAAAGAGATTTTGAAGTCGGGTCACATGTGTTTTTGAAAGTGTCTCCCTAAAAAGGGAAGATACATTTTGGAAAGAAAGGGAAACTAAGTCCATAATTTATAGGACCGTTCGAAGTATTGCGAAGGGTAGAAGAGGTGGCTTATAAGGTAGCATTACCTCCAGTGAAGCCCCCAAATTCTCTACACCCCTGTAGCAGATTTGGTGCTCACGTGAAACTATTCAACTATAAATATTCCATAATATATAACTTCTATCCATCCAAGGTTCACAGTATCCCATAACAGATAATAGTTCTCGTCAGAACGTTAACTATGTTTGGATACTATCACTTGGATGTATAGATTCATATCTTATGGATATCTCTTTCATATTGATATTCCCCCTTTATCTGACATTCACAGTATCAATGATAAGTTTGTTCTTGGAACTGAAGGGAACATTCCGGTAAAGGTGGCACCTTACCAGCGCTCATTAAGGGTAACCTCAGCGCTTACAGAACTTCTAATATCATTTAAATACCCTCATTCAGATGTATAGTTCATATGGATACTGTACTGGATCAAATATTACTTTCTAACTTAACTAAGAATGTAAATACAACGCAAGAGATATAAAAAAATGATATATATATTTCATAACTTTAAGTTTGATTACAACGTTCTCAGTACTATGTTCTTATTACAACAAAGTCTTATAAGACTTGAATTTATTCAAAACAGTAAGATAAACTAATTAACACGGCCTTTTCCCTTGTCTGTCCCTGAAGTTCCGGGATTACCATCTAAAATTGCAAAGGAAAGTTTTATGCAAGAATGAGCTACAAAATGCTCAACAAGTTTATGTCAAAAATGTAAACACAATGTGTTTGATTTGAAAGAAGTTCAAAAGCTTTTGCCAACTGAGGGTTTAGTACATGTGTATTTCAACCAGTTCTGTCAGCCTTCACTGATTTAGAACAGCTTTGTTCAGATATCTTATAGGGGATCAGCCTAATCGAGATATCCTAGGAGTATGCATACCATCTTAATCGTGCCCAACATGCACTAGATGTTAATATATTATCGACAATAACAACCCATATAGGGTGTTTGTATACTCAGTTATAAGATGTCGTACCAAACAATTTGGCTTGACATAACAATTCATGCTCGGATAAACAATATATGAATAATAATTCATTTATTAAGTTATGCTGAATCAAGAAGCAATAACTTCACAACAATTGATAGCAAGATGTATAATACTTGCATAAAGGTAACAAGGTTTAGAGACTTACATGTGCGTAGTACGTTTAGTTTACGCTGTCTATCTACGTCACGTAGTCTATTTATGTCTATTTATACCAATAATAAGTGTTAGAATACTTGCACATAGTTTAAAGGAATAGAAGGCTTGCCTCGTATATCTTTTAAAGATAAATATAACGGTCTAAACGTTCATCGTAAATCCTATACGATTATCGGCGTACATAACTAGTTAAACGTTTAACAATTAACGCTTATAATTAAGAATTCTTCTACTATACACGAAATAATTTCGGCATTATAACTGCTTATAGAATGAATATTTCTGAACTATATTTAAAATAAATTGAGCATTATAACTGCTTGCAAAATGAATATTCGTTTACTATGTTTGAAATAACTTGGGCATTATAACTGCTTATAAAATGAATATTCGGCCATTATATTTGAGATAAATTCAGCATTATAACTGCTTAGAAAATGAATATTCGTTTACTATATTTGAAATAACTTGGGCATTATAACTGCTTATAAAATGAATATTCGGCTATTATATTTGAGATAATTTCAACATTATAACTGCTTATAAAATGAATATTCTTACTAAATACTTGAAGAAAATTGAACATAGTAACTGCTTATAAAAGTAAATTTTCAACTTTATAAGAGAAATAAATCGGACATTATAATTGCTTGTAAATAGGACTTTTGTACTATATACATAAAATAATTTGGGCATTATAACTGCTTGTAAAAGTATATTTTTACTAATACATACATAAAAATAAAAATTATAACTACTAGAGTATACCTCTTGTAGTTGCTAGCTTTACCTCCAATCGCGTAGCGCTTCGATGCTTAGAAAGTAATTTTTATCTCACAATATCTCTTAGAATATAAATATAGAGTGTTTTTGCTCTTGAACTGCTCTTGAAAAATAGTAAGGAATGAATGAACTGAGCTTGCTATTTATAGGAAAACCAAGTTTCACTAATTGCACGCTAGGGGCTCGGCTTATTACACTTTGCACCCTAGCATATTCTTAGAATATTCTTCTAAGCTCCTTAATGAAAATATCTTCCAAGCTCGACAATGCAGCTTGCAATTTGAACTTATCTTCTAAGCTCCTCAATGAAAATATCTTCCAAGCTCGACAATGCAGCTTGTAATCTAAGCTCCTCAATAAAAATATCTTCCAAGCTCGACAATGCAGCTTGCAATTGAACCTATCTTCTAAGCTCATCAATGAAAATATCTTCCAAGCTCGACAATGCATCTTGTTACCGTAAGCACGACAAATCACTTTGTCATTCCCAAGTACGACACTGCAACTTGTCAAAAATAATTTGTCGGGATGCTTCTTGGTGAAATCATTGAAAGCACGACAAATTATTTTGTCAATGTAAGCACGACTAAGCAGCTTGACAAATTTTTTTTTTATTTGACCTAATTCATCATTTACATAATATAATCACAAAACACCTGCTTCAAAATATCATTTCGATCTTTATTAAGCACATATGTTACAAAATTCGAATCTCATTAGGGCTTAAGGTTTTAAACTTCTTGATACCTAGTTTTAGGTTATAGGCTCTAATTATAAACGTATACGATAGCGTTTTCGAATCGTATTAGGTTTTCAAAGATTACCTGAACAATCGTTCATTAGAGCATACAATCACATAACACAGAGTTGGAATAAGAAATTTCATTTTATAATCACATAATTTACATATACGAGTCTTATTAAGGTTTGGAATATCACATTCACTCCCTCGAATAAGAATTTCGTTCTCAAAATTACAGTACAGATTACAGAAACAAATGTGGGTAGTTGTCTCGCATTTTACTCTCGAGCTCCCACGTAGATTCCTCTGTGTTTTGATTTTTCCAAATTACCTTGATTGAATGTACCTTGATTGAATGTATCACTTTATTCCATAGAATTTGTTCTTTCCTATCTATGATTTCAATAGGAATTTTCTTCATATGATAAATCTTTCTCGATTTGAATAGGATCGTGATCTATTACGTGTTTATAATCGGATTTATATGGTCGTAACACGGACACATGAAACACGTTATGGATATGATCTAACTCAGGAGGTAGGGCTACCTCATAGGCTACCTCACCTATCCTCCTTAATATTTGGAATGGTCCAATGAATCTCGGACTCAATTTTCCTTTCTTGCCGAAACATATTTTGCCTTTCCATGGAGATACTTTCAAAAATATGTGGCTCCCGTCATCGAAATCTTGTCGTTTCCTGTGTTGATCCGCGTACTTCTTCTGTCGATCCTGAGACGCCTGCAACATAATGGCGTCTTACATTTCCTTCTATACAGAGCTTCAAATGGTGGAATTCCTATGCTGACATGGTAACTATTGTTGTAAGCAAACTCTACTAAAGGTAATTGATCCTCCCAACTTCCCTTGAAGTCCATGATGTAAGTTCTCAACATGTCCTCCAATGTTTGAATTGTCCTCTCACTCTGACCGTCTGTTTGTGGGTGATAAGTTTTGCTTAATCTCAACTGGGTTCCTAAGTGTTTCTGAAGACTTTTCTAAAACTTTGAAGTAAACCGTGGATCTCAGTCTGATACTATAAAAATAGGGACTCCATGTCTAGAAATAACTTCATTGATGTAAAGCTTGGCTAATTGGTCAAGACTGAAGTTAACTTTTATGGGTAGGAAATGAGCTGACTTGGTAAGACGATCTACAATTACCCAAATGGCATTGTGACCTTTCTGTGTGTTTGGGAGACCTACTACGAAATCCATGGTACTATGTTCCCATTTCCACTCAAGAATTTCTAAGGGTTGCAGTAACCCACTAGGTTTTTAATGTTCGGCTTTAACCCTTTGACAAGTTAAACATTTACTTACCCATTCCGCTATTTCTCTTTTTATGTTCGACCACCAAAAGTTTCTGCTTAAATCTTTGTACATTTTTGTACTACCCGGATGCACGGCGAACTTAGAGTTATGGGCTTCATTCAGTATTTCATCTTTTAGTTCTTGTACGGAGGGGACCCAAATTCTATCCTCGTACCTCAGTACCCAATCTTTATCTATTCTGAATTTGACATTCTTTTTGTGAGTTAATTCAGTTTTACACCTCTGACACTCTTCATCTGTCTCTTGTAGTTCCCTGACTTTATCCTGTAAAGTCGAACCACTTCCTACAATGAATAACTTTTGGGTAGAGTTAACTGGAACTCTTACCTCAATCTCAAGTTTATTAAACTCTTTTATAAGTACCTCATTGTTTGTTATAACGTTCAACTTCTCTTGGTTCTTTCTACTTAACGCATCCGCAATGACGTTGGCTTTCCTGGGATGGTAGAAGATGTCACAATCAAAATCCTTTATCAACTCTAACCATCTCTTCTGCCTCATGTTTAACTCCTTCTGCGTAAAAATATACTTCAGACTTTTGTGATCTGTGTAGATCTCACACTTCTCCCCGTACAAGTAATGCCTCCAAATTTTCAAGGCAAATACCACAGCGACTAACTCAAGATCATGAGCAGGATACTTCTTCTCATAATCTTTGAGTTATCGTGATGCATATGCAATCACCTTCCCATGTTGCATCAACACACAACCTAATCCCTTGTGTGATGCATCACTATAAACTATAAGACCCCCGGTATTATCTGGTAATGATAACACTGGTGCCATACTCAAACGTTTCTTCAACTCTTGGAAGCTTTCTTCGCATTTATCTGTCTAGACGTACTTTACCGTCTTTCGAGTTAAATTGGTTAGTGGGGTTGCTATTTTCAAAAAGTCTTGTGTAAAACGTCGGTAGTACCCTACTAACCCGAGAAAACTTCTTACTTCTATTGGAGTTGTTGGTTGTTCCCAATTCACAACCATCTCTATCTTTGTTGGATCTACCGCGATCCCATCCTTGTCAATCACATGACCCAAGAATTGGTCTCATTCTAACCAGAATTCACACTTGGAAAACTTTGCATAAAGTTGTTCCTTTCGTAATATCTCTAATACGCTCCTTAAATGTTCATCATGCTCTTCTCGTGTTTTCGAGTATATTAAAATATCATCGATAAATACTACGACAAATTTTTCTATGCATAGTTTAAACACTCGGTTCATCAAGTCCATGAATGTTGTCGGTGCATTCGTCAATCCAAAGGACATCACAAGAAACTCATAATGTCCATAGCGTGTCCTAAACGCTGTCTTCGACACATCTTCTTTTCGTACCTTTAATTGATGATAACCTGATCGTAGGTCGATCTTCGAAAAGTGTTCGGCCCCTTTCAGCTGGTCAAATAGATCATCAATTCTTCGTAAAGGATATTTATTCTTTATTGTTAACTTATTTAGTTCTCGATAATCGACACAAACCTTAAAGTTCCATCCTTCTTCTTTACAAACAACACCGGTGCTCCCCAAGGTGAAACACTGGGTTGTATGTACTTCTTGTCTAAGAGTTCTTGTAACTGCACAAGTAACTCCTTCAACTCAACTGGTGCCATCCTGTAAGGTGCCTTCGAAACTGGTGCCATACCAGGTGCAAGATCGATAACAAACTCGTTCTCCCTATCTGGAGGAAGACCTGGTAAGTCATCGGGAAACACATCTTGAAATTCTCTAACTACAGGTATTTGATCTAGCTTTACTCCTTCCTTTCGAGTATCCACTATATATGCCAAATAACCTGTACAACCCTTCCTAAGCAATCTCTCTGCCTGCATTACTGTCAGACATCGAGATCGTTTAGGTGAACAACCACCGTTGAACACTATCTTTGACTTCGACGCAGTCAACAGATTTACACGCTTCCGATGGCAGTCAATCATTGCATTATGATTAACCAACCAATCCATGCCTAAAATTATGTTGAATTCCCCCAGCTGTATAGGAATAAGGTTCACAAGAAACTTGTGTCCCTTAATCTCTACGTTACAATTTCTATATATGGTTTTAACGAAATTATCTCTCTATTTGCAATTTCTACACTAAAAGGTATGTCTAAGTCTTCACATGACATATTCAAGTTTTTAGCAAAGCTATTAGACACAAATGAATAAGTAGCACCAGAGTCGAATAACACGTATGCATTTAAAGTGTTAATAGGGATGATACCTGTCACCACGTCCTGTGAAGTAACAACATCCCTCATCGTCATATTAAATGTTCTGGCGGTTGGACGACTCTGACCTCCAGCTCCTGCTACTGTTGGTTTAAAGTTATTGTTGGTTATTTGGTTTCCCCCTCCATTTTGATTCCTGGTTCTTGGGCAATTTCTAGCTATGTGATCCATTGACCCACAGTTGAAACACCTACTCCTATTGGTTGTAGGACACTCAGGGGCATAGTGTCCCTCATGACCACACTTGTAACAAGTCACCTTCTTTTTAAGACACACTCCTCTATGATTTTTCCCACATATAGCACAAAGGTCATTTCTATTGTTGTTTCTATTGTTGTTGTTGTTGTTGTTATAATTAAAGTTATTTCCCTTTCTCCCAAAATTATTATTAAAAGTGGCATCCCACTTTCTCTTGTTATTATTATTAAACCCTCCAATACTTGCTTCCCCTTTAAACCTCCCCATTCAGTTTGACTCTTTCTCTCCTTGTGAAATTTTAACAGAGTTTCACTCTCGTTTTCAGCTATGATAGCTTTCTCGAGAATTTCTGGGAAGGTTTTTACTTGGAACACCGACAACTTACTACGAATCTGGGATTTCATACCCTCGTCATACCTCCTGGTCTTCCTTGCCTCCGAATCAACTTGATGCGGGGCAAACCTAGCTAGTTCATTAAACTTAGTTGTATACTTAGACATAGTAAGCTCTCCTTGTTTTAACTCTAAGAATCGTACCTCCATATGATCTTGCATCGATTGGGGAAAGTAATTCTCAAAAAATAGTTCTTTGAACCTATCCCAAGGAACCATCCCTACACCTACACGAAACTTAGTAGTTTCCCACCAATGATTCGCCTCACATTTGAGAAAAAAAGTGGCAAAGACCGTCTTTTGGTCTTCGCTGACATTAGTTACTATAAAGAACTTCTCTATTTCAATAATCCAGGTTTGAGCCTCAACGAGTTCTGCGGTCCCTTTAAACTCAGGCGGACCTACAAGTTTAAAGTCTTTAAATATGGTGCCCTGTGGGGTAACTGCATTAGGTTGGTTTGGTTGACAACCTTGTAAGGCTCCTAAGAGTATATCCACTAATTGTTGGGTAGGGTTTGTTTCTTTATCCTCTCTTTTTGTCTGATTTCTCCTTCTTGTTGCCATGATTCTAGAAATAAAGGAAAAACAAGTATAAATACAAGTATATACTGCACACAGAGTTAACAATTTGATTTGTACAAACACAACTTGTATATTACATACTGAAGATTACATATCTGACTAGTGGTTTATACTACCACTAGTTAGTACAAAGGATTCCCTATTTACAACCAAAATCTTTTATAATACATATTGCTGAAAGTAAACCTAAGTACTATCCCATACTTAACGACCACACGCCTCATCATAGGCATCCTAGATCATGTGGCATACCACTGATTGATCTATCAGATAGTCTACCTTCTTCTCTTCTACTGGATATCTAACTACTCGACGTTCTAAGTCGTCGAACGAGTTACGACACCCTCGTACAACTCGATCTAACTGCACTTGTACATCCCATAAAAGAATTTTACTTGTTTAGTATGATAGTAAGGCAAGTTTACACATAAATATAAAGCTTTTAAGGTTATTTCATGTATAATTAAGTATTTTACGAACTCAAAGACTATATCCTAAGGTATTTCCTAACTACCTTAGAGCTATAATCTACAGCTCTGATACCAACTTGTGAAACCCCCAAATTCTCTAAACTCCCTGTAGCAGATTTGGTGCTCACGTGAAACTATTTAACTATAAATATTCCATAATATATAACTTCTATCCATCCAAGGTTCATAGTATCCCATAACAGATAATAGTTCTCGTCAGAACGTTAACTGTGTTTGGATACCCTCACTTGGATGTATAGATTCATATCTTATGGATATCTCTTTCATATCGATATTCCCTATCTATCTGACATTCACAGTATCAATGATAAGTTTGTTCTTGGAACTAAGGGGCGCATTCCAGTAAAGGTGGCACCTTACCGGCGCTCATTAAGGGAAACCTCAGCGCTTACAGAACTCCCAATATCATTTAAATACTCTAATTCAGATGTATAGTTCATATGGATATTGTACTAGATCAAATGCTACTTTCTAACTTAACTAAGAATGTAAATACAACGCAAGAGATATAACAAAAGATAATATATATATATATATATATATATTTTATAACTTTAAGTTTGATTACAACGTTCTCAGTACTATGTTCTTATCACAACAAAGTCTTATAAGACTTGAATTTATTCAAAACAGTAAGATAAACTAATTAACACGGCCTTTTCCCTTGTCCGTCCCTGAAGTTCTGGGATTACCATCTAAAACTGCGAAGGAATGTTTTATGCAAGGATGAGCTACAGAATGCTCAGCAAGTTTATTTCAAAAATGTAAACACAATGTGTTTGATTTGAAAGAAGTTCAAAAGCTTTTGCCAACCGAGGGTTCAGTACGTGAACAATGTGTTTCAACCAGTTCTGTCAGCCTTCAATGACTTAGAACAGCTTTGTTCAGATATCTTATAGAGGATCAGCCTAATCGAGATATCTTAGGAGTATGCATACTATCTTAATCGTGCCCAACATGCACTAGATGTTAATATATTATCGACAATAACAACCCATATAGGGTGTTTGTATACTCAGTTATAAGATGTACCAAACAATTTGGCTTGACACAACAATTCATACTCGGATAAATAATATATGAATAATAATTCATTTCTTAAGTTATATTGAATCAAGAAGCAATAACTTCACAACAATTGATAACAAGATGCACAATACTTGCATAAAGGTAACAAGGTTTGGAGACTTGCATGTGCGTAGTACGTTTAGTTTACGCTGTCTATCTACGTCACGTAGTCTATTTATGTCTATTTATACCAATAATAAGCGTTAGAATACTTGCACATAGTTTAAAGGAATAGAAGGCTTGCCTCGTATATCTTTTAAAGATAAATATAACGGTCTAAACGTTCATTGTAAATCCTATACGATTATCGACGTACATAACTAGTTAAATGTTTAACAATTAACAATTAACGCTTATAATTAAGACTTCTTCTACTATATATGAAATAATTTCAGCATTATAACTGCTTATAGAATGAATATTTCTCAACTATATTTAAAATAAATTGAGCATTATAGCTGCTTGCAAAATGAATATTCGTTTACTATGTTTGAAATAACTTGGGCATTATAACTGCTTATAAAATGAATATTCGACTATTATATTTGAGATAATTTAAGCATTATAACTGCTTAGAAAATGAATATCCGTTTACTATATTTGAAATAACTTGGGCATTATAACTGCATATAAAATGAATATTTTTACTAAATACTTGAAGAAAATCGAACATAGTAACTGCTTATAAAAGTAAATTTTTAACTTTATAAGAGAAATAAATCGGACATTATAACTGCTTGTAACTAGGACTTTTGTACAATATACATAAAATAATTTGAGTATTATAACTGCTTGTAAAAGTATATTTTTACTAATACATACATAAAAATAAAAATTATAACTACTAGAGTATGCCTCTTGTAGTTGCTAGCTTTACTTCCAATCGCGTAGCGCTTCGATGCTTAGAAAGTAATTTTTATCTCACAATATCTCTTAGAATATAAATATAGAGTATTTTTGCTCTTGAACTGCTCTTGAAAAATAGTAAGGAATGAATGAACTGAGCTTGCTATGTATAGGAAAACCAAGTTTCACTAATTGCACGTTAGGGGCTCGGCTTATTACACTTTGCACCCTAGCATATTTTTAGAATATTCTTCTAAGCTCCTCAATGAAAATATCTTCCAAGCTCGACAATGCAGCTTGAAGTTTGAACTTATCTTCTAAGCTCCTCAACGAAAATATCTTCCAAGCTCGACAATGCAGCTTGCAATCTAAGCTTCTCAATGAAAATATCTTCCAAGCTCGACAATGCAGCTTGCAATTGAACCTATCTTCTAAGCTCCTCAATGAAAATATCTTTCAAGCTCGGCAATGCAATTTGTTACCGTAAGCACGACAAATCACTTTGTCATTCCCAAGCACGACACTGCAACTTGTTAAAAATAATTTCTTGGGATACTTCTTGGTAAAATCGTTGAAAGCACGACAAATCATTTTGTCAATGTAAGCACGACTAAGCAGCTTGAATTTTTTCTTATTTGTCCTAATTCATCGTTTACATAATATAATCACAAAACACCTGCTTCGAAATATTATTTCAATCTTTATTAAGCACATATGTTACAAAATTCGAATCTCATTAGGGCTTAAGGTTTTAAACTTCTTGATACCTAGTTTTAGGTTATAGGCTCTAATTCTAAAGGTATACGATAGCGTTTTCGAATCGTATTAAGTTTTCAAAGATAACTTGAACAGTCATTCATTAGAGTATACAATCACATAACACAGAGTTGGAATAAGAAATTTCATTTAATAATCACATAATTTACATATATGAGTCTTATTAAGGTTTGTAATATCACACCTCCTGAGTTGGAGCACATACATAATGTGTTTCATGTTTCAGTTTTGCGACCTTATAAGCAAGACTATAAGCATGTAATAGAGTATGAACCTATTCAAGTAGAAAAAGACTTAACATATGAAAAAATTCCGATTCAGATAATTGATAGGAAAGAGCAAGTCTTAAGAAATAAGGTAATACCTTCTATAAAGGTAGTATGGAGGAACTACAATGTCGAAGAAGCAACGTGGGAACTCAAAGAAAAGATGAAGAAAAATTATCCTCATCTTTTTGTGTAACCCTGTATTTTAATTTTGGGGATAGAATCCTTATAAGTGGGAATAATGTAACGACCGAGAATTATACCTAGCTTGTAAATTAGGGTTTTATTGAATAAATGAATTTTTATGAATATTACTCTGTGTTATGTGTTTAAAGGCCGTATTATGTCCTAGAATGTGTTTACATGTTAGAAATTTATGAATTAGGGTTTCGTATAAAAAAATAAAAATTTTCGAGAAAAAGACGAAAAACATTATTCATGCTAAAAACATCTTTTACGTTTTTTTAATTTTTCGAAAGACGTCATAACGTTTATATGATGTCATGAGACATAATATCTAATAAAATTCAAAAACGAATAACATGGTCTTTCGGTTGTGGATCGGATTACGAAAAGTCAACCGTTGTCAACAAAAGTCAAGGTCATTAATAATCCGTTGGGCTTTGATAATAGGAGCCCAAATGGAGCTAATGTAGGAGGCCCGAGATAATTTAATCAAGGCCCAAGTTAAATTGTTAAGAAAGCCCAAAGATTGGCCAAAATCAATATTTATTTAAGCTCAAAACCTAAATGGATCAAAGCGGGTCAACCATGGGTCAATGAGTGGGCAAAGTGGATAGAACAACCCATGTGGGGCCCCTAAGGGGGGTGGGATCCGACCACATGGGAAGGAGAAGCTTGTTGGGGAAGCTTGATAAAGTTTTCCCCATAAGCTAAGTAAACTATTAAATGCAAAACCCCTAAAGTCTTTGATTGTCAATTTAACTCAACCATGGTCAAGTTAAGCAAGGGTATGGTTACGAGGATGTGAGAATTATGGGGGATAAACCACACAAGACCAAACCTAAGGAGAATACTTATAAACCCTAGCAAAGTTGTCCTAAAGACCAAACTACCCTAACTCTTGCAAATCCTATAAATACAAGCCTTATTCCTTCACAAACTCACTAATTCACCAAGTTAAGAAAGAAAACTATACACAATTGTAAGAGAGGCTCATATTTGAAGAAGAAAAGAGGGAGGAAAAGCTAGCCATTTCGTTAGATTAATAAGAACAAGCAAGATCATCAAGAAGGTAAAACCCTAACACCATCTCTTATACTTCATACTCAAATTGAAGTGCTTTGTTAGTGGATGTTGGTTATGTGATGATAGATCATTGAAGGATCTTGGTGAAATAAGGATGATCGTAGAGGACTTAATACTTACTAGTAAATCCATGCTAAGTGAGAACATTATGATAATAATGAAGCAAACCAAGAAAATATGAAAAATGTTATTAATGTTTTTGATAGACAAGTTTAAAACCATCGTTTGCGTGTTAATATTAAAAATATGAAAAGAAGGAAATATACATGTGTAAGTATTGTAAATGTTCCAAGTGGAACGGAAATAAAATAAGCTATAACAAAGTTATGAAAAAAAAATCAATAAAAGAGGTTAAAACTTGTTAAAAGATCAAAACCCTAGCTTGGTACCACTTTGGACCAAGTTAGCAAGTAGATCATGTGTCCGAAAAAATTCTATTTGTTAGGGCTTTTGTAGTTCATGAAAAATGTGAGTCGTAGACTCAAGAACGAGCTCAATCCGACTTCGGATGAGCGAGTTCTGGTAATTTGAAAATCTGACGTCAAGAACGTCACTTAACGAGACCACGAGGGACTTTTGAGCAAATTTTTAGGCATGTTAAAGGATTAGAAAATTATTCTATTCGGATGAGGTTATAGATAATGTTACGAGCTAGAAATAGGTTCGAGAAAGGACTCATTCCGATAACGGATAAGGAAGTTACAACATTCGGGAGCGTGTTAGGCGAAACGAAAATTTCAAAAATGATGAAAACATGAAAATAGTTCCCTGACTGTTGGCGCCGCAGTACCGCTTATAGGGTAAAAAGCTGGCGCCGCAGTGCTGCTAAAGGATCTGGGAAAAAATATGAATGGCGCCGCAGCGCCGAAAATGAACTAGAATTGGGCGTCGCAGCGCCGGTCCTACACCAAGCCCAGTAAAAAGCTTTTATGCACTCGAGCTTCAGGCGTTCACGTAGGCATGTTAGGCAAGCATTATGCAACTTGCATGACGTTGTGCCAAGTCTTAAAAACAAAGTTTAATACTAAATTTCGAATAATAGGAAATATTATTCAAAATGAATTAAAGTAAGTGTAAACCAATTATTTGGCGTCCAATATGTGATTAATTGGTACGTATATGTAAACTTAACTGTGTAGGCCACTCGAAGGGTAAACTAGCATAAATTCTAGAAGACGCTTAAGGTAAGTTTTCTAACTTTATTCGATTGTGTTCTTGTAAAGTTTTTATGATATGTTATTATTCATATTTACATAATACTTAAATGATTATGTGAATTCCATACTTATGTAAATCTTTTAGTATTTGCACTATTAGGTTTGTATATTACGCGAATATGCAATCAAATTACATAAATAGTGTGGAAGCGCGATAAAAACGGATTTTAAAATATTTCTTACAAACCATCACCATGATCATCCTTGTGCTCAATTATCAATTAAACAAAAGAGATAGAGAATCAGATTCGTACCCTCGTAGATCAAAGCTTCCACAGGTACAAGTTTAACTCTAAATCCTTCGTGTTTTCCTTGAATTCCATTGGTTAGATTCCTTCCTTTGATCAACGTTAGCCACCCAAGTGTTTGGCCTATAGAGGTAATCACCAAGGAATAATACGTATTCAAGAAGATGGGTGTTTGACAAAATCCTAGTTTCTATCTCTATAAAAATTGTAAGTACTCTCCCAACAATTGGAAAAATCACATCATCCATCTATCATAAGACTTCTCTTATTTATAGATCCAGGTAACCCTCCTAAACTATTTAGGAATAGTGTTTTAATTTTAATTAAATTCTTTTAATTAATTAAACTCCTAATCCAGTTAGGAATTTATGAGAGTACTTTTATTAATTAATTCTCAAACCCTTTTAGGAATTAAATAATAATAATAATAATAATAAGACTTCTATTATTAATTTATATTTAATATTTCTAAAATATTAAATAATAAATATTAAGCTATTTAATTTATTCTATCTCCGTAGATTAAATTAAATATACTTGACTTGTTATTACGATTATGCCATTTACTTCTTAAATAAATATTTTTCTTTTGCGGTGTGATCCTTTAAGTTCTCCATATTAAACCGGTTGTGAATAAATCAATTAGAACAATTCTAATTTTATTTAAATAAATAAATTAAACTATTTAATTCATTTAAATAAATAATATTTATTCTATAATAAGGGTAAGCCCCCTTAGCGATCAACGACTTTCCAGATAATATAGATTTCAATATTAATCATAAAAGAACCTTTCAGTGATTAGTTACTGTACAATTCAATCCTTCTACCATACAATGTCCCAATTAAATATAAGATATGGAATTATTGTCAAGTCTTATTTTATTTAATTATATGCATTTCGATTCTTAAATGCACAACTCTGATTAATAAAAATTAGAAATACCTTTCTAATTTCATTCTGCTTTGGCCAAAGACTACTGAGTTGTCATTTATCGAATCACATAGAACATTCTCTCATTTTACTAGAAGTGGTAGATTATTTGTTGACCATTCACCTATCTCCATGTCCAATTTATTATACCCAATCACACCCTTTGATATACCATAAAGGTCTTAAGGGACATGTCAAAGTATAACTCATCATACACAAGATACTATGATGATCTCAAGTCTAAGGATCACGTGTACTACTATCACTTAAGGAATTCCTATTGACAAGCAAGTACAACTCCATTAGGTATTCTTTTAGCGAGCCACGTTCAGTGAACTTATTCTCTAATAAGCACCTACATACTAGCTTTAGTGTCTCCACATAAATGATTATGAGATCAATCATCCTCTTCCTAAGAGTAAGTAAAGTATGTACTAATCTATCTGGATTCACTAATCCCATTTTTAGTAATCCAACGATTAGGAACGATTTTACTTTGTGAGATATCTAGAATTTAGATCTCATTAGCATGATCACCATCATGATTCTAAAAGCATTTCTCAAAACTATGGGTTTGTCACATTTAATATAACAACACCATGTAGATAAAGATAATGCCTTTGATAAATGAATAAGATTACAAAGTATATGCTACATCATATCAAATATGATTGGCTTGTGTGCATATTACTTTCATGCACGAGTATTCAAGCTATGCTATGCATAAACTGTTAAAGCTTTCAAGTTCTATTATTCATGAACTGCGTATGATAATTGTCAATGCTATTTGACTCAGCTAGACACATGTTTAAAATATTTTATCGATTGTATTATAAATCTTTGAAATATTATTGGTGTTAAGTAGAGCTATCCAACTGAATTGTTTCGGTTAGGATTCTAATGCATGTATGAAATGAACTGTGACACCCCAAATCCGGGTACTTAATTTCCACAAGATTTCGTGTTCACTATCCAAATACATCACATCACATCTAACTACCCATTCAAATATAAATGAAAACTCTTAATTAAAATAGAAATCTCCCATTAAAGGGTTATAACATCACTAATAAATAAATTCCAGGTCATCTAACCTTAATAAAACATCAAATGCGGAAACATAATCAAGTCTATTACATAATCATTATATAAACAAATATAATAAGTCTTCATCACTTGTTTGCTTTGCCTTTGCCCTTACTAGTGGATGACTCATTAACTCTTTCAACTTTACTTGCAATGTTATTATACAAGGGTGAGCAATGATTGCCCAGCAAGTACAACAACAATAATAATAATAACATGTGAAATAATCAACGGATATTGAATAATCGAAGATTCAGCTTTTGAGTCAAGATTATAAGACAAGATTCAAAAGAACATCTGAGGGTCTTAAGACTACGAACTATGTCCTAGGTTATCAAGTATTTCTACTTTAAACCTTTAACAGTCGTAAGACTATATGGACCTTACTTCTCGTACTTAGGGGGATCAGCCCTT
Organism: Aralia elata; assembly: GCA_034770075.1. Lineage (NCBI taxonomy): Eukaryota > Viridiplantae > Streptophyta > Magnoliopsida > Apiales > Araliaceae > Aralia > Aralia elata. The sequence continues at coordinate 55,869,078 of CM068385.1, forward strand.
TGTACCATGTATGTGCACAACATCTTAACGCTCACGCGTAAAATAATCCCCTATAAAAGGGTTGTTCATCTCAGTTTAACCTCGGAGTCTGCACCAAAGGAAGTTTAGTTTGGATTTACTTCAATAACGCTTTTAGAATTTAGAACGCTCATCAACTATGGACTAGTTGAATCAATAAGGGTTCGCTAGTCAATCAAGGTTCAATAAAAATGTAATTGATATTCGAGAATCAAAAACTAAATCTCATAAAAAGTACAATTGGATAAGTTCTGTATAACTGAAGTATTACAAAGAGGAAATTAAAACGTCTCATTGAATCCATGAACTTGAATGGAATAGAAATAATAACTTGGTCGAGTAAGCAATAGCATTATGAAACATAAATGATAAGAGAATCAATTCAGGAACTTTCGTAATTGAAATCGAGATATTATTACGAAGCTTGCTTTCAACGAAATAATAGATCAAGGTACTTGCATAAACATAAAAAGTAAGGATAAGATACTTGCTTTCAACGAAATAAAAAGATTAGGAGTAGTAAACTTGCCTTGTGCGTAGATTACAAATTAAAATACACGTTCCTTAATCAACCTATACATCCGGTTTATAAAGCAGTAACAAAATTAGTTACAGTATTATAAACACTTCAGGATTCATTCACAACAAATTTTCATCTTTAATAACTCGATTATTTCTGGTCATCAGTCTCACTTCAGAAGTTGTAAGTCTAATTATAGCAATATCATCCATAAGAATTCCTAAGACTCAACGTTAAGATAGGGTTCATCAATCTCCATATTCTATAATCAACAAGTATATACTTAGCATCCAACTCAACGTCTTGGTATTCATTCAAAATATTAATCTAAGTTTTAAACATGCATAGGGTGACATAGCATAACTACAAAGAAAGAAAAATTTAACATTTCCTACAGTGAGCTCGTCGGGGCGAGAATTCCTTCACAAAATCTCTCGTCGGGGCGAGAAATTCCTTCACAGTTATCTCGCCGGGGTGAGAAAACTCAGTTCAATGAGCTCGCCAGGGCGAGCTCCCGCCGGGGCGAGAAGCTCAGTTCTTTGAGCTCGCCGGGGTGAGAAACATGAAATCTAGATTCTGCAGTTCGCGAAGAACGCAGAAAAATGTCAAATTTGGCCAAAGTTTTTTACAATTCACCGATTAAATCACTACCCAATTATCATATATGGTATGAAATCAAAACCCATTCCATAAACAGTGATTTTAACATCACAGACAACCTAAACAACCCAATTAAAGGCTCAAACATAATTAGTCATCAATTTAACCGATTAATATGCAAAACAGACATCAATTTCCTACATTTAAACCATGTTCGTATACAACTACTCTGTAAATTTCAGAACTTCATTTAAACACATAATCTCATGGATTTAACTACTCTAAATCACATATAATTCATATAAAACACATTTATGCATGCTTATAAATATCTAACATTAATTTATAAAAATTAAACCATAGAACTTTCTTTACAGAAAACTTGAAATATACTTTCATAGGATAAAAATCTCATAAGAACATAAATTAAAGTCTAAAATCAAGGAATTACCTCGACTAGTACTTGGATTATGCAACAATTGGATGAAACTTCTTCTCAATTCTCTAATTCCTCTCAATTCTCTGTGTATAAACTTTTAGAAACTGATGATAAAATGATGCGTATGTGGCAGAGTGTGGTTGTCAGTTAATCCCATAATGGGTTAACTGACTCTAACCCCCACTAAGGCTATGTTTGGTTACTCACTTATTCCTCCTTTCTAATTTATTTTAATAAATAATTTATAATATAGTTCATGTCACATATTTAATCAATTAAATAATCTCATTTAAATCAATTAAATAGAATAGAATAATTCTACATTAAATCACATAGTACATAAATAAAATTCTCCTTTATTAATAATGACAAATTATTAAATCTCTAATTAATATTAAATTAATTAGAAATTACATTATGCTTATTTAAATAATGCATTCAATCTAATAAACTCAATTAAACACATGCTTTAAATATAAAAATTCTCCACATCAATTGAATTAATGTAACACATATAATTAAATTAATCTACCACAAATTCATTAATTAATCAATTAATTCAATAATTAAATCATCGAAAAATATTTATTTAATTCAATAAATATTTAAATTAAATTACAAAATCCTCGTTCGTCACATGAACACCCTAATAATAGGGAAAAATTTTAGTCGAATATTCCGACAAGGCTACAAGCACCTAAATCAAACGCATATAGTCGTTTAAAAGTAAAGTGTTGATCAACATAGAGTACTATAGGCTGATCACCTAGAAGTGCTCGTAAGCATATCTGTTTGCAGTAGAAATACGGTGAAACCTTTTCATGAATAAAAATAAAGTTCAAGGTCTTATGACCACTTAGTATGTCGTTTCGAAAATTATTTCAAACAAAAGTAAAGTGTTACTCTGTTTATTCAGTATGTTTCACAACTATAGTTCAGTTGTTGAAGAGATATGACATGATTCCTAATTTTGTTGTTATTGTACTGTTATACTTGCTAATCAATTGAATGCTCATCCTTGCTTTTAAATAAATGTATTCAGTCAAGCTAGAGGTTGCCGAAAGTTCCCAGAGGGAAAGGCAACGTAAAAGTTAATGAGTAGGATGTTCTTATCCATATATATAATAGTTTAGACTATGATGGAATTATTATTAATATGAATGATGTAATATTTATTAATATTATGGCGTTAAATGATGTAATGGTTGTAGAACCTAAGATTAGAGTAAGACATATTGTAATAATATAGTAATTACATTTATGTCGATATTATTGTGTTGAATGGGTAGTATCGTGACACATTGAACCCGGGTTTAAAGGTAGATGTTGTCCGATTTCACAATCAACAATTACGTGTAAGTATACACGATCAACAAGTAATAAAGTGATAAGAAAGAGTGTCGAATCCACAGGGATTATTATGCTTAATATTTCCAACTGTCAATCGAAATTATGCCCATTCTATTAAACATTTGCAATTTGATTATTGATTGAAACTAATTAAATTAAATACTAACACCAATAACTATCACAAAGGTTGAAATTCAGATTTATTATGATTAAGACTACAATATCCCCAGTTATTTATCATAAACCAATCTATCTATGTCTTCCAATTATTCACTTCAATGGAGTTGTTAACAGAAATTCAATTACATTTATAAGCCGTTTTCCAAGTGATCAAATAAATATATCTAATCCAATTACTCTACGATATTCCTATGCAAAGTTAAAGGATTAAATTCATTAAGCTCCAATTTCCAATTGTTACATGCAGCAAAGAGATATCCCTATTCACTTCACTAATCTAATTATTCATCACATGCAAATAATTAAGAATACATGCTATCTTATCTAGTTCTAACCCTAGATTGCATCTTCTGAATTTATCTAAAGTAATCCGCTAATTGTCGGCCAACAATTAATCAATAAGCATAGAATAAAATAGACAACTCCCATCAATTGAGTAACTAGAATCCAATAAATAGCTAGTTCATAAATATAATTGGTTCAATTGTAGCCTTAAATAAGAATTTAGTTCATACTGGCAATAAAAACTAGAATACCAAAATAAGTCATCATAATTAATTACAAATCAAAGAATAAAGATGAAAAGAAAACTAAATATAATCTCTAGCTCTCCAATCTGAATTCCTCACGATGCTTGACTTGTTCTCCAATCTCCTTGCTAAGCTCTGAAAGTTCAATCTCTGAATAAGTCTGTGTATATCTTAATCTAAGTCTTGATCTTCTATTTATATCATCCTTGAGTCCCCTAATCAGATTAATAGCAAGAGTCCTTGATCACTTCCATCTTTCCAAAATAACTGACTTCCAGCAAAATCAGGATTCCTATCTGCCGCTTTCTCGCCCCGGCGAGAAGTTTCTATTCAACTTTCTCGCCCCGGCGAGAAGTTTCTATTCAACTTTCTCGCCCCGGCAAGATTCCGCCCCGGCGAGGAATTTAAGCTTTGAATGCTCGCCCCGGCGAGAATGCCCTGTACCCAGCCATTTTGCTTTTTTTGATCCTTCAGCCAACCTCGACCTATAAAAGCAATATAAACACAAGTAAAAAGGTACTAAAACACTTAAAGACTATAAAGAATCTCGCTAAAAATGTATCTAATTTGTAGGTTAAAACCTACTCATCAAATACCCCCAAACTCGAAACTTTGCTTGTCCTCAAGCAAAAACACAAAACAAAGCACAACCACAACTACACTAGCTACTACATGAATGCACTACTACATGAATGCAAATGCATGACTAACCATACTCAAGCACTTAATCAATAGACATCATAAAAATCCGGCCTCAGAAATCAGTAACTACCATTTCAACAAAATTTCAACCTCACACCATCCAAGAGCCAACCATTAGCAGCTATGAATCACTCTCAACCCTTCCACAAGTATATAACATGTATCAAACCAATTAGGATATGAATTCAACTCTAAGTATCATAATGCTCAGAAAGAGACAAATTTTACAGATTTTGCTTTTAAGCTCAACTACTATTCACTTGTCTTCGCAGTTTTATTTTTCATTTGTTTTTCTTTTTTTTAACGAGTGCGTTTTACGCTCCATCTCGTCATTTATCTCGACTAGTGCAATGTTCATCTTTATTAGGCTATTCAATGTCACCCGTGTAGCGAACTTTCAACCAACGACTCCCAAACCAGACGATTTTAGGGCGCTGAGTGTAAAGACATCTCCTAAGGGCATACTTATTCAAATGACACCGGCCACAAAGACAAACTTAGTCAAGACCTGCTCTTATCTATCTATATTCATTAATTCCTCGTTTTCTTGCACTTAGACACACATCGAAGGAGTATTTATTCAACAACTTTTACATATGAGTACGTAATACACCAAAGAAGAACCAACTCCTAATTACTTTAATACACAGTCGTGAACAAGTAAAAACCAAGGGTCTCAAATAACCATAACTAAAACAGTTTAACTCCAGATTTAGCAATAAGTATCCATCCCGTTAAACTATAGTAGAACTAATCAAATTTCATCATCAGCCATCCCTAAACGACTTCCATTAATGCATTGCTTGAATACCCCTAAATGCAATACTATATGGTCCTATGCTACTAAATGTTTGGATTTTTTTCTCTTTTCATAAATAAATAGATAACTAATGCAATCTAACATGGAACTAATACAAATAAAGATAACTAATGCAACTAGATGAAACATGAAACTACAAATAACACACACACCCCCACAAACTCAAACGATACAATGTCCTCATTGTGTGAAAAATAAAGAAAATAAAGAACAGAGGACTTCCTTGACAAATCAAGCAGTAGGCCCAAACTCGTCATCATCATCTGGGCTTGGTGGTGGAAAAATTGGCAGTGGCTGCGCTTCTGGAAAGTGAACATAATCCATCAACGGTTGCATATTAGAATACATGTTTGATATGGCTTGTGTACAACTCTGCTGATAAGCAAACATATGCGCCTGTTGATCCGCCAACCGCTGGTTCTGCCTTAAAATGGTCTTATGATGAGAATCAATAAGGCACTGCAGCTCACGAAACTGAAGGCTGAACTTTGATTTCCTTGTGCCTGTAGAAGTAGAAGGACCCTCCAAAGGACCCGCACCCTCATCATCATCAGATTCATGTTCCTCTTCAGCAGCATGATAATGAACTATGTAACCCATACCACGAGGATGTGACTCACCGCCATCCCATTCCTTATAGCGTGCAATCAGACGGTGGTCCAACACCAGCAATGGCTGCTGCAAAGCTTCCTCAGCACCCCAACGAACTCCCGCACGAAGACATAACCCACCGATCAAAGAAGGGTGTGGCAAACCACCCTGACTATGCAAAGTTCGTAAAGTACGATGAATCGATGCCTCAATCAACTGACCCACATTGATCTCAATCCCCGTCACAATAGCATATAACAATAAAGCTTTCTCCTTGGGTACATCACTTATATGTTAGGATGGCATAAGTTTCGCAGAGAGGAAAGCATACCAGACCTTCCCATAACGACTTAAGTCCTTGCTATGGAATGAAACTGCTGCACGTGGCCCTGTGGATATCCAAGTCGCCCCAGTTTACACAAGTCAGTAACCACCTTCTCCAAATTGGGCCCCTCCTCAAGGAATCGAGTGTATCGGCAACGTGTATCAGGCCTCAAGTTGTAATACTCATTGATCGTTTGGGCACTGAATGACACTGTTTTGCCCCGGATTGTAACCTCGCACGTAGCCGCGTCCTCTGCATTAGCATAAAACTCTTTGACTATGGCTATACATGCAGGCTCCGGATGGGCAGTGAATGTCTCCCATCCCCTCTCTACTATTTGATGCATCATCTCCCCATCAACCACTTCATCAGGCGTTAGACCGCGCTTGGGAGTTAGAGCTTTACCCGATGTATATGATTCATACCTATTAGCCACCTCCGCACTGACAAATTTCCGTCAATCAAACTGCCTGGATGGTGTAGATGACGATCCCTCACCCCGATGTCGCTTTGGAGCCATGATTGATCACGTAGCAAACAAACCCACACAAATAATCTTCTATGCAATTCAACTTCCCCCCCCCCAAACTCCAACTGTACTAACTCCCAACTGATAATGGCACGGAACAATGGAACCGATGGGGTGATGTTGCGGTGGTGAACTGATTGATTGTTCCTTGACTTAACTGCAAACCCTAAAACTTGTGCATGCATTGATGAAGCGGATGAAGATTGTGAAAACAACAGAGTATACACCCGCTTGAATGTGAGATGGTTTAGAATGAAGTTAGGGTTTGATTTTAAAGTGGAGTGATTTTGGGTTTGTGTAGGAATCCAAGTATGGAGAGAAATTGGAAGGAAATTAGAAGAGAAATTGGATAGAATTGGGTTGGGTCGGTATTAGAGAGGTAGAAGTAGTGTTTTGGAGAAGTTGCATGGGACTAGGAAAGTTAGAAATCAAATTAGACTCGGATTTTAAAAACTGATTTCGCGATTCTCGCCGGGGCGAGAAAGTTATGCTTGTGAACCTCGCCGGGGCGAGAATGGACAGAGAAGTTGGGGCTGGGGCGAGAAAAATCCAGGCCGAGACGCGCTTTGACAGAGAGGTTCTCGCCGGGGCGAGAATCCATAGTACAATTTTCTCGCCGGGGCGAGAATCCTCAGACTTGAAATTTTTTTTCGCTTTTCCTGCTTGATCCTCTTGTCTTCTCTTGGCACCATCCCCATTAGCATGTTTCATCCTTCTACAGCATTTTCATGGACTTCAACCCTGTTCCAATGAATAAAAACATAAATGAGGCCCAACACGAAAAATTGAAAAATAAATTCGAACAAAAACAACTTAACTACTCCTATCAACAAAAACAAACTATTAACTATACTAAATCTATGAAAGCAATAAAATATCATGATTGGGTTGCCTCCCATCAAGCGCTTAGTTTATAGTCGTTAGCCCGACTTCCTCAGCAGTTTTAGGCTTCAGCTTGATCGGGAGCAGAGAGATGAATCATTGATACTTGTCGATCCACATCGCCTCCCCAATAATGTTTGAGTCGCTGACCGTTGACTTTGAATGTGCGCTTTGAATCCGATTCTTCGACTTCAATTGCCCCGTGAGAACCTACAACACTGATAATGAAAGGGCCTGACCATCTAGACTTCAGCTTTCCAGGAAATAAACGCAGTCTGGAGTTGAATAATAGCACAGCTTGTCCCGGCTCGAACTTCCGATCCAATATCCGTTTGTCATGCCACCGTTTGACTTTCTCTTTGTACAGCTTGGCATTCTCATAGGCATGATGACGAAACTCCTCCATCTCGTTCAATTGGAGCAACCTTTTCTCCCCAGCGGCTAGAAGATCAAGGTTCAACTTTTGAATTGCCCAATAGGCCTTATGCTCAAGTTCGACCGGTAAATGACAGGCTTTTCCATAGACCATGCGATACGGTGACATTCCAATGGGATTCTTATAAGCTGTGCGATATGCCCATAATGCATCGTCTAATTTCATCGCCTAATCCTTACGAGATGGGTTTACCACTTTCTCCAAAATTTGCTTAATTTCCCGATTTGAAACCTCCGCTTGGCCATTCGTTTGGGGATGATAAGGCATAACAATCCTGTGTTTGACTCCATATTTAGCTAATAATTTGGTGAACTGCTTATTGCAAAAATGGGTACCTTCGTCACTGATTATGGCTCTTGGTGTACCAAATCGAGTAAAAATATTTTTCTGCAAGAACCGTAGAACCACTTTGGCATCATTTGTGGGTAAGGTAGATGCTTCCACCCATTTCGACACGTAATCCACAGCCAAAAGTATGTATTGATGGTTAAATGACGACGGGAATGGCCCCATAAAGTCAATGCCCCATACGTCAAAGAGTTTGACTTCAAGGATAGTGTTAAGAGGCATTTCGTGTCGTTTCAAAATATTTCCAACTCTTTGACATCTATCGCACTTTAGTACAAAAAAATGGGCATCCTTGAACAACGAAGGCCAGAAAAACCCCGATTGTAGCACCTTTGTTGCAGTCCTTTCTCCTCCATAATGTCCTCCATAATCCAACGAATGGCAACGAGTCAAGATGCTCTCCATTTCTTCTTGTGGCACACAACGTCGTATCATCTGATCCGCACAAGTTTTGAAGAGGAATGGCTCATCCCAGAAGTAATGCTTGACATCATGGAGAAATTTCTTTCTTTGCTGAGAAGTGAAATCTTGCGGAAGAACATTACTGACTAGGAAGTTCACATAATCAGCATACCAAGGGACTTCGGTGTTGATACCAAACAACTGTTCATCTGGAAATGACTCATTGATTACCACATCATTCTTTTTCTACATGTCGGTATTCTCTAACCTTGAAAGATGATCAGCCACTTGATTCTCCGTACCTTTCCTATCTCGAATCTCCAAGTCAAATTCTTGCAACAAGAGGGCCCATCGAATCAACCTAGGTTTGGCATCCTTCTTTGCAATCAAGTACTTGATAGCTGAATGATCAGTGTAGACTATCACCTTGGTTCCAATCAGATATGCTCGAAACTTGTCAAATGCAAATACTACTGCAAGCAACTCTTTCTCTGTTGTAGTGTAATTCAATTGAGCCTCGGTGAATATCTTACTTGAGTAGTAGATGGTGTGAAAAATCTTGTCCCTTCACTGACCTAACACAGCTCCCACTGCATAATCACTTGCGTCACACATCAACTCAAAAGGTAAAGTCCAATCAGGAGCAACTATGACCGGGGCTGTGATTAACTTCTTTTTCAGCACTTCAAAGGCTTCGATGCAAGCTTGATCCATCTTAAAGGGAACATCTTTCTCAAGGAGTGAACAAAATGGTTTTGAAATTTTTGAAAAATCCTTGATGAAACGACGGTAAAATCCTGCATGTTCGAGAAAACTTCTAACACCTTTCACAGATGTCGGTAGAGGTAACTTTTCAATAGTTTCGATCTTTGCTCTATCCACCTCTAAACCTGCTTCGGACACTTTATGCCCTAGAATAATACCTTCTTGCACCATAAAGTGGCATTTTTCCCAGTTAAGAACTAGATTTGTCTCCACACAACGCTTCGGCACTAAGATAAGATTGCTAAGGCATAAATCAAAACTGTCACCAAATACAGAAAAGTCATCCATAAATACCTCCAATTTCTGCTCAACCATATCCGAGAAGATAGCCATCATGCATCGCTGGAATGTAGCTGGTGCATTACATAACCCGAAAGACATTCTCCGGAATGCGAACGTTCCATAAGGGCACGTGAAAGTCGTTTTCTCCTGGTCCTCCGGAGCTATGACTATCTGGTTATATCCTGAATAACCGTCAAGAAGGCAATAGAACTGATGACCGGACAACCTATCCAACATCTGGTCAATAAATGGCAGTGGGAAGTGATCCTTGCGAGTAGCCTTATTCAACTTGCGATAATCCATACACACTCGCCACCCTGTAACTGTCCTTGTAGGAATGAGTTCATTATTCTCGTTCTCAATTACTGTCATTCCCCCCTTTTTGGGCACACACTGTACAACACTTACCCACGAACTGTCTAAAATCGGATAGATAATATCGGCATCTAACCACTTGATGATTTCCTTCTTCACTACGTCATTCATGATCGGATTCAATCTTCTTTGTTGCTCAATGACCAGTTTTGCTCCTTCTTCAAGCAGAATTTTGTGCATGCAAAACGACGGACTGATTCCCTTGATGTCTGCTATTGTCCACCCAATTGCTGTTTTATACTCACGCAAAACCCTTAATAGGTTTTCTTCTTGAGACTCATTCAAATGTGCAGAAATTATTACTGGTAGCGTGTCCGAGTCTCCTAAATAAGCATACCGTAAATAAGATGGAAGGGGTTTGAGTTCAAGTATAGGTGGCTCTTCCACTGACGGTTTGGACCTCTTTTCTCCTTCGTTTGGCCGGTCAAGTACATCAAATTGCCTGCTAAATTTTCGAAGAATAGGTAATGAGTCTAGAACCTTGACATAATCCCACTCATCTGTATCATCAAAAGTATCTATCCCAACTAGGGCAGCTTCTAATGGATCTTTAACAATAATTGCAATGGTTTGTTCATTCAAGCTTTCATCAAGCAGGTCTATCCGTAAGCATTCCTCGCCCTCCTTAGGGAATTTCATCGACTTAAACACATTAAAGGTGACTTCCTGATCTTGAACTCTCATTGTTAATTCACCTTTTTGTACATCTATCAACGTTCTCCCTGTTACTAAGAACGAACGACCTAGAATGATGAGGATCTCCTTATCCTCTTCGTAATCCAAAACAATGAAATCAGTCAGGAAGATGAATTTATCGACTTTAAACAAAATATCTTCCACAATACCCCTTGGATATGTCACTGATCTGTCTGCCAACTGCAAGCTGATATTCGTCGGTTTTGGTGCCTTTAACCCAAGCTGAGTGTAAACTGATAACGGCATTAAATTGATACTAGCTCCTAAGTCACACAATGCCATTCCAGAGAACTGGTTACCAATTACACAAGGGATAATGAAGCTTCCTGGATCCTCTAGTTTAGGTGGCAACTTGTTTTGCAAAATTGCGCTACACTCCTCGGTAAGTGCCACCGTCTCGAATTCACTCAATTTCCTCTTTCTTGACAAAATTTCATTCATGAACTTTGCGTAACTGGGCATCTGTTCCAGGGCTTCTGCAAACGGTATATTAATGTGCAGTTTCTTGAAAACATCCAAAAATCTAGAAAATTGCTTGTCTAGCTTGGCTTTCTGCAATCTTTGAGGGAATGGTACGAGAGGCACTGCACCATCTGGCTTGAGTTCCCTGGCCTTTGTCTCCGTACCTGTATCCTTCACCTTTTCAGACTCATTCACCTTACTTTTCACTAGGGCTTCCTCCTCCTCATTCTCCACAACTGTTTTTGGTTTAGAATTTCCTTTAACCGCATCAGGCAGCTCTTTACCACTCCTTAAGGTGACAGCCTTGCAATGTTCCTTTCCTTCCGTTCTTGGGTTAACCTCTGTATCGCTTGGAAGTGCTCCTTGTGGTCGAGTATTCAAGACGTGAGCCAACTATCCCAGCTGATTTTCTAAGTCCTAATTGACACTGCTTGGCTTTTCACGTTCAAATCTACTTGAGTTAAAAGCTTATCTTGATCATTCATTCTTTCCTCAGATGCCGTGATAAACCTTGCCAACGACTCTTCTAAACTTGGTTTTCTTTCTGCATGTTGTGGAGCTTGGTTCTGAAAACCTAGGGGATTCTGTGATCTTGGAGCTGGATTTTGAGTCTGAGTGTTATTGCTCCAAGAGAAAACCGGATGATTCTTCCACCCCGGATTATAAGCGTTCTGATATGGTTGTTGCTGTCTATTATAACTCCCCACGAACTGTACCGATTCCAGAGTAATGGCACAATACTCCGTCGGATGTGCACCTGCACAAAGCTCGCACACATAGGCTACTTGCTGGACTTTCGATTCTGCCAAAGCTTCAATCTTCTTAGACATGGTTGCCATCTGAGCTGTTAGTGCCGTGACCGCATCTACTTCCAATACTCCAGCTACCTTTTGTTGATTCACTCTGGAAGTCGGCCATTGATAATTATTTGCAGCCATAGTCTCAAACAAAGTGTAAGCTTCATCAAAAATTTTATCCATAAGTGCTCCTCCTGCAGCTGCATCAATGCATGTTCGAGTGTCATTATTCAGTCCATTGTAGAATGTCTGAACTTATAGCCACTTGGGTAGCCCATGATGTGGACATTTTCTCAATAACTCCTTGAACCTTTCCCAAGCCTCGTATAGTGACTCTCCATGCTGTTGCCCAAATGTAGAAATCTCATTTCTCAACTTAGCTGACTTAGCTGGCGGGAAGAATTTTGCTAGGAATTTCTGAGCTAGATCATCCCAAGTTGTGATGGACCCTGGCAGAAGTGAGTGCAACCAGCTCTTTGCTTTATCTCCTAGTGTGAACGGAAATATACGTAATCTCACTGCATCATCTGTCACATTGGGATATTTGAAGGTATCACAAATCTCCAAAAAACTAACCAAGTGTTCATTTGGATCATCGTTAGCTAAACCCCCAAACTGTACCGCATTTTGAAGCATATGAATTGTCCCCGTAAACCACTTCCCGGCCATCCCTCCCACCGGCTTGATTTCGAAGGAATTAGCGGTGATGACTGGTCTCGTAATGCTCGATTTGATCTCGTCTATCTTAGGCATAGCATATTCCCTCAATGATTTCTGTTCTTCGTTAGCCATTTTCTCTTTCTCAAGTGTTTCCTTATAGAATTTTCTCAACTAACGAAGCTTGTTCTCAAGATTATCCTCACACTGCAGGAGTTCCAATTGTTTTGATCGCGTTTGCATAAACGAATCAAAAGACACCTGAACAGAAGAAACAAAAGAAAAATAAATATTCTTAACTAGAACAGACTTAATTAAACTGATATTCAAAATTATAAACACAAATAATCCCCGGCAACAGCGCCAAAAACTTGTTGTCCGATTTTACAATCAACAATTACGTGCAAGTATACACGATCAACAAGTAATAAAGTGATAAGAAAGAGTGTCGAACCCACAGGGATTATTATGCTTAATATTTCCAACTGTCAATCGAAATTATGCCCATTATATTAAACATTTGCAATTTGATTATTGATTGAAACTAATTAAATTAAATACTAACACCAACAACTATCAAAAAGGTTGAAATTCAGATTTATTATGATTAAGACTACAATATCCCCAGTTATTTATCATAAACCAATCTATCTATGTCTTCCAATTATTCACTTCAATGGAGTTGTTAACAGAAATTCAATTGCATTTATAAGCCCTTTTCCAAGTGATCAAATAAATATATCTAATCCAATTACTCTACGATATTCATATGCAAAGTTAAAGGATTAAATTCATTAAGCTCCAATTTCCAATTGTTACATGCAGCAAAGAGATATCCCTATTCACTTCACCAATCTAATTATTCATCACATACAAATAATTAAGAATACATGCTATCTTATCCAGTTCTAACCCTAGATTGCATCTTCCGAATTTATCTAAAGTAATCCGCTAATTGTCGGCCAACAATTAATCAATAAGCATATAATAAAATAGACAACTCCCATCAATTGAATAACTAGAATCCAATAAATAGCTAGTTCATAAATATAACTGGTTCAATTGTAGCCTTAAATAAGAATTTAGTTCATACTGGCAACAAAAACTAGAATACCAAAATAAGTCATCATAATTAATTACAAATCAGAGAATAAAGATCAAAAGAAAACTCAATATAATCTCTAGCTCTCCAATCTGAATTCCTCACGATGCTTGACTTGTTCTCCAATCTCCTTGCTAAGCTCTGAAAGTTCAATCTCTGAATAAGTCTGTGTATATCTTAATCCAAGTCTTGATCTTCTATTTATATCATCCTTGAGTCCCCCAATCAGATTAATAGCAAGAGTCCTTGATCACTTCCATCTTTCCAAAATAACTGACTTCCAGCAAAATCAGGATTCCTATCTACCGCTTTCTCGCCCCCGCGAGAAGTTTCTATTAAACTTTCTCGCCCCGGCGAGGAATTTAAGCTTTGAATGCTCGCCTCGGCGAGAATGCCCTGTACCCAGCCATTTTACTTTCTTTGATCCTGCAGCCAGCCTCGACCTACAAAAGCAATATAAAAACAAGTAAAAAGGTACTAAAACACTTAAAGACTATAAAGAATCTCGCTAAAAACGTATCTAATTTATAGGTTAAAACCTACTCATCAGTAGACCCGAATTTTGGGACATTACATGTTGCTATCAAAGCTGTAGGTTATAAACCTTAGGCGCGGGAAACCTTAGGAATATGACCTTAGAGGAGTTAATTAGAGAAGTCGGTCAAGAGAAGAACTCAAATAGAGTTTTTAAGGGATGAATTGAGGAAATTCATCAAAAAAATAATAATAATAAAAGTAAACTTAAAATAAACTATATTTGTTACGTGATAATACTAAATATACTTTATTGCTATGTACTAATGAAGACATTAAAATTTTGATTGTAGGATATCTGAAGAAGTCGTGTTTAGGGATATCCACGTGGTAAGCGATGAGCTAATCACTCCAGTACCTGAGCCAATACTCGAACCGACATTTGAAATAAAAGTTCTTAACGATAGTGACCCAGAAGAGGATCCCGAAGAAGATCCATCTGAACAGGAGGATGAGGCGGATGATACATCATCAGAGCCTGAGGAGGGTGCAGGATGTAAGGTTTGTATATAACGCAAGCATGTAATCAAATTACATAAATAGGGCGGAAGCATGATAAAACAGATTTTAAAATTTTAATACAAACCATCACCATGATCTATCCTTGTATTCAATTATCAATTAAACGAAAGAGAAAGAGAATACGAATTATACCCTCGTAGATCAAAGCTTCCTCGGGTACAAGTTCAACTCCTATTCCTTCGTGTTCTCCTCGAATTCCACCGATGAGATTCCTTCCTTTGATCAACGTTAACCACCCAAGTATTTGGCCTCTAGAGGTGATCCACCAAGGAAGAATAAGTATTCAAGAAGTTGGGTGTTGGAAAAATCCTAGTTTCTATCTCTATAGAAATTGCAAGTACTCTCCACAATCTATTGCAAGAGTGTGTAATCCTAATCTATGATAAGACTTCTCTTATTTATAGATGTAGAAAAACCCTTCCCTAAACTATTTAGGATTAGGGTTTTTATTATAATTAAACTCCTTTAATTAATTATGCTCCTAATCCAATTAGGAATTCATGTGAGAGTACTTCTATTAATTAATTATCAATCCATATTAGAAATTAAATAATAGTAATAGTAATAATAATAATAAGACTCCTCTTATTAATTTATATTTAATATTTCCTAAATATTAAATAATAAATATTAAGCTATTTAATTTATTCTATCTCCATAGACTAAATTAAATACATTTAACTTATTATTACAATTATGCCATTTACTTCTTAAATAAATATTTTTTCTTTTGCGGTGTGACCCTTTAGGTTCTCCATATTAAACCGGTTGTGAATAAATCAATTAGAACAATTCTAATTATATTTAAATAAATAAATTAAACTATTTAATTCATTTAAATAAATAATATTTATTCTACAATAAGGGTATGCCCCCTTAGCGATCAACGACTTTCTAGGTAATATAGATTTCAACATTAATCACAAAAGAACCTTTCAGTGCATAGTTACCGTACAATTCAATCCTTCTACCATACAATGTCTCAATTAAATATAAGACATGGATTTACTGTCAAGTCTTATTTTATTTAATTATATGTATTTCAATTCCCAAATGCACAACTCTAAATAATGCAAATTAGAAATTCCTTTCTAATTTCATTCTGCCTTGGCCAAGGACTACGGAGTTGTCATTTATCGAATCACATAGGACATTCACATCTTTTACTAGACGTGGTAGATTCTTTGTTGATCATTCACCTATCTCCACGTAAAACTTATTATACTCAATCATACCCTTTGATATACCCTAAAGGTCTTAAGGGCATGTCAAAGTATAATTCATTATACACAAGATACTATGATGATCTCAAGTCCAACGATCACTTGTACTACTATCACTAGAGGAATTCCTATTGACAGGCGAGTAAAACTCCATTAGGTATTCCTTAGTGAGCCACGTTCAGTGAACTTATTCTCCAATAAGCACCTACATACTTGCTTTAGTGTCACCACACAAATGATTATGAGATCAATCATTCTCTTCCTAAGAGCAAACAACGTATGTACTAATCTATCCGGATTCACTAATCCCCTTTTTAGTAATCCAACGATTAAGAACAATTTTAGTTTGTAAGTTATCTAGAATTTAGATCTCATTACCATGGTCACCATCATGATTCTAAAAGCATTGCTCAAAACTATGGGTTTATCACATTTAATATAACAACACAATGTAGATAAAGTAAAATGCCTTTAATAACCGAATAAGATTATAAAGTATATGCTACATCATTTCAAATATGATTGGCTTGCGTGCATAATACTTTCAATCTCTCACTTGCACTAAAGGCAATCGCCATGGTATCTGTAATAACCCAAGATTTTTGATATATTAAAAGAAGAAATTTTGCGTATGAATTTTTTTTATAATAAAATTATTTTTATTATATATTAAACCAAGCATGGGAATGTGTGCAAGGAAAGAAATGTGATTATGTAATATGTATATATATATATTTATTTTATATATGGTTTCAAGTAAATTTCTTATTAAAGAAATAGTTGATAATTATAAATTATATTCTGTTAATAAGTTAATTTTTTTTTATATTAAAGAATTATGATTATTTACAAAAATATGATTACTATATTATTTAAAGGATAAATGTATATTTTAAGAAATGATTATTAATAATATTATTATTACTATGATTATTTCCTTATGATAGGAATTTGCAAGATTAGTCAATTTATTTTAAATTGACTAAGTATGGTAAATGCGACATATATAAAGGGATGATCAAAACCCTAATTTGATCTATGATTATGGATTTTAATGATTAATACAATTATAGTTATAATTGTATTTAAAAGGAATGTATGTGTATATAGATAATAAGAATTTATTTTCTTAAAGAAATTTGAATACTAAATATAAGTATTGATTATACTTGAATGTATGTATGTACAACATGTGGTTCAATGTGTATGATAATTATTTATCAATGATGATAAATATGTTATGATTATGTAGATAATATATGTGACTAATTGTTAGTTATGGATAGCCCACTAATAATTATTTAAATTAGTGGACTAACACAAGAATATTAATATTAAACAATTAATAAGATAGTTAGTTAATTAAATATTCAATTAAAGTGAATATAGTTAGTGAATAAATTTTGTACATTAATTAATATGTGTATTAATTAATGAGGACTATGTGTTATATGTATAATTTATTTTTATAGTCCAATTAGTAAGAAAAACTAATGGACTAGCCTAATTAATTTACTAACCAAACCACTAATTTAATTAATTATGGACTTGGATAATTAATGTGTGGACTAATTAAATTAGCTCAACACTTATTTTATTAGTAACCAAGCATGAATTAAAAATATTTAGAAACTAGTGGCCCAAACTAGTTAAAAGTAAGCCCAAAAGGAATTTTATTAAAGCCCAAATGTTAGCCCACTTGAGAAAGGTTTTTACCAAATTATTTTTATATTAAAGCAATAAAGGAAAGACTAAGAAAATAGGACAAGGAAGAGAGGCCAGCCGGCAACACTAGGAAGGAAAATGGGAGGGAATGAATGTAATGATGATTACTTGTTTTAGTTGCTAACTTACTTACACACTCAAGGTATGTGTCACCCATCTAATGAAGCCACTCATTTTAGCCAAGTATTCAAGCAACCTTAGTCATGATTAAGAGAGAGGATAAGGAGATATGTGTTGGTAAATAATGTACTTTCATATAATATCTATACATTTTTCCCAACAAAAATCTATTATTATTTTCTCTTTCCTCTCACTTCTTATTTTGCTAAAGAAAGAAACTAAAGAGAGAGAAAGGGGAGAGGGGTGCCGTGAGCCATGGAGGAAGAAAAGGGAGGGAGTTTTTGGTGTGCTCTAATCCCATAAAACAAACCTTAGGAAGAAGGAGAAGGAAAATCAAGCAAAGGTAAAATTTTCTAACTTTAATAAAGTGTATTTTTATTTATTTTGGGTGTGATTTGTGTGGTATAAATTTATGATCTTGAGGTCTAAAACCTTAGATCTATATGTTAATAAGTGTTTTATGTTTAGATCTAACCCTTTTGAATGCCAAAAGTTGGATCAAAAGAAAGAAAAACAAAACTATTTTCTTAAGGGTTAGAAAACCCTAACTTTCTAGCACTTTCTAAGTTCATAACTTGAGATCCGTAAACTCTTTTTACGATCTGTCAAAGAGTGGTGCTAGATATATAAGTTAACTACAAAACCCAAGTAGTAGAACTCAAAAATAAAGAGTATAAAATTCGTGGGGACTGTTTTGGTAAAAATAGTCCAGGTGGTTCAAAAGAGGAAAGGGGCTGCTACAGGGTAGTCTCATCCAGGGGCATTTTTGTCTAATTTTTATGCTCTAAAAATTCCGAAAAAATTTGGAGTGATAATACGATAAGTTATATGAGTCGTGTAAAACTTTGAGAATTTTTGGCCTTATAGAATGAAAGTTATGGATTTTATGGCGAATGACCTCAAATCGAGAAAACGGACCAAACCCGCTGTCCTTTACTTTGTGTGCACTGTTTTGACCACTTGACAGGTGCAATAAATTCAGGGCTTTTACCACTAAAAATATAGGAAGTTATGTAGCTCTTGGCCAAAAATCGCTGCATTCCGACTTGTAACGACTAAAATTGGAGTTCTATAACTCCGATGGTCACGAAATTTTAACTGGAACCTCGTGTTAATATGTATAAGATGCTATCAAAAATTTGGTGTCATCGGAGTTGTGCAATATAGTGATCATTTTTTTTAGTTTTGAAAGTTAAAACGGACGTTTGAAAAATGTTAAAGGAAATTGAAAACTTTCATAAGGAAAGTATTTTTGTGTATGGAATGTATGTACATATGTGTGGCAAGATTTGAAGAAAATAAAAATTGATTTTTAAAGAGGATAAGTCATTTTAAGAATGCAGCTTCCAATACGGTTTGCTGAATTGATGAAAACAGTTTGCTGAATTGATGAAAACAGTTTGCTGAATTAATGAAAATAGTTTGCTGAATTGGTGAATATAGTTTGCTGAATTGATGAATATAGTTTGCTAAATTGAATAAAATTAATCTAGTTTGCTGTATTATAAGATAGTTTGAATCCAGGTTGCTGGATTGCAAAAATAGTTGACTAAATCGAATAGTTTGAATCCAGTGTATTGGATTATAATCTAGGTTGGAATCCAGTTTGCTAGATTGGAATCCAGTTTGCTGGATTGCCATCTAGTTTGCTGGATTTGGAATCCAGTTTGCTGGATTGGGTATTTAACCTACAGGACCATAAAGAAAGACTTATATAATGAAAAGACTTAGTGTTAATTCATAAAGTAGTGGTACAGTCGTACTCTTTAATAGTCGATGTATAGTATCTGGGCTAAACAATTCCTTCAGGGAGAGGAGGTATATACGAACTAGCAACCGATTTAACTCACTGTGAAAACAGTGTAGACGAGACGGAAACTAGTTTGTTGGTTGTTTGTGGGAAACCACTCAGCATACTATATTGAACACTATTAAAGACTCGATGTATGCTAACTTTAAAATTGAATGCTTATGGTATTAATGTGTTATCTAATATTTGATTATGTGGTTGAATGTTAGATAATTTACTTATAAATAAGTGATATTATAAGGTATAATATGATTGGCTGACGGAAAGATCAATCTTATAACTGATAGGTCTTTCAAAAGAAGTTAAATTAAATTGCGTAGCAGTAGTCAACGACCAAGGCAAGTGTCCTATCCTTTTCATTTACTTTATGAGATGGATTCCGTTTATGCAAGCTTTTAACTCAATCTGTTATTGAGCAACTATTCTATCCTTTTCATTTACATTATGATCTGGATTCGTATGTTGTGCAAGTATCCGAACCTACGCATTCATTTTATGCAATAGGTGTATGTATGCAAGTATCCCATCCTTTTCATTTACTTTATGAATTGGATCTGTGTAAGCAAGTTCCTTAACTCAATCTTTTGTTGTACAAGTATCTAAACCTTGTGCACTATTTTATTTCGTACGAACAGGTATATATTGTGCAAATTCCTGATTATTGCTAAACTCCTTACATTTATTGCTAGTTCCTAACTCAACATGAGTTATCAATTTCAAAGCATGCTCGTGAATAATTATTGTTAATTATTCATATCCATAATGATCTTTGTTATTCGTTTATGCAATTATCGTAACCCTTGCATTTACTTTATGCAATTGATCCATATATTATGCAAGTACTCTTAAACTTCATTCAACCTATCTATTGATTTCAAATATCTCGATATTGTCTCATGTGATGTATTTATAATCAGAATTGTTCTATTCTTTGTGCAAGTGTCCTCACTTATACAAATTGTTATAATTATTATAAATTCAAATTTACTTCGATTCGTTCATTATTAAAAGTATCTTATTACTGAATTGCTAGGACTCATATTGAAAATTTGTATTTTAAGTTTGGTTATGCAAGTGTCCCCACTTGTATGAACTATTGTACATTATCAATTACCCTTGAATTTGAAATTCGTTGATAAGTTCCGATACATACTATTAAATTTTAGTATGTATACCTAGTTTAAAGGTTGTCTAAGCTAATTGTCCCAGCTAGACACGATTTGAAAAGTATTTGTCGAATGTTATTGGTTATGATTTAGTCGTTCAACTAAATTGTTTTAGTTAGGACTCCAGACTGAGTATGAACAACCCTAAATGGGAAATTTTATGCGCTAAAAGCGGTGATGAAAATTTTATGTGCCAATGGCGGTGATGTATTATATAGTGTTGATCAATACAGGGCACAACGGGACTGATCATCCTCCGTGGCCGTAAGACCAGACGGTTTACAGATGAATTTCTGTTCAAACCTTTTCAAAAATGAAAAATAACAGTTCATGGTATTTTGACCACTCAGTATTCAAAAGTCACTCAGTTGTTTCAAAAATCTTAAAATGATTTGATCCGTTGTTAAGAATGGTTTTAAATGACTTCACCACTATTGATTCGTGGTAGAAGTAGCCTCAAAGAAAACATTTACTTCCTTCAGCTAATGTTTATTAATTATTATTACTTGCTAAGCAATTGAATGCTCATTCTTGCTTTGACTTAAATGTTTTCAGCTAAGTGTGATCGACCAGAAGGCTCTGGCAAGGACAAGGGAAAGGGAAAGCTGAAGGAATAAGTAGTATGGTGTTATTTGTAATAATTAGTCTGTTGTATTGTGATCATATATATTATGTAACATGTAAAGAATGTAATTAAAGGTTTCCATACCTGGGAAATAGACAACTTTGATATAAATATTAAGTCTGTAATATATTAAACAGCTCAAAGAAATGGTATCGTGATGCACCAAGCACGGGTTTCAAGTACCCGGATTTGGGGGCGCCACATCTTGGTATCAGAGCTATAGGTTAGAAACCTTAGGTTGGGAATTACCTTAGGTTATAACCTTAAGCTAGATAGAAGCATTGAAAAATAAATAACTCAAATAGAGTTTAAAGAAGATGAATTAAGAAAATTCATCGTAAAACGAAATAAAAATTAACTTATATAAACTATTGTTTGTTATGTGTATATATTATGTACTAATCAAAATAATTTATGTATAGATGTCAGGTAAGAAAGGATTAGGAGACTCTCATGTCGTGAATAAGGAGCAAATCACTCCGCCTGAGCCAATAGCTAAAATGGAGGCTCATACTGAAAGCAACCTAGATGAGGTAATAATTTTGGAAAATATAGAACCAGAACTAGAAACGGTGGTGCTGACAGATAGTGATTCGAACACTGAAGTTGGAGCTGACCAAGCATCAACAGAAGTGCAGAATCTAAGGAATAAGGTATTATGTCTGGAAAAGTTATTGGAAATGGAAAGGGTGTTAAATGGTCAAATGCGAAAAGCGTTAATGGAAATAATGGAAGAACAAGATAAGCTGAAAAGCCAAATTGATGTAATGGGAGCTAAATGCAGCAAATCGTCTGCAACTCTAAGCAAGAAAGGAAAAAGAAAGATAAATGACTGTGATATCAGAAATTCTGACCAAGGAAACTTTAAGAAAGTATTAAGGTGTGCAAATTACAACAAGAAACATGAAGGTGTATGCATGAAAGGACATAATGTGTGTTATAATTGTGGACGTGAAGGACATGTTTCTTCTCATTGTCCCGAACCGAAGCAATGCGTATATTTATATGTGGAATAGTAGGTCACCAGGCAAAGATTTGCCCAAGATGTAAGAACGGTGTAGGGAATGAATAGGATAAGTGCTTTAAGATTATGTATGATATGATGTGTGTGTAATGTACTAATCCCGACTTTTGTTATCATTAAGGAATAATAAATCGTTATAGCAGCATGTTGTGTAATGAAAAGTACTTTGTACTGTTTGAAAGATTATGAATATGAATGAAATGGTATGGTTATATGTTTGTTTTGGTAAATAAACTTTAAGGATTTTGCTAATATATTGATCAATTGATAAACTTGTAATTCGGCAAGTTGTATTTGGGAATTCAACAAGCTGAATTGGGTAATTCAGCAAGCTGAATTCATGAATCCAGCAAGCTGAATTCATGAATCCAGCAAGCTGAAATGGACAATCCAGCAAGCTGGATTGGGTAATCCGGCAAGCTGAATTGGTCTAAGTTTTGAATTTTGTTTTCAGAATGTTATGATATGGTACGGTATAAAGGAATATGAAGAATAGATAATAATTTAAGGTTTTATATAACCAGATAATAAAAATATTTGATATGTATAATTCGTGAGAGAAGTATGTATTGGTATGTGTAACGGATAGATAATGAAGACTATTAGTAAATAGAAAATAGGTTAAAATAACTCGTAAATGAAAGGATTTTTAAAAGAAAAAAATCATGTGGACACGTTATTGTACGAAGTCTCAAACGCAAGGAAACACTATACGACATGGTGTAAGCAGACTGTAAGCATGGTTCAAGACGAACAACAGTTCCAGACTCGTAATACGAAATTTCATAAGAATGGCAGATAGGGAAGTGCGAACATACGGAAAAGCGGCAGAAAGCTGGCGATTACTTATCCAACTCTGACAAACAAACCAACCACAAGGACTTTCAACATGACGGTTTAAGATACGGTAGCAGCCGGGGATGGAGTTCTAAGTATTATTTGAATAATAATTTATTCTTATATATACCGTGGGGTACGTTTACTTTTAAAAACATCAGAACTATAGGAAATGACCTAGATTAATAAATAAATAATACATAAGTTAATAATAAATCGTTTTATTAACGTATCTTGAAGGAGGAATTTGAGTTCTATTGGAAATCAACTTCCGTATAATCAGATAAACAAGCTTATGCTGAATAGTTAAAGATCGATTCGATTGAATCAAATCGTGATCTACTTGTGATATGACTGCGTATAATATTTACCTTCGTGGGTGTAAGTGTTGAACGGTGATTCCGGGGACGGGACAAGGGAAAGGGAAAGCTGAAGGAATAAGTAGTATGGTGTTATTTGTAATAATTAGTCTGTTGTATTGTGATCATATATATTATGTAACATGTAAAGAATGTAATTAAAGGTTTCCATACCTGGGAAATAGACAACTTTGATATAAATATTAAGTCTGTAATATATTAAACAACTCAAAGAAATGGTATCGTGATGCACCAAGCACGGGTTTCAAGTACCCGGATTTGGGGGCGCCACAGTATCTAATACCCTTCTTCTCTAAGTGACGATCATCCTGCTGTTTGGATAAAGCTTCAGTAAATAGATATGCAATGTTGTTCTTGAGAGTCCACTATCTCTATATGACTTCTCCTCTTTCAATGATTCTACTAATCAAATGAAAGTGCCGCAACACATGTTTGAATCCAAGATGAGACTTAGAAACTATTTCTAGTTCTGTGATGAACTTTTCATCCAAACAATCAACTTGCAGCTTCACTTACAGCTATATACTTTGTCTTTGTCACTAAATCAACAACTCTTTGCTGTTTGAAACCTTTCCAATTCACTGCACCACCATTCAAGGTAACAATTTGTCCTAAAGTGGATTTGTTATCGTCTTGGTCAGTCTGAAAAACTTGAGTCTGTTTAACCCTCTAGTTTTAATTCAGACCCACATTGAATCATTGTCACATCCTCAATACCGGTTAAGTACTTAAAGATATTTTTCACTGTCTTACACTAATCTTCTCCAGAATACGACTGATCAACATCAGGCCTTGTATATTCATTGCATACATGATAGTAACTCATGCGATCTCCTTTTTATTGAGGACAATTTAAAGAGATACACTCCATGGCTCATCATCATGAGCCCTCTCTTGGAGTTTGCCATGCTAAACGCCTTTAGCATCGAATGAATATACGTTTATTGGGACAAGCCGAACATCCTTTTAAATCTATCTATATATATTTATATCCCCAATTTATAGGATGCTCCTCCCAAGTTATTCATAGAGGAATGTTTAGACAATTTTATCTTTACTGATTGTAGCATTGGTGTGTTATTCCTAATCGGTAGTATATCAACATATAATACTATGAATGTCACAGTGCTCCCACTGACGCTTTTGTACACACTAGGTTGATTCTCGTTTTTAATAAAATCAAACTCTTTTGATTATCTCATCAAAACGAATGTTCCATCTTTGAGAAGCTTGCTTCAATCCATAAATGGATCATTGTAGCTTAAAACACGATTTGCTTCAACCTTTGAAACAAATTCCTCTAGCTGTATCATACATACATTCTCCTCAAGTCTTCATTGAGGAAGGACGTCTCCACATCCATTTTGCCAGATTTCGTAATAAGTTGCACTTACAAGCAAAATCCAAATAGACTTGAGCATTACCCGGTAATAAGGTTTTATCACAGTCAACTCCTTGACTTTATTTGAAACCTTTTAAATAGGTCTGGTCTTATAGGTCTCCACCTTGCCATTTGCCCAAGTCTTTCTCTTAAAGACCCATATACACCCTTTAGGCACTATGCCTTTTGGTGGAGTAACCAGAGTCTATACTTGGTTCTCATACATGGAGTCTATTTCGAATTTCATGGCCATCTACCATTTCTGTGAGTGTCTTCTACTCATAGCCTCATCGTATATAACTGGATCATCATCCTCTATGATGTGTACCTCATCATCATCCTCTATGATGAATCCATACCTCATAGGTATCTTCGGTACTCTTCCAGATTTATGATTCGGTTATGGTACAATAGGTCTATCTACAGGTTCCTCGGTTTGACTTAAAGTGCTTTATGGTTCTTGAACTTCTTCAAGATCTATTATCCTCCCACTAGCTCCTTCAATGATAAACACCTTTATCCAAGAAGGCAGCGTGTAGGATTATAGTAATAATACCCTAAACCCTTTTTAGAATATCCTACAAATCTGCACTTGTCAGATTTTATCCCAAGCTTATCCTTTTGAAACCTTTTCACATAAGCAGGACAACCCCTTATCTTAACATACTTAAGACTAAGAATCCTCCCTATCCATAACTTTTATGAAGTCTTGGGCTGAATTTTGAGGTTACCTTATTTTGTAGATATGCAGTCGTTTCTAGGGCATAACCCCAGATGGATACTAGAATGTCGGTAAAAATCATTATGGACCGCACCATATCCAACAAGATACAATTTCTCCTTTTAGATACATTAATCAATTATTGCGTATCATGAAGCGTCCATTATGAAAAAATACTATTTTGAGATGATCTAGAAACTCATTGCACAAGTATTCCTTCCTCGATCTGATCAAAGAATCTTAATACTTTGTTAATTTATTTCACTTCTGAATTCTTTAAACCTTTCAAATGATTCAGACATGTATTTCATCAAATATACATATTCAACTCTTTGAATGACCATCTCCTTTTTCTTTTACTAGTTTGTTCAATTTGCAAAATTATTTTCATATAAGTCAAGTATACAAAGTCCATTAAGTAATCTTCCAGTTTCAAACAAAACATTATCATTATAAATAGAACAACCATTATTCTTAAATATAATACCAGAACCTTCCTTGTCCAACAACGAAAGTAATAATGTTTCTAAAGACAACTGGAATATAATAACAACTTATTAACTTAATAGACTTGCCCGTAGGCAACGCTAAACTATAAGTTCCTACGACTAATGTAGCAACCATTGCTCCATCTTCCACACGTAAGATTACTTACTCTTTGTTTAGCTTTCTACTTGTGTTTAGTCTCTACATTGGATTACATACGTGAGAACTATAGTCGGTATCCAATACCCAAGTAGAACCTTGACTTACAGAAAGATTTATTTCAATCATAAACAAACCTATATCTGTAACCGAAGCTTCACTAAACTTCTTCTGGTTGGCCTCTACAAGATGCTCTTTACAGTTTCATTTCCAGTGTCCAGGCTTATTGCAGTGGAAGCAAACTCCTTTGCTATCTGCATCAGTTTTTGTTCTTAGTGTCCTTAGTTATTGCCTTTCCTTATACCTTCTTTGAATTGTTCTTCTTTTAAGAAGAACCTTTGGCCCTCTTCCACTTCCTAGAAGAATTATCTACTAGTAAGACTTAGTCTTTCTTGGTTGGAAAGTGACTCTCTACAGTTTTCAACATGTTTAAGCAACTCAAGCAGGCTGACATATAGCTTATTCATGTGGAAATTCACAACAAATTGTGAGAAAGAGTCCCGAAGTAATTGCAAGATCAAATCTTAGATCATCTCTCCATCTATTATAAAACCCAGTTATCCCAATTGTTCAATCAGATTGATCATTTTTGAGGATATTTGTCTATATTGTTGTGCCATTGGTTATTCTAGATTGGAAGAGCTCCTTAGATATCTAATATCTAGCAGTCCTACTTTCCTCACCATTCAACTCCTTGAAGGTGTAGGAGTACAGTAGGAGCATCCATAGTTTCATGCTGACACTGAAACTCGTTACTCATAGATGCGAGCATGATGCATTGAGCCAACTGTGCATCATCTTGCCACTTTCTAAAAGTAGCAATCTCTTCCTCAGAGGCATTGTCTGCAACCATTGCAGAGATAGGCGTATTAGGGATATAAGATAGCTTTTCAGCCTTGAGAACTATTCTCAGATTCCTCAACCAGTCCGTGTAATTCGGTCCGGTTAATTAGCATCTAATATGCTACGCAGTGATAGTGAATTAGACATTGTAAAATTCTGTTAAATGAATTTGTAATTTAACAACATTTTAGCATAAATTTATTTTATTAATTACCAAAATAAATTAGGTCTTTATTTAAATTGGTATCTCCCACTTTTTTATCAAACTATATTACCCTCATTATATAGTTCGGCAATTCCAATTAAAGATTTGCTAGTGAGATTAAGGATCCCATTTTAAATGTATATAGTCTTGTGGTGACACAACAAACGATATATAAATAAATAGGTAGATAACTATTGTCAATTACATCACTATGTAACTCTTTGTATTTTGCCTCTTAGATTATTTTGATGAAGTGGTGACACATCCGAATCAAAATTATCCAAGTTAAGTCATCCTAGCACTTCCATATATATGAAGAGAAAAATACCGTCCTTGTGGTGACACAACAAAACAGTAATATTCAATTCCTTAATAAGCATCAAATATGATAAGGCAACATCTTAAATATTTAATACTTGCCTTGTGGTGACACAACAAACTCATATTAAACATTTAATACTCTATTGCTTTACCATGTCAGAAGGCGACGTTCGATATTCTAAATATCTTTGAACGCTTAGGACATAATATGATTTCTTTGAGAGGTTTATTATTATTAGTCTCATCTTGTTTAGCGTGCATGCACATATATATATAAAATATGCGTCATATTATTTAACATGTGAAGCATGTTGGATAATATATAATATATATATAGTAAGCATGCACATATAGAATACTATATTCTACCCGGATTGATTATGGACTTTTATTCTAGTTTGGTTCACTAGAGCCACTAAGTGAACCAAAAGGTCAAACCTATGGTGCAAAAATTAAATTTAAATATAACTATTACATTTAAACCCGAGCTCCACTACAAACGGGTCTTCAAGCGCTCCTTGCTCCTTTGTATCCAATTCTTCAAAATAATTCTAACTAGTCCTATTACATAAACTATTTAAAATAAATAGAAATTTTGATCAGCAGTCAGGCAGAAATACATAGGAGGAAGATAGAATTTACATCAAGAAAAAATTAGAGAAGACGAGGTACGCAGACCCCCATTTATAAAAACCCATACAAGCATCCTCTAAAATAATCCAATCACACATTGGTCAATAGTCCATAATCAATCCCTTTTTATTATCATACATATCTCCATATGCATCAATAAATAACATTCATCTCATGAATAATAAAACCATTCCATATATGCATTGATATCAATTAATGGGCAAAAGTTTTGCTAATATTTAGTTTTTGAAACAAAATAAACTCTTTTATTTTAATCAAAAAACCAAATCCAAATTAAACTCCTTTAATTTTAGCAATCTGAAATCATATTTCAGATAAAATAAACATCTTTATTTTAAACTTTTATCAATTAAATAAACCATTTATGTTAATTGAGAAAAATAAAAAAATTTCAAACTCTGCATACCGGTGCGTCGCGCTCCAAATAGAACTAGGAGCGGCGCGGCAGCGCTGCACCCCCAGAAACGTTTTCTAGGTTCGGGCGCGGCCGCGCTCCAGAATGAACTGGAAGCGGCGCGGCCGCGCCGCGACGCAGAATCAGAAAAAAAATTTCCAGCCCAAAAATCCGATCGTATCGCATATCAATTCATACATGGAATCATCACAATCAATAATTAACACAAGGATTAGGCTATGATACCACTGTAAGGTTTGTATATAACACAAGTATGCAATCAAATTACATAAATAGGGCGGAAGCGTGATAAAACGGATTTTAAAATTTTAATGCAAACCATCACCATGATCTATCCTTGTGTTCAATTATCAATTAAACGAAAGAGAAAGAGAATAAAATTTTTACCCTTGTAGATCAAAGCTTTCTCAGGTATAAGTTCAACTCCTAGTCCTTCGTGTTCTCCTCGAATTCCACCGATAAGATTCCTTCATTTCATCAACGTTAGCTACCCAAGTGTTTGGCCTCTAGAGGTGATCGACCAAGGAAGAATAGGTATTCAAGAAGTTGGTTGTTGGCAAAACCCTAATTTCTATCTCTATAGAAATTGCAAGTACTCTCCACAATCTAATGGAAGAGTGTGTAACCCTAATCTATGATAATACTTCTCTTATTTATAGATGTAGGAAAACCCTTCCCTAAACTATTTAGGATTAGGGTTTTTATTATAATTAAACTCCTTTAATTAATTATACTCCTAATCCAATTAGGAATTCATGTGAGAGTACTTCTATTAATTAATTCCCAATCCCTATTAGGAATTAAATAATAGTAATAGTAATAATAATAATAAGACTCCTCTTATTAATTTATATTTAATATTTCCTAAATATTAAATAATAAATATTAAGCTATTTAATTTATTCTATCTCCATAGACTAAATTAAATACACTTAACTTATTATTACAATTATGCCATTTACTTTTTAAATAAATATTTTTTCTTTTGCGGTGTGACCCTTTAGGTTCTCCATATTAAACCGGTTGTGAATAAATCAATTAGAACAATTCTAATTATATTTAAATAAATAAATTAAACTATTTAATTCATTTAAATAAATAATATTTATTCTACAATAAGGGTAAACCCCCTTAGCGATCAACAACTTTCCAGATAATATAGATTTTAACATTAATCACAAAAGAACCTTTCAGTGCATAGTTATCATACAATTCAATCCTTCTACCATACAATGTCCCAATTAAATATAAGACATGGATTTACTGTCAAGTCTTATTTTATTTAATTATATGTAGTTTGATTCCCAAATGCACAACTCTAAATAATGCAAATTAGAAACTCCTTTCTAATTTCATTTTGCCTTGGCCAAGGACTACTGAGTTGTCATTTATCGAATCACACAGGACATTCACATCTTTTACTAGACGTGGTAGATTCTTTGTTGATCATTCACCTATCTCCATGTACAACTTATTATACCCAATCATACCCTTTGATATACCCTAAAGGTCTTAAGGGACATGTCAAAGTATAACTCATCATACACAAAATACTATGATGATCTCAAGTCCAACGATCACTTGTACTACTATCACTAGAGGAATTCCTATTGACAGGCGAGTAAAACTTCATTAGGTATTCCTTAGCGAGCCAGGTTTAGTGAACTTATTCTACAATAAGCAACTACATACTTGCTTTAGTGTCTCCACACAAATGATTATGAGATCAATCATCCTCTTCCTAAGAGCAAACAACGTATGTACTAATCTATCCGGATTCACTAATCCCCTTTTTAATAATCCAACGATTAGGAACGATTTTAGTTTGTAAGCTATCTAGAATTTAGATCTCATTAGCATGATCACCATCATGATTCTAAAAGCATTTCTCAAAACTATAGGTTTATCTCATTTAATATAACAGCACAATGTAGATAAAGCAAAATGCCTTTAATAACCGAATAAGATTATAAAGTATATGCTACATCATATCAAATATGATTGGCTTGCGTGCATAATACTTTCACAGGATTGCCAGCTAGCGTGATTAGGGCTCTAGTAGGATAGGCAGCTGCTGGTTTGCTAGGGAGTGCAACAGTGGAAGCTGTAGCTGTGGAAGAGGATCCCACTGAGGAGGATCCATCTAAACATGAGCATAAAGCAAATGATACGTCATCGGATGTTGTATCTTCAGAGGAGGAGGAAGTGGCGCCAGCAGATATAAACAATTTGTTTATGGTGGTACTTGACAGGAATGTTGCATTAAGAACTAGGGTGCAAGCCTTAGAGGCAAGAGTTCAGGACCTCTAGACCGAGAAAAAAGAGATAGAGTATTACTGGGAGGCGGAGATCGATAATAGGATCAGGGCTGAAGATCAAGTCCATGACCTAGAGGATGAAGTGAGAAGTAATAAGGTGAGGATAGACAGGTCTAACTACACGTTTAGGTCTTCACATGGGCAATTCCAGCGTAGCGTGACCTACTACCCTGCAGAGGAGGGTCAGACTAGGCATACCATCAGTAGGAGCCTAGTCATGGACATAATAGATGACGAGTACGCAGACGCCATTAGGCGAGGTCTAGTCTAGTGAATGGACGATGTGTGTGTGTGTGTGTGTGTGTGTGTGTATATATATATATATATATATATGGGTAATGATGTGAATCCCAGCTTTTGATATTAGTAGCGGGATATCTTTTGTATAGTCCCAACTATAGTTAAGTTATGGAATAGTTATTGTAGACACCCAAATTTTGCATTCATATACTAACCCTGACAGGAGGGCAAAATCGTCAATTGAACCGGCCTACGAGAGCGAAGGATGGGCACAAGTACGAACACTCGACGCCACCGCGACGATTTGCAACCAAAACCGATGTGACAACAAGGCCGTCCGAAATGAGCATTCTCGAATGATGTGGCACGTCTCCCAGTAGTTCCCGGACTACAAAATACAAGTCCTTCAGCGAAAACCAACGGTACGACACAAGAATCGAGGTGCGGCCCAAAAATCGAGAAAATCAGCCCACCCAGCCGCGGATTGATCTGCGGCCAATGATTAAAATAATTGAAGTGCGCGGCGGGCGGCTGAGCGGCTGAAGTGCGCGGCGGGCGCGGGGAAACCAAGGCCAGCCGCAGATCAATCTGCGGCCGGCTGCCCTTGGCCAGGCTATTTCAGCTCATTCCTTCATTCGGATACAGAGGGGAATGTAGACACCCAAATTTTGCACTTCGTATACTAACCGTGACAGGAGGGCAAATTCGTCAAGTAGATCGGCCTGCGAGAGCAAAAGATGGGAAAAGTACGGACACTCGACGCCACCATGATAATTTGCAGCCGAAATCGACATGATAGCAGGGCTATCCGAATTTGGCATTCCCGGATGAGGTGGCACGTCTCCCGGAAATTCCCGGACTGCAGAACACGAGCCTGTCAACGAAAACCGACGTTGCGGCGCGAAAATTGAGGCGTGGCACGAAAATCGAGAAAGTCAGGCCCGCCAGCCGCGGATAGATCTGCGGCCAAGTGGGTGCGCCAGCACGAAAACCGGGAAATATCAGCACTACCAGCTGTGAGTGCGATGGGAGGCGTGCCAGCTGGCCAGCCCGCAGATCCATCTGCGGCCAGCCGCAGATAGATCTGCGGCTGGCTCTGGCCAGCCTATTTAAGCCGCTTCGGGCAGCATACAGGAGGGTTCAGCAATTTCAGCAATTGGGGAGAAGAAGGAAATTCCAGCAGCAACATAAGCACGGAAATAGAGAGAAAATAGTGAGATTTTGCTACAAAAATAGAAGAGAAAGTGAGAAAAAAAGAGAGGAATATTATTCTTGTGATTTGATTGTATCACATAATACTTTCTTCTTCTATTCAATACAACAAGTTCACATCCATTTGGATATCAATTGCAAGGTGAAATCTCTTTTATTATACCAATTCCTATTATGTCATTTGATTGAATTAAATGTAGATTTCATGTAAATTACTGTGGAAACAATGGATTAGGAATTATTAGAGAGGGTTCCATCGGAACAAAGTTCTTCCTAATAATCCGATGATATCCATTGGGTGAGGTTTTGCTCGTTCATAACGATATATACATTAGGTGAAATTGATCTATGTAGATTGTTAATTTTGGATCCTTGTGGGGCGTTAAGCAATCCGTTGTTAGTTATGTTATTGTATCTATTTGATGTTTGTGATAAATTGTGGATGTGAGCCTAGGAGCGTGACACCATGGTCCGCATCCGATGATGGACAAATTTTGACGTATGTATTTAGGAACAATGTAATCCTTCATTGTAAACATGTAACCGTCGGGCCTTAAAATGATGCTAAGGCGAGAATCGTGCTTAAGGCCCTGAAATAGTGGAATTTGTGATTGTTGGTGTTAGGGGACATTTTGATGGCTTACATGCCCATGAATAGCCCCGACGCGTGTTTATGCTTGATTTGATTTATGACACGAAATTGGTTTCAAAGCTAAATGATAAGATTTTCATAAAATCAATCAAAGTAGGATATTAGAATCACGAGGTTAAAATTTGAGAAATGTTAATGAATGTCGATTCCTATCTAACGAAAAAGCTAAAGAAAATCGTTTTCAAATATCACACAAAATGATTTTGCAAATAAGTAACATTTTATTAAATCTTTGTGCATAGGGTGAAAGAGATTCTAGAAATTGCCCCGATCGTTTCACGAAAGCAACGTATAGATCTCGATTCCTATTTTGACGAAGGTTTAAAACTCTTGTTTTGCCAAAACGACACTCAATGAAAATCTCATAGTTTTGACAATTAAAATCAAAACCTTTCTCATAACGAATAAAGCTTTCTCGGGTATACCGAAAAGACATTCCGAAGCATACTCAAATTAAAACACGATTTTCCCTAAAATCCAAATGACTCTTTCATACAAACTCACCACAACATTCACATAGGCACACATACACACAAACACGCGCGCACCTACATACACATATTCATGAATTAAAGGATAGGAAAGCATTAAGATTGCGGTAACCGTATTTCACGGAAGTCGAGGGGTGCCTAACACCTTCCCCTCACTTAAGCAAGCCCCCCCGAACTCCTATGAAATCTCAATTCGCAGACCAAATTAATTCGGAGTCACATATGAGCCAGCGATTTACAAAAGAGCGAAAACTCGGATGAGTTGGTACATCCATTTCAAATATACCAACTGGCGACTCTGGTTTAATTGGCTCATCATAAAAAACGATCTTTCAAAACCCCGTCGACCTCAATGCCGACCTTTTCCAAAAATCATCTAAACCAAAAGGCTAAAATTGGAAAAGGACACGCGAAGAAGAAAAACCCGGCGTCGACAAGCTGGCGACTCTGCTGGGGACATTAGAGGGCATAAGCCGCGTTCAATTCTTGATGCAATCATATCCTCTAAAATTCATGAATGTGTATGTACGTGCGATATTTTGACTTGTTTTACTTATTGTTGTGTGTGAATGTGTGCCTTTTGTCCAATGAATGAATGATTGAATGGAATTGCTTTACTTTAAAGTAATCATTTGCATACGGTGAGGACGATGAATGGGAATGTATGTTGAGAGAGTACCTCCTCCTGAGGCGAACCTGTCGGTTGCTTATTACTGGACTCGAAGGGGCTGCTCCCCGGAGATGGCTCAGGAAACGCACCACCCATATCCGCTCCAATCGAAAGGATTCAGACGAGTAGATTGCGAAGATTTGGGGACCTTCATGCCGAAAAGCCCGTGAGAGTAACCCTAGGGTAGGTCAGCCTCTGATAAACCTAACGAAAGGGAAGCTTCTTCATGCTCTTTTATCGTTCAGTCAAATAAATAAATGTCATGTAAATGACATACAACTGTCATAAAAAACCGACATCATCGTAATAAATATGTCCTGTATCACGTGATTACATCACCTGCACATATAAAGAGAATACTGACATGGTTTTGCAGGAAGGCAATCCGTGCCACGAACCAGGGTTTTCTAAAACTTCTAAATACTATCCTGTCATCAAACACTGACCTTGTTTTGCAGGATAAGATTGAGAGAGCCGTGAAAGCATGGCATAACGATCACAAGGAACCCGGAGTAGGGGCATATTCGAAAAAGGGGAAAAAGAAAAGAAAAAGAAGAAAAAGAAAAAAAATGATGAATAATAATCAGGCATCAGTGTTGACATGCATCTGCCAATTTGTAGCTGGCACAGTGCTAAACTACGGCCCTTGTTTGTTTTGTGAGATTGCCCCTAGGATCCAACTGAGAGGCCATAAAGTCCATACTCCATCCATCCAAATGGCAGAAGCCTGTAGCCATGAAATTACAGTTCTGCCACTCCAACAATACGGCCGAATACGAGGGATGCATCCTATAGGACTGAGATTAGCCCTGAGAATTGTGGTACAGACTTGTCCGGCCTATGATGATCAGATCGGAGAGATCTCCCATAGTGACACCCCTCCTGAATGGGCTTGGTATCAAAACATTAAAAAGTTCCTTCGAGACAGCTCCTCTCCCGAAAATGCAGATCTGACCAGGGAAAGAGAATCCAAAGAGGGGCAGTGAATTTCTTCCTAAGCTACGGGACTGCTGAGATATCTGGAAGCCGAAGAAGCCCACACATTAATGAACGAAGTACATGGCAATGTGTGCAGAGCCCATATGAATAGAGCACTTTTGCAAAGAAAAAGCGTGTGAACGGGTCGCTAACGGGCTAACCATGAAAACTGATTGCGATACTCATGTCAGGAAATGCCATCAATGTTAGATCCATACCAATGTGATCCATGCACCTCCTAATGAGCTCCATTGCTTGACCTCACCGTGGCCAGTTGGACCGTGCATCAGGTACCCCGATTTGAGGCATTCTAGCCTGGCAAGCGATAGGCCAAATTTGAAGGAGGGTCACGATTTTGGTATAGAGCTAGATTTCGATCTGATGGGGATTGAGCAGGGCGAGACACATATCGACAATATCCCTGACGAGATCAAAGGATGGGTCGAAGACAAACCCAAACCCAACTTGGATCAAACCATAGCCATCAAACATCAGAACCCCTAACAATCACAGAGAACCGGAGTAGGGGCAAATTCGACCACCAAAAAAAAAAAAAAAAAAAAAAAAAAAAAAATCAAAAATCAAAAAAAAAAAAAAAAAAAAAAAAAAAAAAAAAAACCCCAAACCTTTCAACAGGTCAAAGGACCGGATCTTTTGTCAGCCCAGCGAGATACCGAGGCAACCAGTGCGAGGGAGATCACAAAAAAGGCAGCTTAACACTGGGGCATTTATCAACTACCCAGGAAATGATGACGTGCAAATTGGCACCCATGCAACAATCCCATCAACATGCACCATCATCATCAAATGCTACCTCATGTCAATATTCAACGGTATGATCATCTGGCATTTGTCAAGCATAGTTTTCCCGGGATACAAGGACCCGCGTGAGGGGGGATTTTATTTGACTTCAGCGGAATCGGACTCACTCTGACAAGCAAACCGTGGAGCACGATCGTGAGTATGATTAGACGAAGAAGGCTATTCAACCTTTTGATCAGGTACAAAGCCTTAATTCAAAGCAACGTTTGCAGCAGAATCGACCTCATGTGACAGCCTTCACTTTGCATTTGCACAAACTTTCAGTTATGGGGTATGAAACTATGACGATGTTGATGGCAATTAACACGTAGTCAGACAGTCAATAATTATCAAGCAAATATCAGGGAGTCAGACGATAAATGATTATCAAGCTAATGTCTCGAATCGTGGCCTGGGTTATTCGAGTAATTAAGCCCGAGGGGTGTCTCTACACCTGGTGCCCTAAAGCCATCTGGTTTGGGAGTCGCTGGCCCAACACTCGTTACATGGGTAACTCAGAGCCTAAGAAAACGAGCATTACGGTAGAGGAGGCCCGAGCAGATTCGAATCGTGGCACGGGCTACTCGAGTAATTAAGCCTAAGGGGTGTCTCTACATCTGGTGCCCTAAAGCCGTCTGGTTTGGGAGTCACCGGCCTAACACTCGCTACATGGGTAACTCAAGCCTGAGAAAACGAATCTTGCGCAAGGTCAAGCAAAGAATGAATGGGGCAGACCACCAGCTTGTCTCGAACCGTGGCCTTTGTTACTTGAGTAAATAAACTCGAAGGGGTGTCTGTACACCTAATGCCCCAAAACCGTCTGGTTCGGGAGTCATTGGTCCAAAACTCGTTAAATGGGTAACTTTGAATAGCCTAAGAAAACGAGACAAGTGAAGTGGGCTAATAAAGAGAAAATATAATAAAAAAAAAAAAAAAAAAAAAAAAAAAAAAACTCTTAGCCTTAAACAAGAGGTCATGGAAGAGAAACCCCTACTGAATGCTGCATCGCATAGTGCATTTGTCATATGACATCAATCCTGCTAAGGACGTTGTCGAGAATGGAGACAGAGTACCTTTGACGAGGGAAGGTAGTTCTTTTGAATTCGACCTCACTCACGTACAATGACCATGAATGCTTGAAGGTGTTCTTACGATTTCATAACTCGTCAAATAGAAAATCATCAACTCACGAGGGATTGAAAAAAGAAAAAAAAAAAAAAAAAAAAAAAAAAAAAAAAAAAAGAAAAGAAAAGAAAAAACTTCCAATCTAGTACATTCACGGTTCACAACTTGCTAGATTGTGCGATCAACAGATATTCAATTTCATGTGCTTTAACTGCATTTTTGTCGAGATTATAATATCTTTGTGTTGAGCTAACACTAACGGCCCAAGCCTTCAAGTTTTGGCATCTGTTAGTCATCTGATATGCAGGATCTTGCAGAGCTGTGGATAACTCAGCACGGTCAGTATCGCGAGTTTTCAAAAGAAAGTCTTGGCAAAAACACGCGCCAAGGCAGGGGCAGTTAAGAATCGTGAAGTGGAAGGAAGCCGAGGCTGCACAGAACTTCTCGTCATTGGGCATCTCCCCAATCCTGACTATCACTGCCTCGACATCCAAATGATCCACGTGCATGAGCATATACAAGGATGATATAATGCTGGACAGCAGCATATCGGCCGTCAAGAAATGATCAAAAGGCCAAGGAGTCGACATAGCTGCCGATCATCATAGAAAGCGAAACAGACTGCCTCAACTCGATGAAATGAAGACGACCAAGAAAAGACAGAGCACCAGACCAGGATTGAAGTCTAGAAACTACACTTCACAACGAGGCGTGATCCAATCAAATGTTGGCAAGCAATGACGACTGTCGAATAGTATCATTTGACTGAATAGGGGTCATTTCTATCTAAACATATGTTGTGCACATGCATCTGTCCATAACATGTCTGCCAGATCCTGCATAACATCTTTTTCATGCATGCAGGTAAGATCAAAATGAAAATCTCAAGAAAGT
Organism: Aralia elata; assembly: GCA_034770075.1. NCBI lineage: Eukaryota > Viridiplantae > Streptophyta > Magnoliopsida > Apiales > Araliaceae > Aralia > Aralia elata. The sequence continues at coordinate 55,907,418 of CM068385.1, forward strand.
ACAAGCGCGTCGCTTTCAACCTCACAAATGATCAGACTGTGATGGCTTTTGCGGCATGATATATGGACGATGTTGGGGGGTGATCCAGGACATGAAGCCGATCACATATCCCATTTCAAAAAAAAAAAAAAAAAATAAAAAAAAAAAAATAAAAATAAAAAAAAAAAAAAAAAAAAAAAAAAAATAAAAAATAAAAAATAAAAAAAAAAAAAATTCACTCAATCAATGACCCCTGGGAAGGGCTGATATCCAACCAATCAGTGATCCCTGGGAAGGGCTGGTATCCAAACAACAAACCCTGGGAAGGGCTGAGATCCACGCGAACCACAACAAGATGGTGAGCACCCCTGGGAAGGGCTGATATCCACCAAAAGAAAAAAGACAAAAAACAACAAACCCTGGGAAGGGCTGAGATCCACGCGAACCACAACAAGATGGTGAGCACCCCTGGGAAGGGCTGATATCCACAAAAAGAAAAAAAGACAAAAAACAACAAACCCTGGGAAGGGCTGAGATCCACGCGAACCACAACAAGATGGTGAGCACCCCTGGGAAGGGCTGAAATCCAGAAAAAGAAAAAGACAAAAAACAACAAACCCTGGGAAGGGCTGAGATCCAAGATAACCAACCGGCGACGATAACCGGGGGTTACGCGATGGGTGACCGGCGACGATACCCGGCCCCGACATGACGATCGACCGGCGACGATAACCGGCGATCACGAGATGGATGTCCGGCGACGATAACCGGCTCCGACAAGATAACCAACCGGCGACGATAACCGGGGGTTACGAGATGGGTGACCGGCGACGATACCCGGCCCCGACATGACGATCGACCGGCGACGATAACCGGCGATCACGAGATGGATGTCCGGCGACGATACCCGGCTCCGACAGATAACCAACCGGCGACGATAACCGGGGGTTACGCGATGGGTGACCGGCGACGATACCCGGCCCCGACATGACGATCGACCGGCGACGATAACCGGCGATCACGAGATGGATGTCCGGCGACGATAACCGGCTCCGACAGATAACCAACCGGCGACGATAACCGGGGGTTACGCGATGGGTGACCGGCGACGATACCCGGCCCCGACATGACGATCGACCGGCGACGATAACCGGCGATCACGAGATGGATGTCCGGCGACGATAACCGGCTCCGACAGATAACCAAACCGGCGACGATAACCGGGGGTTACGCGATGGGTGACCGGCGACGATACCCGGCCCCGACATGACGATCGACCGGCGACGATAACCGGCGATCACGAGATGGATGTCCGGCGACGATAACCGGCTCCGACAGATAACCAACCGGCGACGATAACCGGGGGTTACGAGATGGGTGACCGGCGACGATACCCGGCCCCGACGAGACGATCGACCGGCGACGATAACCGGCGATTACGAGATGGGTGACCGACGACGAAACCCGGCCCCGATAACCGATGACACCTGTGGAACCATATCAAAAGACTGTACAGGGGTCATTTTTCATCAAATTTACATTTTAATGTTGTGTCACATACATTGAATAGATGATAATTCTGTACGTGATCCATGCAGGTTAGGTGTTAAGGTCCTAGCCTATCAGAGTCAAAAGCGATGGTTTCCAAGAACGATGTGCGAGGACGAACTCCAAGGATGCCCTTCAAAGCTAGTCAGGAGAATAACTTCCTTTGATGGCAATGGGATGGAATAAGGTGATTACCAGAGGGGTGACCGGATACAAGACCCGGCACTCACAGGACAATCGACCGGATACGAGACCCGGCGATTACGAGACGAGCGACAGGTTAGGGATTGATGCATTGACACCTTTACGAATATGTTGTATGCCTTACATCTTCCGTTGCATCATAAGTTGTATGTGTTGCATCATGTATGTATTGTCAATTCTTATGCACTGTCATTCATGCATCGAGTGTCTATTCTTTATCCTGTTCATTTCATTTAACATTTCATAAACATGATAAAGAGGGGCAGCTGTAGACACCCAAATTTTGCACTTCGTATACTAACCGTGACAGGAGGGCAAATTCGTCAAGTAGATCGGCCTGCGAGAGCAAAAGATGGGAAAAGTACGGACACTCGACGCCACCATGATAATTTGCAGCCGAAATCGACATGATAGCAGGGCTATCCGAATTTGGCATTCCCGGATGAGGTGGCACGTCTCCCGGAAATTCCCGGACTGCAGAACACGAGCCTGTCAACGAAAAACCGACGTTGCGGCGCGAAAATTGAGGCGTGGCCAACCGAAAATCGAGAAAGTCAGGCCCGCCAGCCGCGGATTAGATCTTGCGGCCAAGTGGGTGCGCCAGCACGAAAACCGGGAAATCAGCACTACCAGCTGTGAGTGCGATGGGAGGCGTGCCAGCTGGCCAGCCGCAGATCCATCTGCGGCCCAGCCGCAGATAGATCTGCGGCTGGCTCTGGCCAGCCTATTTAAGCCGCTTCGGGCAGCATACAGGAGGGTTTCAGCAATTTCAGCAATTGGGGAGAAGAAGGAAATTCCCAGCAGCAACATAAGCAACGGAAATAGAGAGAAAAATAGTGAGATTTTTTGCTACAAAAATAGAAGAGAAAGTGAGAAAAAAAGAAGAGGAATATTATTCTTGTGATTTGATTGTAATCACATAATACTTTCTTCTTCTATTTAATACACAAGTTCACATCCATTTGGATATCAATTTGCAAGGTGAAAATCTCTTTTATTATACCAATTCCTATTATGGTCATTTGATTGAATTAAAATGTAGATTTCATGTAAAATTACTGTGGAACAATGGATTAGGGAATTATTAGAGGAGGGTTCCATCGGAACAAAGTTTCTTCCTAATAATCCGATGATATCCATTGGGGTGAGGTTTTTGCTCGTTCATAACGATATATACATTTAGGTGAAATTGATCTATGTAGATTGTTAATTTTGGATCCTTGTGGGGCGTTAAGCAATCCGTTTGTTTAGTTATGTTAATTGTATCTATTTGATGTTTGTGATAAATTGTGGATGTGAGCCTAGGAGCGTGACACCATGGTCCGCATCCGATGATGGACAAATTTTTGACGTATGTATTTTAGGAACAATGTAATCCTTCGTTGTAAACATGTAACCGTCGGGGCCTTAAAATGGAATGCTAAGGCGAGAATCCGTGGCTTAAGGCCCTGAAATAGTGGGAATTTTGTGATTGTTGGTGTTTAGGGGACATTTTGATGGCTTTACATGCCCATGAATAGCCCCGACGCGTGTTTATGCTTGATTTGATTTATGACACGAAATTGGTTTTCAAAGCTAAATGATAAGATTTTCATAAAATCAATCAAAGTAGAGATATTAGAATCACGAGGTTAAAATTTGAGAAATGTTAATGAATGTCGATTCCTATCTAACGAAAAAGCTAAAGAAAATCGTTTTCAAATATCACACAAAATGATTTTGCAAATAAGTAACATTTTATTAAATCTTTGTGCATAGGGTGAAAGAGAATTCTAGAAATTGCCCGATCGTTTCACGAAAGCAACGTATAGATCTCGATTCCTATTTTGACGAAGGTTTAAAACTCCTTGTTTTGCCAAAACGACACTCAATGAAAAATCTCATAGTTTTGACAATTAAAATCAAAAACCTTTCTCATAACGAATAAAGCTTTCTCTTTCTCGGGTATACCGAAAAGACATTCCGAAGCATACTCAAATTAAAACACGATTTTCCCTAAAATCCAAATGACTCTTTCATACAAACTCACCACAACATTCACATAGGCACACATACACACACGCGCGCCACCTACATACACATATTCATGAATTAAAGGATAGGAAAGCATTAAGATTGCGGTAAAACCGTATTTTTCACGGAAGTCGAGGGGTGCCTAACACCTTCCCCTCACTTAAGCAAGCCCCCGAACTCTATGAATCTCAATTCGCAGACCAAATTAATTCGGAGTCACATATGAGCCAGCGATTTACAAAAGAGCGAAAACTCGGATGAGTTGGTACATCCATTTCAAATATACCAACTGGCGACTCTGGTTAATTGGCTCATCATAAAAACGATCTTTCAAAACCCCGTCGACCTCAATGCCGACCTTTTCCAAAAATCATCTAAACCAAAAGGCTAAAATTGGAAAAGGACACGCGAGAAGAAAACCCGGCGTCGACAGGGAAGCAGCGGTGGAAGAAGAAAAGAAAAGAGGAAGAACAGCAGCAAAACAGCAGCGAAAAAGGAGAGAAAAGAGAGAAAATAGTGAGGAATTATATCTCTTTTGTGAGATTGTATCACATATATTTTCTACTCTAATTAATATACGAGTTTATACGCATCGTGGTGTCATTTGCAAGGTGAAAAAGCCCTCTTTTATAGCATTTTTGTTATATCATTTTGGTAAGCTTTTGGTCATTTGGGTTGCATTAAATGTAGTTTTTTTGTATATTATTGAGAATACATGGATTAGGGATTATTAGTGAGGGTTCCAACGGAACAAACTTCTTCCTAATGGCCCGATGATATCCATGTGGTGATTTTTAGCTTGTTTAATTGTTGTAATATCCATTTTGTGGGTGTGTAGAAATTGTGGATGTGAGCCTAGGAACGCGACCCCGTGGTCCAAATCCGATGATGGACAATTTTGGTGTATGTAATAGGATCGATTATCCTTGATTGTAAACATGTAATCGTCGGGCCTTAAAACGATACCAAGTTGAAAATCGGGTTTAAGGCCCCGAAATAGTGAAATATGTGCTCTGGGCGTTTGGGGTTATTTTGATGGCTTACATGCCCATGAATAGCCCCAACGCATTTTAATGCTTGATTTGATTTATGGCACAAAATTGATTTCAAAGCTAAACGATGAAGATTTTCATAAAACCAATCAAATTAGGTTATTAGCATCACGAGGCTTAAAATTTTGAAGTGCTAATGAATGTCGATTCCCATTTAACGAGAAGGTTAAAGAAAATCGTTTTCAAACATCACAAGAAATGGTTTTATAAAATAAAAGACGTTCTATTAAACCAATGTGCATAGGGTTAAAGAGACCCTAGAAATTGCCGTCATTTTAATTATGAAAGCAACGTATAGGTCTCGATTCCTATTTTGACGAAGGTTTAAAAACTCTTGTTTTGCCAAAACAACACCTAATGAAAACCTTGCAGTTTTGACAATTAAAATCAAACCTTTCTAATAAAGAATAAAGCTTTCTCGTATAAGCCGAAGGACATCCTAAAGCACTCTCAAAACACGACTTTTCATAAAAAACCACAAATGATTCTTTCATACAAACTCATCACAACATTCACATAGGCACCCACACACACGCACACACAATACACATTTTAAGAATTAAAAGGATAGGAAAAAGCCACAGATTAATGAACGAAGTACATGGCGATGTGTGCGGAGCCCATATGAGCAGAACATTTTTGGCAAAGAAAATCATGTGAACGGATCACTACTGGCTAACCATGAAAACTGACTGCGATACTCATGTCAGGAAATGCCATCAATGCCAGATCCATGCCAATGCGATCCATGCACCTCCTAATGAGCTCCATTGCTTGACCTCACTGTGGCCAGTTGGACCGTGCAGTAGGTGATATCCAGGAAGGGGTAAATCCAGGAGTATGGCAGTAAATCCCGGCCAGTAGAAGATCAATGGGTTTTAAAATTCTAAGTTTTATTTCAAATCCCTGCACGCTCATGTCATTTTGTCATGTTATCCAAAAAGAAGATCATGTGCTGAAATGTTTTATATATATGACAAGCATTTTTGTTTTATGTTAGGTACCCCGATTTGAGGCATTCTAGCCTGACAAGCAATAGGCCAAATTTGAAGGAGGATCACAATTTTGGTATAGAGCTAGATTTCGATCTGATGGGGATTGAGCAGGACGAGACAAATATCGACAATACGCCTGACGAGATCAAAGGATGGGTCGAAGATAAACCCAAACCCGACTTAGACCAAACCATCGCCATCAAACATCAGAACCCCTAACGATCACAAAGAACCCGGAGTAGGGGCAAATTCAACCACAAAAAAAAAATAGCCGAGTTGTTGAGCCTGTATGGAGATATGTTCGCTTGGTCCCGTGGCGACGTGATTGGATTGTCCACAGACGTTGTAGGACATCGACTGCCCATCAAAGAGGGTTTTCGACCAGTCAAGCAAAAGTTGAGAACGTTAAAGCCTGAATGGAGGTTGAAAATAAAGGACGAGATTATCAAGCGGTTTAAAGCAGGAATCATCACGGTGTCCATTTACCCTGAATGGCTTTCCGACAGAATCCCAGTACCACAGCCTGGAGGAGAAGTGAGGGGCCGCATCGACTATAGAAATCTGAACGATGCCCTTAAGGAGGAGATATACGACAAATTCAAGATCAAACATTTTGATTCAGTCATTTACCGGCCCAAGATGAATGGGGCAGCGGGGGCTGTAAATAAAACACAAAGACGATCATGGGAAGAATGTCCGCCAATCATCGGGGATGGCCGGATTTATTGTCGCTCACCCTGTTTGCCTATCGAACCTCAGTTCGCACATTTGCAGGGGCAACCCCTTACGCATCTCCCGGGCATACGACAAGAGGGTACGATCCTGGAAATTCAAAGTAAACGATTTAGTCCTCAAAAGGATCGCGCCCTGCCAAGACGAAGCTAAGGGGAATTTCGCTCTAAATTAAAAGAAGTTGTCACGATAAAAAAGTCCTCTCTGGGGGAGCCCTCATCTTACAAGCAATGGACGGGAAGGCGTTCCCCAGCCCGTTAATTCTGACTCTGTGAAACAACTCTGTGATCTAAAAAAATAAATAAAATAATAATAATAATAATAAAAAAAAATCTCAAAAATCAAAAATCCCCCAAACCTTTCAACAAGTCAAAGGACCGGATCTTTTGTCAGCCCAGCGAGATACCGATGCAACCAGTACGAGGGAGATCACAAGAAAAGCAACTTAACACTTGGGCATTTATCAACTACCCAGGAAATGATGACGTGCAAATTGGCACCCATGCAACAATCCCATCAACATGCACCATCATCATCAAATGCTACCTCATGTCAATTCAATATTCAACGATACGATCATCTGGCATTTGTCAAGCATAGTTTTCCCGGGATACGATGACCCACGTGAAAGGGGATTTTATTTGACTTGATAGGAATCGGATTAATTCTGACAAGCAACCGTGGAGCACGATCGTCAGTATGATTAGACGAAGAAAGCTATTCAACCTTTTGATCGTGTACAAAGCCTTAATTCAAAGCAACGTTTATGACAGAATCGACCTCATGTGCCAGTCTTCACTTTGCATTTGCACGAACTTTCAGTTATGGGGTATAAAACTATGACGACGTTGATGGCAATTAACACGTAGTTAGACAGTCAATAATTATCAAGCTAATATCAAGAAGTCAGACGATAAATGATTATCAAGCTAATGTCTCGAATCGTGGCCTGGGTTATTCGAGTAATTAAGCCCGAGGGGTGTCTCTACACCTGGTGCCCTAAAGCCATCTGGTTTGGGAGTCGCTGGCCCAACACTCGTTACATGGGTAACTCAGAGCCTAAGAAAACGAGCATTACAGTAGAGGAGGCCCGAGCAGATTCGAATCGTGGTATGGGCTACTCGAGTAATTAAGCCTAAGGGGTGTCTCTACATCTGGTGCCCTAAAGCCGTATGGTTTGGGAGTCACCGGCCTAACACTCGCAACATGGGTAACTCAAGCCTAAGAAAACGAATCTTGCGCAAGGTCAAGCAAAGAATGAATGGTGCAGACCACCAGCTTGTCTCGAACCGTGGCCTTTGTTACTAGAGTAAATAAACCCGAAGGGGTGTCTGTACACCTAATGCCCCAAAACCGTCTGGTTTGGGAGTCATTGGTCCAAAACTCGTTAAATGGGTAACTTTGATTAGCCTAAGAAAACGAGATAAGTGAAGTGGGCTAATAAAGAGAAAAGATAATACGAAAAACTCTCGGCCTTAAACAAGAAGTCGTGGAAGAGAAACCCCTACTGAATGCTGCATCGCATAGTGCATTTGTCATATGACGTCAATCCTGCTAAGAACGTTGTCGAGAATGGAGACAAAATACCTTTGACGAGGGAAGGTAGTTCTTTTGAATTCGACCTTACTCACGTACAATGACCATGAATGCTTGAAGGTGTTCTTACGATTTCATAACTCGTTAAATAAAAAATCATCAACTCACGAGGGATTGAAAATAACTTCCAATCTAGTACATTCACGATTCACAACTCGCTAGATTGTGCGGTCAACAGATATTCAATTTCATGTGCTTTAACTGCATTTACTCTTTTGTCGAGATTAAAATATCTTTGTGTTGAACTAACACCAACGGCCTAAGCCTTCAAGTTTTGGCATTTGTTAGTCGTCTGATATGCAGGATCTTGCAGAGCTGTGGATAACTCAGCACGGTCAACATCGCGAGTTTTCGATAGAAATTCTTGGTAACAACACGCGCCAAGGCAGGGGTAGTTAAGAATCGTGAAATAGAAGGAAGCTGAGGCTGCATAGAACTTCTCGGCATTGGGCCTCTCCCCAATCCTGACTATCACTGCCTCGACATCCAAATGATCCACGTGCATGAGCATATACAAGGATGATATAATGCGGGACAACAGCATATCGGCCAGCAGAAATGATCAAAAGGCCAAGGAGCGCAACATAGCTGTCGATCATCACAGAGAGCGAAACAGACTGCCTCAACTCGATGAAATGAAGACGACCAAGAACAGGCAGAGTACCAAACCAATGTTGAATACTAGAAACTACACTTCACGACGAGGCGTGATCCAATCAAATGATGGCAAACAACGACGACTGTCGAATCGTATCATTTGACTGAACAAGGGTCATTTCTATCTATACATATGTTGTGCACCTGCATCTGTCCATAACATATCTGCCAGATCATGCATAACATCCTTTGCATGCATACATGTACGATCAAAATGAAAATCTTCAGGGGAAAGTACAAGCACGTCGCTTTCAACCTCACAAATGATCAGACCGTGATGGCTTTTGCGGCATGGTACGTGGACGATGTTGGTGGGAGATCCAGGACAGAAGCCGATCACACATCCCACTTCAAGAAATCACTCAAATCAAATCGAGCGACCCCTGGGAAGCGCTGGTATCCAAACAATCAATGACCCCTGGGAAGGGCTGGTATCCAAACAATCAATGACCCTTGGGAAGGGCTGGTATCCAAACAATCAACGACCCTGGGAAGGGCCGGTATCCAAGCAAGAAGTTACCCTGGGAAGGCATCCAAGCAAACCACAACAAGGTGGTGAATGAACCTGGGAAGGCATCCAAGCAAATCACAACAAGGTGGTGAGCACCCTGGGAAGGCATCCAAGTAAACCACAACAAGGTGGTGAGTGAACCTGGGAAGGCATCCAAGCAAATTACAACAAGGTGGTGAGCACCCTGGGAAGACATCCAAGCAAACCACCACAAGGTGGTGAGTGAACCTGGGAAGGCATCCAAGCAAATCACCATAAGGTGGCGTGAGAACCTGGGAAGGCATCCAAGCGAACCACAACAAGGTGGTGAACAACCCCTGGGAAGGGCCGATATCTAAAAAAGTGAGCGATCCCTGGGAAGGGCTAAGATCCAAGCAAACCACGACAAATGATGACATCTGTAGAACAGTATCAAAAGACTGTGCAGGGGTCATTCTCTCTCCATGTAAAGGCATGCATCATACAGTTAATAATAAAATAGTTGAACTGTCATAATGGTAGAACTGTGCATAAATAAATGAAAGAGTTCAATACATAATGCATAAAGTGAAAAAGAAATCTAACAGGTTCAGGTACATAAGGCCCTATCCTATCATGATCTAATCAAAGGTAATGTCGTCTATGAAGTCCGGATCCTCGAACTGATCCCCTGGAGTGGTCGAAGTCGAAGGACCGAAGTTTATATCCGGGATATAAGGCTGCACTGGGGCATCAGATGAGCTCGGGCCTGTGTCAAAACCCGCACTGTCAGGATCATATGCATAGGCATCCTCCGGGGTCCGACCTAACACCCGAAGATACAACGACAGCTGCTCCACCTGGCGGGTCAGAGTGGCAATCTGCTCAGCATGAGTGGGAGTCCGAACGCAGGCGGCCCAATCAGTCATCGTCACCGAGCCAGGAACCATATCTCCGAGAAAGAAAGTGGCCCGAGTCTGGGGATCGATGGTGCGGGGCACCCACCAGATACGAAAAGCCTCGTTCATGCTGGGACCCGCAGAAATTATCCGGCCCTCCTCCCCCGCGAGCATAATCTCTGAAGGCTGAGAGTCCAATGGCCAGGACGTAGTGAAGGGGAGGGAGTGCGGAATGCGGATCTCTCCAGTAACGCATCTGAATGCGCGCTTTCCCAGATACATCACCCAGCCCCCAACACTCTGTAAAGTAAGGCGGCGGGTGGAGAGTGCGAACTCCGGGCCGGAGGGATATCCATCTGTAAATCCCACGGTCAGATGCTCGCAAAGGTAGGGAACCCAGACAACATCAGCGGCAGTGATCAGCTCCAGCTGAATGCGTCAGTGCTATGATGCCACCGCCGACCCCGGGGATAGGTATCCAAGCCGAGGGTAGTGACAGGCCTCAGGCATGGAAGTCGCTCATAAGCCCAGAACTGTGAACAAAAACAAGAAATGGCCTGAGTGATCGGCAAATGCAGAAAAAAAAGAAATAAAATGATAGGAGGTGCAGTAGGAAGAGAAGGCTTACTAGCAAAAAGTGGTAGAATCCGAGCCAAGCGTCTATCTGTCCCTCTGAGCGAAGGCGAAGACCGTGGAGGAAGTAGGCAAAGGTGAAGGACCCCCAATCATAATCACCGATCCGGTCTACATCCCTGACAGCTCCGACGACGCTGAAATGAATGGTAGAGGAGTTGTTCCCTAGGAAACAACCCCTCATAATGGTCAAGAACAGGCGCCGGAGCAGAATGTCGCGAGTGGCCCGATCTGCAGGGAAGGGCGTCGCGTATATGCCCCCAATAGCGTCAACAGCCAAAGCTCCGGACCGAATGCTGCGGGCCTTGAAGACCCGGTCATCGGCAGCGAAACCCAATAAAGCTCGGACCTCCGCTGGAGTAATACCAAGATCCAGAGGGACACGGGATCCGGTGAACTCGATACCCGTGATGTACCTCCAATCCCAAGGAGTCAGCACGACCTCACAGTCCAAAAGGTGAAGGGACTGGGTCTGGTGGAACCATCGCTCGGACAGAGCCCTCATATAACCCCAGGGGCACTGACGGGGAATGATGGTGAAGAAATAACGAAAGCCCCAGGAATCCACCACCGCGTGGTAATCGCTATGCAAGGCTGTGTAGAGGGAGTAGATGTTAAACCAGTTACCCCTCGGCTGAGTAAACTCAGGCACCTGTGACAAACATTAATGGATCAGTCCAGATATAAACAGATTTTGGAAGTGAGTTCAGAGGAGTATTTAAGCATACCTCATTAGCAACAAGAGACGCGGAGGGGTGACGACTGAGATCCCGACCCAGCAGATCGGGTATCTGAACAGAGGTGCCAGATGGGGCGCGGCGAGGAGATGGAGCTGGTGTGCTGGAGGATGGCCCCTCTACCGCAACATCCGGAAGAACAACCTCCTCAACATCGGGGTGATCGGGCCGGATGACAGCCTCCGCCAGTCGGCGAGCCTGGTGGGTCCAAGGCAAAACAGGGGCAGGTGCAGCCCTACGGCGGCGAACGCCCGAGGTCCGAGACGCAATGGAGCTACTAGGAGCGTCAGGATCTATAGCTGAAATAAAATAGGCAAAGAGGAAGATAAATTCTATTTTGAATTATGTCACAAACATTCCAATTACCTATCCTCATCGTAGAATTAATACAGCATGATGCATGGTTATATATGTGCATGAATTAAGTTGTAGTGGAACTCTAGATTTTTCGAAATTTCGGCAGAGTTTCGTCTATAAAATAAGAATCCCATGCACAAGCAGGCATCTTTTCCATCAACCCAGGCCACAACAAATCAAAATTACATTGTATATGGTTAATTGCGACAGTAAAAGGACCATAATGCATGATTTTCTTTCAAAAAGAAACAACAGATATGTGGGACCGCATCATGAGCATAAAATATGACTCGTGCAGTTGATACATAGCATGTATATACAATAACACATGGCATAGCACTTCAAAGCATGCATTTCTATCTCTAAAACATTCAAAGTAGCAAATGTATAGCAAAACATTGACGAAATTGGTAAACAATCGATCAAAGTGTTACCTGTAGTGCGTAGATCGATCTAACCGGAGCGGTTTTTGCAAGAAGATTGGAAAATTCGGCACAAAGGACGTGCAAAGGTGCAAAAATCGTGTGGGGTACGAGTGAAAGTGACGGATCTGGGAAGCGGCTGGCCGCTTAAGAATCCCGATCTTGGCCGCAGATCAAATTGCGGCTGGCCGCAGATCCATCTGCGGCTGGGCCCAGTGCCTTCCCCCGTGTCCTTTGCGAGCTAAATCGATTCTAAAACCCGTTCGATTCATAATGTGGTAATAAAATGCAAGATTTTGATGAATCGGGTGTCGAACACTACTTCTCAATTCATCGGAGCGACCGGATACGAGACCCGGCACTCACAAGACAATCAACCGGATACGAGACCCGGTGATTATGAGACGAGCGACCGGATACGAGACCCGACGATTACGAGACGAGCGACCGAATACGAGACCCGACACTTACAGGACGATCAACCGGATACGAGACCCGGTGATTACGAGACGAGCGACCGGATACGAGACCCGGCACTTACAGGACGATCAACTGGATACGAGACCCGGTGATTACGAGACGAGCGACCGGATACGAGACCCGGCACTCACATGACGATCAACCGGATACGAGACCCAGTGATTACGAGACGAGCGACTGAATACGAGACCCGGCACTCACAGGATGATCAACCGGATACGAGACCCGGTGATTACGAGACGAGCGACCGGATACGAGACCCGACACTCACAGGACGATCAACCGGATACGAGACCCGGCGCGGACGAGATAATCAACCGGATACGAGACCCGGTGATTACGAGACGAGCGACCGGATACGAGACCCGGTGCAGACGAGACGATCAACCGGATACGAGACCCGGTGATGACGAGACGAGCGATCGGATACGAGACCCGGCGCCGACAAGACAATCAACCGGATACGACACCCGGTGATTACGAGACGAGCGGCCGGATACGAGACCCGGCACTCACAAGACGATCAACCGGATACGAGACCCGGTGATCACGAGACTAGCGACCGTATACGAGACCCGGCGTGGACGACACAATCAACCGGATACGAGACCCGGTGATTACGAGATGAGCGACCGGACACGAGACCCGACGCAGACGAGACGATCGACCGGATACGAGGCCCGGTGATCACGAAACGAGCGACCGAATACGAGACCCAGCGCCGATAAGACAATCAACCGGATACGAGACCCGGTGATTACGAGACGAGCGACCGGATACGAGACCCGGCACTCACAAGACGATCAACCGGATACGAGACACGGTGATCACGAGACTAGCGACCGGATACGAGACCCCGCGCGGACGAGACAATCAACCGGATACGAGACCCGGTGATTACGAGACGAGCGACCGGACACGAGACCCGGCGCAGACGAGACGATCAACCGGATACGAGACCCGGCGCCGACAAGACAATCAACCAGATACGAGACCCGGTGATTACGAGACAAGCGACCGGATACGAGACCCGGCACAGATAAGACGATCAACCGGATACGAGACCCGGTGATCATGAGACTAGCGACCGGATACGAGACCCGGCGCGGATGAGACAATCAACCGGATACGAGACCCGATGATCACGAGACTAGCGACCGAATACGAGACCTGGCACTCACAGGATGATCAACCGGATACGAGACACGGTGATTACGAGACGAGCGACCGAACACGAGACCCGGCGCAGACGAGACGATCAACCGGATACGAGGCCCGGTGATCACGAAACGAGCGACCGGATACGAGACCCGGCGCCGACAAGACAATCAACCGGATACGAGACCCGGTGATTACGAGACGAGCGACCGGATACGAGACCCGGCACAGACAAGACGATCAACCGGATACGAGACCCGGTGATCACGAGACTAGCGACCGGATACGAGACCCGGCGCGGACGAGACGATCAACCGGATACAAGACCCGGTGATCACGAGACGAGCGACCGGATACGAGACCTGGCGCCGACAAGACAGTCAACCGGATACGAGACCCGGTGATTACGAGACGAGCGACCAGATACGAGACCCGGCGCAGACAAGACGATCAACCGGATACGAGACCCGGTGATCACGAGACAAGCGACCGAATACGAGACCTGACGCAGACAAGATAATCATCCGGATACAAGACCCGGTGATTACGAACCAGGCAACCGGATACGAGATCCGGTGCAAACGAGACGACTGATCGGATACAAGACCCGACGGTTGTGAGACGACGACGATTATAGCAGCGATTGAGTCAAAATGTTGAGATCACTGCTCACAATAAATTTACGGTTGCATGATGCATTGACACCTCCACAAATGTTTTGCATGCCTTACATCTTGTGTTGCATCATAAGTTATATATGTTGCATCATGTATGTACTGTCACTCTTATGCACTGTCATTCTTATGCACTGTCATTCATGACTCAGGTGTCTACTTCTTTATCATGTTCATTTCATTTAACATTTCATAAACATGATAAAGAGGGGCAGCTGTAGACAACCAAATTTTGCGTTTATATACTAACCCTGACAGGAGGGCAAAATCGTCAATTGAATCGGCCTACGAGAGCGAAGGATGGGCATAAGTACGAACACTCGACGCCACCGCGATGATTTGCAACCAAAACCGACGTGACAACAAGGCCGTCCGAAATGAGCATTCCCGAATGATGTGGCACGTCTCCTAGTAGTTCCCGGACTGTAAAATACGAGTCCTTCAGTGAAAACCAGCCCATCTAGCCGCAGATTGATATGCGGCCAATGATTAAAATAATTGAAGTGCGCGGCGGGCGGCTGAGCGGCTGAAGTGCGCGGCGGGCGCGGGGAAACCAAGGCCAGACGCAGATCAATCTGCGGCTGCCCTTGGCCAGGCTATTTCAGCTCATTCCTTCATTCGGATACAGAGGGGAAGCAGCGGCAGAAGAAGAAAAGAAAAGAGGAAGAACAACAGCAAAACAGCAGCGAAAAAGGAGAGAAAAGAGAGAAAATAGTGAGGAATTATATCTCTTTTGTGAGATTGTATCACATATATTTTCTACTCTAATTAATATACGAGTTTATACGCATCGTGGTGTCATTTGCAAGGTGAAAAAGCGCTCTTTTATAGCATTTTTGTTATATCATTTTGTTAAGCTTTTGGTTATTTGGGTTGCATTAAATATAGTTTTTTGTATATTATTGATGTAGACACCCAAATTTTACACTTCGTATACTAACCCTGACAGGAGGGCAAATTCGTCCATTGAGCCGGCCTACGAGAGCGAAGGATGGGCGCAAGTACGAACACTCGACGCCACCACGACGATTTGCAAATCAAAACCAACATGACAACAAGGCCGTCCGAAATGAGCATTCCCGAATGATGTGGCACGTCTCCCAGTAATTCTCGGACTGTGAAATACAAGCCTGTCGGCGAAAACTGACGTCACGATACGAGAATCGAGGCATGGCACAAAAATAGAGAAAGTCAAGCCAGCCAGCCGCGGATTCATCTGCGGCCAATAGTGCGCCTTTTGAAAACACGGAACTCGAAACACGAAAACCGAAAACCAGCTGAGTGGATGGGGGGCGGCCAGCCAGCCGCAGATCAATCTGCGACCAGCCGCAGATCAATCTGCGGCTGGCTCTGGCCAGCCTATTTCAGCTCATTCCTTCATTCAACATACAGGAGGTTAGAGAGGTTAGCAGGCGGAGAGAAGAAAAAGAATAGGGCAGCAGCAGCTCGGGAAAAGAGGAAGAAATAGCAAGAATTTGCAAGGAAAATAGAGAGAAAAGAGAGAAAAAAAGTGAGGAATTATATCTTTTGTGTAAGATTATATATCACATATCTCCTATTCTACTCAATATACAAATTCATACACATTGTGAGGATTATTTGCAAGGTGAAAAGACCATTTCTATCGCAATTTTTGTATATATCATTTTGTTGATCTTTTGTCAATTGGGTTGTGTGAAATGTAGTTTTTTCTTATATATTGTTGTGGATACATGGATTAGGGACCATTAGTGAAGGTTTCCACGGAAACAAATGCTTCCTAATGACCCGAGGATGTCCATTTAGTGAATTAATTTAGCTTGTTATGATGATTTATTGTGCTTAGTTTGTTTAGATTACCATTTTGGGATATTGTGGTTGTTTGGCCATCTTGGATGTGAGCCTAGGAACGCGACCCCGTGGTCCAAATCCGATGATGGACATCTTTTGATATAAGTAGTAGGAACGATGTAATCTTCATTGTGAATATGTAATCCTCGGGCCTTAAAACGACGCCAAGGCAAGAATCGTGTTTAAGGCCCCGTCATAGTGAAAATATGTGATTGTGGGCGTTCGGGGTTATTTCGATGGCTTACATGCCCGTGAATAATCACCTACGCATTATAATGTTTGATTTGAATTGCCACACCAAAAAGGATTTCAAAGCTAAACGATGAAGATTTTCATAAAATCAATCAAACTAGGTTATTAGAACCACGAGGCTCAAAAAATTGGGAGTGCTAATGAATGTCGATTCCTCTTTGACGAGAAGGCAAAGAAAATCGTTTTCAAATATCAAAGAATGGTTTTATAGAATAAATGACGTTTTATTAAACCAATGTGTATAGGGTTAAAAAGATCCTAGAAAATTGCCGTCATTTTAATTATGAGAGCAACGTATAGGTCTCGATTCCTATTTTGACGAAGGTTTAAAAACTCTTGTTTTGCCAAAATGACACCTAAAACCTTACAGTTTTGACAATCCAAAAACCTTTCTAATAAGGAATAAAGCTTTCTCGTATAAGCCGAGGGACATTCTAAAGCATTCTCAAAGCACGACTTTCTGTAAAAACCCCAAATGATTCTTTCATACAAACTCACCACAATATTCACATAGACACACACACACTCGCGCACACATACACATTTCATGAATTAAAGGATAGGAAAAGCATCAAGATTGCAGTAACCGTGTTTCACGGAAGTCGAGGGGTGCCTAACACCTTCCCCTCACTTAAGCAAGCCCCCGAACTCTATGAATCTCGGTTCGCAGACCAAATAATTCGGAGTCACACATGAGCCAGCGATTTACAAAAGAACGAAACTCGGATGAGTTGGTACATCCATTTCAAATATATCAACTGGCGACTCTGATTAATTGGCCCATCATAAAAAACGATATTTCAAAACCCCGTCGATATTAAGTGCCGATCTTTTCCAAAAAATCATCTAATGAGAAGGCTAAAATTGGAAAGGACAAACATCTTAACGGAAGCGATCCCTCCCGGCGTCGACAGCTGGTGACTCTGCTGGGGACATTAGAGGGCTTAAGCCGCGTTCAAATCTTAATGCTGTCCTATCCTTTAAAATTCATGAATGTGCGTGCGACATTTTGACCTGTTTTACTTTTTGTTGTGAGAATGTGTGTTTTTGTCCAATTAATGAATGATTGAATGGAATTGCTTTACTTCAAAGTAATCATTTGCATACGGTGAGGACGATAAATGTGAATGTATGTTGAGAGTGTACCTCCTCCTGAGGCGAACCTGTCGGTTGCTTATTACTAGACTCGAAGGGGCTGCTCCCCGGAGATGGCTCAGGAAACGCACCACCCAAATCCGCTCCAATCGAAAGGATTCAGATGAGTAGATTGCGAAGATTTGGGGACCTTCATGCCGAAAAGCCCGCGAGAGTAACCTTAGGATAGGTCAGCCTCAGATTAACCCAACGCAGGAAAAGTCTCTTCATGCCTTTTTACGTTCGCGCGTATAAATATCATAGTCCCATTCAATATTCATATATGCCTCCCCTTTTGTCAAAAGAAATTACTAACCTCTATGTTTTGCAGGGAACAGCTGGGGAAGCATAATAAGTCGTGTCTAGCATTTATTATTGCTATAAGGGATCGCTAACATGTTGTGTTGCAGAGAAAGATAAAAAAAACCCGAAAGCACAAAAGTTACCACTTTAGCATGCATCCACATCTTTCATTTCCCAAAGATTAAACTCCAAACCATTTTTTCTGCAGGATTGCTCCTCAAACGCGTTCGCAGTCTAAAAAGGCCCAGGATTCTACATCTGAAATGGCTGATCTTCCACCTACTAATCCTGGTTCCATATCTCGTGAGGAATTTGATGATTTTAAGAAACAGATGTTGGAAATGGCCATGATGCTAAAGGAACAATTGCTACCTAGACAGGAGCCACCTAAGGAGGATCCACCCCAACCCAAGGGCGAGCCAGTCATCCCAAAGGCCATTCCTATACCTAACAGGACAGTGATTACTATCCTAGAGGAAGGAGACACGGATGACCTTCGAAAGAAAATGAAACAAATGGAGGAAACTATCCAATCTCTGAAGGGCATAGGGTCCCTAGGCAGGGTGAATTATTCAGATATGTGTATCTTTCCAGGAACCAGATATCCGGAGAAGTTTAAAATTCCCGAATTTGAGAAATACAATGGGAAGGGGGATCCTTATACACATCTGAAAATATACATTGGGGAGCTTGGATCTTATGCAGAAGACGAAGGTCTAAGGATGCAGTTATTCCAAAAGAGCTTGACGGGAGAGGCAAGAATTTGGTATGCCCGTCTTGATAATGCCCGGATCCACAATTGGGAGGAGTTGGCCCATACTTTCTTAACACAGTATAGCTTCCAGGCACAAATGGCCCCTGATAGATATCAAATAACGAAGATCAAGAAGCAACCAAAGGAATCTTTCAGGGATTATGCACAGCGATGGAGGGGTATGGCTGCACAGGTGAATCCCCCAATGAGCGAGTCGGAGATGGTGATGACCTTCGTGGATATTCAAGAGGCTCCTTATTATGAGCGGGTTATATCGGGGATTGGTAGGCCTTTTGCCGAGATGATTAAACACAGAGAAATGGTGGACATGGGGCTGAAGTCTGGCAAAATTTGGGATTTCACGGCTTTGGAAACAGCAGCGGAACAAATCCAGAGTGGAAACTATAGCAGCACTTCCCGTAGGGTCCAAAAGAAAAAGGAGGAAGATGTTTCCCTCATCCTGCATGGATCATCTAGAAAGACAGAGAACAGTCCTCCAGTACAGATACAGAGAGTGGGGCCATCCCGACAGCCTAACTTCACTGATCAGAGGAAGGATGGGCGAAGAAGGTTCGAGGCCATAAGAAATCGAGTATTCACCTCGCTCGGGGATCCTCTGGAGCGGATTTTGGCGGTATTGATAGCCCAGAAGAAAATAGTCAATTTGGCACCCCCAAGTGACCCGAAAGGAAGAAGATTTGACCCAAGCAAGCGATGCGCATACCACTTAGGTTCCCCTGGTCATGATACGCAGGAATGTTGGACGCTGAAGCACAGAATTCAGAACTTGATTGATAGTGGGGAAATTGTGGTGGAACAGCCAGACTCCCCAAATGTTAAAGTCAATCTCCTGCCTAGGCATGATGGAGAAGGGGTCAATGTGGCGGAAGCCAGTGAAGCCGAGGGGCCGTCAAGGCTGAATTATTTAAAGAAAATTGATGAAATGATCAGCATGATAAGTGATCACGAGAGTACACGGGGAGCGCTAATTAGGTTGGCAGGTGTAAGCAGAAATATCATAGAGGGGCCTGTCAAATTATCGAGACCGCAAATCCCTGTCCACAATCTGAAAACGGTACCATGGAATTATGGGGGGGTGTCAGAGGAAGCGGCCAGTTGTGCTTCTGTAACAACAAAGGGGAATCCTTTATATCTTCCTGGACGAGTCCTTGAAAGCAAAACGAAGAAAAATGAAAAGATATCCGATGAGAAAGCCATGGAATTCTTGAGGAAGATGGATCATCCGGAAGCCGGGGGGATCCAGATATTAAGCGAGGAGTCGACCCTGACGTCAATCATGGATTTGGTGTTATCATCCAGTGATTACTGCAAAATTCTGGCCAAAGTCCTGGAGGAGGCATACATTCCCAAAGAAATTAGCAAGGAAGGTTTCGGCCATCTGGTGGACCATCTGTTGGAAAGTGATGTAATATCGTTCACAGATGATGATATCCCTAAAGAGGGAAGGGGGCATCGAAAACCGCTGCATATTGCGGTAATCTCCTCAGGTTATATTATGAATGGGGTGCTGATTGATGGGGGATCGGCGTTGAATATCTGTCCCCTCAATACATTGAAGAAGATGAACATCGATCCTAAACGCCTACGGGCCAGTCTTGTAGTGGTACGAGCCTTCGACGGATCCCGGAGAGAAACAATTGGGGAGATTGAATTGCCGGTGGAAATAGGACCTTGTACTTTTGATATCTCTTTCCAAGTCCTTTTTAGTGCGGCAAGTTATAACCTGTTATTGGGGAGGCCGTGGATACACATGGCCGGGGCAGTTCCTTCCACGCTACACCAGCAAATCAAACTTATCATCGACGGGAATCTGGTGTCGATCTCGGCGGAGTGTGATGACCCTTCTCCTTCCAGGAATGGCCTGCCGGTAATTAATGTGGACGAGTCGGCGGCACCTGCCAGTTTACAGGCGCTGGAAATTAGC
Source organism: Aralia elata (assembly GCA_034770075.1). Lineage (NCBI taxonomy): Eukaryota > Viridiplantae > Streptophyta > Magnoliopsida > Apiales > Araliaceae > Aralia > Aralia elata. Next base: position 55,928,241 of record CM068385.1, read on the forward strand.
ACTCCCCACTACAGATGCCTGGGGGCTCCAGCCGTGAAACCTAAGGTCTCTCCAGAACTTACCTTTGTTGTAAAAGAAATGATGAGAATGAAATTTCAACCTGGACAAGGGTTAGGAAAGAGCAGTCAAGGAATCACCAAGCCCATTCAACTACCCCATCAGATAGGCAAAGCAGGGTTGGGATATCATGAGGGCATAGCACGGAGACACCGTCAAGGCGCGGCCCCGACTCGACTGGTCGGATATCATGAGGGCGTAACACGAAGTTTCCGATGTGAAGCCACCTTTCATCCAGCGCATTTCGTCTGATTTGACCATCGACAACTGGACAATGAAACCAGTGATATCCAAACAAGGGTAAAACACGGCGTCAGGGTGGTAGACCCCAGAGGATGGGAGGATGAGAAAAAAAATATATCATTTTATTTTGTATTTTGCATAATTATATCGTTTTGTCATGTTATCTAAAAAGTGTGATCGTTGAGGAAAATGACTTATATATGACAAATATTTTGTTTCATGTCAGGTGTACCAATTTGAGTAATCCTTGCCTAACAAACGGTCTTTCAAATTTGAATGATGACTATGATTTTGATATTGAGCTGGATTTCGATTTAATGGGCATTGAGCAAGACGAGACAGATTACGACGATGCGCCTGACGAGATCAAGGGATGGGTCGAGGATAAACCCAAACCCAACTTAGACCAAACCGTCGCCATCAATATCGGAACCCCTGACCAACCCAAAGAGCTCAAGATAGGGACAGACCTGACCCCTAACCAGAAAGCAGAAATGACCAGGTTGCTACGCCAATATGAGGATGTGTTCGCCTGGTCTCATGAGGACATGATCGGATTATCCACCGACATTGTGGTACACCGGTTGCCCATCAAGGAGGGTTTCAGGCCGGTCAAGCAGAAACTAAGAAAGTTGAAACCGGAGTGGAGCTTGAAGGTGAAGGAAGAGATCATCAAACAGTTCAGGGCTGGAATCATTATGGTGTCCACTTACCCAGAATGGTTGTCCAATGTAGTCCCAGTGGCTAAGCCTGGAGGGAAGGTGAGGGTATGTGTCGACTATAGAGATCTAAACAAGGCCAGTCTCAAGGATAACTTCCCGGTGCCTTTCATACACATCTTGGTGGATAACACAGCCCAGTACGAGATGTACTCTTTTGTTGATTGCTTTGCGGGGTATCATCAGATAATGGTGGCGGAAGAAGATCGGGAAAAGACCGCTTTCATCACCCCTTGGGGCACCTTCTGCTATAGATGATTGGCTTTCGGTCTCACAAATGCGGGGGCTATTTATCAGAGAGCCATGATGGCCCTGTTCCACGACATGATGCACAAGGAGATAGAGGTCTACGTGGATGACATTATCGTGAAATCAAGGGTAGAATCTGATCATTTAACCCATCTCAAAAAGCTATTCGATCGGCTCAGAAAATATAATTTGAAGCTCAATCCGGCAAAGTGTGCTTTCGGAGTGCAGTCGGGCAAGCTCTTTGGATTCCTGGTTAGTGATCGAGGCATTGAGTTGGATCCGGCGAAGATTAAGGCCATTGTGGATATGTCGGCACCTCGAACAGAAAAGGAGATAAGAGGATTCCTTGGAAGAATAAACTTCATCAGCCGCTTCATATCCCACTTGACGACTACATGCGAGCCGATTTTCAAACTATTAAGGAAGGATGCTTCCCAAGAGTGGAATGAGCAATGTCAGAAAGCCTTTCAGACCATTAAAAAGCAGCTGACAGAGGCACCAGTGCTGGTACCCCCGAGGGATGGGATCCCTCTGTTTATGTATATATCGGTCAATGCCATTGCGATGGGGTGTATGCTGGGACAGAAGAATGAAGCAGGTAAAGAGCAGGCCATCTATTACCTCAGCAAGAGATTTAGCCGATGTGAACAGAATTACACTCCCATCGAGAAGACCTGTTGTGCCTTGGCCTGGGCTACAAGAAGATTACAGCATTACCTCCATGGGCATACTACGTACCTGATATCGAGAATGGATCCCCTGAAATATATCTTTGAAAGGCCCATGTTGAACTGTCGACTATCAAGATGGCAGTTAATCTTACAGCAGTTCGACATTGTATACGTAACTCAGAAAGCCATGAAAGGGCAGGGAATTGCAGATCAGTTGGCAGAAACGCCAGCAGGGGGGATGGAGCCCTTAGAAACTCTTTTGCCGAGCGAAGATGTATTTTGGGTATTACACACGAAATGTGATGATGAGGGACAGTTCTGGAAGTTATATTTTGATGGTGCCATGAATGCTGAAGGGGCAGGAGCCGGAGCAGTCCTGGTCTCTATCACCGGAGAGCAATACCCTGTGGCCACTAAATTGCAGTTCAGTAATTCGAACAACACAGCTGAATACGAGGGATGTATATTGGGACTCCGTTTTGCCCGCGATATGGGAGTGAAGAGACTAGCGGTGTTCGGGGATTCGGAACTAGTAATCAGAAAAGCGATCGGGGTGTACAACACTAAAGAGCTCCGGTTACTTCCATACCATCGTTGTGTTATCCAATTGATGCGAGAGTTCGAAGATATCGCTTTCCGACATATCCCCCGGGGACGAAATGATTTTGTTGATGCATTGGCAACTCTGGCTTCCTTAATCCATATAATCAAAAGAAAAGATGTTCCACAGATTGAAATAGCGGTACGGAATGCCCCAACATATGAGGAACATGTGGCAGTATTATCGGAGGAGGTGGTTACGCCAAGGCAGCCTTGGTATCACGACATAAGGGAGTACCTGAGGGATAGATCCATTCCCGACCAGGCAAGCCGAGCTGAGAGGATGAGAATTCAAAAGATGGCAATGAAGTTTTACCTGAGTGGGGATTCACTCTACAAGAGGGATGTTGGTTTGGGACTGTTGCAATGCGTAGATGAGACGCAGGCCCAAAAGATTATGGACGAAATACATGGTGGAGTGTGTGGGCCACACATGAGTGGACCGATGCTGGCCAAAAAGATCTTGAGAATGGGGCATTATTGGTTAACACTGAAAGCCGACTGCGATGATCATGTCAAACGGTGTTACCAATGCCAGGCGCACGGTAATGTGATCCATACGCCTCCCAATGAACTGCACTGTATGACCTCCCCTTGGCCATTCTCAATGTGGGGAATGGATGTGATCGGACCAATAGAGCCCAAAGCAAGCAACGGACACCGATTCATTTTCGTCATGATCGATTACTTCACTAAGTGGGTAGAAGCAGCTTCTTTCCCCAAAGTAACTCAGGAGGTCATCGTCGGTTTCATCAGGAATAATGTCATTTATCGATACGGGCAACCTGAGGTTTTGGTCTCCGATAATGCCAAGAATTTAAACAACGCCCTCATGAAGGGATTATGCGACCAGTTTAAGATCAAACACCTCAATTTTGTCATTTACCGTCCTAAGATGAATGGGGCAGTGGAGGCTGCAAATAAGAATATCAAGAAGATCATGACGAAAATGTCTGCTAATCATCGGGGATGGCCGGATCTGTTACCCCTCACCCTGCTGGCATACAGAACGTCAACGCGTACTTCTACTGGGGCAACCCCTTACGCTTTGGTATATGGAATGGAGGTTGTTTTGCCAATGGAGGTTGAGATGGCGTCCCTCAGAATATTGATCGATGCTCAGATAAGCGAGGAGGATTGGATGCAAAGTCGATACAACCAATTGGCCCTAATTGATGAAAGGAGGGTGGCTGCTATTTGGCACGGTCAGTTATATCAACAAAAGATCTCTCGATCATACGATAAAAGGATAAGACCTCGGAAGTTCAAGGAAGATGACCTAGTGCTAAAAAGAGTCATGCCTTGTCAAGACGAAGCCAAAGGTAAGTTTGCCCCGAACTGGGAAGGACCTTTTGTGGTTAAGAAAGTGCTATCGGGAGGAGCCCTCATATTGCAAGAAATGGATGGTGAGGTATTTCCACAGCCCATCAATTCCGACTCGATGAAGCGGTTCTACGTTTGAATCATCAGTTTCTCCTTTTTTTGAGGAACGAACTACGTAGGACCTGATCTCTCAACTTGTGGGGGTACGTAGGTAGCCATCATGGCACACCGATTCCTTAAAATAATACTTTCTCTAACCAAAACCAATTCCCAACAGCCAGATAAACCTTCTTACACCCTCGAAACCTCCCTGAAACCAGCCGCCTAATTAGCTTCATCTCAAATGACATAACCCTGATCCAACCAAACAGTTAGCCAAAATCTAAGACCCAGTCCGATGAAATCGACAGGGTGTGCGGCAATATCTTTCAAATCCCCATCAAGACTTGAGAAGAGAAAGAAGGCAAAATGTCAAAATCATGGTTAGCTGGATAAAATGAGGATTCTATGAAAGGCAACGATACGACAAAAAGGGAAAATGACTAAATTTAAATGCATGTCTGTATATATAAGTCATTTTATTACAAGTTTTCTCTTTCGATAACTGATGAAACTGACGTAGTCTATGCAGGAGATAAAATAATCTACAAATCTGAAACTAGCTGAAGCAGGATGGATAAAGTGGTGGATAGATCTGAAGCATCAGCATCCCCTGCAATCTGCTGCCCCATCATGTCGATACGATCCAATAAAGCAGTGGCTCGGCTGATAGTCTCAGAATGAGCATCTATAACTGCCCTGGTCTAAAATACAATGGCGTCTCTGTCGGCAAGGGCAGCATCTCTAGCCAAAATGGCATCGTCTCTCTCAACAAGAGCGGCATCCCTCTCAGCCTCAGTAGCAATCAAGGCCAGGCGGAGTCGGGTATCCTCAGTAACCCGACCAGGGGCATAATCAGCTGAGATGGAATGATCTGTGGTATCATCTGGGAAAATCACTCCAGAGTCATCAAAAGCCCCAGTCTGACTTAGACCAACCGTGTTCGAGTCTCCGCGCAACCATTGCACATAAGCAAATGTCTGGATGGGGCAACGGTCACTATACTCGGCAGGGATCCTGCGAGACCAAAGATCATATACCTGCAGTAGATCTCTCTCACTCTAGGATGATATAAGGAATCGGTAGGCGGCTGCGCCCGTGAAGGGGTGAAAATCCTGTGTCTGATCAAACTGCCCTGTAACCGCCAAGGGATGATAGGTTGTCACGCCTCTCAAGCCAGCAATAGGGATGAAATCCAGGTTGGGCACGTGAGTCAAGAAGCTCATAAAGGAGCAATAACCCGAATAAATCAGGAGATTAAAAGGATCCTCAATAACCGACAAAAATGCTATCCATGAGGCCGCATCAGTACAGCTCACGGGACAAAACGAAAATTACGTGGCTATGTCATGGTTAAAGCAAAACCCTTGGCGACGGAAATGGCCGATGGGACTAAGATGACTAATAAACCACACATACAACAAAGTCGAGCTCCCTCTGAATACTCTGCCTCGGAAAGACTGACAATATGAGGCTGACATATAGTTATCTGCTAGTATCATGGGAAGAATGGTGTGATCCTCCTGAAGGGCTCTCACGGCCGCGACAACTCGCATGTCCAACAGATCAGGTCCGGTTGGCAAATATAAAACTGAAATGACACAGGCCATCAAAACGTCCACTCTCAAAGTGCCCCAGCGCTCCTCAGATACGGAAAAATCACCCAAGAATAGACGAAAGCTATCGGGTGAGCCGAATCGGTCAATCAAGAAATGAAGGGGAATCAGATGGTCTGATGTGATCACCGATAGCAGAGCTGTCCTCCGCAACCTAGTGAAAGTCAAGAACTGACGACGCATGGGACCAGCTGTGACCCTGGCACAAGGATCATCCAAAGGCAAACCAGTAAAGCGGGCATACTCCTCGAGAGTAGGGGTCATCTCCACTGTCCCTAACCTGAACACCTGACGGGCAGGGGCCCAGTGACCTAGAATACCATCTACAAAGCCTGCCGGCACCTGAAAGGATAATAAGGACCGGAAATGTCCCAGAAGACCATCCGCAATAGCCCTGTCGCCCGGCGACAAACCGTCCAACCAGCGGAAAAGTCTGCCAACCAACCCTGAGGGAGGACCGAGATCCAAACATATCACGGCATCTGACGACGACATCTGTGAAAAATAGTATCAAAAGACTATGCAGGGGTCATTCTCTATCCATAAATAAAAAGCATGCATCGTACAGTTAATAATAGAGTAATTGAATTTCATAAAGATAAAAAACTGTGCATAAATGAATAAAAGAGTTCAATACATAGTGCATGAAATGGAAAAGGAAATCTAACAGGTTCAGGTACAAAAAAGCCCTATCCTAGCCTGATCTAGTCAAAGGTGAGGTCATCTAAGAAGGCGGGATCCTCGAACTGATCCCATGGAGTCACCGAAGTCGGAGGCCCAAAGTTCATGTCGGGGATATATGGCTGCGCTGGGGCATCAGACGAGCTCGGGCCTGTGTCAAAACCCGTACTATCAGGATCATATGCATAGGCATCCTCTGGGGTCCGACCTAGCACCCGAAGATACAACGATAGCTGCTCCACCTGGCGGCTCAGAGTGGCAATCTGCTCAACATGAGTGGGACTCCGAACGCAGGCGGCCTAATCAGTCATCATCACCGAGCCAGGGACCATATCTCCGAGAAAGAAGGTGGCCCGAGTCTGGGGACCGATGGTGCTGGGCACCCACCAGATACGAAAGGCCTTGCTCGTGCTGGGACCCGAAGAGAGTGTCTGGCCATCCTCCCCCGCGAGCATAATCTCCGAAGGCTGAAAATCCAACGGCCAGGAGGTAGTGAAGGGAAGGGAATGCGGAATGCGGATCTCTTCAGTAACGCATCTGAATGCGCGCTCTCCCAGATACATCACCCAGCCCCCAACACTCAGCAAAGTAAGGCGGCGGGTGGAGAGTGCGAACTCCGGGCCGGAAGGATACCCACCCACAACCAGATGCTCAGAAAGATAAGGAGTTCAGACGACCTCTACAGCGGTGATCAGCTCCAGCTGAATACGGCAATAGACAAAGCTGCCAGACACCGGGACCTCCTCTAAAGTGTTGTGATGCCACCAACGACCCCTGGGATAGGTATCCAGACCGAGGGTCGTGACAGGCCTCAAGCATGGAAGGCGAGCCGTAGGCCCAGAACTGTGAACAGAAACAAGGAAAGGCATGAGTAACCGACAAGTGCAGAAAAGAGAAATGAAATGATGGGAAGTACAGTAAGAAAAGAGGAAGAGAAAGCTCACTAGCAAGAAGTGGTAAAAGCCGAGCTAAGCATCTGTCTGTCCCTCCGAACGTAGACGAAGACCGTGGAGGAAATAAGCAAAGGTGAAGGACCCCCAGTCGTAGTCGCTGATCCGGTCTACATCCCTGACAGCTCCGACGACGCTGAAATGAATGGTAGATGAGTTGTTCCCTAGGAAACAACCCCTCATAATGGTCAGGAACAGACGTCGGAGCAGAATATCACGAGTGGCTCGATCTGCTGGGAATGGCGTCGCATATATGCCTCCAACAGCGTCAATGGCCAAAGCTCCGGACCGAATGCTGCGGGCCTTGAAGAAACGGTCATCGGCAGCGAAACCCAATAAAGCTCGGGCCTCTGCTGGAGTAATGTCAAGATCCAGAGGGACACGGGATTCGGCGAACTCGATACCCGTGATGTATCTCCAATCCCAAGGAGTCAGCACGACCTCACAGTCCAAAAGGTGAAGGGACTACGTCTGGTGGAACCATCGCTCGGATAAGGCCCTCATGTAACCCCAGGGGCACTGACGGGGAATGATGGTAAAGAAATGACGAAAACCCCAGGAATCCACCACCGCGCGGTAATCGCTGTGCAAAGCGGTGTAGAGGGAGTAGATGTTGAACCAGTTACCCCTCGGCTGAGTGAACTCGGGCACCTGTGGCAATCACTAATGGGTCAGTCCAGATACGAACAAAAATTGAGAATAAATTCAGAGTAAAATTGAATATACCTCATTAGCAACAAGAGATGCTGAGGGGTGACGACTGAGATCCCGACCCAATAGATCGGGTATCTGAATAGAGGCGCCAGATAGGGCGCGATGAGGAGATGGAGCTGGTGTGCTGGAGGATGGCCCCTCCACCGCAACGTCCGGAAGGACAGCCTCCTCAACATCAGGGTGGTCGGGCCGGATGACAGCCTCCGCCAGTCGGCGAGCCTGGCGGGTCGGAGGCAAAGCGGGGACGGATGCAACCCTACGGCGGTGAACCCCCGAGGCACGAGATGCAGTGGAGCTACTAGGAGCGTCAGGATCCATAGCTGGAATAGAACAGGCGAAGAGGAAGGTAAATTCTATTTTGAATTATGTCAATTTCCTATCCTCATCATAGAATTAATGCAGCATGATGCATGTTTACTATATATGCATGAAAAAAAAAATCGGCAGAGTTTCGTCTATAAAATGGGCATCCCATGCATAGCCAAGCATGTTTTTAATTTAATCCAAGCCACAACAGGTCAAAATTGCATTTATATGGATAATTGCAACATGAAAAGGACCATAATGCATGATTTTCTTTCAAAAAGAAACAACAGATATGTGGGACCGCATTATGAACGTAAAATATGACTCGCACAGTTGATACATAGCATGTGCATGAAATAATATATGGCATAGCATTGCAAAGCATGCATTTGTATCTCTAAACATGCATAGTAGCAAATGTATAGCAAAACATTGACGAAATTGGAAAACAATCGGTCAAAGTGTTACCTGTAGCGCGTAGATCGATCTAACCGGAGCGGTTTTTGCAAGAAGATGGGAAAATTCGGCAAAAAGGACATGCAAAGGTGTGAAAATCGTGTGGGGGTACGAATGAAAGTGACAGATCTGGGAAGCGGCTGGCCGCTTAAAGCCCCGATCTTGGCCGCAGATCAATCTGCGGCTGGCCGCAGATCCATCTGCGGCTGGGCCCAATGCTTCCTCCCTTGTCCATTGCAAGCTTAATCGATTCTAAAGCCCGTTTGACTCATAATTTGGTAATAGAATACGAGATTTTGATGAAATCAGGTGTCGAACACGACTTCTCAATTCGACGAGCGACCGGATACGAGACCCGGCACTCAAAAGACAATCGACCGGAGACGAGACCCGGCAATTACGAGACGAGCGACCGGATACGAGACCCGACACACACAGGACAATCGACCGGAGACGAGACCCGGCGGTTACGAGACGAGCGACCGGATACGAGACCCAGCACTCACAGGACAATCAACCGGAGACGAGACCCGGCGGTTACGAGACGAACGACCGGATACGAGACCCGGCACTCACAGATAATCGACCGGATACGATACCTGGCACTCACAGGACAATCAACCAGAGACGAGACCCGGCGGTTACGAGATGAGCGACCGGATACGAGACCCGACACTCACAAGACAATCGACCAGAGACGAGACCCGGCAATTACGAGAGGAGCGACCGGATACGAGACCCGACACTCACAGGACAATCGACCGGAGACGAGACCCGGCGGTTACGAGACGAGCGACCGGATACGAGACCCGGCACTCACAGGATAATCGACCGGATACGAGACCCGGCGGTTACGAGACGAACGACCGGATACGAGACCCGGCACTCACAGGACAATCAACCGGAGACGAGACCCGGCGGTTACGAGACGAGCGACCGGATACGAGACCCGGCACTCACAAGACAATCGACCGGAGACGAGACCCGGCAATTACGAGACGAGCGACCGAATACGAGACCCGGCACTCACAGGACAATCGACCGGAGAGGAGACCCGGCGGGTACGAGACGAGCGACCGGATACGAGACCCGGCACTCACAAGACAATCGACCGGAGACGAGACCCGGCGGTTACGAGACGAGCGACCGGATACGAGACCCGGCACCTACAGGACAATCGACCGGAGACGAGATCCGGCGGTTACGAGACGAGCGACCGGATACGAGACCCGGCACTCACAAGACAATCGACCGGAGACGAGACCCGGCAATTACGAGACGAGCGACCGGATACGAGACCCGGCACTCACAGGACAATTGACCGGAGAGGAGACCCGGCGGGTACGAGACGAGCGACCGGATACGAGACCCGGTACTCACACGACAATCGACCGGAGACGAGACCCGGCGGTTACGAGACGAGCGACCGGATACGAGACCCGACACTCACAGGACAATCGACCGGAGACGAGATCCGGCGATTACGAGACGAGCGACCGGATACGAGACCCGGCACTCACAGGACAATCGACCGGAGACGAGATCCGGCGATTACGAGACGAGCGACCGGATACGAGACCCGGCACTCACAGGACAATCGACCGGAAATGAGACCCGGCGATTACGAGACGAGCGACCAGATACGAGACCCGGCACTCACAGGATAATCGACCGGATACGAGACCCGGCGGTTACGAGACGAGCGACCGGATACGAGACCCGGCACTCACAGGACAATCGACCGGAGACGAGACCCGGCGGTTACGAGACGAGCGACCGGATACGAGACCCGGCACTCACAGGACAATCGACCGGAGACGAGACCCAGCGGTTACGAGACGAGCGACCGGATACGAGACCCGGCACTCACAGGAGAATCGACCGGATACGAGACCCGACGGTTATGAGACGAGCGACCGGATACGAGACCTGGCACTCACAGGACAATCGACCGGAGACGAGACCCGGCGGTTACGAGACGAGCGACCGGATACGAGACCCGACACTCACAAGACAATCGACCGGAGACGAGACCTGGCAATTACGAGACGAGCGACCAGATACGAGACCCGGCACTCACAGGATAATCGACCGGAGACGAGACCCGGCGGTTACGAGACGAGCGACCGGATAGGAGACCTGGCACTCACAGGACAATCGACCGGAGACGAGACCCGGCGGTTACGAGACGAGCGACTGGATACGAGACCCGACACTCACAGGATAATCGACTGGATACGAGACCCGGCGGTTACGAGACGAGCGACCGGATACGAGACCCGGCACTCACAAGACAATCGACCGGAGACGAGACCCGACAATTACGAGACGAGCGACCGGATACGAGACCCGGCACTCACATGACGATCGACAGCAGACGAGACCCGACGGTTACGAGACGAGCGACCGGATACAAGACCCGGCACTCACAGGACAATCCACCGGAGATGAGACCCGGCGGTTACGAGACGAGCGACCGGATACGAGACCCGGCACTCACAAGACAATCGACCGGAGACGAGACCCGGCGGTTACGAGACGAGCAACCAGATATGAGACCCGGCACTCACACGACAATCGATAGGAGACGAGACCCGGCGATTACGAGACGAGCGACCGGATACGAGACCCGGCACTCACAGGACAATCGACCGGAGACGAGACCCAGCGGTTACGAGACGAGCGACCGGATACGAGACCCGACACTCACAGGATAATCGACCGGATACGAGACCCGGCGGTTACGAGACGAGTGACCGGATACGAGACCCGACACTCACAGGACAATCGACCAGAGACGAGACCGGGCGGTTACGAGACGAGCGACCGGATACGAGACCCGACACTCACACGACAATCGACCGGAGACGAGACCCGGCGGTTACGAGACGAGCGACCGGATACGAGACCCGACACACACAGGACAATCGACCGGAGACGAGACCCGGCGTTTACGAGACGAGCGACCGGATACGAGACCCGGCACTCACAGGACAATCGACCGGAGACGAGACCCGGCGGTTACGAGACGAGCGACGGGATACGAGACCCGACACTCACAGGATAATCGACCGGAGACGAGACCCGGCGTTTACGAGACGAGCGACCGGATACGAGACCCAGCACTCACAGGACAATCGACCGGAGACGAGACCCGGCGATTACGAGACGAGCGACCGGATACGAGACCCGGCACTCACAAGACCATCAACCGAATACGAGACCCGGTGATCACGAGACGAGCGACCGGATACGAGACCCGGCACAAACGAGACGATCGATTGGAAGACGAAACCCGACGACTAGCAATGCGGTCAGGGATTGATGCATTAACACCTTTACTAATGTTTTGCATGCCTTACATCTTGCGTTGCATCATAAGTTGCATGTGTTGCATCATGTATGTATTATCATTCGTGTGCACTGTCATTCATGCATCGGGTGTCTATTTCTTTATCCTGTTCATTTCATTTAACATTTCATAAACATGATAAAGAGGGGCAGTTGTATACACCCAAATTTTGCACTTCGTATACTAACCCTGACAGGAGGGCAAATTCGTCCATTGAGCCGGCCTACGAGAGCGAAGGATGGGCGCAAGTACAAACACTCAACGCCACCATGACGATTTGCAAATCAAAACCAACATGACAACAAGGTCGTCCGAAATGACCATTCTCGAATGATGTGGCACGTCTCTCAGTAATTTCCGGACTGCGAAATACAAGCCTGTCGGCGAAAACCAACGTCACGACACGAGAATCGAGGCATGGCACGAAAATCGATAAAGTTAAGCCAGCCAGCCGCGGATTGATCTGCGGCCAATAGTGCGCCTTTTGAAAACACGAAACTCGAAACACGGAAACCGAAAACCAGCTGAGTGGATGGGGGCGGCCAGCCGCAGATCCATCTGCGGCTGGCTCTGGCCAGCCTATTTCAGCTCATTCCTTCATTCAGTATACAGGAGGTTAGAGAGGTTAGCAAGCGGAGAGAAGAAAAAGAATAGGGCAGCAGCAGCTCGGGAAAAGAGGAAGAAATAGCAAGAATTTGCAAGGAAAATAGAGAGAAAAGAGAGAAAAAAGTGAGGAATTATATCTTTTGTGTAAGATTATATATCACATATCTCCTATTCTACTCAATATACAAATTCATACACATTGTGAGGATTATTTGCAAGGTGAAAAGACCATTTCTATAGCAATTTTTGTATATCATTTTGTTGATCTTTTGTCAATTGGGTTGTGTGAAATGTAGTTTTTTCTTATATGTTGTTGTGGATACATGGATTAGGGACCATTAGTGAAGGTTTCCACGGAAACAAATGCTTCCTAATGACCCGAGGATGTCCATTTAGCGAATTAATTTAGCTTGTTATGATGATTTATTGTGCTTAGTTTGTTTAGATTACCATTTTGGGATATTGTGGTTGTTTGGCCATCTTGGATGTGAGCCTAGGAACGCGACCCCGTGGTCCAAATCCGATGATGGACATCTTTTGATATAAGTAGTAGGAACAATGTAATCTTCATTGTGAATATGTAATCGTCGGGCCTTAAAACGACGCCAAGGCGAGAATCGTGTTTAAGGCCCTGTCATAGTGAAAATATGTGATTGTGGGCGTTCGGTGTTATTTCAATGGCTTACATGCCCGTGAATAATCCCCTACGCATTATAAAGTTTGATTTGAATTGCCACACCAAAAAGGACTTCAAAGCTAAATGATGAAGATTTTCATAAAATCAATCAAACTAGGTTATTAGAACCACGAGGCTCAAAAAATTGGGAGTGCTAATGAATGTCGATTCCTCTTTGACGAGAAGGCAAAGAAAATTGTTTTCAAATATCAAAGAATGGTTTTATAGAATAAATGACGTTTTATTAAACCAATGTGCATAGGGTTAAAGAGATCCTAAAAAATTGCCGTCATTTTAATTATGAGAGCAACGTATAGGTCTCGATTCCTATTTTGACGAAGGTTTAAAAACTCTTGTTTTGCCAAAACGACACCTAAAACCTTACAGTTTTGACAATCCAAAAACCTTTCTAATAAGGAATAAAGCTTTCTCGTATAAGCCGAGGGACATTCTAAAGCATTCTCAAAGCACGACTTTCCGTAAAAACCCCAAATGATTCTTTCATACAAACTCACCACAATATTCACATAGACACACACACACTCGCGCACACATACACATTTCATGAATTAAAGGATAGAAAAAGCATCAAGATTGCGGTAACCGTGTTTCACGGAAGTCGAGGGGTGCCTAACACCTTCCCCTCACTTAAGCAAGCCCCCGAACTCTATGAATCTCAGTTCGCAGACCAAATAATTCGAAGTCACACATGAGCCAGCGATTTACGAAAGAACGAAACTCGGATGAGTTGGTACATCCATTTCAAATATACCAACTGGCGACTCTGATTAATTGGCTCATCATAAAAAACGATATTTCAAAACCCCGTCGACATTAAGTGCCGATCTTTTCCAAAAAATCATCTAATGAGAAGGCTAAAATTGGAAAGGACAAACATCTTAACGGAAGCGATCCCTCCCGGCGTCGACAATTGAGAATACATGGATTAGGGATTATTAGTGAGGGTTCCAACGGAACAAACTTCTTCCTAATGGCCCGATGATATCCATGTGGTGATTTTTAGCTTGTTTAATTGTTGTAATATCCATTTTGTGGGTGTGTAGAAATTGTGGATGTGAGCCTAGGAACGCGACCCCGTGGTCCAAATCCGATGATGGAAAATTTTGGTGTATGTAATAGGATCGATTATCCTTGATTGTAAACATGTAATCGTCGGGCCTTAAAACGATACCAAGTTGAAAATCGGGTTTAAGGCCCCGAAATAGTGAAATATGTGCTCTGGGCGTTTGGGGTTATTTTGATGGCTTACATGCCCATTAATAGCCCCAACGCATTTTAATACTTGATTTGATTTATGACACAAAATTGATTTCAAAGCTAAACGATGAAGATTTTCATAAGACCAATCAAATTAGGTTATTAGCATCACGAGGCTTAAAATTTTGAAGTGCTACTGAATGTCGATTCCCATTTAACGAGAAGGTTAAAGAAAATCGTTTTCAAACATCACAAGAAATGGTTTTATAAAATAAAGGACGTTCTATTAAACCAATGTGCATAGGGTTAAAGAGACCCTAGAAATTGCCGTCATTTTAATTATGAAAGCAACGTATAGGTCTCGATTCCTATTTTGACGAAGGTTTAAAAACTCTTGTTTTGCCAAAATGACACCTAATGAAAACCTTGCAGTTTTGACAATTAAAATCAAACATTTCTAATAAAGAATAAAGCTTTCTCGTATAAGCCGAAGGACATCCTAAAGCACTCTCAAAACACGACTTTTCATAAAAAACCACAAATGATTCTTTCATACAAACTCATCACAACATTCACATAGGCACCCACACACACGCACACACAAAGCATCAAGATTGCGGTAACCGTGTTTCACGGAAGTCGGGGGGTGCCTAACACCTTCCCCTCGCTTAAGCAAGCCCCCGAACTCTATGAATCTCGGGTCGCAGACCAATTAATTCGGAGTCACATATGAGCCAGCGATTTACAAAAAACCAAACTCGGATGAGTTGGTACATCCCTTTCAAATATACCAACTGGCGACCCTGGTCAATTGGCTCATCATAAAAAATGATCTTTCAAAAACCCCGTCGACATTAGTGCCGACCTTTTCCAAAATTTGGAGAGTTGATCCAAGATTTGATCTTGCAATCACTTACGGACTCTTTCTCACAAATTGTTGTGAATTTCCACATGAACAAGCTATATGTCAGCCTGCCTGAGTTGCTTAAACATGTTGAAAACTGTAAAGAGTCACTTTCCAACCAAGAAAGACCAAGTCTTACTGGTAGTTGATTCTTCCAGGAAGCGAAAGAGGACAAAAGGATCTTCTTAAAAGAAGAACAATTCAAAGAAGGTAAATGAAAAGGCAAAAACAAAGGATAATAAGAACAAGACTGATGCAGATAGCAAAGGAGTTTGCTTCCACTTCAATAAGCCAGGATACTAGAAAAGAAACTGTAAGGAGAATCTTACAGAGGCTAACCAGAAGAAGCTTAGTGAAGCTTCGGTTACAGATATAAGTTTGTTCATGATTAAAATTAAATCTTTCTGTAAGTCAAGCTTCTACTTGGGTATTGGATACCGGCTGTAGTTCTCACGTATGCAATCCAATGCAGAGACTAAGCAGAAGTAGAAAGCTAAACAAAGAGTAATTAATCTTACGTGTGGAGAATGCAGCAATTGTTGCTACATTAGCCGTAGGAACTTATAGTTTAGCGTTGCCTACGGACAAGTCTATTAAGTTAATAAGTTGTTATTATGTTCCAGTTCTCTTGAGAAACATTATTACTTCCGTTGTTGGACAAGGAAGGTTCTGGTATTATATTTAAGAACAATTGTTGTTCTATTTATAATGATAATGTTTTGTTTGAAACTGGAAGATCGCTTGATGGACTTTGTAAACTTGACTTACATGAAAAATAATTTTGCAAATTGAACAAACTAGTAAAAGAAAGGAGATGATCATTCAAAGAGTTGAATGTGTGTATTTGATGAAATACAAGTCTGAATCATTTGAAATGTTCAAAGAATTCAGAAGTGAAACAAATTAACAAAGTATTAAGATTCTTTGATCAGATCGAAGAAAGAATACTTATGCAATGAGTTTCTAGATCATCTCAAAATGGTATTTTCTCATAATGAAAACCTCCTGATACGCAATAATTGATTGGTGTATCTAAAAGGAGAAATTGTACCTTGTTGGACATGGTGCAGTCCATAATGATTTTTACCGACATTCTAGTATCCATCTGGGGTTATGCCCTAGAAACGGCTACATATCTACAAAATAAGGCAACCTCAAAAATCCGAGCCCAAGACTCTATAAAGGTTATAGATAGGAAGGATTCCTACTCTTAAGTATGTTAAGATAAAGGGGTTGTCCAGCTTATGTGAAAAGGTTTCAAAGATAAGTTTGGGACAAAATCTGACAAGTGCAGATTTGTGGGATATCCTAAAGAAAGTTTAGGGTACTATAATCCAACATGCTGCCTTCTTGGATAAAGGTGTTTATCATTGAAGGAGCTAGGGGGAGGGTAATAGATCTTGAAGGAGTTCAAGAACCACAAAGCACTTTAAGTCGAACCGAGGAACCTGTAGATAGACCTAATGTACCACAACCGAATCGTAAATCTGGAATAGTACCGAAGATACCTGGGAGGTATGGATTCATCATAGAGGATGATGATGAGGTACGCATCATAGAGGATGATGATCCAGTTATATACGATGAGGCTATGAGTAGAAGACACTCAGAGAAATGGCAGATGGCCATGAAATCTGAAATGGACTCCATGTATGAGAACCAAGTATAGACTCTGGTTACTCCACAAAAAGGGCATAGTGCCTAGAGTGTGAATATGGGTCTTTTAAGAGAAAGACTATGGCAAATGGCAAGGTGGAGACCTATAAGACCAGACCTGTTTAAAAGGTTTTTCAAGTCAAGGAGTTGACTGTGATAAAACCTTATTACCGGGTAATGCTCAAGTCCATTTGGATTTTACTTGCAATTACAGCTTATTACGAAATCTGGCAAAATGGATGTGGAGATGTCCTTCCTCAATGAAGACTTGAGGAGAATGTATGTATGATACAGCCAGAGGAATTTGTTTCAAAGGTTGAAGCAAATCGTGTTTTAAGCTACAATGATCCATTTATGGATTGAAGGAAGCTTCTCAAAGATGGAACATTCGTTTTGATGAGACAATCAAAAGAGTTTGATTTTATCAAAGACGAGAATGAACCTAGTGTGTACAAAAGGGTCAGTGGGAGCACTGTGACATTCTTGGTATTATATATTGATATACTACTGATAAGAAATAACACACCAATGCTACAATCAGTAAAGATAAAATTGTCTAAACATTCCTCCATGAATGACTTGGGAGGAGCATCCTATAAATGGGGATATAAATCTATATAGATAGATTTAAAAGGATGTTCGACTTGACCCAAGGAACGTATATTCATTTGATGCTAAAGGCGTTTAGCATGGCAAACTCCAAGAGAGGTCTCATGATGATGAGCCATGAAGTGTATCTCTCTAAAATTATCCCAATTAAAGGAGAGATCGCATGATTTCCTATCATGTATGCAATGAATATACTAGGCCTGATGTTGATCAGTCATATTCTGGAGAAGATCACTGTAAGACAGTGATAAACATCTTTAAGTACTTAACCGGTATTAAAGATGTGATCATGATTCATGGTAGGTCTGAATTAAAACTAGAGGGCTTAACAGACTCAAGTTTTTCAGATTGACCAAGACGATAACAAATCCACTTTAAGGTAAATCGTTACCTTAAAAAGGTGGTGCAGTGAATTGGAAAGGTTCCAAACAGCAAAGAGTTGTTGGTTTAGTGACAAAGAAAAAGTATATAGCTGTAAATGAAGCTGCAAGTTGATTGTTTGGATGAAAAGTTCATCACAGAACTAGGAATAGTTCCTAAGTCTCATCTTGGATTCAAACATGTGTTGCGGCACTTTCATTTGATTAGTGGAATCATTGAAAGAGGATAAGTCACTATAGAGATAGTGGACTCTCAAGAACAACATTGCATATCCATCTACTAAAGCTTTATCCAAACAGCAGGATGATCGTCACTTAGAGAAGAAGATTATTAGATACCATGACGATTGGCTTTAGTGCAAGTGGGAGATTGAAAGTAGTATGCACACAAGCCAATCATATTTGATATGATGTAGCATATACTTTGTAATCTTATTCGTCTATTAAATGCATTTTACTTTATCTACATGGTGCTGTTATATGAAATGTGATAAACCCATAGTTTTGAGCAATGCTTTTAGAATCATGATGGTGATCATGCTAATGAGATCTAAATTCTAGATAGCTCACAAACTAAAATCGTTCCTAATCGATGGATTACTAAAAAGGGGATTAGTGAATCCGGATAGATTAGTACATACGTTGCTTGCTCTTATGAAGAGGATGATTAATCTCATAATCATTTGTGTGGAGACACTAAAGCAAGTATGTAGTTGCTTATTAGAGAATAAGTTCACTGAACGTGCTCGCTAAGGAATGCCTAATGGAGTTTTACTCGCCTGTCAATAGGAATTCCTCTAGTGATAGTAGTACAAGTGATCCTTGGACTTGAGATCATCATAGTATATTGGGTATAATAAGTTATACATGGAGATAGGTGAATGATCAACAAAGAATCTACCACTTCTAGTAAAAGGAGAGAATGTCCTATGTGATTTGATAAATGACGACTCAGAAGTCTTTGGCCAAAACAGAATGAAATTAGAAAGGAGTTTCTAATTAGCATTAATCAGAGTTGTGCATTTCAGAATCGAAATACATATAATTAAATAAAATAAGACTTGACAGTAATTCCATGTCTTATATTTAATTGGGACATTGTATGGTAGAAGGATTAAATTGTACGGTAACTATTCACTGAAAGGTTCTTTTGTGATTAATGTTGAAATCTATATTATCTGGAAAGTTGTTAATCGCTAAGGGGGCTTACCCTTATTGTAGAATAAATATTATTTATCTAAATGAATTAAATAGTTTAATTTATTTATATAAGATTAGAATTGTTCTAATTGATTTATTCACAACCGGTTTAATATGGAGAACCTAAAGGGTCACACCGCAAAAGGAAAATATTTATTTAAGAAGTAAATGGCATAATCGTAATAATAAGTTAAGTGTATTTAATTTAATCTATAGAGATAGAATAAATTAAATATCTTAATATTTATTATTTAATATTTTGGAAATATTAAATATAAATTAATAAGAGGAGTCTTATTATTATTATTACTATTACTATTATTTAATTCCTAATAGGGATTGAGAATTAATTAATAGAAGTACTCTCTCATGAATTCCTAATTGGATTAGGAGTTCAATTAATTAAAGGAGTTTAATTAAAATAAAAACCCTAATCCTAAATAGTTTAGGAGGGTTCCCTATATCTATAAATAAGAAGAGTCTTATCATGATTTAGGGTTAGACAGTTACTCACTCTTCCATAAGAATTGGAGAGGGTGGAGAGTACTTGTAATTTTCTATAGAGATAGAAACTAGGGTTTTGCCAACACCCATCTTCTTGAACAACTATTATTCCTTGGTGGATCACCTCTAGAGGCCAAACACTTGGGTGGCTAACGTTGATCAAAGGAAGGAATTTAATCGGTGAAATTCAAGGAGAACGCGAAGGAATTGGAGGTGAACTTGTACCCGAGGAAGCACGGTTCTACGAAGGTATAATTTCTTAATCTCGATCTCTTTCGTTTAATTGATAATTGAGCACATGGATGATCATGGTGATGGTTTGTATGAAAAATTTTAAAATCCATTTTATCGCGCTTCCGCACTATTTATGTAATTTGATTGCATATTCGCGCTATGTACAAACCTAACAGGTAAATAGCTAGAGCTGTAGAATGTGGATTGTAATCATTATGAAGCATACTAATATAAGAATATTTATCAAATGAGCCTTGTGATGAATATGTGTTAGCAGTAAATGAAAATTAGTTAATAAATGAATAAGGGATTAATAATAACATAACTTTATTATGTAACAGAAATGCCATCGAGAAGAAGACAACGAAATCAAGAGGAAGAATCCCATAACGAAAATAAGGGTAGAGGACCAGGAAGCCCGATGCAACAGTTTATAGACTTACTAGTGGGAGCCTTAAACAAAGCTCTTACCGAAACACCCACAGTCCCTCCAGTTGCACGTGTTGCTAACTTCAAGGACTTTAAGAGTGTGGGACTGCCCGAGTTTAGGGGGACCACCAAGCCGATAGAGGCTCAATCATGGGTTAAAGAAGTAGAGAATGCATTCGTTATTGCCAGAGTCGAGGAGGAGCAGAAAACTATTTTTGCTACCTACTTACTTGTAACAACCGCGGATCGTGGGTAGCTTTGTAACACGAGCCTATGAATTTTATTGAATAAATTGAACTTTTATTAATATTATTCCGTGTTATGTGTTTGAATATTTTCTTACTACATATGATGTGTAGGTGATAATTTTTTATTGTTATTATTTTTATTGGAGTTGATTAAATCATTAGAGAAAGCGTTAATGACTTTTACTATTTACGCCAAAGACGCCTTTTTCGATTTTATTACTTTTCATATTTTGCCAAAGCGTTAATGAGAGGGATTAATAATCCAAGTGTGGGATTTTATTTGAGCTCAATTGAATTTTCATTAGAAGCCCAATAGATTATTAAATTTGGAGTCCAAGAGAAGCCCAATAGATTATTAATTGAAGCCCAAAACCCATAGACCTAGTCCATGACCCAAACCCGCACCCCATGACCCACAACCCATGACCCATGAGGGAAATGAGTTATATAATCAGCTGGTCACAATTGAAGAAGGAAGAAGAGTACGGGAGAAGGAGAAGAAGAGAGAGAGAAGAGAATGAAGAACGTGGTGCATTTGGGGAGGAGCAAAATCTGCATTTGGTGAAGTAATGAGGGAATAAAGCAATTGGGGAGAAGGGAGGGGGATTACCCGGGCATGGGGAGGAGCAAAGCTCACTCTCCCAACCATGGGGAGCTACCATGTATGGCACGCTCACCTCCTCTACCCAGCCAAAGGAGCTCTGATCATTCCCTCTATAAATACTCATGTCATTGCAAGCCTTCCATCCCTTTCTTGTTGCCAAGTGTTGAAACTGAAAACATGAGAGAAAATAGTGAGAAGAGTGTGTTCGGGTGATTTGAGGAAGAAGAAGGAGTGTAGTAGCAGCTAAGCTTTAATCCAATTAGCAACTTAGAACAAGCTCCAAGAGGTAAGCAATATAGAGCTTAGCTCATTTCCACAATATTTCCAAGTGTATAGTTTTGCTTTGGTTGCTTTGTTGGAGTTATGTGACTGATTTTGCTAGTTAGTGTATGAACATGTATGAAGGCTAATTAGCTCTATAAAACCTTGTTAATGGTATGTGAAAGTGGAACAATGAATGAGAATCAGAACCTATGCATAAGGAATCAAAAATGGACATTAATGGACTGTTAAGGACTATTATTGTGTATTAATGAAGATATAATCTTGGTTTGGTTATGTGCATTGGTTGTGTACTGTTTGTATATGTCCAAAGCTATGGGAATTGATTTCATATGTGAAGTCAAGGGTAACCAATTAATGATAGGCTATGGGTTATGAACTCTAAAGCCATGCCCACAAGCTATTTGATTTAATGTCCAAGAGAATGATTTCTCTAAGAAACATGAGAATTAGGAGTGATTAATTTATTAAATGATGTTATGATGCATAACTCAGTTGTAAAAGCATATTTTGAGTCATATAGACTTGTTGTATAATGGCTAAGAAGCAAAGGGGATGAAACCAAAATTGTTGGCTTTGGTTCTGCAGTAGCAGAACCTGGGAGTTCCCTGGATGCAGAGTGGCGCGGCCGCGCCACTCCCAAGCTTAATTGCCTTGTTATTTCGTGTTGTTGATTTGATGCATGTTTACATAGACCCAACATGTTATAAATACCCCAAAGCATATGTATGATATTTTAGTATAATAGTAGAATGACCCCAAGCATTTAGAAGTTGAGCAGTGTAGGAAATAAACCAGAAAAGTGCATCTAGGGGAGTAGTGCGACCGCGCCACTCCTAGGCCAAATAGCAGCGCGGCCGCGCCGTGCTGCAGAGTTGCCCAGTTGTTTCTTTTCATGAACTGAAGCTTGAGGCAAGTGTATGTGAACCTCTTAAGTAGTAATACATGAAGCATGTTATTAACTGGTTAACCAAGCATGAAATGACTTAGTCACGCGAGATTTGCTTAAATGAAATGAATAGCTTAGTTGCATTTTTTGTTTGGCTTTCAGGGGGCGCTGCCCCATACTCCCCTGCCAGCTCACCGGCGAGCTGGGCAGCCGCTTGCTCACCGGGGAGTGAGACCCCCGTTTGGGTAGTCGTAGTAGTAATAATTGTTCATAATGATTATAATGTGTTGATTAATGTAAGCCAATGTTTGGTGTCTATTTTAAGACTAATTGGTATGTGAATATGTGTTTAAATGCGTAGGACATATTTGAAGGACGATTAACGTCAAATAGTAGCAAGCGCTTAAGGCAAGTTTCCTAAACCCTTGTCTAACCCTTGTGTTGGGCAAGCTCTCTAGCTTCATTCATTTTCAGTATTGAATGCAAGTTTCGTATCTTATACAAAAGACGTATATTGTGCAAGTTTTCTAACGCTTGTCTAACCCTTGTGTTGGGCACGTTTATTTGATTCATTTGATTTTATATTCTCATGACTCTCATGCGATATTTGAAGTTCTGATTTACGCAATACATATATGGTTGCATGAATTCTTTACTTATGTAAATCTTTCAGTATTTGCACAAGTATTCGAGCTATGTTATGACATAAATTGTTGAAGCTTTCAAGTTCACATATATATGAACTATTATAGAGAACGTCGATGCCATTTGTTTCGGCTAGATAGATATTGAAATGTTTTATTCATTTGATAATAAATCCTTGAAATGTTATTGATGATTAAGTAGAGCTATCTAACCGAATTGTTTTGGTTAGGATTCCGAGACATAAATGAGATGAACAACCCTAATATTTGGGACAGTTTTTAGTCAGTTATTCTGGCAAGGCATCGAGCGCCTAAAACAAACGCATATAGTCGTTTCCAGCTAGAGTGTTGATCAACATAGAGTACAATAGGCTGATTACCTAGAAGTGCTCGTAAGTAAGACGGTTTGCAGTTATATTGCTGTGTACCTTTTCAAGAAAGCAAAAGAAAGTTCAAGGTCTTATGACCACTCAATGCCGTTTCGAAAATATATTTTTAAAATGAAAGCAAAGTATTATTCTTGTTTATTCAGAATATTTCACAACTATTCTTCAGTTGTCGAAGAGAAATGATATGATTGATTATATTGTTGTTATTCAACTATTATACTTGCTGGGCAATTGAATGCTCATTCTTGCTTTATATTAAACATTGCAGCTAAGTCCGAGCGGGTCGAAGGTTCCGATAAGGACAAGGGAAAGGGCAAGATGAACGTCTAGATAGCATCGTAGTTTATTTGTATTAGTAATGTTGTAATACTAAGACTTATTATGTATTTGGAATGATGTTATGGTAATAGAACCTGGGATTGAGAGTAAGACGTATTGTAATAATATAGTAATTACATTCATGTCTATTATGTTGTATGGAATGGGATGTACCGTGTAGCACCGAATTCGGGTTTGAGGTACCCGGATTTGGGGGCGTCACAGGTTGGTATCAGAGCTGATAGGTTTTAAACCTTAGCTGATAGGTTTTAAACCTTAGGTTGGGGAAAATCTTAGGAATATGACCGTAGAGAGAATGGAAGGGTTAGTAAATGAACTCAAATAGAGTTGTTAAGGGTGGATTGAGGAAATTCATCAAAAGAACTAAAAGTATACTTAAAATAAACGATATTTGTTAAGTGTTATAATATTATTTGTTATTGTTATGTACTAATCGAGTTAGTATATTGGTTTGTAGATGTCTAGAGAAGGACCCGAGTATAGAGATATCCATGTAGTAAGCGAGGAGCTGAGCGCTCCACCCGAGCCAACACCCGAGCGAGTAGCAGAGGCTGAGGCTCAGATAGAAAGTGACCCAGAGGAAGATCCGGAGGAGGAACTGGAGATGGACCTTTCACTTGATGAGGATCTGTCCGAGCATGAGGAGGAAGCAGATGATATATTATCGGATGTTGTGCCTTTTGAAGAGGAGGAAGTGGCACCGGGAGACATGAATAATCTGTTTACGGTGGTACTTGACAAAGATGCAACACTGAGGGGTAGAGTTCAAGCCTTAGAGGCGAGGGATCAAGAACTCCTGCAGGAGAGGCATGAGTTAGAGGCCTACTGGGAGGCAGAGATCGATGATAGGATCAGGGCCGAAGATTGGGCCGATGACCTAGAAGAAGAGGCTAGGGTTAAGAAGGTGAGGACCGATAGGTCTAACTATGCCTTCAGGTCGTCACTGAAAGTAGTATGCACACAAGCCAATCATATTTGATATGATGTAGCATATACTTTGTAATCTTATTCATTTATTAATAAAGAAATTGATTTTCTTAAAAGGCATTTTATATTATCTACATAGTGCTGTTATATTAAATGTGATAAACCCATAGTTTTGAGCAATGCTTTTAGAATCATGATGGTGATCATGCTAATGAGATCTAAATTCAAGATAGCTCACAAACTAAAATTGTTCGTAATCGTTGGATTACTAAATTGGGGATTAGTGAATCCGGATAGATTAGTACATACGTTGCTTGCTCTTAGGAAGAGGATAATTGATCTCATAATCATTTGTGTGGAGACACTAAAGCAAGTATGTAGGTGCTTATTAGAGAATAAGTTCACTGAACGTGACTCGCTAAGGAATACCTAATGGAGTTTTACTCGCCTGTCAATAGGAATTCCTATAATGATAGTAGTACAAGTGATCCTTGGACTTGAGATCATCATAGTATCTTGTGTATGATGAGTTATACTTTGACATGTTCCTTAAGACCTTGTGGGTATATCAAAGGGTATGATTGGGTATAATTAGTTGTACATGGAATGATCAACAAAGAATCTACCACGTCTAGTAAAAGATGTGAATGTCTTATGTGATTCGATAAATGACAACTCAGTAGTCCTTGGCCAAGGCAGAATGAAATTAGAAAGGAGTTTCTAATTTGCATTAATCAGAGTTGTGCATTTGGGAATCAAAATACATATAATTAAATAAAATAAGACTTGACAGTAAATCCATGTCTTATATTTAATTGAGACATTGTATGGTAGAAGGATTGAATTGTACGGTAACTATTTACTCAAAGGTTCTTTTGTGATTAATGTTGAAATTTATATTATCTGAAAAGTCGTTGATCGCTAAGGGGGCTTACCCTTATTGTAGAATAAATATTATTTATTTAAATGAATTAAATAGTTTAATTTATTTATTTAAATAAGATTAGAATTGTTCTAATTGATTTATTCACAACCGGTTTAATATGGAGAACCTAAAGGGTCACACCGCAAAAGAAAAATATTTATTTAAGAAGTAAATGGCATAATTGTAATAATAAGTTAAGTGTATTTAATTAACTCTATGGAGATAGAATAAATTAAATAGCTTAATATTTATTATTTAATATTTTAAAAATATTAAATATAAATTAATAAGAGGAGTCTTATTATTATTATTACTTTTACTATTATTTAATTCCTAATAGGGATTGAGAATTAATTAATAGAAGTACTCTCCCATTAATTCCTAATTGAGTTAGGAGCATAATTAGATAAAGGAGTTTAATTATAATAGAAACCCTAATCCTAAATAGTTTAGGGAAAGGGTTATTCCTACATCTATAAATAAGAGGGGTCTTATCATAGATTAGGGTTACACACTCTTGCATTAGATTGTGGAGAGTACTTACAATTTCTATAGAGATAGAAACTAGGGTTTTGCCAAATACCCAACTTCTTGAATACTTGTTCTTCCTTGGTGGATCACCTCTAGAGGCCAAACACTTGGGTGGCTAACGTTGATCAAAGGAAGGAATCACACCGTAGCATTCGAGGAGAACACGAAGGACTAGGAGTTGAACTTGTACCCGAGGAAGTTTTGTTCTATGATGGTATAATTTCTTATTCTCTTTCTCTTTCGTTTATTTCGTTAATTGAGCACATTGATCGATCATGGTGATGGTTTGTATAAAATTTTAAAATCCGTTTTATCGCGCTTCCGCACTATTTATGTAATTTGATTGCATGTTCGCACTATATACAAACCCAACAGTGGTATCAGAGCCAAATCATGTGCTAATTATCGATCTTGATGATTCCATGTATGAATTGATATGCGAAACGTTCGAATTTTTGGGCTAGAAAAATTTTTCTGATTCTGCATCGCGGCGCGGCCGCGCCGCTTCCAGTTCATTCTGGAGCGCGGCCGCGCCCTAACCCAGAAAACGTTTCCTGGGGTGCAGCGCGGCCGCGCCGCTCCTAGTTCAAAATGGAGCGCGGCCGCGCCGGTGTCCAGACTTTGAAAATTTTTTGTTTTTCTCAATTAAAATAAATGGTTTATTTAATTGATAAAACTTTAAAATAAAAGAGTTTATTTTATTTGGAATAGGATTTCAGATTGCTAAAATTAAAGGAGTTTAATTTGGATTTGGTTTTTGATTAAAGTAAAAGAGTTTATTTTGTTTCAAAACTAAATATTAGCAAACCTTTTGCCCATTAATTGATATCAATGCATATATGGAATGGTTTTATTATTCATGGGATGAATGTTATTTATTGATACATATAGAGATATGTATGATAATAAATAGGGATTGATTATGGACTGTTGATGTAATGTCCAGGAATTTTCAAACAGTGTATCGAATTTATTGGATAAATAAAATTCATTTTATATAATTTTTGAATTTAATTGAATCTGTGTAGGTATTATTATTTAATTATATAAATATGTGGTCCATTAATTTTCTTTGCATTAAAGAGGCTCATCAATAGTTTAAATAAATTAATAACTTAATCCCTAATAATTGATTGGTAAGAAAATTGGGAAGAAATTGAATAAATAATTTTATTATTATTTTTTTTTTTTTTTTGAATTAAACAATTCGAGTAAAGAATTGCGGTTAAAATAAATATTTTAAATAGATAAATTAATTAGTTTAGTTATCGAGTTAGAATATTAGAAATGCAATGTGGATAATTTAATTTGGGTCATTCTTTTTATTTAGATTGACCCATTGTTTTTTATTTAGTTGATTTAACCCAAATTTTAGTAAGCCCAATATCCTTTCTATATTTTCCTATAGGCCGAACCAAATAGGCTGCCTAGTCCTTAAGAAATAAATAAAATGGGATGAGCCCATTCCACCAGCTGGGTCAGTCCATTCAAAGTGGGGGAAACGGCTGGGTCGGTCCAACTGATTGGGGGAAAACCAAACCCAATTCCCTTCTTTTGTTAACCGGTGAGGTCAAGTTGGGATACACCCCTCAACTCAGATAACCGAGCAAAGTCCCCATCTCTCAAATCAATTGCAACCGAGCGAAAGGGGGAAAACCAAACCCTAACCCCTCAGATCCTAACGCCCCAAAATCAAACCATAGGGCCAAGCCTAGCTAGCGATCAAAGCTTCAATCAATCAAGGCGACCGAGCGAGAGATGGGAGGAAGGAAGCTGGCGCGGTAACGTGAGGGAGGTCAGAGGCTCGGCAGGTCGGCGTCGGCGTGTGGGGCGGCGTAGAGGAATTGACCAACGGGCTAAGCCAGGGACTGTCATGGACAACCAATCGGACCGGTGGATTCAAGGAGACCGGCGACGTGACCCATGGCAACACACGGCTCGAGATGCCGGCCGGACCCAGCTGGGAAGCGATGGGTCGTCAGTCGCTACTATCCTCTACCCGACGGTCTTTGATTGGCTAATTGGGGTAATATCCAGCCGAATTGGGTACAATTGTTTTGTGCTATAAATTAAACCCCTCATGACCTAAACTAGCTGCCAAATCCCTTTGTTGTAAGTCCAAAGTAGAGAGAAATAGTCAGTCGCCGGCGTGAATTAGGAACAAAAGGAAGGTAGCAATTCGAATTATCCCAAGGTATACCAAGCTGCCAAATTCTTGTGGGTTTAGTTTTTGGGAATTTGTTTTCTATACTTGTATTATGTTACCAACTGGGTTCGTTATAACACTGTGTTGAGTTGATATTGTACTATGATAAGTTCTATATAGGGTTGTGTATAAATTTCCTTCTTTTGAACTTGGATTGGTGTTGTCGTTTGTGCTGAGATAGTTTGGTGTTAGGTTATGTAGATTTTTTTTTGTAACTGGATTGATATGGCCGACTGTGTGGGTTATATATTATACACTGTACTGCATTTTTGGTGTGAAATTGGAGGTTTTATACACTGTAATGGTACATTGAATTGGTTGATATATACACAGTATTATACTGTTTGGTTTCGATTTAGGAAAAATCTGGTATTGTTGTTTGGGTTAAAATCTGGGATGGGTTTATGTTATTTTGTTTTGGCTTGGGCTGAAAATAATTGTAAGGGTTTGATTCAGTGACTGAATTATGCCACAATTGAATGAATTTTGAAACAGGTTGTGCGATTCATTAGGGAATAAATGACTGTTAAACCACTTTTGCCTAATGAAGATTTAACGACTACTGTTGGCTTAATTGTTGATATTTAATTGAGTTAATATAATAATTTTTATCAATGCATAATAAATAAAGTTAACAAATATTTTATTAATGTTAAATAATAATAAATGAAATTAATAGAGTAATTATTTATTATTTATCAATAAATAATAAATAAAGATAATAAATATTATTAAATTGAATAAGAACGAAGTTACTAAGTAATAATAAATAAACTTAATTAGTTATTATTTATTATTAAATTATAACTAAATTTAATTATTAATTACTAATTATTTAATTATTATTTGATTAACAGTAAATAATTTGTTTTTAACTAAAGGTAATTCATATTTACTAAATAATTATTATTTTTTTTTTATTTATTAACTTTAAATAATAAATAAATATAATTAGTTATTATTTATTATTAAATAATAACTAAAGATAATTGTTACTCACTAATTAATTATTATTTGATTAAGCTTTAAATAATAAACAAACCTAATTAATTATTATTTAATCTTAAATAATAATTAAAGACAATTAAAAATTTATAATTCGATTATTATTTAATTAATAATTAAATAATAAGTGAATATAATTAGTTATTAATTACTATTAATAATAACTAAAGATAATTAATTAATTACTATTTAATAGTAATTAAATGAAGATGGAGTTAATAAAATAGAGAGAGTTAAATAGCTCATTAATTAGACAATTATAATTAATTGTTTAAAGGTTTAATAAATGAATATTAATTAAGAAAAAGTAAGGTTAATTAATTAAACGATTATAATTAATTGTTTAAGGGATTAATAAGTGTTTATTACTTAAGGGATACACGGTTGATTTATTTAAACCATCAACCTAAAAGCCAATTAAGTGCCGTATGAAATTTGCTATAGTTTATTTACTGTGTGCTATGTGAATTTCTTAAATTATTAAATAAATAGCATAAGTAAGCGTATCGGCGTATAACTACGCAGTACTAATTGATAGACCGACATTATCTATGTTAGGTTAACTCTTCAAGGCCAAATAGTTAAAGCTAGAATTATTGTAGCTGAGCAAACAGGCAAGTTCCCTAACTCAAACTCGAGTTATTATTTGCAAAGCATGTTAGTGAATAATTATTGTTGATTATTCACATCTATACTAGTTATTGAGATTCGCACCTTGTGCAATTGAAATTCCTATTCTATTATTATCGAATTGTGAATTTGGTTAAAGTTCTTTCAAGCATGAATTGTTTATGAGATAGATCTATGCTAATTGTATCAGCTAGATCAAGCATGTCTAATTGGTTAAATCAAAGGTATTTTAAAAGCTGTTCTTATTAAATTGCTATGGTAAGAACTCTTGGCTGAGAAAAGGATAAACTTGTTTAAGGCATGATATCAATGTCGGTTACTAAGTGTTTATGCATAAATCACGGGGTATGAGAGGCTGATCCCCTCGATTACCAAAACTTTTAAGAGGTCCAGTTTAAATGCTGAGAACCTTGGAAAACGTCCTTGGTTATTTCAAACCACTCAGTAATTGTCATTCAATCATTCGAATATTCAACTGTTGTTTATTAATTCATGTTCCTTCATACTCTTATACTGTTGTTGAACATTGAAAGCGAAATTTCCTTCTATCATGATATATCTCCTTGTGTATATACTTGCTGAGCAAATTAGTTGCTTACCCTTGCTATATCATGATCTTCATTTCAGCTAAGGCAGAAACGTCTAGGGGAGACAAAGGAAAAGGGAAGGTGCAAGAGTAGATGCCCGATAGTGCCTATATACTAGTTGTTATTGAATGTTGTTTGATTTAGTGAACCTTTATTTGTATTAAGAGTACGTTTTACGTTAAGGTTAAAGAACCTTGGGACCAAGATTGTAAGACTTTATTTCTATTTGATAAACAATGTATGTTTATTATTCCGCATTTAGTTAGAAAGTATGTTTGTCATTGCGTATCGTGAGCACCGAATTCGAGGTTTGGAAACCTGGATTTGGGGGTGTCACAGGTTGGTATCAGAGCTATAGGTTATAAACGTTAGGAATGAGAAACCTAGGTTATAACCTTAGTAGAAAGCTCATATAGAGTATGTAGGTAAGGGGTTGAGGAGATTCATCGAGTTCTAGTTGTACCGAATAAAATATCATTTCATTTTATCAATGAATGTATTTTATTGTGGTACTGATATTGATTTAATTGTGTGGTGTTGGTAGGATGTCGGACGAGAGTCGAGATGCTGTTCAGTAAACCAGAAACCCATAGAGCTAGAGGTTAGGGCTGAACAACTAGAGGCGCAGAACCACACCCTCCAGATTATTGGGATGGTAGCGTTTATAGCAATATACCTGTGATGAATCTGTAAAACACTAAAGTTGGTATATGAATATAAGTGCAATATTATGGTATGTGCTTGAGAATTTTACTTGATATACCATTTATGCAATGATTATGTTAATTCAGTGAGACTGAATCGGTATCTTAGCAACTTAATTCACTAATCGGGTAAAAGTAGAATTCCCGAGGTTGGGTAATCTAAAACTCCCACACAAGAGTCATGTGATTATTGTATTACATGCTAAATACTTATGTTTTAAGAAAGCCCGAGTAACGTGTTAGGGTTTGCTTAAACAGATAATGCCGCCCAGACGAATCCTACGAAACCAAGTGAATGAAGAGTCAGTTAACAATGTAGAGAGAACTCCACCAAACCCAATGCAAGATTTGTGAACATGATGGCAGAAGCCTTGCGGAATCAAACCACTACTACAGGAAATCAGGCAGGCAACCACTTAGCCAATTTTAAAGACTTCAAGGCAGTAGGGCCTCCAGAGTTTAGAGGAACAGCAGACCCGATAGAGGCCCAGTCATGGATAAAGGAGATTGAAAAGGCCTTTGTCATCGCTAGAGTCGCTGAGGAGCAAAAGACAGTTTTTGCTACTTACTTAATGAAAGGTGAGGCTAACTTCTGGTGGGAAGCCAATCAGAACAAAGCTGGAACTGGAGTCGTGGCGTGGGAAGCATTCAAGACGTTGTTTTTCGAGAATTACTTCCCTGAGAGTACGCAGGCGAAAATGGAGATCAAGTTTTTAGAGTTGAAGCAGGAAAACTTGTCAGTGTCAGAGTACGCTGCAAAATTCAATGAATTGGCTAGATTCGCCCCACATCAGGTGGACACTGAGGTGAGGAAGGCCAGGAGATTCGAGAATGGATTAAAGCCGTGGATCTACAGTAAGGTAGCGGTTTTGCAAATTACATCGTTCTCCACCTTGCTGGAGAAAGCTCTCATTGCTGAAGGTGGAAGTGAAGCGGTTTCAAGATATAATCGGGAAAGGAACAAGAAGAAGGTAGAAGGAGGAAATGTGAATGTTAGTAGTGGTGGCAGCAACAACAGGAAGCGCCAATGGAGCAGTGGGGGTAGCAATTCTGAAATGCAGCAAGGGAACACGCAGCAGAAAAGGCCGGTATGTGGGAAGTGCGGAAAGGGTCACTCGGGAGAATGCATGAGGGGAAAGATGGTTTGTTATACCTGTGGGCAAGAAGGGCATATCTCGCCCAATTGTCCTAAGGCAAAGAAGGGAGGTTGTTTCAATTGTGGAGAGTTAGGACATCGGAGCAAGGAATGTCCCCGAAAGAGGAACTTGGATGGCGGAAACGGCAATAGGGGAAACAACTCGAGGACAACCAGTGGAGGACCAACCCAGACAAATAAGCCAACAGCGAGGACCTTTAACATGACAGTACAAGATGTTGTGGCATCCAGAGAGGTGGTGTCAGGTATTATTCCAATCAACAACATAGATGCCTATGTGTTATTTGATTCGGGAGCTTCATGTTCTTTTGTTTCTGATGAATTTGCTCAAAGACTTAATTTACCTAGTGAACTGTTAGAACACCCGATGAATGTAGAAGTAGCGAACAAAGAGATTATACCCGTAAACTACATTTATAAGAATTGTTGTGCTGATGTGAGAGGGTTTAAGCTTAACGTGGACTTGTTGCCGATTCGTCTTGGAGAATTCGATGTAATCCTGGGGATGGATTGGTTAGCGAGCCACGGGGCGGTCATTGACTGTAAGGAAAAGTGCATACACCTACAGACTCCAGGTAAGTCGAAGGTGGTGTTCTACGGTAGTAAATCGCCGAGGCAATCTTGTTGTCTGACGATGATGCAAGCGAAGAGATTGCTTAAGAAGGGTTGTATAGGTTATTTGGCTCACGTGGTAGATACTCGACGGGTCGAGGGTGAACTGAGTCAGATACCTGTTGTAAGGGAATTCGCTGATGTCTTCCCAGATGAACTTCCGGGACTGCCGCCGGATAGGGAGATAGAATTTGCAATCGACTTGGTACCCGGGACGGCACCGATATCTAAGGCGCCTTACCGAATGGCACCAGTAGAGATGAAAGAACTGATGGTTCAATTGCAGGAACTGTTAGACAAGGGCTATATCAGACCGAGCGTGTCACCATGGGGAGCGCCAGTTCTGTTCGTAAAGAAGAAGGATGGCTCGATGAGACTTTGTATCGACTACCGTGAGTTGAATAAAGTTACGATTAAGAATAGGTATCCGCTGCCCAGGATAGACGATCTGTTTGATCAACTCAAGGGAGCGAAATACTTTTCGAAGATCGATTTAAGGACGGGCTATCATCAACTAAGGGTAAGACCGGAGGATATTCCGAAGACGGCATTCAGAACTCGTTATGGACATTTCGAGTTTCTGGTCATGTCATTTGGACTGACAAATGCACCAGCGGCATTCATGGATATGATGAATAGAGTGTTCAAGCAGTATTTGGACAAGTTCGTGGTAGTATTCATCGATGATATCTTGGTGTATTCAGTGTCAGAGGAAGAACATGCTGAACATCTAAGGATTGCCCTGGAGGCATTAAGAAGGGAGAAACTGTACGCAAAATTTTCGAAGTGTGAATTTTGGTTGCAGAGGGTGCAGTTTCTTGGACACGTCATTGACAGTGGTGGTGTTTCGGTAGACCCAGCAAAGGTGGAAGCCATTATCAACTGGGAGCAGCCAAAGACACCAACGGAGATCAGAAGTTTCCTAGGGTTAGCGGGGGATACTATCGGAGATTCATCCAGGATTTCTCGAAGATAGCATCACCGTTGACCAATCTAACTAGAAAGACGGTAAAGTTCGTTTGGACAGAGAAGTGCGAGGAGAGTTTCTTGGAGTTGAAGAAGAGACTTAGCCAAGCACCAGTGTTGGCATTACCGGACGACACTGGAGGTTTTGTAGTATACAGTGATGCGTCACACAAGGGCCTTGGTTGTGTACTGATGCAGCACGGCAGGGTCATTGCGTACGCTTCACGCCAGCTGAAGGACTATGAGAAGGGATACCCGACTCATGATCTGGAATTAGCAGCAGCAGTAGTGTTCGCCTTGAAGATTTGGAGGCACTACTTATATGGAGAAAAGTGCGAGATATATACAGATCACAAAAGTCTGAAATATATCTTCACTCAGAAGGAGCTGAATATGAGGCAGCGCCGATGGTTAGAATTGATCAAGGATTACGATTGTGAGATTCTGTACCATCCAGGCAAAGCAAATGTAGTAGCGGATGCCCTGAGTAGGAAAGGCAGAGAGAAAATTGATGAGGCTTACAACTCAGGCAGAACTGATAAAGGACTTTGGACGCCTGGAATTGGAGGTTAAGTATCCGACGGAAACGGACGAAAAATTGTTCACCGTGACAGTAGGTCCGACTCTACTGGATAAGATAAAGGAGGCCCAAGAATTCGATGAAGAATGCATTGGCATTAAGAGACAACTGTTGGAGGGAAAAACATTGAAGTTCAAGGTTGACAGCACAGGTCTGCTGAGGTTCGAGGGAAGGATCTGGATACCCTATGTACCAGACTTAAGGGAAGAAATATTGCAGGAGGCCCATAATACGAGATTTTCGGTACATCCGGGTAGCACCAAGATGTATCAAGATCTTCGTCAACATTATTGGTGGCCGCATTTAAAAGGAGAAGTTGCAGAATTCGTCAGTCGGTGTTTAACTTGTCAAAGGGTCAAGGCAGAGCACCAACGGGTTCCCCGGAGCGGATTGTTGCAACCCTTAGAGATTCCCGAGTGGAAATGGGGAGCACATCACTATGGATTTTGTGGTAGGACTCCCGACAAACACAAAAGGGTCTAGACGCCATCTGGGTGATCGTAGATCGTTTGACCAAGTCTGCCCATTTTCTACCGATCAAGATCAGGTACAAATTGGAACAGTTGGCGAAACTTTATGTGAAGGAGATAGTATCGCGACATGGAGTACCGGTGTCTATTGTATCTGATAGAGATCCGCGCTTCACGTCAAATTTTTGGAGAAGTCTGCAGGAAAGAATGGGAACACAGTTGAGAATGAGTACGGCGTATCATCCTCAGACTGATGGTCAGAGTGAGCGAACAATTCAAACTTTAGAGGATATGCTCCGGGCAGTTGTGATGGACTTAAGTGGCAGCTGGGACGATCATTTGCCCTTGGTAGAGTTCGCTTACAACAATAGTTATTCACGCTAGCATCGGTATGCCACCGTACGAAGCGTTATATGGAAGAAAGTGTCGAACGCCGTTGTGTTGGGATGAAGTTGGTGAACGGAGATTGTTGGGACCAGAATTGGTACAACAAACCGTGGAAATCATTAAAGTAATAAGACAACGGTTAGTAGCGGCCCTGGATCGTCAGAAGAAGTACGCCGACTTACATCGTCAGAAAAGAGACTTTGAAGTTGGTAGTTATGTGTTTCTGAAGGTATCTCCCTGGAAAGGGAAGATCCGTTTTGGTAAGAAGGGCAAGCTGAGCCCTAGGTTCATAGGACCTTTTGAAATATTAAGGAGAATAGGCGAAGTGGCGTACGAGGTAGCATTACCTCCTGAACTTGAGCACATTCACAACGTGTTTCATGTATCAGTGTTGCGTCCGTATAAGCCAGATTACAAGCATGTCATTTCCTATGAGCCAATTCAAGTCGAAAAGGACTTATCGTACGAGGAAATTCCTGTCCAGATACTTGATAGAAAAGAGCAAACGCTGAGGAATAAAATCATTCATTCTGTTAAAGTACTCTGGAGAAATCACGCGGTGGAAGAAGCCACGTGGGAACTCGAAGAGAAGATGAGAGCGAATTACCCCCAGTTGTTTGAGTAACCTTAAATTGGAAATTCCGAGGACGGAATTTTTATAAGGGGGAGAGGATGTAATGTCCAGGAATTTTCAAACAGTGTACCGAATTTATTGGATAAATAAAATTCATTTTATATAATTTTTGAATTTAATTGAATCTGTGTAGGTATTATTATTTAATTATATAAATATGTGGTCCATTAATTTTCTTTGCATTAAAGAGGCTCATCAATAGTTTAAATAAATTAATAACTTAATCCCTAATAATTGATTGGTAAGAAAATTGGGAAGAAATTGAATAAATAATTTTATTATTAATTTTTTTTTTTTTTGAATTAAACAATTCGAGTAAAGAATTGCGGTTAAAATAAATATTTTAAATAGATAAATTAATTAGTTTAGTTATCGAGTTAGAATATTAGAAATGCAATGTGGATAATTTAATTTGGGTCATTCTTTTTATTTAGATTGACCCATTGTTTTTTATTTAGTTGATTTAACCCAAATTTTAGTAAGCCCAATATCCTTTCTATATTTTCCTATAGGCCGAACCAAATAGGCTGCCTAGTCCTTAAGAAATAAATAAAATGGGATGAGCCCATTCCACCAGCTGGGTCAGTCCATTCAAAGTGGGGGAAACGGCTGGGTCGGTCCAACTGATTGGGGGAAAACCAAACCCAATTCCCTTCTTTTGTTAACCGGTGAGGTCAAGTTGGGATACACCCCTCAACTCAGATAACCGAGCAAAGTCCCCATCTCTCAAATCAATTGCAACCG
This sequence comes from Aralia elata, assembly GCA_034770075.1. Taxonomy (NCBI): domain Eukaryota; kingdom Viridiplantae; phylum Streptophyta; class Magnoliopsida; order Apiales; family Araliaceae; genus Aralia; species Aralia elata. The sequence continues at coordinate 55,965,152 of CM068385.1, forward strand.
AGCGAAAGGGGGAAAACCAAACCCTAACCCCTCAGATCCTAACGCCCCAAAATCAAACCATAGGGCCAAGCCTAGCTAGCGATCAAAGCTTCAATCAATCAAGGCGACCGAGCGAGAGATGGGAGGAAGGAAGCTGGCGCGGTAACGTGAGGGAGGTCAGAGGCTCGGCAGGTCGGCGTCGGCGTGTGGGGCGGCGTAGAGGAATTGACCAACGGGCTAAGCCAGGGACTGTCATGGACAACCAATCGGACCGGTGGATTCAAGGAGACCGGCGACGTGACCCATGGCAACACACGGCTCGAGATGCCGGCCGGACCCAGCTGGGAAGCGATGGGTCGTCAGTCGCTACTATCCTCTACCCGACGGTCTTTGATTGGCTAATTGGGGTAATATCCAGCCGAATTGGGTACAATTGTTTTGTGCTATAAATTAAACCCCTCATGACCTAAACTAGCTGCCAAATCCCTTTGTTGTAAGTCCAAAGTAGAGAGAAATAGTCAGTCGCGGCGTGGCGTGAAGTAGGAACAAAAGGAAGGTAGCAATTCGAATTATCCCAAGGTATACCAAGCTGCCAAATTCTTGTGGGTTTAGTTTTTGGGAATTTGTTTTCTATACTTGTATTATGTTACCAACTGGGTTCGTTATAACACTGTGTTGAGTTGATATTGTACTATGATAAGTTCTATATAGGGTTGTGTATAAATTTCCTTCTTTTGAACTTGGATTGGTGTTGTCGTTTGTGCTGAGATAGTTTGGTGTTAGGTTATGTAGATTTTTTTTTGTAACTGGATTGATATGGCCGACTGTGTGGGTTATATATTATACTCTGTACTGCATTTTTGGTGTGAAATTGGAGGTTTTATACACTGTAATGGTACATTGAATTGGTTGATATATACACAGTATTATACTGTTTGGTTTCGATTTAGGAAAAAAATCTGGTATTATTGTTGTTTGGGTTTAAAATCTGGGATGGGTTTATGTTATTTTGTTTTGGCTTGGGCTGAAAATAATTGTAAGGGTTTTGATTCAGTGACTGAATTATGCCACAATTGAATGAATTTTGAAACAGGTTGTGCGATTCATTAGGGAATAAATGACTGTTAAACCACTTTTGCCTAATGAAGATTTAACGGACTACTGTTGGCTTAATTGTTGATATTTAATTGAGTTAATATAATAATTTTTATCAATGCATAATAAATAAAGTTAACAAATATTTTATTAATGTTAAATAATAATAAATGAAATTAATAGAGTAATTATTTATTATTTATCAATAAATAATAAATAAAGATAATAAATATTATTAAATTGAATAAGAACGAAGTTAATAAGTAATAATAAATAAACTTAATTAGTTATTATTTATTATTAAATAATAACTAAAGATAATTATTACTTACTAATTATTTAATTATTATTTGATTAACAGTAAATAATTAGTTATTAACTAAAGGTAATTCATATTTTACTAAATAATTATTATTTTTTTTTTATTTATTAACTTTAAATAATAAATAAATATAATTAGTTATTATTTATTATTAAATAATAACTAAAGATAATTGTTACTCACTAATTAATTATTATTTGATTAAGCTTTAAATAATAAACAAACCTAATTAATTATTATTTAATCTTAAATAATAATTAAAGACAATTAAAAATTTATAATTCGATTATTATTTAATTAATAATTAAATAATAAGTGAATATAATTAGTTATTAATTACTATTAATAATAACTAAAGATAATTAATTAATTACTATTTAATAGTAATTAAATGAAGATGGAGTTAATAAAATAGAGAGAGTTAAATAGCTCATTAATTAGACAATTATAATTAATTGTTTAAAGGTTTAATAAATGAATATTAATTAAGAAAAAGTAAGGTTAATTAATTAAACGATTATAATTAATTGTTTAAGGGATTAATAAGTGTTTATTACTTAAGGGATACACGGTTGATTTATTTAAACCATCAACCTAAAAGCCAATTAAGTGCCGTATGAAATTTGCTATAGTTTATTTACTGTGTGCTATGTGAATTTCTTAAATTATTAAATAAATAGCATAAGTAAGCGTATCGGCGTATAACTACGCAGTACTAATTGATAGAACCGACATTATCTATGTTAGGTTAACTCTTCAAGGCCAAATAGTTAAAGCTAGAATTATTGTAGCTGAGCAAACAGGCAAGTTCCCTAACTCAAACTCGAGTTATTATTTGCAAAGCATGTTAGTGAGTAATTATTGTTGATTATTCACATCTATACTAGTTATTGAGATTCGCACCTTGTGCAATTGAAATTCCTATTCTATTATTATCGAATTGTGAATTTGGTTAAAGTTCTTTCAAGCATGAATTGTTTATGAGATAGATCTATGCTAATTGTATCAGCTAGATCAAGCATGTCTAATTGGTTAAATCAAAGGTATTTTAAAAGCTGTTCTTATTAAATTGCTATGGTAAGAACTCTTGGCTGAGAAAAGGATAAACTTGTTTAAGGCATGATATCAATGTCGGTTACTAAGTGTTTATGCATAAATCACGGGGTATGAGAGGCTGATCCCCTCGATTACCAAAACTTTTAAGAGGTCCAGTTTAAATGCTGAGAACCTTGGAAAACGTCCTTGGTTATTTCAAACCACTCAGTAATTGTCATTCAATCATTCGAATATTCAACTGTTGTTTATTAATTCATGTTCCTTCATACTCTTATACTGTTGTTGAACATTGAAAGCGAAATTTCCTTCTATCATGATATATCTCCTTGTGTATATACTTGCTGAGCAAATTAGTTGCTTACCCTTGCTATATCATGATCTTCATTTCAGCTAAGGCAGAAACGTCTAGGGGAGACAAAGGAAAAGGGAAGGTGCAAGAGTAGATGCCCGATAGTGCCTATATACTAGTTGTTATTGAATGTTGTTTGATTTAGTGAACCTTTATTTGTATTAAGAGTACGTTTTACGTTAAGGTTAAAGAACCTTGGGACCAAGATTGTAAGACTTTATTTCTATTTGATAAACAATGTATGTTTATTATTCCGCATTTAGTTAGAAAGTATGTTTGTCATTGCGTATCGTGAGCACCGAATTCGAGGTTTGGAAACCTGGATTTGGGGGTGTCACAGTTGACCAATGTGTGATTGGATTTATTTTAGTGGATGCTTGAATATATGGGTTTTTATAAATGGGGTCTGCGTACCTCGTCTTCTCTAATTTTTCCTTAATGTAAATTCTATCTCCCTCCTATGTACTTCCCCTTGACTGCTGATCAAGGTTTCTATTTATTGTAAATAGTTTATGTAATAGGACTAGTTAGAATTAATTTTTGAAGAATTGGAGACAAAGGAGCAAGGAGCGCTTGAAGACCCGTTTGTATTGGAGCCCGGGTTTAAATGTAATAGTTATATTTAAATTTAATTCTTGCACCCTAGGTTTGACCTTTTGGTTCACTTGGTGGCTCTAGTGAACCAAACTAGAATAAAAGTCCATAATCAATCCGGGTAGAATATAGTATTCTATATGTGCATGCTTGCTATATATATATATATTATATATTATCAAACATGCTTCGCATGTAAAATAATATGACGCGTATTTTATATATATATGTGCATGCGCGCTAAACAAGATGAGACTTATAATAATAAACCCCTCAAAGTATTTATATTAAGTCCTAAGCGTTCAAAGATATTTAGAATATCGAACGTCGCCTTCTAGCATGGTAAAGCGATAGAGTATTAAATATTTAATATGAGTTTGTTGTGTCACACAAGGCAAGTATTAAATATTTAAGATGTTGTTTTATCACATTTGATGCTTATACATAGACTGAACGATACTGTTTTGTTGTGTCACACAAGGACAGTGTTTTTTCTTTCGAATATATGGAAGTGCTAGGTTGGACTTAACTTAGATAATTTTGATTCGGATGTGTCACACTTGATCAAAATAATCTAAGAGGCAAAACACAAGGAGTTACATAGTGATGTAATTGACAATAGTTGTCTACCTATTTATTTATATATAGTTTGTTGTGTCACACAAGGCTATATACATTTGAAATGGGATCCTTATTCTCACTAGCAAATCTTTAATTAGATTTGCCGAACTATATAATGAGGGTAATATGGTTTGATGAAAATAGTGGGAGATACCAATTTAAAATAAAGACCTAATTTATTTTGGTAATTAATTAAATGAATGTATGCTAAAATGTTGTCTATTTCACATGCAGAATTTAAAAATGTCAAACTCACTATCACTGCGTAGCATACTTGATGCTAACAAACTGACCGGACCGAATTACACGGACTGGTTAAGAAATCTGAGAATTGTTCTCACTGCTGAAAAGATTTCTTATGTCCTAAATTCGCTAGTCCCTGCAAGTGTTGCAAAAACAGCCTCCGAGGAAGAGATTGCTACTTTTAGAAAGTGGCAAGATGATGCAATCTTGGCTCAATGCATCATGCTCGCATCCATGAGTAATGAGCTTCAGCGTCAGCATGAAACTATGGATGCTCCTACTATATTGCTGCACCTCAAAGAGTTGTATGGTGAGCAAAGTAGGACTGCTAGATATCAGATATCTAAGGAGCTCTTCCGATCTCGTATGACCGAGGGCACTGCTGTTGAGACTCATGTCCTTAAGATGATCAATTTGATTGAACAACTTGGACAGCTAGGGTTTGTGATGGATGGGGAGTTAAGCCAAGATTTGATCTTGCAGTCACTCCCGGACACCTTCTCACAATTTGTTGTGAATTTTCACATGAATAAGTTGGACGTCAGCTTGCCTGAGTTACTTAACATGCTGAAAACTGCTGAAGGTCACTTCTCATCCAACAAGAACCAAGTCTTACTAGTGGATGATTCTTCCAAGAAAAGGAAGAGGCCCAAGGTATCTTCTGAAAAGAAAAAAAACAAGAAGGCTAAAGGCAAGGCGAAGGGAAAGGATAAAAAGAAACCTGATCCAGATAGCAAAGGAATTTGCTACCATTGCAATAAGCGGGGACACTGGAAGAGGAACTGCAAGGAGTATCTTGCGGACCAAAAGAAGCTTGGAGAAGCTTCGACTTCCGATCTAGGTTTGTTCATGATTGAAATTAATTTTTCTGACAGTCAAAATTCTACTTGGGTATTGGATACCGGCTGTAGTTCTCACATATGTAATAATATGCAGGGACTAAGCAGAAGTAGGAAGCTGAACAAGGATGAAGTCGTCCTACGAGTGGGAAATGGAGCAAAGGTTGCTGCATTGGTTGTAGGGACTTATTGTTTAGCACTGCCTTCGGGCAAGTTCATTAGTTTAAATAATTGTTATTATGTTCCAACACTCATTAGAAACATTATTTAAATTTCTGTATTGGATATGGATGGTTTTGATATTATAATAAAGAACAACAGTTGTTCTATTTATAATAAAAATGTTTTATATGGTGTTGGCAATTTACTGAATGGACTTTACATACTTGACTTGCATAAAAATATACTTCAAATTGAACAAACTAAGAAAAGAAAAAGAGATGATGTTAATTATACCTTTATGTGGCACTGTAGACTCGGTCATATCAATGAAACAAGATTATCCAAATTGCATAAAGATGGGCTTTTAGAGCTATCTGATTATGAATCATATCCAACTTGTGAATCTTGTCTCATGGGTAAGATGACTAAATCTCCTTTTATTGGAAAAGGAGAAAGAGTTACAGAGTTGTTAGCGTTGGTACACACAGACGTTTGTGGACCTATGACAACGAATGCACGAGGAGGGTATTCTTATTTTATTACTTTCACTGATGATCATTCTAGATTTGGATATGTGTATTTAATGAAATACAAATCTGAATCGTTTGAAAAGTTTAAAGAATTCAGAAGTGAAGTAGAGAACAAACTGGTAAGAGTATTAGGATTCTTCGATCGGATCGAGGAGGGGAATACTTAACCAATGAGTTTCTCAATTGTCTCAAAGAAAATGGTATTATCTCACAATGGACTCCACCAGGGACGCCACAGTTGAATGGTGTATCTGAAAGGAGAAATCGAACATTGTTGGACATGGTTCGATCCATGATAAGTTTTACCGACCTTCCAGTATCATTCTGGGGTTATGCCCTAGAAACGGCTGCATATCTACTTAACAAGGTACCTACCAAATCCGTCCCAAAGACCCCATATGAGATATGGACAGGGAGGAAACCAAATCTTAAGTATGTTAAGACTTGGGGTTGTCCAGCGTATGTCAAAAGGTTTGAACAACATAAGCTAAAGACTAGATCCGACAAGTGTAGATTTATGGGATACCCTAAAGAAACTGTAGGGTATTATTTCTATCATCCCAATGATCAAAAGGTGTTTGTAGCGAAACACACTGCCTTCTTGGAAAAGGAGTTTATCCTCGAAGGGGTCAGTGGGAGTAAGATATATCTTGAAGAAGTTCAAGAACCACAAAATACTCCGGATCAAAGTCATGTACCTGACCAAGTAGAAGAATGATGAGTGTGTTTTATACACACAAATTGGGTACTTTTAGCCTTGATAATTTGTAAGTCTTTAGCTATTTCGTTTGGTTTTATGTATTTTCATCTTATTGTTGTATAATGTAGTTTTATATTACTTTTATATATTTTTGTATGCTTTTATGTGTTTTTACTTTGTTTTGTAGGAATGGAAATAAAGGCCCCTTGGATCGATGCATTTTTGGATTGAATCTAGCATTCCCGCTGCTTGTTTCTCAATTTCACCCATGATCCAATCCGAATCTCTCAAAACTCAAAGAATGAAAGTTATAGATATTTGTCTTAGCTTTCCAGAGCATCTTGAATCATCCAATTTGAAGTTAGTATGAGAGAGGTATGGTCATTTTACCATCGGATTCTGCATGACTTTTACACAGAAGTTGCTTCGGGCTCAATTTGAACCTTTCTCCGGCCATTATCTCGACGAGCTCCAGTTATAAAAGTTGTAGAGCTACTTCTCAGCTTTCCATAGCCTACTTAATCGCCTTAATCCGAGTTCGGACGAAGAAGTTATGGTCGTTTTTCCAGAGCTCGCCGGGACGGGAATTTCCTACACAAATTCCTCGCCGCGGCGAGAGCTCGTCGGGGCGAGAATTCTTTGGCCAAAAAGCTCGCCGGGGCGAGCTCGTCGCGGACAGAAGCAGATTTTTCAGGTTTTTTGGTCATTTTGGGAGTGCTAAGCTAGGTTTACTCACACCTAACACATATAACATATCCACGGGCTCGAAAATGAGGAGGGACACTTGTGGAGGCTGCACTTAAACATCAAAATTGAAGAGAAATGGGTTGCAATACAAGGAAATTCCAGCAAAATCAAAGGATTAATTGAGGAAAGGAGTACCAAATCAAGGAGGAAAGCTAGGAATCATCAACCCTCAAGCAAGAAACATATGAATATCTTCAAATTGGGTTTTATCATTTCTACTTTCCCTTTGATTTTGTATTTCAACATGATGTATAATTTGAATATGATGTTATTTGTAGTTACCATGAACTAGAACTAATTTTCTAAGATTTCAATGGAACCCAATATGTAGTTTGAATTGAATGCTCTCTCTTGGATATTGGTTATTCATTTGTGAATTGAGTATCATAATTTATGCTTTATGGATTAATTGCCTAGCTAGTAATTACCTTGGGAACTTATATGGAATTGAGAGAGGAAGTATAGGTTGAGACCTTGTTATGATATCATGTGAAAATTAGATATTCCTATGGGTAATTTATGAAATTAAGTGACGTGTGTTTTATTTATTACCCTCATGAATAGATAATTTGATTGTATTTAGGATAGACATATACCTAAATACCACATGTATCCATTTGAGAATCATGCTTAATGATTTCCATTGCGAAAGTTGGTAATTGATAGGGTGATTAATGAGATTTGGTGACACATGTCTTGTTGATTATTCTTGATATTGGATTCTTGCTAGTGTGTAGAATAGAGATATTTATACACCGCATTGGGAAATACGTATTTGACCATCGAGAGAGGCTTGTATATACTTGTAAATTCTCGGATAACAATCCTTGTGATTTAACTAGTTGAAAAGAGAAAGTTAGGATATTCAAGTGAAGTGTTGGGGGAAATTGTGATCTTAGACTTGTTGATATTTGATTTCATTATCTTAAAGCTTTCCATAGTTCTTTGATTATTTGTTATCTTCATTAATGCAAAACAACAAAAACAATTATCGTTTGTTTAAATAAGATTGAGATGATAAAAGGTTAATGCTTGGAAAAGACTAGTAACAATTCCTCGTGGGATCGATACTCTACTTACTCTTTATTACTTGTTGACCGCGTATACTTGCGTGTAATTGTCGTTATATTAATCGGACAACAAAGAACCTACTGTACCACAACCTATTCGTAAATCTGGAAGAGTACCGAAGATACCTGAGAGGTATGGATTCATCATAGAGGATGATGATGAGGTACGCATCATAGATGATGATGATCCATTAACTTACGAAGAGGCTATGAGTAGTGAAGACTCAGAGAAATGGCTAGAAGCCATGAAATCCGAGATGGACTCCATGTATGAAAACCAAGTATGGACTTTGGTTTCACCACCTGAGGGCATTAAGCCTATTGGGTGTAAATGGGTCTTTAAGAAAAAGACTGGAACGGACGGCAAGGTAGAGACCTATAAGGCCCGACTGGTTGCAAAAGGTTTCAAACAAAGACAAGGAGTTGACTATGATGAAACCTTCTCACCAGTAGCTATGCTCAAATCCATTCGGATTTTTCTTGCGATTGCAGCTTATTATGACTACGAGATCTGGCAAATGGATGTGAAAACGGCCTTCCTTAATGGAGAGCTTGAGGAAAATGTATATATGATACAGCCAGAGGGTTTTGTTTCAACGGTTGGAACAAACCAAGTCTGTAAGCTACAACGATCCATTTATGGATTGAAGTAAGCTTCTCAAAGATGGAACATCCGTTTTGATGAGATAATCAAAAGGTTTGATTTTATCAAAAATGAGGATGAACCTTGTGTGTACAAGAAGGTTAGTGGGAGCGCTGTTTCATTCCTTGTATTATATGTTGATGACATATTACTGATAGAGAATGATGTTCCTATGCTACAGTCGATCAAAATTTGGTTATCTAAACACTTCTCCATGAAGGACTTGGGTGAGGCATCCTATATTTTGGGGATAAAGATCTATAGATAGAGATAGATCTAAAAGGATGTTGGGCTTGACCTAAGGAAAGTACATTGACTCGATGCTAAAGAAGTTTAGCATGGAAGATTCCAAGAGAGGTCTCATGCCGATGAGCCATGGAATACATCTCTCCAAGAAACAGGCCCCAAAGACACCTGAGGAGAGAGACCGGATGAGTAAGATTCCTTATGCTTCCGCAATAGGATCTATCATGTACGGTATGATATGTACTAGACCAGATGTCGCTCATGCACTTAGTGTGACGAGCAGATATCAGTCGAATCCAGGAGAAGAGCACTGGAAGGCAGTGAAAAATATCCTAAAGTACTTGAGAAGAACTAAGGATGTATTTCTTGTCTACGGTGGGTCTGAATTGAAACTAGAGGGCTATACAGACTCAAGTTTTCAAACGGACCAAGATGACAGTAAATCCGTTTCAGGGTACGTGTTTACCTTAAACGGTGGCGCAGTGAGTTGGAAAAGTTCCAAGCAGCAAACAGTTGTTGATTTAGTGACAGAGGCAGAGTACATAGCTGCAAGTGAAGCTGCAAAGGAAGCTGTTTGGATGAAGAAGTTCATAACTGAACTTGGAGTGGTTCCTAGCATTAGAGGAGCCGTACCTTTATTCCGTGATAACAACGGAGCTGTTGCGCAGGCTAAGGAACCCAGGTCTCATCAGAAATCCAAACACGTGTTGCGGCAGTTTCATTTGATTAGAGAGATCATTGAAAGAGGAGATGTCACCCTGGAGCGTGTGGACTCTCAAGACAACATTGCAGATCCATTTACTAAAGCTTTAACTCAACAGCAGTTTGATCGTCACTTAGAGAAGATGGGTATTAGATACCAAGGCGATTAGCTTTAGTGCAAGTGGGAGATTAAAAGTAGTATGCACACAAGCCAGTCATATTTGATATGATGTAGCATATACTTTGTAATCTTATTCATTTATTAATAAAAGAATTGATTTTCTTAAAAGGCATTTTATATTATCTACATGGTGCTGTTATATTAAATGTGATAAACCCATAGTTTTGAGCAATGCTTTTAGAATCATGATGGTGATCATGCTAGTGAGATCTAAATTCTGGATAGCTCACAAACTAAAATCGTTCCTAATCGTTGGATTACTAAAAAAGGGATTAGTGAATCCGGATAGATTAGTACATAAGTTGCTTGCTCTTAAGAAGAGGATGATTGATCTCATAATCATTTGTGTGGAGACACTAAAGCAAGTATGTAGGTGCTTATTGGAGAATAAGTACACTGAACGTGGCTCGCTAAGGAATACCTAATGGAGTTTTACTCGCCTGTCAATAGGAATTCCTCTAGTGATAGTAGTACAAGTGATCCTTGGACTTGAGATCATCATAGTATCTTGTGTCTGATGAGTTATACTTTGACATGTCCCTTAAGACCTTTAAGGTATATCAAAGGGTATGATTGGGTATAATAAGTTGTACATGGAGATAGGTGAATGATCAACAAAGAATCTACCTCGTCTAGTAAAAGATGTGAATGTCCTATGTGATTCAATAAATGACAACTCAGTAGTCTTTGGCCAAGGCAGAATGAAATTAGAAAGGAGTTTCTAATTTGCATTATTTAGAGTTGTGCATTTGGGAATCGAAATATAAATAATTAAATAAAATAAGACTTGACAGTAAATCCATGTCTTATATTTAATTGGGACATTATATGGTAGAAGAATTGAATTGTACGGTAACTATTCACTGAAAGGTTCTTTTGTGATTAATGTTGAAATCTATATTATCTGGAAAGTCGTTGATCGCTAAGGGGGTTTACCCTTATTGTAGAATAAATATTATTTATTTAAATGAATTAAATAGTTTAATTTATTTATTTAAATAAGATTAGAATTGTTCTAATTGATTTATTCACAACCGGTTTAATATGGAGAACCTAAAGGGTCACACCACAAAAGAAAAATATTTATTTAAGAAGTAAATGGCATAATTGTAATAATAAGTTAAGTGTATTTAATTTAATCTATGGGGATAGAATAAATTAAATAGCTTAATATTTATTATTTAATATTACGGAAATATTAAATATAAATTAATAAGAGGAGTTTTATTATTATTATTACTATTACTATTATTTAATTCCTAATAGGGATTGAGAATTAATTAATAGAAGTACTCTCACATTAATTCCTAATTGGATTAGGACCATAATTAATTAAAGGAGTTTAATTATAATAGAAACCCTAATCCTAAATAGTTTAGGGAAGGGTTATTCCTACATCTATAAATAAGAGGAGTCTTGTCATAGATTAGGGTTACACACTCTTGCATTAGATTATGGAGAGTACTTGCAATTTCTATAGAGATAGAAACTAGGGTTTTGCCAATACCCAACTTCTTGAATACCTATTCTTCCTTGGTGGATCACCTCTAGAGGCCAAACACTTGGGTGGCTAACGTTGAGCAAAGGAAGGAATCTCATCGGTGGAATTCGAGGAGAACATGAAGGACTAGGAGTTGAACTTGTACCCGAGGAAGCTTTGATCTACGAGGGTATAATTCTTATTCTCTTTCTCTTTCGTTTAATTGATAATTGAACACAAAGATAAATCATGGTGATGGTTTGCATTAAAAATTTAAAATCCGTTTTTATCACCCTTCCGCCCTATTTGTGTAATTTGATTGCATGCTTGTGTAATATACAAACCTAACATGAACCTATTTAGGTTGAGAAATACTTAACATATGAAGAAATTCCTATTCAGATAATTGATAGGAAGGAGCAAGTCTTACGAAGTAAGACAATATATTCTGTGAAGGTAGTATGGAGGAACCACAATGCCGAAGAAGCGACGTGGAAACTCGAAGATAAGATGAAGAAGAATTATCCCCATCTTTTTGTTTAACCTTATGTCGTAATTCTGGGGACAAAATTCTTATAAGAGGGGGAGGATGTAACGACCGCAGATCGTGGGTAGCTTTGTAACACGAGCCTATGAATTTTATTAAATAAATTGAACTTTTATTAATATTATTCTGTGTTATGTGTTTGAATATTTTATTACTACATATGATGTGTAGGTGATAATTTTTGATTGTTATTATTTTTATTAGAGTTGATTAAACCATTAGAGAAATAGCGCTAAAGCGCTATTTACGCCAAAGACGCCTTTTTGATTTTATGACTTTTCATAATTTCGCCAAAGCGTTAATGAGAGAGATTAATAATCCAAGTTTGGGATTTTATCTGAGCTCAATTGAATTTTTATTAGAAGCCCAATAGATTATTAAATTTGGAGTCCAAGAGAAGCCAAATAAATTATTAATTGAAGCCCAAAACCCATGGACCTAGTCCATGACCCAAACCCGCACCCCATGACCCACAACCCATGACCCATGAGGGAAATGGGTTATGTAATCAGCTGGTCACAATTGAAGAAGGAAGAAGAGTACGGAAGAAGGAGAAGAAGAGAGGGAGAAGAGAATGAAGAACGTGGTGCATTTGGGGAGGAGCAAAATATGCATTTGGTGAAGCAAGGAGGGAATAAAGCAATTGGGGAGAAGGGAGGGGGATTACCCGAGCATGGGGAGGAGCAAAGCTCACTCTCCCAACCATGGGGAGATGCCATGTATGGCACACTCACCTCTTCTATCCAGCCTGTCGACGCCGGGTTTGAATCGCTTAACGCGGGGGTTGTAACCCTTTCCAATTTTTTTTGCCTTTTTATTAGATGATTTTTGGAAAAAGGGTCGGCATTAATGTCGACGGGGTTTTTAAAGATTGTTTTTATGATGAGCCAATTTAACCAGAGTCGCCAGTTGGTATATTTGAAATGGATGTACCAACTCATCCGAGTTTTCGTTTTTATAAATCGCTGGCTCATATGTGACTCCGAATTAATTGGTCTGCGAATCGAGATTCATAGAGTTCGGGGGCTTGCTTAAGTGAGGGGAAGGTGTTAGGCACCCTCGACTTCCGTGAAGCACGGTTACCGCAATCTTGATGCTCTCCTATCCTTTTAATTCATGAAATGTGTGTGTGCGCGTGTGCGTGTGTGTGTGCCTATGTAAATGTTGTGATGAGTTTGCCTAAAAAGAATCATTTGGATTATTAGGGAAAATTGTGTTTTTTCTTTTGGAAATGCCTTAGGATGTCCATCGGTTTAAACGAGAAAGCTTTGCGAGAAAGGTTTGATTTTAGTTGGCAAAACTATGAGATTTTCCTTAGGTGTCGTTTTGGCAAAACAAGAGTTTTAAACCTTCGTAAAAATAGGAATCGAAATCTATACATTGCCTTCATAAAATGATGGGCAACTTCTAGGATATCTTTCACCCTACGCACCAAGATTTAATAAAACGTTATTTTATTTTTATAAAACCATTTTTTTGTGACATTTGAAAACGACTTTCTTTAGCCTTCTCGTTTAATAGAAATCGACATTCATTAACACCTCCAAATTTTTAGCTACGTGATGCTAACCTCCTTGTTTGCTTGATTTTAAGACAACAAAACTTCCTCGTTTAATCTTTGAAATCATTTTTCGTGTCACAAAATCCAATCAAGCATAAACACGCGTCGGGGCTATTCATGGGCATGTAAGCCATCAAAATAACCCCAAACGCCCACAATCACAAGTTTCACTATTTCGGGGCCTTAAACACGATTATCGCCTTGGCGTCGTTTTAAGGCCCGACGATTACATATTTACAATAACGGATACATCCACCCGATTACATACATTCAAAAATGTCCATCATCGGATTTGGACCACGGGGTCGCCTTCCTAGGCTCACATCCGAACTTATTGCACAACCGCCAAATGGATATAACGAAAATAAACAACAACGGGATGCGTAACGCTCTAGGATATCTTACAATGACGATCGAAATACACTATGAATGATACCATACCATAATAGCTAAGATTTTGCACCAAACGGATATCATCGGGCTATTAGGGGGAATTTCATTCCGATGAGACCCTCACTAATAGTCCCTAAACCCATGGTTTCACAATAACACATGAGAAAAAAAACTACATTCAAGGTAATTCGGATGACCAAAAGATTAACAACATGGTATAACAAAATGCTAAGAACAAATGGTTTTTTTCACCTTGCAATTAATCCCCACAATATGTATGAATTTGTGTATTGAGTAGAGTAGAAAATATGAGATATAATCTCACAAAATTGGTACAATTCCTCACTCTTTTCACTCTTTTCTCTCCTAATTATTGCTGTTTTCTTGCTGTTTTTTCTTCTTCTCCCGAACTGCTGCTGCTGCTGAATCCTCCTTTTTTTCTTCCTGTATGCGAACTGGCCTAATATAGCACTGCCAAGGGCAGCCGCAGATCTATCTGCGGCTGGCCGCAGATATATCTGCGGCTGGGCCCTTGGTTCTCCCCCCAGCCGCGCTCGAGTCCCGTGCGCTTCGAGTCCCGTGCTGCCTCGAGTTCCGTCCTTGGCCGCGAATTGATCTGCGGCTAACTGTGCTGATTTTCTCGTTTTCCGTGCCTCGTCTCGATTTTTCGTGTCGTACCGTTGGTTTCCGCTGACGGGTTTGCGCTCGGCAGTCCGGAAACCGTCGGGAATAATAAAAACGTGCCACGTCATCCGGGGTAAACACAGTGATCAGTAACTGACCCTCGACATTCGCTTGTTGTCGTGTCGGCTTCAATATCATCCCGTCGTGGTGGTTTTGAGGGTTCGTCTTTACGTCCACCCTTTATTCTCCGTGTGTGCCGGGTCAATTGACGATTTTGCCCTCCTGACAGGGTTAGTATAGGAAATGCAAAAAATCGGGTGTCTACAGCTGCCCCTCTTTATCATGTTTATGAAATGATAAATGGAATGAACACGATAAAGAATAGACACTCGATGCATGAATGACAGTGCACAAGAATGACAATACATATGTGATTTGCTTGGATCTCCGCCCTTCCTAGGGTTGTTGTTGGTTTGGATCTTAGCCCTTCCCAGGGTTGTGGTTTGTTTGGATCTTAGCCCTTCCCAGGGTGTTAGTTTGGATCTCAGCCCTTCCCAGGGTGTTAGTTTGGATCTCAGCCCTTCCCAGGGTTTTTGTTTTGGTTGGATGCCTTCCCAGGTTTGCTCACCACTCTGTCGCGGTTTGCTTGGATCTCAGCCCTTCCCAGGGTTTGTTGTTTTTTGTTTTTTTTTTTTTTTTTTTTTTTTTGTGGATATCAGCCCTTCCCAGGGTTGCTCACCATCTTGTTGTGGTTCGCGTGGATCTCAGCCCTTCCCAGGGTTTGCTCACCACTCTGTTGCGGTTTGCTTGGATGCCTTCCCAGGTTTGCTCACCACTCTGTCGCAGTTTGCTTGGATCTCAGCCCTTCCCAGGGTTTGTTGAGCCCTTCCCAGGGTTTGCTCACCACTCTGTCGCGGTTTGCTTGGATGCCTTCCCAGGTTTGCTCACCACTCTGTCGCGGTTTGCTTGGATCTCAGCCCTTCCCAGGGTTTGTTGTTTTTTGTCTTTTTTTCTTTTTGTGGATATCAGCCCTTCCCAGGGTTGCTTACCATCTTGTTGTGGTTCGCGTGGATCTCAGCCCTTCCCAGGGTTTGCTCACCACTCTGTTGCGGTTTGCTTGGATGCCTTCCCAGGTTTGCTCACCGCTCTGTCGCAGTTTGCTTGGATCTCAGCCCTTCCCAGGGTTTGCTCACCACTCTGTCGCGGTTTGCTTGGATGCCTTCCCAGGTTTTGCTCACCACTCTGTCGCGGTTTGCTTGGATCTCAGCCCTTCCCAGGGTTTTGTTGTTTTTTGTCTTTTTTTCTTTTTGTGGATATCAGCCCTTCCCAGGGTTGCTTACCATCTTGTTGTGGTTCGCGTGGGATCTCAAGCCCTTCCCAGGGTTTTGCTCACCACTCTGTCGCGGTTTGCTTGGATGCCTTCCCAGGTTTGCTCACCGCTTTGTCGCGGTTTACTTGGATCTCAGCCCTTCCCAGGGTTTGTTGTTTTTGTTGTTTTTGTTTTTTTTTTCTTTTTGTGGATACCAGCCCTTCCCAGGGTTGCTTACCATCTTGTTGTGGTTCGCGTGGATCTCAGCCCTTCCCAGGGTTTCCTTCCCAGGGTTTGCTCACCACTCTGTCGCGGTTTGCTTGGATGCCTTCCCAAGTTTGCTCACCACTCTGTCGCGGTTTGCTTGGATCTCAGCCCTTCCCAGGGTTTGTTGTTTTTTGTCTTTTTTTCTTTTTGTGGATACCAGCCCTTCCCAGGGTTGCTCACCATCTTGTTGTGGTTCGCGTGGATCTCAGCCCTTCCCAGGGTTTGTTCACCACTCTGTCGCGGTTTGCTTGGATGCCTTCCCAGGTTTGCTCACCA
Organism: Aralia elata; assembly: GCA_034770075.1. Lineage (NCBI taxonomy): Eukaryota > Viridiplantae > Streptophyta > Magnoliopsida > Apiales > Araliaceae > Aralia > Aralia elata. Next base: position 55,981,688 of record CM068385.1, read on the forward strand.
CTCTGTCGCGGTTTGCTTGGATCTCAGCCCTTCCCAGGGTTTGCTCACCACTCTGTCGCGGTTTGCTTGGATGCCTTCCCAGGTTTCTGTCGGGTCTTGCCTTGATTCGTCGTGTTCGACGTCCGACTTATTCAGAATTTTGTATTTTATTTTCACATAACGAGTCATGTATGATGCATGCTTTTAAGTTCATGGATAGAGAATGACCCCTGTACAGTCTTTTTGATACTATTTTCCACAGGGGTGGTCGTCGCCAGATGCCGTGGTATGCTTGGATCTCGATCCCTCCCACAGGATTGGTCGGTGGCTTCTCCGTGATTGGGACGGTTTGTCGCCGGTGACAGAGATATGGCAGATGATCTTCCGGAACGTCGATGCTTCAGATCTCTCCACCACTTTATCCATCCTGCTTCGATTATTTTCAAATTGGTAGAGCATTTTAGTTCCTGCATGGACTGTGTCAGTTTCATCGGTTATCAAAAGAGGAAACCATGTAACAAAATGAACTTATTTATATAGACAGGTATTTAAATTTAGTCATTTTCCCTTTTTGTCGTATCGTTGCCTTTCATTTGGACCCCTCATATTTATCCAGCTAACCATGCTTTTGATATTTCGCCTTCTTTCCTCTTCTTCAAGTCTTGATGGGGACTTGTCAGGATATTGCCGCATATCCTGTCGATTTCATCGGCTGAGTCTTATGATTCGGGCTAACTGCTTGGTTGGGTTAGGGCTAGGTTATTTGAGATGAAACTGATCAGGTGGCTGGTTTCGGGGAGAGTTTCGAGGGTGTCGGAAGGTTTTCTTGGCTGTTGGGAATCGGTTTTGATAGAAGAAAGGGTTTATTTGTAAGGAATGGGACCGTGCCACAATGGCTGCCTACGTACCCCCACAAGTCGGGAGATCAGGTCCTACGTAGTTCGTTCCTCCAAAGAACGAGGAGAAAAATGATGAGGGATATATATTTTTTTTTTTTTTTTTTTTTTTTTTTTTTTTTTTTTTTTTTTTTTCTTTTTTATGCATAGAACCGCTTCACCGAGTCGGAATTAAGGGGTTGTGGAAACACCTCCCCATCCATTTCTTGCAGTATGAGGGCTCCTCCGGACAGCACTTTCTTAATCACAAAAGGCCCCTCCCAGTTCGGGGCAAAACTTCCCTTTGGCTTCGTCTTGACAAGGCATTACTCTCTTTAACACTAGGTCATTTTCTTTGAATTTTCGAGGTCTTATCTTCTTGTCATATGATCGAGAGATCCTTTGCTGATATAACTGACCGTGCAACACAGCGGCCACCCTCCTTTCATCAATTAGGGCCAATTGGTCGTACCGACTTTGCATCCAATCCTCCTCGTTTATCTGAGCGTCAATCAAGATTCTGAGGGACGCCATCTCAACCTCAACTGGCAGAACCGCCTCCATTCCGTTATACCAGAGCGTACGGGGTTGCCCCTGTAGAAGTACGTACCGACGTTCTGTACGCCAGCAAGGTGAGAGGTAGCAGATCCGGCCATCCCCGATGATTAGCGGACATTTTCGCCATGATCTTCTTGATATTCTTATTTGCAGCCTCTACTGCCCCATTCATCTTAGGACGGTAAATGACAGAATTGAGGTGTTTGATCTTAAACTGGTCGCATAATCCCTTCATGAGGGCATTGTTCAAATTCTTGGCATTGTCGGAGACTAAAACCTCAGGTTGCCCGTATCGGCAAATGACATTATTCCTGATGAAACCGACGATGACCTCCTGAGTTACTTTGGGGAAGGAAGCTGCTTCTACCCATTTAGTGAAGTAATCGATCATGACGAAAATGAATCGGTGGCCGTTGCTTGCTTTGGGCTCTATTGGTCCGATCACATCCATACCCCACATTGAGAATGGCCAAGGGGAGGTCATACAGTGCAGTTCATTGGGAGGCGCATGGATAACATTACCGTGCGCCTGGCATTGGTAACACCGTTTGACGTGATCATCACAGTCGGCTTTCAGCGTCAACCAGTAATGCCCCCGTTCTCAAAATCTTCTTGGCCAGCATCGGCCCACTCATGTGTGGCCCACACACCCCACCATGTATTTCGTCCATAATCTTTTGGGCCTGTGTTTCATTTACACATCGTAGCAATCCCAAATTGGCATCCCTCTTGTACAGTGAATCTCCGCTTAGATAAAATTTCATTGCCATCTTTTGAATTCTCAACCTCTCCGCTCGGCTGGCTTGATCGGGAATGGATCTATCCCTCAGATATTCCCTTATGTCGTGATACCAAGGCTGCTTTGGAAAGAAAAACCCCTCGTCCGATAGTACCGCCACATGCTCCTCGTATGCCGGGGCGTTCTGCACTGCTATCTCAATCTGTGGAACGTCCCTGCTCTTGATTGTGTGGATTAGGGAAGCTAAAGTCGCCAATGCATCGGCGAAATCATTTCGTCCCCGGGGGATATGTCGGAAAGCGATATCTTCGAACTCTTGCATCAGTTGGATAACACAACGGTGGTATGGAAGCAACCGGAGCTCTTTAGTGTTGTACATCCCCGATCGCTTGTCTGATTACCAGCTCCGAATCCCCGAACACTGCTAACCTTTTCACCCCCATATCGCGAGCCAAACGGAGTCCCAATATACATCCCTCATACTTCAGCTGTATTGTTTGAGTTACTGAACTGCAATTTAGTGGCTACGGGGTATTGCTCTCCTGTGATAGAGACCAGGACTGCTCCGGCTCCTGCCCCATTCGCATTCATAGCACCATCCAAAATACAATTTCCAGAACTGCCCCTCGTCATCTCCTCTCGCGTGCAAGATCCAGAATACATCTTCGCGCCCGGCAGAGGAGTGTCTAGAAGGCTCCATTCCCCCTGATGGCGCCTCTGCCAATTGATCTGCAATTCCCTGCCCCTTCATGGCTTTCTGAGTTACGTATACAATGTCGAACTGCTGCAAGATTAACTGCCATCTTGAAAGTCGACAGTTCAGCATGGGCCTTTCAAAGATATATTTCAGGGGATCCATCCTTGATATCAGGTACGTGGTGTGCCCATGGAGATAATGCTGTAATCTCATTGCAGCCCAAGCCAAAGCACAACAGGTCCTTTCGATAGGGGTGTAATTCTGTTCACATCGGCTAAATCTCTTGCTGAGGTAATAAATGGCCTGTTCTTTGCCTGATTCATTCTTCTGCCCCAGCATACAGCCCATCGCAATGTCATTGCTGATATATACATGAACAGAGGGATCCCATCCTTCGGGGGTAACGGGGTACCAGCACGGGTGATTCCGTCAGCTGCTTCTTAATGATCTGAAAGGCTTCCTGGCATTGCTCATTCCATTCTTGGGAGACATCTTTTCTTAACAGCTTGAAAATTGGCTCGCACGTGGTTGTCAAATGGGATATGAAGCGGCTGATGAAATTTATTCTTCCCAGAAATCCTCTTATTTCCTTTTCAGTGCGGGGTGCCGGCATATCCACAATGGCCTTAATCTTGGCCGGATCCAACTCGGTGCCACGATCACTAACCAGGAATCCCAAGAGTTTGCCCGATTGCACTCCGAAAGCACACTTTGCCGGATTGAGCCTTAAATTATATTTTCTGAGTCGGTCAAATAGCTTTTGGAGATGGGTCACATGATCGGATTCTATCTTTGACTTCACGATAATGTCATCCACGTAGACCTCTATCTCCTTGTGCATTCATATCGGTAGGAACAGGGCCATCATAGCTATTCATTGATAAGTAGCCCCTGCATTTGTGAGATCGAAAGCCAACCGTCTATAGCAGAAAGTGCCCCAAGGGGTGATGAAGGCTGTTTTCTCCCGGTCCTCCTCTGCCACCATTATCTGATGATACCCCGCAAAGCAATCAACGAAAGAGTACATCTCGTATTGGGCTGTGTTATCCACCAATATGTGTATAAAAGGTACTGGGAAATTATCCTTGAGACTGGCCTTGTTCAGATCTCTATAGTCAACACATACCCTCACCTTTCCTCCAGGCTTAGCCACTGGGACCACATTGGACAACCATTCTGGGTAGGTGGACACCATGATGATTCCAGCCCTGAACTGTTTGATGATCTCCTCCTTTACCTTCAAGCTCCATTCCGGTTTTAGCTTTCTTAGTTTTTGCTTGACGGGCTTGAAACCTTCCTTGATGGGCAGCTGGTGTACCACAATGTCGGTGGATAATCCGATCATGTCCTCGTGAGACCAGGCGAAACACATCCTCATACTGGCGTAGCAATTTGGTCATTTCTACTTTCTGGTTAGGGGTCAGGTCTGTCCCGATCTTGAGCTCTTTGGGTTGGTCAGGGGTTCCGATATTTATGGTGATGGTTTGGTCTAAGTTGGGTTTGGGTTTATCCTCGACCCACCTTTGATCTCGTCAGGCGCGTCGTCGTAATCTGTCTCGTCCCGCTCAATACCCATCAAATCGAAATCCAGCTTCGATATCAAAATCATAGTCATCATTCAAATTTGAGGGATCGCTTGTTAAGCAAGGAATACTCAAATTGGTACACCTGACATTGAAACAAAATACTGTCATATATATAATTCATCTTTCCACAATGGTCGCTCTTAAAAATAACATGACAAACTAACATAGTTATGCAAAATATAAAATGAAGAACCAAAAACTGGTAGACATTCATCCCCCCACTCTCCGGGGTCTACCACCCCGATACCGTGTTTTACCCTTGTCTGGATATTATTGGCTCCACCGTCCAGTTATCGGTGGTCAGATCAGCCGGGATGCGACATATGACAGGCGGCTGCGCACCAGAGACTTCCTTGACGACTACCGCCACATCGTATCGGTCCTCCCTCATAGCCTTGTTAGGGATAACTAACCCTGCCCAATCGATGACAGGTATACTCTGTTGGGCTCCCGACGTTGTGGCCGTATCCTTCCCCTCTCCAATGTTTATTGATGGTCCAGAGATATAGCATTTGGTTTCGAACTGCTGCATGACCTCCCGCAGGAAACTCTTCCTTTTGACTGACTCATCATCCGCAGGAGTCAATTCTTTACCTTCTAATTCGGACACGGGCTTGTCCGTCCTTTGTTCATTGTGGACCTTCGGCATTAGGGTTCCGGTCGATCGAAATGGGGTCTCCCTTTGAGAGTGTTTCCGCTCTATGCCTCCATGATATCCCAACCCTGCCCTGCCTGTCTGGTTGGGCGGTTGAATAGGCGTGGAAATTCCTTGGCTGTCCTTTTCCCAACCCCTGCCCAGGTTGAAACTTCATCTTCATCATTTCTCTAGCAACGAAGGTGAGCTCAGGGGAGGCTTTGGATTTTATGGCTGGAGCTCCCAGACCTCTATAGTGGGGAGTGCTGATTTCCAGTGCTTGAAAACTGGCAGGCGCCGCGGATTCGTCCACATTGATGACTGGCAGACCATTCTTGGACGGGAAAGGGTCATTACGCTCATGCGGAGATTGTTACCAGATTCCCGCTAACGATGAATTTGATTTGTTGGTGTAGTGTAGAGGGAACTGCCCCGGCCATATGTATCCATGGTCTTCCCAATAACATGTTATAACTGGCCGAGATATCCAGGACCTGAAAGGAAATATCGAAAGTACACGGCCCTATCTCCACGGGCAACTCTATTTCTCCCAATGTATCCTTCCGGGATCCATCGAAGGCTCGCACCACCACGTGACTGGCCTGCAAGCGCTTGGGATTAATGTTCTTTTTTCTCAGTGTACTGAGGGGACAAATATTTAGTGCTGATCCCCCATCAATCAATACCCCATTCATGACATATCCTGATGAGATCACTGCGATGTGCAGCGGTCTCCGATGCCCCCCTTCCCTCTTCGGGATATCATCATCTGTGAATGATAGCACATTGTTCTCTAGCAGATGGTCCACTAGGCGGCCGAAACTTTCTTGGCTAATTGTCTTGGGAATGTGAGCCTCCCCTAGGATTTTGGCCAAGATTCTGCAGTGGTCGCTGGACGATAACACCAAATCCATGATCGACGTTAGAGTCGATTCCTCGCTCACCGTCCTGATCCCCCTTACTTCCGGATGATCCATCTTTTCCAAGAACTCCACGGCTTTTTCCTCGGATATCCTCTCGTTCTCTTTTCTCTTACTCTTGAGGACTCTTCCTGGACAGAAGGACACAAGGGATTCCCCTTTGATGTTACGGAAGCACAACTGGTCGCCTCCTCTGATACACCCCCGTAGTTCCACGGTACTGTTTTTAGATTGCAAACAGGGGATCTGTGGTCTTGCTGCGATGATGAGAGGTTTTGGAGGCCGCTAACTTGATAGGCCCCCCTGTGATACTCCGGCTTGCACCCGTCAACCTAATCGGTGCCTCTTGCATATTCTCCTGACTACCCGTCATGCCAACCATCTCATAAATCCCTATCATATAATTTCGCCTTGGCGGTCCTTCGGTTCCGATGGCTTCCACCATATTGACCCCTCCCCCATCATGCTTCGGCAGGGGATTGATTTTAACATTTGGCGGCTCGGGCTGTTCCACCACGATCTCCCCGCTATCAATCATGTTTTGAATTATGTGTTTCAGCGTCCAACATTCCTGAGTGTCATGACCCGGGGAACCCGAATGATATGCACACTTTTTACTGGGATCAAATTTTCTTCCCTTCGGGTCACATGGAGGTGCCAAATCGACAATCTTCCCCTGTGATATCAGTATTGCCAAAATTTGCTCAAGAGGTTCCCCAAGCGGGGTAAATACCCGCCTCTGTGTGGTCTCAAACCTCCTTCGTACCGTCCGTTCTGGGATTATCAAAATTAGGTTGCCGGGGCGGCACAAATCTCTGTATTTGTACAGGAGGGCTATTCTCCACTTTCCTGGATGATCCCTGCAGCACGAGAGAGACATCTTCCTCTTTTCGCTTTTGGGGCCTGCGGGAAGTACTGCCATAATTCCCACTTTGGATTTGTTCCGCAGCCGTTTCAAGAGCTGTGAAGTCCCGGATTTTACCCGATTTTCAACCCCCATGTCCACCATTTCACCGTGTTTTATCATCTCAGCGAAAGGTCTTCCAATCCCCGATATGACCCGCTCATAATAAGGTGCTTCCTGTATATCCACAAAGGTCATCACCATCTCTGACTCACTCATTGGAGGATTCACTTGTGCGGCCATACCCCTCCATCGTTGGGCATAGTCCCTGAAGGTTTCCCTTGGTTGCTTCTTGATTTTTGTCATTTGATATCTATCAGGGGCCATCTGTGCCTGAAAGCTATACTGTGTCAAGAAGGTATGGGCCAACTCCTCCCAATTATGAATCCGGGCATTATCGAGACGGGCATACCAGATCCTCGCCTCCCCCGTCAAGCTTTTCTGGAATAATTGCATCCTTAATCCTTCGTCTTCCGCATAGGACCCTAGTTCTCCAATATATATTTTCAGGTGAGTGTAAGGATCCCCTTTCCCATTGTACTTCTCGAATTCGGGGATCTTAAATTTCTCTGGATATCTGGTTCCGGGGAAGACACACAAATCTGCATAATTAACCCTACCCAAGGAGCCTATGCCTTTTAGAGATTGGATGGTCTCCTCCATCTGCTTCACTTTCCTGCGAAGGTCATCAGTATCTCCCTCCTCTGGAATCGTGATTACTGTCTTGTTGAGGGCAGGAATGACCTTTGGGAGGATCGGCCCGTCCTTAAGCTGATGTTGGTTATTTTTAAATAGGATTGTATCATCCTTAGGAGGATTCTGGTCACCCCCTGGTGGTGGTACATTATGCGGTCCCTGGTTTGACGAATCCTGTCTGATTAGGAACTGTTCTTTTAGCATGGTGGCCATTTCCATCATCTGCTTTTTAAAATCATCAAACTCTTCCCGAGAGATGGAATTATGATTGGGAAGATCAGCCATTTCAGAGTTAGAGACCTGGGCTTTCTTAGACTGCGAACGGGTTTGAGGAGCAATCCTGCAGGCAAACGGTTCGAAGTTCAGTCTTGGGCAATGAAAGGATGCGGATGTATGCTAAAGCTGTAAATTTTTTGTGTTTTGGGTTTTTTAATCTTTCCCTGCAAAAGAGAAAGTTAGTAGTCTTTTAGTGCAATAACAAATGCTAAACATGACTTTATTATGCTTCCCCAGCTGTTTCCTGCAAAACATGGAGGTCAGTATTCTCTTTTGACAACAGGGGAGGTATATATGAAATGGGATCATGACATTTTATACGCTTGAACGTAAGAAGGGCATGAAGAGACTTTTCCTGCGTTGGGTTTATCAGAGGCTGACCTACCCTAGGGTTACTCTCACGGGCTTTTCGGCATGAAGGTTCCCAAATCTTCGCAATCTACTCGTTTGAGCCCTTTCGATTGGAGCGGATTTGAGTGGTGCGTTTCCTGAGCCATCTCCGGGGAGCAGCCCCATCGAGTCCAGTAATAAGCAACCGACGGGTTCGCCTCAGGAGGAGGTACTCTCTCAACATACATTCACATTCATCGTCCTCACCGCATGCAAATGATTACTTTGAAGTAAAGAAAAACCCATTCAATCATTCATTCATTGGACAACAACACACATTTACACAACAATAAATAAAAGACGTCAAAATGTCATACGCACATACACAATTATAAATTTTAAAGGATAGGATAGCATCAAGATTTTAATGCGGCTTAAGCCCTCTAATGTCCCCAGCAGAGTCGCCAGCTGTCGACGCCGGGGTTTTCGTCTCTTCTGGTCTTTTCCAATTTTAGCCTTTTGGTTGAATGATTCTTTTGGAAAAGATCGGCATTAAATGTCGACGGGGTTTTTTAAAGATTATTTTTATGATGAGCCAATTTAACCAGAGTCGCCAGTTGGTATATTTGAAATGGATGTACCAACTCATCCGAGTTTTCATTTTTTATAAATCGCTGGCTCATATGTGACTCCGAATTAATTGGTCTGCGAATCGAGATTCATAGAGTTCGGGGGCTTGCTTAAGTGAGGGGAAGGTGTTAGGCACCCCTCGACTTCCGTGAAGCACGGTTACCGCAATCTTGATGCTTTCCTATCCTTTAATTCATGAAATGTGTGTGTGCGCGTGTGTGTGTGTGTGTGCCTATGTAAATGTTATGGTGAGTTTGCCTAAAAAGAGTCATTTGGATTTTTTAGGGAAAATTGTGTTTTTCTTTTGAGAATGCCTTAGAATGTCCATCGGCTTAAACGAGAAAGCTTTATGAAAAAGGATTGATTTTATTTGGCAAAAACTATGAGATTTTCCTTAGGTGTCGTTTTGGCAACAAAAATTTTAGACCTTCGTGAAAATAGGAATCGAAATCTATACATTGCTTTCATAAAATGATGGGCAACTTCTAGGATATCTTTCACCCTACGCACCAAGATTTAATGAAACGTTGTCTTGTTTTATAAAACCATTTTTGTGACATTTGAAAACGACTTTCTTTAGCCTTCTCGTTTAATAGAAATCGACATTCATTAACACCTCCAATTTCTTAGCTACGTGATGCTAACCTCCTAGTTTGCTTGATTTTAAGGAAAAACCCTTCCTCGTTTAATCTTTGAAATCATTTTTCGTATCACAAAATCCAATCAAGCATAAACACGCGTCGGGGCTATTCATGGGCATGTAAGCCATCAAAATAACCCCAAACGCCCACAATCACAAGTTTCACTATTTCGGGGCCTTAAACACGATTATCGCCTTGGCGTCGTTTTAAGGCCCGACGATTACATATTTACAATAACGGATACATCCACCCGATTACATACATTCAAAAATGTCCATCATCGGATTTGGACCACGGGGTCGCATTCCTAGGCTCACATCCGAACTTATTGCACAACCGCCAAATGGATATAACGAAAACAAACAACAATGGGATGCCTAACGCTCTAGGATATCTTACAATGATGATCGAAATACACTATGAATGATACCATACCATAATAGCTAAGATTTGCACCAAACGATATCATCGGGCTATTAGGGGGAATTTCATTCCGATGAGACCCTCACTAATAGTCCCTAACCCATGGTTTCACAATAACATATGAGAAAAAACCACATTCAAGGTAATTCGGATGACCAAAAGATTAACAAAATGGTATAACACAAAATACTAAGAACAAATGGTTTTTTCACCTTGCAATTAATCCCCACAATATGTATGAATTTGTGTATTGAGTAGAGTAGAAAATATGAGATATAATCTCACAAAATTGGTACAATTCCTCACTCTTTTCACTCCTTCCTCTCCTAATTTTTGCTGTTTTCTTGCTGTTTTTTTCTTCTTCTCCCGAACTGCTGCTGCTGCTGAATCCTCTTTTTTTCTTCCTGTATGCGAACTGGCCTAATATAGCACTGCCAAGGGCAGCCGCAGATCTATCTGCGGCTGGCCGCAGATATATCTGCGGCTGGCCCTTGGTTCTCCCCCCAGCCGCGCTCGAGTCCCGTGCGCTTCGAGTCCCGTGCTGCCTCGAGTTCCGTCCTTGGCCGCGAATTGATCTGCGGCTAACTGTGCTGATTTTCTCGTTTTCCGTGCCTCGTCTCGATTTTCGTGTCGTCCCGTTGGTTTCCGCTGACGGGTTTGCGCTCGGCAGTCCGGAACCCGTGATCAGTAACTGACCCTCGACATTCGCTTGTTGTCGTGTCGGCTTCAATATCATCCCGTCGTGGTGGTTTTGAGGGTTCGTCTTTACGTCCACCCTTTATTCTCGTGTGCCGGGTCAATTGACGATTTTGCCCTCCTGACAGGGTTAGTATAGGAAATGCAAAAATCGGGTGTCTACACACGTAGTATAGATTAATATAAAAATAATAATAATAATAATAATAATAATTCATTTTATTCATACATAACTCGGGTTACAAGGAAATCTAAAATTCCCGATCGTTACTACCATGTCCATGAAGACCTCCATGTTGATTTCTACCATGTCAGAAAATACTGCCATCATGCACCGTTGAAAAGTGGCTGGAGCATTACATAGGCCGAAGGACATTCACCTAAAAGCAAAAGTTCCATATGGACAAGTAAAAGTGGTCTTCTCTTGATCCTCTGGAGCTGTGGCAATTTAATTATAACCAGAATATCTGTCAAGCAAACAGTAGTATTCGTGCCCTGCAAGTCTGTCCAACATTTGATCTATGAATGGAAGTGGGAAGTGATCCTTCCTCGTGGCTTTGTTGAGCTTTCGATAGTCCATACAAACTCTCCATCCCGTGACTGTTCGAGTTGGTATCAACTCGTTGTTCTCATTTCTTACCACAGTTATTCCTCCCTTCTTTGGTACACACTGCACAGGGCTTACCCACGGACTGTCAGAGATGGGATAGATGATTCCGGCGTCTAGCCATTTTAGAATTTCAGCTTTCACTACCTCTTTCATGATGGGATTCAGCCTTCTTTGATGCTTAATGGTGGGCTTGCTGTCATCTTCCATCAGAATCTTGTGCATGCAAAATGAGGGGCTGATTCCTTTTATATCAACAATGGTCCATCCAATAGCCCCTTGGAATTCTCGAAGGATTCTAATCAGTTTGCCTTCCTGTAAAGATGTTAGTGTAGAAGAAATAATGACAGGTAAAGTATCTGAAGAGCCTAGATATGCATACCTGAGGTGACTTGGTAAGGGCTTAAGCTCAAGTTTTGGAGGTACCTCTCTAGATGGTTTCAAATGAGATGAGGCTTCATTTGAGCTTTTTAAAGGCTCAATAGGTACTTTGAATTTTGCCATCCTGGGTATTGCATCTAGAAAATGAACATACTCACATTTCTCGAGCTCGCCCAAGTCGATGTCTCCTGTCAGTGTCATCTCAAGCAAGTCACTATGTGTGGCTTTAATGAATTCCTCGGTCACTGCACTTTCAATGATATCAACTCGGAAACAATATTCCTCTTCGGTCGGGAATTTCATAGCTTTAAAGACATTAAAGGTGACTTCTTGGTCTTGAACTCTCATTGTCAATTCTCCTTTTTGCACGTCAATGAGAGTTCTCCCGGTAGCTAAAAATGGCCTCCCAAGTATGATGGGAATATCCTTGTCCTCCTCGAAGTCTAGGATTATGAAGTCAGCTGGGAATATGAACTTATCAACCTTAACAAGAACATCTTCCACAATTCCTCTTGGGTATGTGACTGAACGATCTGCTAGCTAGAGAGAGACATTGGTTGGCTTGGGTGCTGGTAATCCCAACCGAGTGAAGACGGACAATGGCATGAGATTAATGCTTGCACCAAGACGGACAATGGCATGAGATCAAGCATGGCTTTGTGTCCTTCTTTGCTATTAGGTACTTTATGGCTGAATGGTCCGTGTACACAATGACCTTGGTGCCAATGAGATAGGCATGAAATTTGTCAAAGGCATACACGATAGCAAGCAATTCCTTCTCCGTTGTTGTATAATTAAGTTGTGCTCCAGTTAGTGTCTTGCTAGTATAATAAATCACATGAAAAACCTTGTCCTTGCGATGGCCCAAGACGACACCAATTGCAAAGTCGCTAGCGTCGCATATCAATTCAAACGGAAGACTCCAATCCGAGGCCATGATAATAGGAGCACTAACAAGCTTCTTCCTTAGTAACTTAAAAGCCTCTAAACATGCATGATCAAAGACAAATGGAGTGTCTTTCTCAAGGAGACTACACAGCGGTTTTGTAATTTTTGAGAAATCGTTGATAAACCGCCTATAAAATCCAGCATGTCCAAGGAAGCTGCGAATGCCCTTAACGTTGGTTGGTGGAGGAAGTTTCTCAATGGTCTCAATCTTGGCCTTATCAACCTCCAGCCCTTTTGAAGATACTCTATGTCCCAAAATAATGCCTTCTTGCACCATGAAGTGGCATTTCTCCCAATTTAGCACCAAATTTGTTTCAACACATCGTTTCAGCACTTTCACAAGGTTTTCAAGGCATAAGTCGAATGAATCTCCAAAAACCGAAAAATCATCCATGAAAACCTCCAATCCTTGCTCAACCATATCGGAGAATATAGCCATCATGCATCTTTGGAAGGTGGCGGGTGCGTTGCATAGCCCAAACGACATTCTTCTGAAGGCAAATGTCCCATATGGGCAAGTGAATGTCGTTTTCTCTTGATCTTCGGGGGCAATGGCAATTTGGTTGTAGCCCGAATATCCATCTAAGAGACAATAGAATTCATGTCCAGCCAACCTGTCTAGTATTTGATTAATGAATGGGAGCGGGAAATGGTCCTTGCATGTAGTCTTGTTCAATCTTCTGTAGTCCATGCAAACTCTCCACCCGGTGACAGTTCTAGTTGGGATTAACTCGTTGTTTTCATTAGACACCACTGTCATGCCTCCCTTCTTTGGAACACATTGCACTCGACTGACCCATGGGCTGTCTGAGATGGGATAAATGATGCCGGCATCGAGCAATTTGATAATTTCCTTCTTGACCACCTCCTTCATGACGGGGTTCAATCTACGCTGATGCTCAACCACAGGTTTGGCTTCATCTTCCAATATGATATTGTGCATACAAAATGCCGGGCTAATTCCCTTGATGTCGGCAATGGACAAACCTAGGGCTGTTTTGTATTCCCGTAGCACTCTTAGCAACTTATTTTCCTGCACATCATCAAGTGAAGTAGACACAATAACAGGCAAAGTACTAGCATTACCCAAATACGCATACCTCAAGTGGATTGGCAATGGTTTGAGCTCCAAAGTAGGTGGCTCCTCCCATGAGGATTTTGCAATGGTACTAGAACTGCTTGGTTTATCTAACGGTTCAAATTGTTGCTTAAACTTGGTAAAACGTGGGGGAACATTCAGCACATTTACCATCTCATTAGGAAAAAAAGGTTCACTCTCAAGTGATTCTCCCAGCATTTCTTCAAAGGGGTCAACTTCATAGTTTGCCGCGAACACCTCATCCACTGCCTCGTCAATCAAGTCTAACCTGAAGCATTCATCCTGCACATTAGGAAACTTCATTGCTTTAAAAACATTAAAAGTTACCTCTTGATCTTGGACACGTATGGTTAGCTCTCCTTTTTGCACATCAATCAAGGTTCTGCCTGTGGCTAAGAATGGTCGCCCAAGGATGATAGGTATCTCCTTGTCTTCTTCAAAATCAAGGACAATGAAATCTGCTGGAAAAATAAACTTGTCCACCTTGACAAGCACATCTTCTACTATGCCTCTTGGGTATGTGAGAGACCTATCCGCAAGTTGTAATGTAACATTTGTAGGTTTTGCCTCACTTAATCCTAACTGTTGATAAATTGAGAGTGGCATTAGATTGATGCTTGCCCCCAAATCACATAGGGCCTTGCCAAAGAATTGGTTACCAATTGTGCAAGGAATTGTGAAACTCCCCGGATCTTTCAACTTTGGTGGTAACTTTATTTGTAACACAACACTACATTCTTCGGTTAGTGCCACCGTCTCAAACTCCTCAAGCCTTCTCTTTCTTGACAAGATTTCTTTCATGAACTTCACATAACTAGGCATTTGTTCCAATGCCTCAGCGAATGGTATATTTATGTGCAATTTCTTAAAAACTTCCAAGAACTTAGAGAATTGCTTATCCAACTTTATCTTCTGCTGACGTTGTGGAAACGGGCATGGTGGATACATAGGGCCTTGCTTGCTCCCCTCTGGTTTTGGCACTGGTTCTTTTTCCTTCTTTTCTACTTCTTTTCTCTTTTCTTCCTCTTTCTCCCCATTCACATCCTCTATCAATGTTTCTGACGGCACATCATTCACGACTTCCGATAGTTCCTTCCCACTTCTCAAAGTTACAGCCTTGCAATGCTCCTTACCTTCTCTCTTCGGGTTAACTTTGGTGTCACTAGGTAAGGCACCCGGAGGACAGATATTCATAGCACTAGCTATCTGCCCAAGCTGAAGCTCTATATTCCGTATCGAAGCGCTATGTTGTGCAACCAATTGAACCAATAAATCATCCCCACTAGGCTTTTTCTTCTGTTGTGGCAAGGGTGGGTTTGAGGCTTGTTGGTGTGATTGGGGTTGATGGTGTGATTGAGTTTGATTTTGAAATCCTGGGGGATATTGATGCCTAGGAGCTGAATATTGGTTTTGGGTATTGTTGTTATTGCTCCATGAGAAATTTGGGTGATTTTTCCATCCAGGATTGTAGTGATTTGAGTGAGGGTTGTTTTGCTGTCTATTGTAATTAACAACGAACTGTACGGATTCTGTATTAATGGCACATTGCTCGGTAGGATGATTTCCAACACACAACTCACAGGTCTCAGAAATGCTCTGCATAGATTGAGTTCCTAAATTTTTTAGTTCCTTTGTGAGCGCGGCTAGCTGTGCGGTTATTGAAGTGAGAGGATCAACCTCAAATTTTCCTACTGCCTTCTGTGGCATTTTCCTCTCCGAAGGCCATTGATAAATATTAGCAGCCATGGTTTCCAATAATTTATATGCTTCTGCAAAATTCTTTCACATTAAACTACCACCTGCAGTTGCGTCGACACTTGATCGAGTGGCATTGGTCAACCCGTTATAAAAAATCTCAACTTGCAACCATTGAGGCAAACCATGGTGTGGACATCTCCTTATTAGATCTTTGAACCTTTCACAAGCTTCATACAAGGACTCAGAATCATATTGAACAAACGAAGTGATGGCATTCCTCAATCTTGTAGTTTTCGCGGGTGGGAAGAACTTTGCCAAAAAATTTTGGGCTAAGTCATCCCGTTTGGTAATTGAGCCCGAGGGAAGCGAATGCAACCAACTCTTTGCCTTGTCACGGAGCGTGAAAGGAAATAGTCAGAGTCTAATTACATCATAAGTAACTTGAGTGTACTTGAATGTGTCACAAATTTCCAGAAAACTCACCAAATGAGCATTTGGGTCGTCATTAGGCAATCCACCAAACTGCAAACAGTTTTGGACCATTTGGATGGTGCCTGGCTTAATTTCGAAGTGAGTGGCCTCAATAGCTGGCCTGGAAATGCTTGAGTGCAAGTCTGTGACAAGAGGCATGGCGTACTCCCTCAAGGATTTAGGCTCCTCCTCAGCCATGGTATTTTGATTAGGTATACCCTGAACTCGTTCTCTACGTAGTCGTCGAATATTTCTCTCGATCTCGGGATCGTAAGGAATTAACTCAAGACCACGTGAGCGTGGCATACAAATCAAGAATACCTACAAAATAAAATGAAAATTATATACAAGTCTAAAAAGAGACCAAGTTGATTGAAATTGATATTGGTATAATTATTAGAAAACAATTCCCCGGCAACGGCGCCAAAAACTTGTTGGTCGATTTAGCTATCGATAAACACACACGTGCAAGTATACACGGTCCACAAGTAATATATGATAAGATATAAGTCAAACCCACAGGGAATTGTCACAAATAATAACCAAATATCAATTGTATATCAATTTGATCTAATTTAAACGATGAAGGTTTGATTGTTTGTTGATTGTTTGACTTCACAAGTCGTATAATGAATAAAACGTGGTAAAATATCAAGATAGAAAGGTCTAAGATTACAATTTCCCCCAACATGTCATTTGAATCTCCTAACTCTCTCTTTTCAATCAATTATAGCATACGAATTGACAACCGAGAAATTAAAACTACATAAGAGCCTCTGTCGATGGTCAATCACGAATCTTCCTAAGCGGTGCATAGGTATATGTCTATCCTATGCACTATCAAGAGACTAATTTCAGGAATGATTAATAGACACGTGTCACCAAATCTAATTAATCCTCCCTTCAATTACCAACTTTCACATCAGAAGTCATTAAAACTAGATTCTCAATTGGTTGCATGCGGTAATTAGGTATATTTCTATCCCAACTACTATCAAGATACCTATTATTGTAGATAATTAATAAGACACACGTCACTTAATCCGATTAATAACCCACAACAATCTATACTCTCGCATGTTATCATAACTAGGTCCTAACCTATAATTCGTTCGTCAAGTTCATATAGGTTCCCAAGGTAATTACGGGCCAAGCAATTAATCAAGAAGCAAAGGTTATGATAATCAATTCACCCATGCATAACTAAAATCAATAGAGAGAGAATTCAATTCTAATTAAGTGTTGGGTTCCATTGTAATCTTAGAATAGAAGGTTAGTTCATGATAGCTACAATAGACATCATTTTCAATTGATACATTGTCAAATTCGAATTATAAAGGAGATAGAAATCTAGAAATGAAACCACTTTTGAAGCGATTCAACTGGTGTTCCTTTGGTTGCTGTTGGTTCCTAGCTCTCCTCCTTGGCCTTGCAATTCTTCTTGACTGAGTTCCTTGGCTTTTGGCTTGATTCAGCTTGATTTGCAGCCTTGAGCACTGTTGGTTGATGTATTTTGGAGCCTCCCTCTCTCTAGATATCTGATATGTAGCTTGGAAGAGATTATATATATTCTTCATCAAGAAACCCTAGCCAAAATCGGACAAAATGGAGCTCAGATCGCACTCAGCGGCGTCGTGCACCCGCACGGCAACTGGTGCGCGCGCGCCCAGGGCCCTGCATGCCGCACGCTGGCTGCCGAGTGGCGCGCCGTGCGCCCGCATGCCCAGGCGTGCGCCCGCGCCCATGCGCCTGCATGCCGCTCCACCTGCCGAGCCATGCGCCGAGTGCTGCACCGTGCGCCCGCACGCCTAGACGTGCGCCCGCGCCCAAGCGCCTGCATGTCGCTGCCACCTACCGAGCCATGCACCGAGTGCCGCACCGTGCGCCCGCATGCCTAGGCGCGCGCCCGCGCCCAAGCGCCTGCATGCCGCCGCCGCCTGCCGAGCCATGCGCAGATGCCTGTCGAGTCCGCCCACGCCCATGCCACAGAGTGTCAGTGGCGCTCGCACGCCCACGCCGCGCGCCCGCACGCTGGCGCCTGTCGAGTGTCAGCGCCTAGTGCCAACGCCGTGCAACACGCCGCCCGATGTCGTGCATGCAATTCAACGTCGTGAACGAGCAACTTCCGATTCTAGTCAAATTAAACCCCGAGCATCATCAAACATTAATTTTCATCGTATCAACATCCGGGCACAGAAATCCAAGCACGGCCTTTCCCTTGTGGCATGGTCGACGCCGAACGCCGTGCACGCAATCCAACGCCGTGCACGCCCAACTACCAAATGTCACAAATTTATGCACCGAGCGTCGCCAAGCATTGATTTCCACTGTTCTATCCATCGGCACAAACGTCAAAGCGTGGACAATGAGTCAATTCAACCAACGATCCGAGCGGTCTTTATTTCAATTCCTACAAACATAATAAAAATGCATCAAAGCAACATAAAACATGTAAAAAGAACTAAAAACTAATTTATGTAGAGACAAGATAAAAATACATAAAAACCATATAAAATACCCAAAGACTTGCAAATTATCAAGGCCAAAAGTACCCAAATTGTGTGTATAAAACACAGTCATCACTTGTCCCTACGGTAGCTTTGCATTCAGACGGATGTCCTTTGGGCTTTGTAATGCTGCTGCTATGTTTCAAAGATGCATGATGGCTATTTTCTTAGACATGGTTGAGAAAAATGTTGAAGTCTTCATGGACGAATTCTCTGTGTTTGGAAACTCTTTTGATAGCTGTCTTGAGAATCTGATTATGGTGCTAAGACGCTGTGTGGAAACCAACCTTGTGCTAAACTGGGAAAAGTACCATTTCATGGTTCAGGAAGGAATTATACTAGGGCACAAAGTTTCAACAAAGGGATTAGAAGTTGATAAAGCTAAATTGGAGACCATTGAGAATTTACCATTGCCTATATCAGTAAAGGGGGTTCGTAGTTTTTTAGGACATGCGGGGCTTTACCGAAGATTCATTAAGAATTTCTCCAAGATTACAGAACCTTTGTGGAGTTTATTAGAGAAGGATGTCCTGTTCAGGTTTGATGAGGATTGCTCGGTAGCCTTTGACCTACTAAAGAAAAAGCTAACATCAGCACCAGTAATTATGGAACCTGATTGGTCTTTATCATTCGAGTTGATGTGCGATGCCAGTGACTACACAGTAGGGGCTATGTTGGGTCAGCGCAAGGAAAAGATTTTTCATGTCATTTATTATGCCAGCAAGACTTTGTCAAATGCTAAGTTAAACTACACTACCACTGAGAAGGAGCTATTAGCAGTTGTATACGCTTTTGACAAGTTCAGGTCCTATCTCATTGGGACAACACTAGTGGTTTACACGAATCATGCTGCTATTAGGTACCTAATATCTAAGAAAGATGCAAAACCTAGATTAATCAGATGGATTCTTCTTTTTCAGGAGTTTGATTTAGAAATTCGGGACAAGAAGGGTACATAAAATCAAGTAGCTGACCATCTTTCCAGATTAGCGAGTCCAGAGCAAGAGAAGAGGGACAAGGCAGAGATCAATGAGTACTTCCCCGATGAACAGCTGTTTATGGTGACTTCAGAAATTCCATGGTTTGCTGACTTCATTAATTATCTAGTTAGCAATGTACTCCCACCAAACTTGACTCGTCAACATAAGAAGAAGTTATTACATGAAGTGAAGAGATACATGTGGGATGAGCCTTATCTATTCAAACAATGTGCAGACATGATGATTTGTAGATGCATCCCATATAGTGAAACAACTAGTATTTTGCATGCATGCCATTCTTTGGTATATAGAGGTCACTATGGGACTGAGAGGACTACAGCTAAAGTGCTTCAAGTAGGGTTCTATTAGCCTACATTATTCAGAGATGCCCATCAGTTTGTCAAAAATTGTGATAGATGCCAAAGAGTGGGCAACATTTCCAATTGCAATGAGATGCCACTAAATATAATTTTGGAAGTGGAAGTCTTTGATGTGTGGGGAATAGACTTTATGGGGCCATTTCCATCGTCCTGCAACAACCTCTACATTCTTTTGGTAGTCAACTATGTGTCAAAGTGGGTGGAAGCCGGTGCGTTACCGACCAATAATGCTAAAGTAGTGCTAAAATTCCTTTAG
The DNA here is from genome assembly GCA_034770075.1 of Aralia elata. Lineage (NCBI taxonomy): Eukaryota > Viridiplantae > Streptophyta > Magnoliopsida > Apiales > Araliaceae > Aralia > Aralia elata. Next base: position 56,001,599 of record CM068385.1, read on the forward strand.
AAAAATATCTTTACCAGATTCGGCACTCCAAGAGCAATAATTAGTGATGAGGGGAGCCACTTCTGTAATAGGTACTTCACAGCTCTCTTGGCAAAGTACGGGGTGAATCATAGGATTGCTACAGCTTATCACCCTCACACGAATGGCCAAGTCGAAGTGTCTAATAGAGAAGTCAAGCGAATTCTGGAAAAGATTGTCAATCCCACTAGAAAAGAGTGGGCATTAAAGGTAGATGACGCACTTTGGGCATATAGGACCGCTTACAAGACACCCATCGGCGTGTCACCTTATCAATTGGTATATGGCAAGGCGTGTTACCTTCCTGTGGAGTTGGAGCACAAGGCATACTGGGCCATCAGGAAGTTGAATTTTGATCTCTCAGCAGCAGGTGAAAAGAGGCTTCTATAGCTTAATGAACTTGATGAATTCCGTCTGCAGGCATATGAGAACTCGAAATTGTACAACGAAAAAGTAAAAAGGTGGCATGACTAGAAGATTATCGAAAGGAAGTTTGAACCGGGCTAAGCAGTCGTTTTATTCAACTCCAAACTTAAACTTTTCTCGGGTAAACTGAAGTCCCAATGGTCAGGCGCTTTCATGGTAAATACTGTATACCCTCATGGCGCCGTTGAAATAGTGGGCAAGGATCATGAGCAACCATTCAAGGTTAATAGACAACGGTTGAAGCATTATTGGGGAGGCGAGTTTGATCGCCAAAAGTCCTCAATTGTCCTTGCCAATCAATGATGACTCAAGGGATAGTCGAGCTAGATGACTATAAACCAAGCGCTCGATGGGAGGCACCTCATTCTTTCTCTTCTCCCCCTTGTTTCATTCTTGTTCAATGTCTAAATCTTTCTTCCCTTATGTTTAATTCTTGGCACTTTGATGATTTAGTTCATTTTTGCTAGAGTTTGTAGATTTTACTAGTGCATAATTGATTGAGTTAACTAGTTATCATAGTTCATTTTTGATCTCTTTCAGGTATAATTAAGTTGGTGACACTGTGCAAAGTCAGAACGAGCAGGAATTTAAAGGCTATCTTGATAAAGGTCAACGCAGCTACGCCCTTATTGAACTGCCATCAAGCGCAGCTACGCCCTCTAGCAGTTTTAGGCATAAAGTTCATCAAGCGCAGCTGCGCCCAGTTCCAAGTCAAATACCGTGCAACTGCGCCCTCGCTCCAGATCAGGTTTTTTAAAAAAAAGGACCCGACCCTGCCGAGTGACACATTCCAACTCAAACACAACTTCTGATTTTCTCTCAACAACAGAAAAGAACACTCCTATTCCTCTTCTATCTCTACTTCAAACTCTCTAATCCTGATCCGATCAAGAGTCCTAACTAAATCAGATTCCACCCTGTTTCTCTCCTATATACATAAACTCTAGTTCTTCCTTGCATTCTCAATTATCAGAAGCTGACAAAGGCAAAAAAGGAGAAGCCTGAGTTTGTCCACTAAGTGCCTGATTAAAGGTTTGAGAGAGTTTAAGGGGTTCTCTAGTCAGTTTGGGGTTTGCTCACTGTCCGAAAACACAAGTCACAAATACAAGCTTTGAAAACATGCCGAAACAAGCCCGAACACCCCAACCCTCTTCTTCTAGCAGTGACGATGCTAGTTAGGGACAAAATAGTGATACGTTGGACACATCAAAGTTCGTCAATCATTCCGCACAACACTATTACTAGGATGTTCTCGTAGGAAAATCGTTTGTACAAGAGAGGGGCCTTAAGCTGAGTCAGGGAGATGGGAAGATTAAGGAGCAGATTCGACAGTATGGGTGGATATTATTTGTAGACACGCCATTATCAGCTCCAATGGCGATTGTCAGGGAATTCTATGCCAATGCCCGAGAAACTCAGAATGGGATATCTTACGTAAGGGGTAAACCAAGCAGGCAATCAATGAACTGTTTAAATTGCCAACGCCAACTTCAGATGCTGCAAATTGGGTGGAATCCCAATGATTTAAGACCGACTTAGACAAGTTGATGAGGGACATGTGCAAGCCTATGACTAAATGGACTACAAAAGCAGGAACTGATAAGAAAATTCACTTTCTGCAAACTGCTTTGAATAGGTATGCTAAGGCCCGGTACGCATTTATTTGCGCCAACTTGCTCCCCACCAGCCATCATCAAGATGTTACTACTGACAGAGCTGTGGTTTTGTACCGAATTCTTCAGGGGCAGAGTATTGATGTTGGTCATCTTATTCATCAGTCAATGTTCAGGTTTATGAGAGCCAGCACATCTGGTGGGATTCCACATGCCTCCATTGTCACTCGTCTTTGCTATGCGGCGAATGTGGATTGGGGTGAAGAGACTCTTCAGCTATCGATGCGGGACATTGATAACGCTACCATAAAGAAATATACTGTATGGCATGGAGGAGAATCTCACTAGCGAGGCTTGGGATTTATTTTGCCTGAAGTTGATGAAGAGAGTGAGGAAGAAGAAGATGCAGAGGACACCCTTGTCCCACAGTCAGTCGGGGCACCTTCAGATTACTATGTTCGGCAGGAGCATGAGATGCGTCGCCTACAGAGACGGATGGATGTGTTGCACTATGGCTTTCAGGATTTCTCGATCAATTTTTTTGAGGCCTTGTCTCAAGCTTTTAGCGAGCAGGGAGTCCATGTCCAGTTTCCTGCCTACGGCTCCACCATTCTGTATCCACCACCAGACACACCACCTGAGCAGGATGACGCGGGTGGAGACGACTCTACCATGTAGGGGAGTTCCCTTAACCCGTTATCTCCAATGAGGATATTGTAACTTTTAAGTTGGGGGTATTGGGGTTCATATTAGTTACATTCTAAGAGTAGCTTAGCTGCATGCATAGTAGTTTAGTTGCATTTTAGTTTAATTGCATGATAGTTAGTTTAATTTAGTTATGTTTCTGTTATTTCCTAATATATATATATATATATATATATATATATAACAAGAATATTTATGTTTATATTTTTGCATTGTGTTCATTCAGATCATATCATTTAGATTATATTGCATGAATCATATCATCTTGTTCGTTTGAAATCCATATTAGCCTATGAAGAAATTGGTTTTGCTTAATTATTTAACAATGTGAATAACTGAGACTTGGCTTGAATGTCGTATTATAATGTGAATCCTAATCTGTTTGAAACTGATATAATTGGATAGCACTCCTAGAGTAGCTGTTTTAGCTTGCTTAATCTAAATATTCACATAATTGTCTTATTAGGGGAAATTCACATTTAAATGATAGAAATTCAAAACACGGGTAATGAAAGCAAAGACAAAGCAGAGACTTGAGTTTGGGGGGAAACTTTTGCATAAAAAAATAAAAAGAAATAAAAAATAAAAAATAAAAAAATAAAAAAATAAAAATGAATAAATGCTTGGCTAGTCTAGTTCTGTGGCCTTTGATACTCGAGTAAGAATGCCCTAGGGGATGTCTCTACACCCAAAGCCCTAAAGCCGTCCAGTTTGGGAGTCGTTGGTCGAAAGCTCGCCACACGGGTATCACTGAAAAGCCTAAGAGGGCTAAGCATTACACAACCGGGTGGAAACACGGGAATGAGCAAATAGTGCCCTCGTGATTGAATGAAAAGCTAATAAACTCCAAGTTGACCCCTAACTTAGTTAATGTGAAGTCTCAGTTGCAACTTGCCCTATTTGATACCTTTCTTGAGTTAGAGCTATAACTTTCCCTCTAAGAAGCATATTATATGAAATATTTGTATCATAGAAAGTTTGACCTACAATGCCCCCAAATCCGGGCCCCTTGAACCTCGGACCTGGTGCGTCACGATACATCAACTTCTTACATATTATACCATTAACGCGGAATATATAAACATACATTGTTTATTTCAAATGATTCTACAACATTTCCCAAGGTCTATAACCTTAACTCAATATATACCTTAATAACTAAAAAGGTTTACATAATCATTTTCATAAGATAACACAATAGTTAATGCATATTAAGTTACTCTTGAACTTTTCCTCTTGGCTTTGTCCTTCCTGAAACACTTGGGCTTAACTGAAATATTATCATGATAGCAAGAGTGAGCAACTACTTCGCTCAGCAAGTTTAAATATAAGAAAGATATATCATGATTGAAAAAGAGTAGACTTTCGAATTTTCAACAATATATAATAATTGTGAAAGAACGATAAACAAATTTCAATAAATGAATAACTGAATCAATAAAGCTGAGTGGCCAAAAATGACCATGAACAAATTTGGTAATCAAGGTGATCAGCCTTTCATACCAGGTGAACATATACAACTTGCACTAAGTGCGATTAACAATAAATTTCACTGATGTGGAATAAATGATAATAATTAACCCACTAGCATTCTTGAAAATATTAACTCAAGTTTGAGTTAGAGAAACTTACCTTAACCGCCGATTACTACTACACAATCTAATTTAATCTCTTATGAAAGACCTATCATTTATAAAATTGATCTTTCAATCAGCATATCATATCTTAACTCATAATACAACTATTCTTACAATATATTATCTAATATTTAGCCACGTAATCAAACATTAGATAATTCCTTAACTTATTAGTAATATTATCGTCCTTCGATAATATTTTAATCACTTAATCATCTTAAAATCTCGTCTAATATTATTAATCATATAATAATATCTTAATCCACGTCTTAATATTAGTAATCACTTAATAATATCTTAGTCACTTACAAATATTATTAATTATTTAATAATATTCAAATCATTTACTAATATTATTAATTATTTAATAACATTTAAATCACTTCTTAATATTATTAACCATTTAATAATATTTTAATCAATTACTAATATTATTCATTCTTTAATAACATCTTACTCATCTCATAATATTATTCATCATTTAATAATATTTTAATCTCTTACTAATATTATTAATTATTTAATAATATTTTAATTATTTATTAAACTCATAAACAATTTAATTTAATTGTTTATTCATTACTATTTCTTTTATCTTTAACAAACATAAAATGCCATAGACATAACATTTTACTAAAAATGATCAAAATACACTTATAAAATCTGAACATATCATATTAAAGGCCATTTGTCAATAAAATCATATTTACATAATTTTTAGCTTCATTTAACATAGTTTTCTCATTTATTCATAACTTAAATCAAGGCATGAAAAATACCAAAACCATTCATAAAATTTTTCTTTTCTGGATATCATCAGAATATCGTTCCCTTATGAACATATAATTTTCTCGAATTTTTTAATTTCATTCACTATTTTTAAATGGTCCAAAACAGTCCGAAATGACTATATTTATCATAAATCATTCCTTTGTCCAAAATTTATGAAATTGACACAGTAGACTTCTGTTATGAACATATAACTCCAGTAAAATGTTTATAATTTTCTGAGTTGCACATAAAAAGTTATTCCCGTTCACTTTTAAAATAACATGTTCTTATAAAAACCATAACTCTCATTCTATACATCAATAAATTTTTATTTTGGACAGGACCTTCATAACATAGCATATTATCATATCAAATTTTACCAAAATTTTTAAAGCAAGGAAAGTGGACGAAACTGCCCTTTTTCCAAAACTGGCCTGGAGAGTTTTTTAACCTCTACTTTTGCTTTTGGCTGGACGTTTTGCCCAAAACAGTTGCCATTTCATGCTCGATTAATATTTTTGAGTTCTACCACTTGAGTTTAACAATTAACTTACATATCTAACACTCCACTTTGATGGATCGCAAAAAGAATGTGTTGATTTCAAATGGTACCCATATAAAATAACTAAAAGTTAGGGTTTTCTAATTAAAAGAAAAACTAGTTTCCTTTTCTTTTTGCTTTTCAAACAAATCAACACCCAACATAATACATCTTAATACTTCTAATACTCAAGGTTCTACCATGATCCATCTTTAATTTCATTAAACTCTCATAAAAACAAGATTAAACATAGTTTAAAGGTTAGAGTTTTATACCTTTAGAGTTCTTCCTCTTCTTTCTTTTTCTTCTCTTCTCTTCTTTCCCTTTTTCCATGGCTGCCATTGTAATACCCCCAATATTTATGAGGCTTATAAATACGATCGTATATTGTTAGAGGTTAATTTAGTAACCTAAAATTAGGTATCGAGAAGTTTAAAACCTTAAGCCCTAATGAGATTCGAATTTTGTGCTTAATAAAGATCGAAATGATATTTCGAAGCAGGTGTTTTGTGATTATATAGTGTAAACGATGAATTAGGTCAAATAAAAATTTTTGGTCAAGCTGCGTAGTCGTGCTTACATTGACAAAATGATTTGTCGTGCTTTCCACGATTTCACCAAGAAGTATCTTGACAAATTATTTTTGATAAGTTGTTGTGTAGTGCTTGAGAATGACAAAGTGATTTGTCGTGCTTATGGTAACAAGCTGCATTGTCGAGCTTGGAAGATATTTTTATTTGAGGAGCTTAGATTGCAAGCTGCATTGTCGAGCTTGGAAGATATTTTCAGTGAGGAGCTTAGAAGATAGGTTCAATTACAAGCTGCATTGTCGAGCTTGGAAGATATTTTTATTGAGGAGCTTAGAAGATAGGTTCAATTGCATGCTGCATTGTCGAGCTTAGAAGATATTTTTATTGAGGAGCTTAGATTGTAAGCTGCATTGTCGAGCTTGGAGGATATTTTCATTAAGGAGCTTAAAAGATAGGTTCAATTGCAAGCTGTATTATCGAGCTTGAAAGATATTTTCATTGAGGAGCTTAGAAGAATATTCTAAGAATTTGCTAGGTACTAAAGTGTAATTAACCTAGGTACCAAAGTGTAATAAGCCGAGACCCTAACGTGCAATTAGCGAAACTATATTTTCCGATAAATAGCAAGCTAAGTTCATTCATTCCTTACTATTTTCAAGAGCAGTTCACGAGCAAAAACACTCTATATTTATATTTTGAGAGATATTGTGAGATAAAAATTACTTTCGAAGTATCGAAGCGCTACGCGATTGGAAGTAAAGTTAGCAACTACAAGAGGTATATTCTAGTAGTTATTGTTTTCATTCCTCTTTATATATTTAGTAAAAATATACTTTTACAAGCAGTTATAATGCCCAAATTATTTTATGTATATAGTATAAAAGTCTTATTTACAAGCAGTTATAATGTCCGATTTATTTCTCTTATAAAGTTGAAAATATACTTTTATAAGGAGTTATAATGCTGAAATTATCTCAAATATAATAGCCGAATATTTATTTTATAAGCAGTTATAATGCTGAAATTATCTCAAATATAATAGCCGAATATTTATTTTATAAGCAGTTATAATGCTGAAATTATCTCAAATATAATAGCCGAATATTCATTTTATAAGCAGTTATAATGCTCAATTTATTTTAAATATAGTTGATGAATATTCATTTTATATGCAGTTATAATGCTAAAATTATTTGATGTATTGTAGAAAGAGTCTTATTTATAAGTGGTTATAATACCCGAAATAAAACTTAAAATATTTGATCGTTAAACGCTTAATTGGTCTACATGAACTTATAATCGTGTAGGATTTACGACGAACGTGTAGACCGTTATATTTATCTGTAAAAGATATACGAGGCAAGTCTTCTACCTAAGCTTTCATTTACAAGCTTTCTATTTGATTTATGCACTTTGTGCAACAACGTGTTATAAATCTTGGATATGAGAGTTATTGCTATTCGTTTCGGCATAACTTGCAAAATGAACGTTTATTCGTGAAGTATTGAATTGTTATAATTCTTTAGTCAAACCAAGTTGTCTTGGAGCGACCTCTATATGCAAAGTAAACTGAGATGAACATGTTGTTAAAACATTGTCATAATTAGTCAGTGTAGCGTATGTTATGCAGAACATAGGATGTCGTTAGATTGATCCTCTACTTGATATCCACAGTATGGTTCTAAGTCGAAAGACGGACGAACGGTTCTTGGTTTAATTACCACTCAGTCTTACTATGTTAAAACAATTGTAATATCTTTTGTTAAAGCTATGATTCATTAAATCCTTATCGGTGTGAGTTCAATTAATACTATGTGTTTAGACTTGTTGAGCTTTTGTATGCTAATTCTTGCGAATAAAACCTTATTTGTAGACAAACCTGAGAGTTCAAGCTCTCCAAAGAAAGGAAAGAAGAAATGCGTAAGCTAGTTTATATGCTTTTCTGATTGCTTGTCCCTTTTGTTATAGTCTTGATGACTTTTTGTAATATGAATCGGCAAAGTATGTAACCGAATATTATATCAATATTATCATGTTTTCTCACACATTCTTGTCATGTCTTTACTTCGATTACACTTAGAATTGTTAAAACATAAACAATGTTTATAAGATTATGTATCTAAGTGAGGGTATTTGGCACGTTGAAAGTTCTGACTAAGAAATGAAGGTTATGTCATCTAATTGCGCACCAATATTGATTTATCTTTATTGGGAAGCCCCCTTCAGATCTGGGAACTATCTCTAGTGCTGGTACTGTGAATCTTGGATCCATATAAAGCTTATAAATGATAGAATATCTAAATTATAGGGTTAAAAATTTGACCGATACATATATGGTCTTATCCATATATACGAATGAACTACAAGTTGATACTTGTAGAAGGAATGAGATCGAGATCAAGAATAGATCTAGGGAGGAAGTTAAGGAAATTTATAATTTATAGTCTGTAATAGACTAATTCAACCAATATGATTATAGGATCATTGGTTAAGTTACGAAAGAAGTACGAGATAACGTCGGACCCTTGTTTGGGCAGCCAGTGCCCGAATTCGGGGGCGTTATAGCCATATCCCTCTCTTTCTCTCTTCTTATGTTCGGGTATATGAGTGAGGGAATGAGGAAAGTGTTTCTTTTATTTCCCTTTTCCTTTAGATAAATGATATAACATTTAGGAGAGAGAGAGGGAGTGGTTAGTAATTGTTAGGATTCGGTGGGAGTGGTTGGAGGTGGAGTGAATAAATGGTTTATACAAAATTTGCAAGTAACCTTCCTCTCTTTTTTTTTCTTCCTAGATGGTCAGCAGCCACCCCTTTTTGTTCTCTCTCTCTCTCTACTTTCTCTTTTTAGAACTAAGAAGATGGAAATGAAGCAAACATTTTTGCTAGCAAATGAAATGGGGCTATTTAGAGGCCTTAAAATGTGTGTATATATATAATATGTATATATATACATAATATCCTAGCATATCTTCCAAATCTCCTAATATCTAAGCAAATCCTTAGCAAATCTATAGAAAATAAAGGCTAGGGATTTTTAGTAGGCTTAGCTTTGCAAGGTGGTAAAATTTTTAATTAGCCCATGTGCTCCTTTCCTCCTATCATACCCAATCTCTTGCTCCCTTTTCCTCCCCATTTTGATTTTGATTTATTGCTTTATTAGCCCGTTTTATTATCTAGAAGGTCCTCCCAAATTGGGCAAAGTTTTGGGCCATTTAATAATTCATTTGGGCTACTATTTAAATTATTTGAGCCACATAAATTAACTCATGCCCAACACATTTATTTTATCTTACCCTAGGTATTTAATTAGAGTTTCTAGTCCACTCATTTTGGACTTTAAATAATTACTCATGTAGGTTAAATTATATAACACAATTAGACTTGCTCTAATTAGGTTATTTATAATTTAATAAGTTGAGATAAATAAAATAAATCTCTTAAGTTAGTTTACTAGTATATATTTTAAATACTAGAAATCTTCAATAAATATAACCCTTAGGTTATTTAATTCCCATACCTAATATATAATATTAGATTACAAAGCTTTCTTTTTAATTCTCTTTATAAAATAAATAAATATATATACACATTTATAATATATACATTTATTTAATCTCATACATACCTCACATGAGTCACAAAATATTTACCATCATTGATGAATATTTAATATACTTATTTCTTGGCTTTCCTTTTCATTTCTTAGTCGCTTAAATTAAATAAATTAACTAACTTATTTAATTCACATAACACCTATTCACTCATATTCCCATACAAATGGAAATTTTATTCAATAAATAAAATATTATAATTAAAATAATATTATCTCTTTATTAAAATAATTCAATGCTAGAATTTATTTTAATATTCTTTATTTAAAGTATACAATATTTCTGTATACTTAAACTAATGATTTCGCTTCATAATATAAATTGTTTCATAACAATTTATTCACACACAATAAATATACATACTTATATTTATCACATATAATAAGATACAAATTTATTTACTCAATTCTTATTCTTCTATCATTCACATTTAATATCTCTATATTCTTTCAAATATCAAACCGTATAGGTTCTTCTAAAAAAAATTTTAAGCAGTCCTCTATTTCCAATCTAGGTTTTATTCTTTTACCTTTATTTAATCATTCAAGATTTTATTTATTAATCTATAAATTTTTGGGTTGTCATAGGTTTGGATTTACAAAATGATATGGTTTGTGGACTATTTCTTGGTTGGATGCTATGTTTAAATGACCATTGTGATTCTTTTGAGGCAATTCATTTGGATTTCGTACTGACTGATATGGATTCGTAGGCATTTAGAATAAACAACATTTTACTCAGCTTTTGCATTTCTTGTTATTTTGTTGCTTGATGGCAAGCAACAATTTAAGTTTGGGGGTATTTGATCAGTAGGTTTTATACCTACTTGTTGGATACTAACTTGCTATAATTGTTACTTAACCCTCATGTTTCATAGTAGCTATTCATGCATTTCTTTCCATTTTGCAGGATTTACGTTCGGAAACTCGCTCGGTGGCATTGTAGTTAAAAGGACGACAAATTGGCATGGCATACATGGAACATGGTGCATGGGAGCAAAAGGAATCTAAGCAGAATGGAAAGGGGAGTAATAACATGCTTTGGATGCAAGAAGTCAAGCTGCAGCAGAAAGAATAGCAGAATTGCAGACTGCCATCAAGCGCAACTGCGCCTGAATTGCAAAGGAAGGAAGCGCAGCTGCGCCCAAGCCCAACTGTCGATTGCCCTGGTGCGCAGCTGCACCCAGAATGAGCACAACTTTGGCTCCGCTGCGCTAGTCGCTGAAGCCGAAAAGTCTGACTTTTATTTTAAGTGGCCAATTAGATTATTTTTTGAAGGAGGGATCATAGCTAGGGAGTCGGATATAGAGAACATGATTTTTACTATTATGTGAGTAGTGTGGATTGATATATGCAGAGAGGGAGAAAAACTCTAAAAAAACATATCATTTTATTCTACTTCTGAAGATCATTGGAGTCCAAATTTGAAGCAAGAGAAGAACCCTAGTTTTGCTATTCTCTATTTTTATTCTCTTCACTTCTATATTTGGTTTCAATGTATAATCAATTGTGGATGATGGATTTTGTTTCAACTAGGAACTAAACCTAATTTTGGGATTATAATGGATCTTTTTGCATAGCTGAAGTTGTTTTGCTTCCTTGTTCATTCTAGTTAATTATGTATGGATTGTCTAATGTGATTTGTTCTAAAAGTTTAATTGCGTGATCACCAATTACCATAATAACCTACATGAAATTGAGAGACATATTATAGGTTGAGATCTGATCATGTTAGCATGTGTTCATGACTTCTACATAGTGATGGAATTTATGATTCTTACCTAGGATAGAGATATACCGAAGCATTGCATGTAGTCTAGTGAGAACTTAAGCTTCAACCCTCTTTAATTGTAATTCACATAGAGATATAGTGCATTAGTCAATTAGGGTGTTCACATTCATTCTACCATTTGTGGATTTAGTGTGATATGGGTATGGTACATTGAGAGATGGTCATATTTTTCATTCGTGTTCTCGACTAACAATCTGAAGTAATCAATTGGGATTAACAGGAAGTGTGGCAACCTAAGTGCAGCAATAAGTGAAATTAGAATCTCAAATCTCCTTTATCTGATTTAATCGTTTGATAATTAGTTTAATCTGTTTCTTAGTGATTTTGGTTACTTCATAATCTTATTCAACTGTTTAAAGAGACTGGAATAGTTATAAAACTGGTGCTTGTTAGATTAAATTACAATTATATTCTCTGTGGGAATGATACTTTACTTTCATTATATTACTTGTGGACCATGAGAACTTGCGTGTGTGAATTGATTTGTCATATATACAAATATCCCAACACTTACTAATCAAACTTAGGCTCACATGAGGCCACATCTCACCAATCAGCCTTAGGCTCACGTGAGGCCACATCTCACCAATCAACCTTAGGCTCACATTAGGCCACATTATACCGTGCAATGCTTGACAACACTTAAAGGAAGCAGAAACTAAAAGTAGTATGCACACAAGCCAATCATATTTGATATTATGTACCATATACTTTGTAATCTTATTCATTTATTAATAAAAGTATTAAAAGCATTTTACTTTATCTACATGGTGCTGTTATATTAAATGTGATAAACCCATAGTTTTGAGTAATGCTTTTACAATCATGATGGTGATCATGCTAATGAGATCTAAATTCTAAGATAGCTCACAAACTAAAATCGTTCCTAATCGTTGGATTATTAAAAAGGGGATTAGTGAATCCGGATAGATTAGTACATACGTTGCTTGCTCTTAGGAAGAGGATGATTGATCTCATAATCATTTGTGTGGAGACACTAAAACAAGTATGTAGGTGCTTATTAGAGAATAAGTTCACTGAACGTGACTCGCTAAGGAATACCTAATGGAGTTTTACTCGCTTGTCAATAAGAATTCCTCTAGTGATAGTAGTACAAGTGATCCTTAGTCTTGAGATCATCATAGTATCTTGTGTATGATGAGTTATGCTTTGACATGTCCCTTAAGACCTTTAGGGTATATCAAATGGTATGATTGGGTATAATAAGTTATACATGGAGATAGGTGAATGATCAACAAAGAATCTACCACGTCTAGTAAAAGATGTGAATGTCCTATGTGATTCGATAAATGACAACTCAGTAGTCCTTGGCTAAGGAAGAATAAAATTAGAAAGGAGTTTCTAATTTGCATTATTTAGAGTTGTGCATTTGGGAATCGAAATACATATAATTAAATAATATAAGTCTTGACAGTAATTCCATGTCTTATATTTAATTGGGACATTGTATGGTAAAAGGATTAAATTGTACGGTAACTATTCACTGAAAGATTCTTTTGTGATTAATGTTAAAATCTATATTATCTAGAAAGTCGTTGATCGCTAAGGGGCTTACCCTTATTATAGAATAAATATTATTTATTTAAATGAATTAAATAGTTTAATTTATTTATTTAAATAAGGTTAGAATTGTTCTAATTGATTTATTCACAACCGGTTTAATATGGAGAACCTAAAGGGTGACACCGCAAAAGAAAAATATTTATTTAAGACGTAAATGCCATAATTGTAATAATAAGTTAAGTGTATTTAATTTAGTCTATGGAGATAGAATAAATTAAATAGCTTAATATTTATTATTTAATATTTTGAAAATATTAAATATAAATTGATAAGAGAAGTCTTATTATTATTATTACTATTACTATTATTTAATTCCTAATAGGAATTGGGAATTAATTAATAGAAATATTCTCTCATGAATTCCTAATTAGATTAGGAGTTTAATCTAATTAAAGGAGTTTAATTAGAATAGAAACCCTAATACTAAATATTTTAGGAAAGGGTTTTTCTATATTTATAAATAAGAGAAGTCTTATCATAGATTAGGGTTACACACTCTTGCATAAGAATTATAGAGAGTACTTACTATTTCTATAGATATAGAAACTAGGGTTTTACCAATACCCATCTTCTTGAATAAATATTATTCCTTTGTGGATCAACTCTAGAGGCCAAACACTTGGGTGGCTAACGTTGATCAAAGGAAGGAATTTAATCGGTGGAATTTAAGGAGAACGCGAAAGTAATTGGAGGTGAACTTGTACCTGAGGAAGCTAGAATTCTATAGGGGTATAATTCTTATTCTCTATCTCTTTCGTTTAATTAATAATTGTGCATAAAGAAAGAACATGGTGATGGTTTGTATAAAATTTTAAAATCTGATTTTATCGCGCTTCGGCTTTATTTATGTAATTTGATTACATGTTCGCGTTATATACAAATCTAACAGTGGTATCAAGAGCCAAACTTTATGCGAATTATTAATTGTTTTGATTCCGTATATGTATGGGTATGTGTTTGGAACAATTTATTGGGCATAATATGTGTATAAAATCATGAGTTTTGAAAACAATTGTAGAAAATCAAGTTTTGGATGACAAACTGATCAAATTCGCGACTACAGAAAAATTCAGGAACAGTTCCTGGAAGCCGGCGCCGCAGCGCCGCTTCTGCTTTTTGAACCGACGCCGCAGCACCGTATCCCTTACCCGGATACGCCCTGGAGCCGCAATGCCGTTTTGCTTCATAAAATCGGCGCCACAACGCCACTATAGCAGATTATGCGATTTTGATTAATTTTTGCAATTTTTCAAGAATTAAAATAAAGAGTTATTTTACATGGTTTTATAATTAAAATAAAGAGTTATTTTATACATGAAATTGGATTTTATGTAACTTTAAATTTCCCATTAAATGATATTAATGCATATATGGAATGATTTTATTATTCATGAGATGAATGTTATTTATTGATGCATATGGAGATATGTATGATAATAAATGGGATTGATTATGGACTATTGACCAATGTATGATTGGATTTATTTTAGAGGATGCTTGAATGAATGAGTTTTATAAATGGGGTTTGCGTACCTCATCTTCTCTAGTTTTTTTTTGATATAAATTCTATCTTCCTCCCATGTACTTCCCCTTAACTACTGATCAAGGTTTCTATTTATTTTAAATAATTTATGTAATAGGACTAATTAGAATTATTTTGAAGAATTGGAGACAAAGGAGCAAGGAGCGCTTCAAGACCCGTTTGTAATGGAGCCCGGGATTTAAATGTAATAGTTATATTTAAATTTAATTCTTGCACCTTAGGTTTGACCTTTTGGTTCACTTGGTGGCTCTAATGAACCAAACTAGAATAAAAGTTCATAATCAATCCGGATAGAATATAGTATTCTATATATGCATGCTTACTCCAAACTAGAATAAAAGTTCATAATCAATCCGGATAGAATATATTATTCTATATGTGCATACTTATTTATTATATATATATATATATATATATATATATATATATGTGTGTGTGTGTGTGTGTGTGTGTGTGTGTGTGCATGCGCACTAAACAAGATGACACAAATAATAACAAACCCCTCAAAGAAATCATATTAAGTCCTAAACGTTCAAAGACATTTGGAATATCGAACGTCGCTTTCTAGCATGCTAAAGCGATAGAGTATTAAATATTTAATATGAGTTTGTTGTGTCACCAGAAGGCAAATATTAAATATTTAAGATGTTACCTTATCACATTTGATGCTTATTAAGGAATTGAACATTATTGTTTTGTTGTGTCACAACAAGGACGGTATTTTTCTCTTCACATATATGGAAGTGCTAGGTTGGACTTAAATTGGATAATTTTGATTCGGATGTGTCACCACTTGATTAAAATAATCTAAAAGGCAAAATACAAGGAGTTACATAGTGATGTAATTGACAATAGTTGTCTACCTATTTATTTATATATCGTTTGTTGTGTCACCACAAGGCTATATACATTTGAAATGAAATCCTTATTCTCACTAACAAATTTTTAATTAGATTTGCCGAACTATATAATGAGGGTAATATAGTTTGATGAAAATAGTGGGAAATACCAATTTAAATAAAGACCTAATTTATTTTAATGATTAATAAAATGAATGTATGCTAAAATGTTGTCTATTTCACATGTAGAATTTAAAAATGTCAAACTCACTAGCACTGCGTAGCATACTTGATGCTAATAAATAGACCGGACCGAATTACATGGACTGATTAAGGAATTTGAGAATTGTTCTCACTACTGAAAAGATTTCTTATGTCCTAAATTCGCCCATCCCTGCAAATGTTACAAAACATCTTCTGAGGAAGAGATTGCAACTTTCAGAAAGTGGCAAGATGATGCAATCTTAGCTCAATGCATCATGTTTGCATCCATGAGTAACAAGCTTCAGCGTCAGCATGAAACTATGGATGCTCCTACTATATTGCTGCACCTCAAGAAGTTATATGGTGAGCAAAGTAGGACTGCTAGATATCAGATATCTAAGGAGCTCTTCTGATCTCGTATGACCGAGGGCACTACCATTGAGACTCATGTCCTTAAGATGATCAATCTGATTGAACAACTTGGACAGCTAGGGTTCGTGATGGATGGGGAGTTAAGTCAAGATTTGATCTTGCAGTCACTCTCAAACACCTTCTCACAATTTGTTGTGAATTTTCACATGAATAAGTTGGACGTTAGCTTTCCTGAGTTACTTAACATGCTGAAAACTGCTGAAGGTCACTTCCCATCCAACAAGAATTAAGTCTTACTAGTGGATGATTCTTCCAGGAAAAGGAAGAGGCCCAAGGTATCTTCTTAAAAGAAGAAAAAGAAGAAGGCTAAGGGCTAGGCGAAAGGAAATGATAATAAGAAAGTTGATCCAGATAGCAAAGGAATTTGCTACTATTGCAATAAGATGGGTCACTGGAAGAGGAACTACAAGGATTATCTTGCGGATCAAAAGCAGAAGAAACTTGGAGAAGCTTCGACTTCCGATCTAGGTTTGTTTATGATTGAAATTAATTTTTTTAAAAGTCAAAATTCTACTTGGGTATTGGATACCGGCTGTGGTTCTCACATATGTAACAATATGCAGGGACTAAGCAGAAGTAGAAAGCTAAACAAGGAAAAAGTCATCGTACGAGTGGAAAATGGAGCAGAGGTTGCTGCATTAGCTGTAGGAACTTATTGTTTAGCACTGCCTACGGGCAAATCCATTAGTTTAAATAATTGTTATTATGTTCCAACACTCATTAGAAATATTATTTCAATTTCTGTATTGGATATGGATGATGATGATATTATAATAAAGAACAACAGTTGTTTTATTTATTATAAAAATGTTTTATATGGTGTTGGAAATTTACTAAATGGACTTTACATACTTGACTTGCATGAAAATATACTTCAAATTGAACAAACTAAGAAAAGAAAGAGAGATGATGTTAATTATACCTTTATATGGCATTATAGACTCGATCATATCAATGAAACAAGATTAACCAAGTTGCATAAAGATGGCCTTTTAGAGCTATCTGATTACGAATCATATCCAACTTGTGAATCTTGTCTCATGGGTAAGATGACTAAATCTTCTTTTAGTGGAAAAGGAGAAAGAGTTACATAGTTATTAGCGTTGGTACACACAGACGTATGTGGACCTATGACAATGAATGCACGAGGAGGGTATTCTTATTTTATTACTTTCACTGATGATCATTCTAGATTTAGATATGTGTATTTAATGAAATACAAATCTGAATCGTTTGAAAAGTTCAAAGAATTCAGAAGTGAAGTAGAGAAGCAAACTGGTAAGAGTATTAAGATTCTTCGATCGGATCGAGGAGGGGAATACTTAACCAATGACTTTATCAATTATCTCAAAGAAAATGGTATAATCTCACAATGGACTCTACCAGGAACATCACAGTCGAATGGGGTATCTGAAAGGAGAAATTGAACATTGTTAGACATGGTTCGTTCCATGATGAGTTTTACCGACCTTTCAGTATCCTTCTGGGGTTATGCCCTAGAATCGGATGCATACTTACTTAATAAGGTACCTACCAATCCGTCCCAAAGACTCCATATGAGTTATGGACACGGAGAAAACCAAATCTTAAGCATGTTAAGACTTGGGGTAGTCCAGCTTATGTCAAAAGGTTTGAGCATGATAAGTTAAAGACTAGAGTCGACAAGTGTAGATTCGTGAGATACCCTAAAGAAACATCAGGGTATTATTTCTATCATCCTACTGATCAAAAGGTTTTTGTAGCAAAACATGCTGCCTTCTTGGAAAAGGAGTTTATCCTTGAAGGGGTCAGTGAGAGTAAGATATATCTTAAAGAAGTTCAAGAACCACAAAATACTACGGATCAAAGTCAGGTACCTGACCAAGTGGAAGAACCTACTATACCACAATCTATTCGTAAAACTGGAAGAGTACCTAAGATACCTGAAAGGTATGGATTTATCATAGAGGATGATGATGAGGTACACATCATAGGAGATGATGATCCTTTGACTTATGAAGAGGCTATGAGTAGTAAAGACTCAGAGGAATGGCTAGAAGCCATAAAATCCGAGATGGACTCCATGTATGAAAACAAAGTATGGACTTTGGTTTTACCACCTGAGGGCATTAAGCCTATTAGGTGTAAATGGGTCTTTAAGAGAAAAACTGGAGTGGATGGTAAGGTAGAGACCTATAAGGCCCGACTGGTTGCAAAAGGTTTCAAACAAAGACAAGGAGTTGACTATGATGAAACCTTCTCACCAGTAGCTATGCTCAACTCCATTTGGATTTTGCTTGCAATTGCAGCTTATTATGACTACGAAATCTGGCAAATGGACGTGAAAACGGCCTTCCTCAATGGAGAGCTTGAGGAGAATGTATATATGATACAGCCAAAGGGTTTTGTTTCAACGGTTGGAATAAATCAAGTCTATAAGCTACAACGATCCATTTATGGATTGAAGCAAGCTTCTCGAAGGTGGAACATCCATTTTGATGATATAATCAAAAAGTTTGATTTTATCAAAAATGAGGATGAACCTTGTCTGTACAAGAAGGTTAGTGGGAGCGCTATTTCATTCCTTGTTTTATATGTAGATGCTATATTACTGACAGGGAATGATGTTCCTATGCTACAGTCGATCAAAATTTGGTTATCTAAACACTTCTCCATGAAGGACTTGGGTGAGGCATCCTATATTTCGGGGATAAAGATCTATAGAGATAGATCTAAAAGGATGCTTGGCTTGACCCAAGGAAAGTGCATTGACGCGATGCTAAAGAAGTTTAGCATGGAAGATTCCAAGAGATGTCTCATGCCGATGAGCCATGGAATACATCTTTCCAAGAAACAAGCCCTAAAGACACCTGAGGAGAGAGACCGTCTGAGTAAGATTTCTTATGCTTCAACAATAGGATCTATCATATATAGTATGATATGTACTAGACTAGATGTCGCTCATGCAGTTAGTGTAACAAGAAGATATCAGTCGAATCCAGGAGAAGAGCATTGGAAGGCAGTGAAAAACATCCTAAAGTACTTAAGAAGAACAAGGGATGTATTTCTTGTCTACGGTAGGTCTGAATTGAAACTAGAAGGCTATACAGACTCAAGTTTTCTAAAGAACCTGTAACGACCGGGAATTCTGGATCTACCTTGTAATTTGAATTTTTAAATATTAATGGATATATTATATTTTATTAATATTATTTTTGTGTTTCATGTTTAAAGGTTGTGTGACAACTTGGATTATGTGAATGCATGAAATTTTTTGTGTTATGGTTTTGTTTAAGTGAATGATTGATTTTGCATAGCGTCGCTAAATCACTATTCACGGACACATATCCCGAGGCACTATTCATGCCAGATATATTTTTTTCGTCTTTTTTGATGTTGAATAATTTTGTTAATGCGTGTATGCGAAGGAATAATTTTTTCAAGTGTCGGAAATTTTATTGGAGCTAATACGTGATTTAATTCGTATCCGAAATGTATTATATGGGTGTTCCGAATAATTGAACAAATCCCATGATAATTATTTTTACACGTCCCAATATCTATAGAAGTATCTATTTTAATTTTTGGTAGAGTTATTTACCAAATTGGGTACAAAAGTGGGAGTATTTGGATATATTTTTGTATATATTCGGACTAATTTTGAGAGGCAATTGAGCCTCAACCAATCAAAACTTGACACGTGTAGCTTGTAACCAATCGGTCGGGAGGTAGAGAGCTGATTGCCGACACCATGTTGCTTATATTGTAAACCCAATACATAAGAATTGTGAGTATTGCAACATTCATCTTGAATGTGCAACTTGACCCTCGGAGGATTAAATCCTCACCCACCGAAGCTCAGCATGCTTACACCATCTTCCGATACATTCCTTCTTGTTGCCATTCCCTTACATTGCATAAACATTCCTTCCATTTTGCTAAGACAAGAGCAAGAATACACAAGGAGCTAGAGAGAGAAAATAAAGAGAGAGAGTCGGTCGGACGAAAGAAGAAGAAGAAGAAGAAGAAAGAATAAGAAGGAAGCTAGCCACTGTAACAACCCTCTAGCTGCTAAGAAGGAAGCTATAAGAGGTTAGAACATCAAAACCAAATTCATCCCTTTCATTTCAAGCTTTCCTAGAGTTTTTGGTTCGTTAATGGTAGATTTTGTATTTGTTGTTGTGATGTTGTTAGTTGTTAATGAATGAGTTTATATGTTGTTAATGACTTAAAACAACCGTTAATAACATCCAAAAGTGGAACAAAGAACGAATGATTCGGACCTATGCATAAAGGAGAAAGAAATGAACTATACACACTGTTTGGATAAGAACTGTGTAAATCTTTGACATTAGATGTTGTGTTTATGGTTGTTGTTATATACTCTTACGAGTGAGGATCGTCACCCAACTAGAACGGAGTAAAAAGCTCTTAAAACGAATAAGTTATGGCGATTTTGGTGAAGAACACCAAGAACACGAAAACAAAGTATGAACTTAGTACTTTGGCCTAAGATTTGGCCATGTTAATGTTAATGGGTACCTCTGAATTTTTGATATGTTGTAGCCCCATGAGGTAGGAGTCCATAGAGTCCGAAATGGACTGATTTGAACATGTATATAAGGAGATATGAAGATTAGAGTGGAGGAAGGTCGAATCACGAAATCTGGAAATTTGTGTTGTCTGCGTTTCAGAGCCGACGACTCTCAAATTACCCTAGTTCAGCGCCGTCCGTGCTGAATGTTAGAGGCCTCAGCGCAGCATGCGCTAAACACTATATGTTTCAGTGCTCGGACGCGCTGGAATAGTTTCAGGTTGGACTACTTCGACGTCATTTACTAAAATAGGCATAACTTTCTCATACAAACTCGGATTGAGGTGATTCAAGATGATTCAGAAAGAGGACGAGTAGACCTACAACTTCCGTTATTTGAGTGTTTCAATTTGAGGTCTATAGCATGGCCTAAATTGGCCATTTATAGGACTGATGTGTAATTGGGGGCAATCGGAGGGTGTCGGGCATGCGCGTAAGCACATGTAATTCTCCTAATAATGTAAAATGTTGTTCTAAGTCCTAAAACACGAATGTTCTGTATTATAATGATACTTAGCATTAACCAATGAGTATTAGATAAATCGAATAGGAGTGCTAGGCGTACGCAAATGTGTGTCGCTTGGGCATTCGGATAGGCAACGTTGGCATACGGACGTGCAAGCGTCGTAATGATGTAACTAGTGGGCATAACCTTGTTTAATATTTTGTTTCTAATAAGAATGAAACATTATAGAGTAATATAAACTATTATTTGGTATCCAGTATGTGACTAATTGTTATGTGAATATGTACTTAATTGTGTAGGATATTAAGGAGCGTGTGTTGTAATATTGTAGCAACGCTTTAGGCAAGTTTTCCCTAACCTTACTTGAATTATATTGAGCAGGTTTCCTATCCTATACAAATGTTGAATATTGTGCAAGTTTCTTACCTTACTCAAGATTATATTTGAGCAAGTATTATATCTTGTTGCAAGTTTCCAAACCCGTACAACTTTTATTATTGTGCGAGTTTATTCTTATGAATTGCAAGTTCTTAAACTTACTCAATCTTTATAATTGGGCAAGTTTCATTATTGAGCAGGTTCTATCTTACTCGATTTATTTATTAAGCAAGTATTCTATATTATTGCAAGTTTCCTAACTCAGACACGAGTTATCACTCTCAAATGATATTAGTGGAATAATTATTGTTAATTACTCCACATCAAAGATAATTATTGATATTCGCACCTTGTGTATTTGAATTCATTATATGTTGTTGGACTGTGAAACGTTTAAGTTCTTTATTCATGAACAGTTTAAGAAGATAGTCTACGCTATTTATTTCGGCTAGACATACACATGTTATTATTTTAAACGCTATCTAAACCGGTTGTTGGTATGGACTCTTGGACTGAGAGAGAAACCCTTATTTAGGGGATTTTAATGTGTCGGTTATTCGATACAGTGGAGTTAAATGTTATACATATACATGGTGTACAAGAGGCTGATCCCCTCGAGTACAACTGACGGGGCTATGTTTTAAAAGAGTTAGTTGAATAATTGACTCTTTGACCAAGTTCATGGTCGATTGAACCACTCAGCAGTAAATAATCAATATTCATTGTTTCATTTGAACTTTGATTATGTCATTTCAGCTATTTCATCAATGTTCATAAATTGTTGACCTATGCGGCTATTATTCTTATTCATTCATGAAATATCTTCTTTATTCATTTTAAACTTGCTGAGCAAAGTAGTTGCTCACCTTGTTATATCATGAACCTATTGCAGTTAAGCCGGGGAGTTCCAAAGTGGACAAAGGCAAAGGAAAGCTTAAGGAATAGTTATATGAACTATCCCGTTATGTAATCATGGAATCGTTTTGCAATATTATTGTATTCTGCGATGTATTCTATTTAAGGTTATAGACCTTGGGACCGTAGTAAACTTTTTGTAATGAACAACATATGTTTATTTATTCCGCATTAGTTAATTTATGTTGTTTAGAGGTATATGGATGTACTTTATCGTGAGCACCAGATTTGTGGTATTGGTACCTGAATTTGGGGGTGTCACAGGTTGGTATCAAAGCTGTAGGCTATAAACTTTAGGAATGCGAAACCTAGGTGATAACCTTAGTATTAAACTCATATAGAGTACGCTAGGAGATGGATCGAGGAGATTCATCGAGTTATATGTGTCGGAGGTAGATTGTGGAAATTCATCAAGCCGAGTTTGTACATAATGAAATATAAATTCATCCCATCAATGAATGTATTTTGTTATGGTACTATTTGTGTTGATTGCCTACGATGTCTTTGTTGTGGTTGTAGGATGCCTGATTTTAGCCAGTTGAGTTGGGCCAGGGAGCTCCTATTCAGTTGAGTACCTTCTTACATCACCTCTTGGCGAGAGATGTTGAGTGGAGTAGTAGACTAGAGCAGTCGGAGCAATGGGGAGCGAGTCTATAGGTAGAGGTGGAGGCTTGGCAAACCCAGTAGAGAAGAATGAATAGAATGGGCTATGCATTTAGCATGGCGAGTAGTAGGTGGATGGATGGTGTGCACCATCATCCAGTTGAGGAGGGACAAACGCATCTCACCTTGAGTCGAGAGTTGATGACCCAGTTAGGACAGGTGGAGTATGTTAGCGTTGTGGAGCACAGTATGCTTGGTTAGACTGTTTTGTTGTGTGCCTAGTAGTATGTGATTTGTGTTTGTAAACCCCAACCTTAGTTTATGTTAGGGGTGGTTGTTAGTAGTAAATCCCCACCTTTTTGTGGTGTGAAGGGATGGATGATGTCATTCATAGCGGTATGCTATAGAGTAATCATGCGTGATGTTTTAACTATTAGCACATGAGTATAAACGTTTGTGTTATGTGTGTTGCTTTATTGTCACTTTAGAATAGATGCGTACAAGGTGTGACGAGATTATAACGTTAAGTGTTTTCTATTAACAGACAATGTTGTCGAGAAGACAACCCCGATACACAAGGGTGGAAGAGTCGGTGAATAATGAGGAGGGTCAGGCAGACCCTATAAGGACTTTTATGAACTTATTAGCAGAAGCGATGCAGGGCAGACCAGCCGTTGCGGTCGATTAGCCAGGAAGTCAGATGGTGAACTTTAAGGACTTCAAATTAGTAGGACCGCCAGAGTTTTGCGGGACTACAGATCCGATAGAAGCCCAGACATGGGTGGAAGAAATAGAGAAAGTTTTCGAGGTCGCACGAGTGGCCGAAGAATAGAAGACGTCGTTTGCCACTTTCATAATGAAAGGCGAGGCAAATTACCGGTGGAAGGCGAATAAAGGTCGAGCTGAAGAAGGCACGATTGCATGGGCTCGTTTCAAGGAGCTGTTTTTTGAAAATTACTTTCCAGCAAGCACTCAGGCAAGTATGGAGATAAAGTTCTTGGAACTAAAGCAAGGAGGCATGTCAGTTGCGGAGTATGCCGCAAAATTCAACGAGTTAGCTAGGTTTGCTCCACATCAGGTGGACACCGAAGCTAGGTGAGCGAAGAGATTTGAACAAGGGTTGAAGCCCTGGGTGTATAATAAGGTTGCGATTTTGCAGATCAACACATTTTCTACGTTACTTGAGAAAACAATCATTGTTGAGGGAGGAAATGAAGCTTGACAAAGCACAACCAAGATCAAAAAAAGAAGAAGAGCCATGATGGCCATAAGGAAGGTAGCAGTGGGGGAAGTAACCCAAATAAGAGAAAATGGAACGACAGTCATATGTCAGGAAGCAAATCCAGAGGGGATGCAAAGAAAGGTAATAAATGCGAGAAATGTGGAAAGAATCACTTTTGAGAATGCATGAAAGGAAAAAGGGGTTTGTTTCAACTGTGGTCAACCGGGGCACTTTGCCCCACAATGCCCAAAGGCGAAGGCAGGAAATTATTTTTCTTGTGGCACTTCAGATCATCAGAAGAAGGATTTCCCAAAGAGGAAGAGCGAGGCAGGCAGTGCTAACCAGGGGAACAACAGTATGCTGACTATCGAAGGACCAACACAGCAGAATAGACCAGTAGCACGCACTTTCAACATGACAGTGCAGGATGCGATGGAATCGAAGGACGTGGTGTTAGGTATTATTTCAATCAATAATATCAGTGCATATGTATTATTTGATTCGGGCACTACCTGTTCATTTGTGTCGGATGAATTTGCTAAACGGTTAAACTTACCTCGTGAGAAATTAGAGAATCCAATGAATGTGGAAGTAGCTGATAAAGAAGTTATTCCTGTGGAATACATCCATAGAAATTGTTGTGCTGAGATAAACAGGTATAAATTGAGCATAGATTTAATTCCGATACGACTAGGAGAATTTGATGTAATTCTTAGAATGGATTGGTTGTCTAGTCACGAGGCTGTGATTAACTGTCAAAAGAAATGTATACACTTGAAGACTCCAAATAAGTCGAAGGTCGTATTCTACGGTAATAAATCGCCGAGACAATCTTGTTGTCTGACGATGATGCAAGCGAAAAAATTGCTTAGAAAGGGTTGCATAGGTTATCTGGCTCACGTGGTTGATACCCGACGAGTAGAGGGTGAGCTAGGTCAGATACCTGTAGTAAGGGAATTTCCAGATGTTTTCCCGGATGAGATACTGGGGTGGGTTACCACCGGATAGAGAAGTGGAATTTATGATAGACTTAGTACCGGAAACCGCACCGATCTCAAAGGCACCGTACAGGATGGCACTGGTGGAGATGAAAGAACTGATGGTTCAACTATAGGAGCTTCTAGATAAAGGGTATATTCGTCTGAGTGTATCTCCGTGGGGAGCGCCAATACTATTCGTGAAGAAGAAGGATGGATCGTTAAGGCTCCGTATTGACTATAGGGAATTGAATAAGGTTACCATTAAGAACATGTATCCTCTACCCAGAATTAATGATCTGTTTGACCAGTTGAAGGGAGCGCAATACTTTTCGAAGATTGACTTGAGGACGGGATATCACCAACTAAAGGTGAGGCAGGAGGATATTCCAAAAACAACATTCAGAACTCGCTATGGACATTTTGAGTTTTTGGTGATGTCGTTTGGGCTGACGAACGCGCCAACATCATTTATGGACATGATGAACCGAGTGTTCAAGCAATACCTGGATAAATTTGTTGTCGTTTTCATAGATGACATCCTAGTCTACTCAAAGACGGAGGAGGAATACGTCGAGAATTTGAGGATAGCCCTGGAAACATTGAGAAGGGAGAAGCTATATGCAAAGTTTTCCAAGTGTGAATTTTGGCTACAAAGGGTGCAGTTTTTGGGGCACGTGATTGACAAGGATGGTGTATCAGTGGATCATGCGAAGGTAGAAGCTGTAATAAACTTGGAACAGCCGAAGACGCCAACAGAAGTCCGAAGTTTCTTAGGATTAACAGGTTACTATCGGAGATTTATTCAGAACTTTTCAAAGATAGGGACACCGTTGACAAATTTGACAAGGAAGATTGTGAAATTTCAGTGGACGAACAAGTGCGAAGAGAGTTTCTTGGAGTTAAAGAAGAGACTTAGTGAAGCATCTGTGTTATCACTACCAGATAATATAGGGGGATTTGTGGTGTACAGTGATGCGTCACACAAAGGCCTTGGGTGCGTATTGATGCAGCATGGGAAGGTCATTGCGTACACGTCACGGCAGCTGAAGGACTATGAGAAGGGGAGAAGTGTGAAATATACACAGACCACAAAAGTCTGAAGTATATCTTCACTCAAAAGGAACTAAATATGAGGCAGAGGCGATGGTCGGAGTTGATCAAGGACTACGATTGTGAGATTCTATACCATCCCGATAAGACCAATGTAGTAGCCGATGCTCTAAGTAGGAAGGGCAGAGATAAGTTGATGATGCTGGCAGCTCAAGAGGGACTAATCAAGGAGATGGAAAAACTAGAATTGGATGTCAAGTATCCGACAGATGCAGATGAGAAACTGTTCGCAGTTGAGGCGAGTCCGACCTTATTAGACAAGATAAAGGAGGCTCAAGAAAAGGATGATGAATGTATCGCCATAAAGAAGCGAATCTCAGAACGAGAGGAATTAAAGTACAAGTCTGATAGCAGGGGATTGCTAAGGTTTGAAGGGAGGATCTGGATACCGATGGTTCTGGAGTTGAAAGAAGAGATTTTGCAGGAAGCTCATTCTACAAAATATTCGATACACCCTGGTAGTACCAAGATATATCAGGACTTGCGCCAACACTTCTGGTGGCCAAACATGAAGAGGGAGGTCGCGGAATGTGTTGGGCGATGTTTGACATGTCAGAGGGTAAAAGTAGAATATCAGAAACCAGGTGGACTGCTACAACCGTTGGAGATTTCGGAGTGGAAGTGGGAGCATATCACGATGGATTTTGTGACGGGGCTTCCACCAACTCAGAAGGGTTACGACACGATCTGGGTGATCGTGGATCATTTAACTAAATCTGTACATTTTCTACCGATCAAGATAAGGTACAATTTGGAGCAGCTAGCAATGTTATATGTGAAAGAGATTGTGGCACGACTTGGGTGCTGGTATCTATTGTATCTGACAGAGATCCGCATTTCACGTCGAATTTCTGGAAGAGCTTGCAAGAAAGGTTGGGAACCCAGTTGAGGTTGAGTATAACGTATCATCCTCAAACGGACGGGCAAAGCAAACGAACGATTCAGACGCTTGAAGACATGCTTAGAGCATGTGTGATGGATTTTAAAGGCAGCTGGGATGATCATCTACCTTTAGTGGAGTTTGCCTATAATAACAGTTATCATGCGAGTATTGGCATGCTGCCATATGAAGCATTATACGAGAGGAAGTGCCGAACACCTTTGTGTTGGAATGAAGACGGTGAACGGAGACTGTTGGGACCTGAATTAGTACAACAGACCGTGGATGTCATCAAAGTAATAAGGGCTCGATTAGTAGTAACTCAGGACCGACAAAAGAAATATGCCGATTTGCATCGTCAAAAGCGAGACTTTGAAGTTCACAGCTTTGTATTTTTGAAGGTATCTCCCTGAAAGGGGAAGATCAGATTTGGGAAAAAGGGGAAATTGAGTCCCAGGTTCGTAAGACCTTTTGAAGTTTTAAAGAGGGTAGGTGAAGTGACGTACGAAGTAGCTCTACCTCCTGAACTTGAGGACATTCACAATGTGTTTCACGTTTCTGTGTTGCGGCTATACAAACCTGACTACAAGCACGTGAAATCCTATGAACCAATTCAAGTTGAGCGAGACTTGTCGTATGAAGAGATTCATGTCGAGATATTAGATAGGAAAGAGCAGACGTTAAGAAATAAGGTCATCCATTCGGTCACGGTCAAAGTGCTTTGGAGGAACCACGCGGCTGAAGAAGCTACGTGGGAACTAGAAGAAAAGATGAGGCAGAATTATCCGCATCTTTTTGAGTGAACCCATGTTAAGTTTTCTATACCTAGATTATAATTCTTGGGACAGAATTCTTATAAGGGGAGGATGTAACGACTGGGAATTCTAGATCTACCTTGAAATTTGAATTTTTGAATATTAATGGATATATTATATTTTATTAATATTATTTTTGTGTTTCATGTTTAAAGGTTGTGTGACAACTTGGATTATGTGAATGCATGAAATTTTTCGTGTTATAGTTTTGTTTAAGTGAATGATTGATTTCGCGTAGCGTTGCTAAATCACTATTCACGGACACACATCCCGAGGCACTATTCATGCCAGATATATTTTTTTTATCTTTTTCGATGTTGAATAATTTCGTTAATGCGTGTATGCGAAGAAATAATTTTTTCAAGTGTCAGAAATTTTATTGGAGTTGATACGTGATTTAATCCGTATCCGAAATGTATTATATGGGTATTCCGAATAATTGAACAAATCCCATGATAATTATTTTTACACGTCCCAATATTTATAGGAGTATCTATTTTAATTTTTGGTAGAGTTATTTACCAAATTGGGTACAAAAGTGAGAGTATTCAGATATATTTTTGTGTATATTCGGACTAATTTTGAGAGGCAATTGAGCCTTAACCAATCAAAACTTGACACGTGTGGCTTGTAACCAATCGGTCGGGAGGTAGAGAGCTGATTGCCGACACCATGTTGCTAATATTGTAAACCCAATACATAGGAATTGTGAGTATTGCAACATTCATCTTGAATGTGCAACTTGACCCTCGGATGATTAAATCCTCACCCACCGATGCTCAGCATGCTTATACCATCTTCCGATACATTCCTTCTTGTTGCCATTCCCTTACATTGCATAAACATTCCTTCCATTTTGTTAAGACAAGAGCAAGAATACACAAGGAGCTAGAGAGAGAAAATAGAGAGCGAGAGAGAGTCGGTCGGACGAACGAAGAAGAAGAAGAAGAAGAAGAAGAAGAGGAAGAAGAAGAAGAAGGAAGCTAGCCACTGTAACAACCCTCTAGTTACTAAGAAGGAAGCTACAAGAGGTTAGAACATCAAAACCAAATTCATCCCTTTCATTTCAAGCTTTCCTAGAGTTTTTGGTTTGTCAATGGTAGATTTTATATTTGTTACTGTGATGTTATTAGTTGTTAAGGAATGAGTTTACATGTTGTTAATGACTTAAAACATCCGTTAATAACATCCAAAAGTGGAACAAAGAACGAATGATTCGGACCTATGCATAAAGGAGAAAGAAATGGACTATACAGACTGTTTGGATAAGAAATGTGTAAATCTTTGACGTTAAATGTTTTGTTTATGGTTGTTGTGATATACTTCTACGAGTGAGCTGGAACGGAGTAAAAAGCTCTTAAAACGAATAAGTTATGGTGATTTTGGTGAAGAACACCAAGAACACGAAAACAAAGTATGAACTTAGTAATTTGGCCTAAGATTTGGCCATGTTAATATTAATGGGTAGGTCTAAATTTTTGATATGTTGTAGCCCCATGAGTTAGGAGTCCATAAAGTCCGAAATAGACTAATTTGAACGTGTATATAAGGAGATATGAAGATTAGAGTGGAGGAAGGTCGAGTCGCGAAATCTGGAAATTTATGTTATCTGCGTTTCAGAGCCAACGGCTCTCAAATTACCCTAGTTCAGCACCATCCGCGCTGAATGTCAGAGGCCTCAGCACAACCCGCACTAAACACTATATGTTTCAGTGCTCGGACGCGCTAGAATAGTGTTAGGTTGGACTGCTTTGACGTCCTTTACTAAAATAGGTATAACTTTCTCATACGAACTCGGATTGAGGTGATTCAAGATGATTTGGAAAGAGGACGAGAAGACCTACAACTTCCGTTCTTTGAGTTGTTCAATTTGAGGTCTGTAGCATGGCCTAAATTGGCTATTTATAGGACTGATGTGTAATTGGGGGCAATCGGAGGGTGTCGGGCATGCGCGTAACCACATGTAATGCTCCCGACAATGTAAAATGTTGTTCTAAGTCTTAAAACATGAATGTTCTGTATTATAATGATACTTAGCATTAACCAATGAGTATTAGATAAATCGAATGGGAGTGCTAGGCGTACGCAAATGTGTGTCGCTTGGGCATTTAGATATGCAACGTTAGCATACAGACGTGCAAGCGTCGTAACGCCGTAACTAGTGGGCATAACCTTGTTTAATATTTTGTTTCTAATAAGAATGAAACATTATAGCGTAATATAAACTATTATTTGGTATCCAGTATGTGACTAATTGTTATGTGAATATGTACTTAATTGTGTAGGATATTAAGGAGCGTGTGTTGTAATATTGTAGCAGCGCTTCGGGCAAGTTTTCCCTAACCATACTCGAATTATATTGAGCAGGTTTCCTATCCTATACAAATGTTGAATATTGTGCAAGTTTCTTACCTTACTCAAGATTATATTTGAGCAAGTATTATATCTTGTTGCAAGTTTCCTAACCTGTACAACTTTTATTATTGTGCAAGTTTATTCTTATGAATTGCAAGTTCTTAAACTTACTCAATCTTTATAATTGGGCAAGTTTCATTATTGACCAGGTTCTATCTTACTCGATTTATTTATTGAGCAAGTATTCTATATTATTGCAAGTTTCCTAACTCAGACACGAGTTATCACTCTCAAATGATATTAGTGGAATAATTATTGTTAATTACTCCACATCAAAGATAATTATTGATATTCGCACCTTGTGCATTTGAATTCATTATATGTTGTTGGACTGTGAAACGTTTAAGTTCTTTATTCATGAACGGTTTAAGAAGATAGTCTACGCTATTTGTTTCGGCTAGACATACACAGGTTATTATTTTAAAAGCTATCCAAACCGGTTGTTGGTGTGGACTCTTGGACTGAGAGAGCAACCCTTATTTAGGGGATTTTAATGTGTCGGTTATTCGATGCAGTCAGAGTTAAATGTTATGCATATACATGGTGTACAAGAGGTTGATCCCCTCGAGTACAACTGACGGGGCCAGGTTTTAAAAGAGTTAGTTGAATGATTGACTCTTTGGCCAAGTTCATGGTCGGTTGGACCACTAAGCAGTAAATAATCAATATTCACTGTTTCATTTGAACTTTGATTATGTCATTTCAGCT
Organism: Aralia elata; assembly: GCA_034770075.1. Classification (NCBI taxonomy): domain Eukaryota; kingdom Viridiplantae; phylum Streptophyta; class Magnoliopsida; order Apiales; family Araliaceae; genus Aralia; species Aralia elata. Next base: position 56,032,909 of record CM068385.1, read on the forward strand.
ATTTCATCAATGTTCATAAATTGTTGAGCTATGCGGCTATTATTCTTATTCATTCATGATATATCTTCTTTATTCATTTTAAACTTGCTGAGCAAAGTAGTTGCTCACCCTTGCTATATCATGAACCTATTGCAGTTAAGCCGGGGAGTTCCAAAGCGGACAAAGGCAAAGGAAAGCTTAAGGAATAGTTATGTAATCGTGGAATCGTTTTGTAATATTATTGTATTTTGCGATGTATTCTATTTAAGGTTATAGACATTGGGACCGTAGTAAACCTTTTGTAATGAACAACATATGTTTATTTATTTCGCATTAGTTAATTTATGTTGTTTAGAGGTGTATGGATGTACTTTATCGTGAGCACCAGATTCGAGGTATTGGTACCTGAATTTGGGGGTGTCACAGAACCAAGATGACAGTAAATCCGTTTCAGGGTATATATTTACCTTAAACGGTGGTGCAGTGAGTTGGAAAAGTTCCAAGCAGCAAACAGTTGCTTATTCAATGACAGTGGCAGAGTACATAGCTGCAAGTGAAGCTGCAAAGGAAGCTGTTTTGATGAAGAAGCCATTACTGAACTTGGAGTGGTTCCTAGCATTAGAGGAGCCGTACCTTTATTCTGTGACAACACTAGAGCTGTTGCGTAGGCTAAGGAACCTAGGTCTCATCAAAAATCCAAACACGTGTTGCGGCGGTTTTATTTGATCAGAGAGATCATTGAAAGAGGACATGTCACCCTAGAGCATGTGGACTCTCAAGACAACATTGCAGATCCATTTACTAAAGCTTTAACACAACAACAGTTTGATCGTCACTTAGAGAAGATGGGTATTAGATACCATGGCAATTGACTTTCGTTTATTAAAGGCATTTTACTTTATCTACATTGTGTTGTTATATTAAATGTGATAAACCCATAGTTTTGAGCAATGCTTTTAAAATCATGATGGTGATGATGCTAATGAGATCTAAATTCTAAGATAGCTCACAAACTAAAATTGTTCCTAATCGTTGAATTATTAAAAAATGGATTAGTGAATCCGGATAGATTAGTACATACGTTGCTTGCTCTTAGGAAGAGGATGATTGATCTCATAATCATTTGCGTGGAGACACTAAAGCAAGTATGTAGGTGCTTATTAGAGAATAAGTTCACTGAACGTGACTCGCTAAAGAATACCTAATTGAGTTTTACTCGCCTATCAATAGGAATTCCTCTAGTGATAGTAGTACAAGTGATCCTTAGAATTGAGATCATCATTGTATCTTGTGTATGATGAGTTATACTTTGACATGTCCCTTAAGACCTTTAGGATATATCAAAGGGTATGATTAGGTATAATAAGTTGTACATGGAGGTAGGTGAATGATCAACAAAGAATCTACCACGTCTAGTAAAAGATGTGAATGTCCTATGTGATTTGATAAATGACAACTCAGTAATCCTTGACCAAGGTAGAATGAAATTACAAAGTAGTTTCTAATTTGCATTATTTATAGTTGTGCATTTGGGAATCGAAATACATATAATTAAATAATATAAGAGTTGATAGTAATTCCATGTCTTATATTTAATTGGGACATTGTATGGTAGAATGATTGAATTGTACGGTAACTATTCACTGAAAGGTTCTTTTGTGATTAATGTTGAAATCTATATTATCTAGAAAGTCGTTGATCGCTAAGGGGGCTTACCCTTATTGTAGAATAAATGTTATTTATTTAAATGAATTAAATAGTTTAATTTATTTATTTAAATAAGGTTAGAATTGTTCTAATTGATTTATTTACAACCGGTTTAATATAGAGAACCTAAAGGGTCACACCGCAAAAGAAAAATATTTATTTAAGAAGTAAATGGCATAATTGTAATAATAAGTGAAGTGTATTTAATTTAGTCTATAGAGATAGAATAAATTAAATAGCTTAATATTTATTATTTAATATTTTAGAAATATTAAATATAAATTAATAAGAGGAGGCTTATTATTATTATTATTACTATTATTTAATTTCTAATAGGGATTGAGAATTAATTAATAGAAGTATTCTCTCATAGATTCCTAATTAGATTAGGAGTTTAATCTAATTAAAGGAGTTTAATTAGAATAGAAACCCTAATCCTAAATAGTTTAGGGAAGGGTTTTTCTTACATCTATAAATAAGAGAAGTCTTATCATAGATTAGGGTTAGACACTCTTGCATGAGAATTGTGGAGAGTACTTACTTTTTTTATAGAGATAGAAACTAGGGTTTTTCCAATACCCATCTTCTTGAATACATATTATTCCTTGGTGGATCACCTCTAGAGGCCAAACACTTGGGTGGCTAACGTCGATCAAAGGAAGGAATTTAATCGGTGGAATTCAAGGAGAATGCGAAAGAAATTGGAGGTGAACTTGTATTTGAGGAAGCTAGAATTCTATAAGGATATAATTCTTATTCTCCATCTCTTTCTTCTAATTAATAATTGAGCATAAAGAAAGATCATGGTTATGGTTTATATAAAATTTTAAAATCTGATTTTATCGCGCTTCCGCTTTATTTTTGTAATTTGATTAAGTGTTCGCGTTATATACAAAGCTAACAAAAACCAGTTTGATAATTCTAAGTGCAAGACAAGTTACTTACTTACAAGCTTTGTAAGTATAACAAACTTTCCTAATGGCTAAAATGGCCCTCCATAACCGGTTCAATCCCATTTGGTTACTCTAAACTTATTTTGCTTCTAGTTTGCCTTCTAGTTCGATTTCTAGTTAGCTTTCCTAACTAATCCAGTTAGCCAAAATTGTTGACTTTATCATATTTGAATTTTTGTTTTTATGAATAGTGAATACGTATTTATACCCCGTATAAATACTATGGCGTAATACGAAATATCAAAAAAATGAAAAGCGTTTTCTACGTGAATAGTATTTTTCGCGTTATTTTTCGTGAAAAAATATTTTTCTTATACGAAACAATAACACTTAATTTCAATCACATAATACATTGATTAGATCATAAAATTAATCTTTATTAATCACATAAGATCACATTACAAGTCTTATAAGAATTCGAAACATTACATCTCTCCTGTCTGCAGTTATAGCAGACATTCTTACCCCTTAAGCATGCACCCATGTGATTCTTACCATATATCTGACATACTTCTACTTTCTTTTTATTGTCTCCCTCTTTATTATTATTACTACTCCATTTCCTCTTATTATTATTATTAACCCCTCTCGTACTACTTTCCCCTTTAAATTTTCTCCCTTTGTTTTATTCTTTTTAAATTTGTTTAAGGCCTCACTTCCGCCTTCTACTATTATTGCCTTCTCAAAAATCTGAGTAAAGGTTTCGATCTACAGTACAGATAACTTGTTACACAACCAGGGTTTTAAACCATGTTCGAACCTTCTAGTCTTACGCTCCTCTGTATCAACTTGATTCGGAGCAAACCTTGCCAGTTCATTGAACTTGGCTGCGTATTGGGGCACAAACATGTCCCCCTGTTTTAACTCCAAGAATCGTACTTTCATACGGCTCTGCATACTCCTCAGGAAATAGTTCTCGAAGAATAACTCCTTGAACCTATCCCATGACACTATTCCCTCCCCCGCTCTGGCTTGGTTAGCTTCCCACCAGAAGTTAGCCTCGCCTTTCATCAAATACGTGGCAAAGACCGTTTTCTGGTCTTCCTCGACCCTAGCTATTCAGAATGCTTTCTCTATCTCTTTTATCCACCCCTGAGCCTCTATTGGCTCGGTGGTTCCCTTAAACGCAGGAGGTCCTACACTTTTAAAGTCTTTAAAGGTCATGTTAAGTGTTGTTGGTGGGTTCTAATTTCCTACGGGATGATTTTGTAGTGCCCCTAGTAGTAAATCTATGAATTGTTGAATCGGGTTAACTTCACTTTGTTCCCCCTCACTATCTATCTCTGCTCGTGATCTTCTACTTGGCGCTATTTTCTAGATATATTAAAAGAACGCCACACATAAATACTACTAATTTATATTCATGTCATAATGCATATAAAGTTTACAACGTATTTCATAAAACACAACTTTATATTAAATATTCATTGGGTTATATTTTTATCTAAGTGATTTCTTTATATATCACTTTTCATACTAACATCCCTTTACTTACACAAATGTTGGGATTTATAATACTCGTACAAAAGTTATACAAACTATTTATATTAACTAATACCCGTTTACAACTAATGACGTCCTCTAGTCGCCTGGTCTGCATCCCACAACATTTGGGATACAACCAACCTACTTATGGCATAGCCAGTTTGCCCCGGATCTATCAGAAAACTTTCCATCATATTCTTTAAACCTCAATACAATACACTGCATTCGTGTACCGTTCTATCAAGTTGTGCCTGCATCTCAACTCGTTCATCTTATGCCTTATCTAACAACATTTGTAGTCGTACGTGTACCATTCTATCGAGTTGTGCCTGCATCTCAACTCGTTCATCTTATGCCTTATCTAACAACGTTTCTAGTCGTACGTTTATACGTTTCTCTGTCTCCCACATAAACTCCTGGTTAACCATCTTATTATTTATGCTCTCCATCTCAGCAGATGCTTGCTCGACTATGGAGGCCACTAGCTCTTCTTCTTCTGCCACTATGTTTGGCACTACTTGATCCTCTTTAGGATCCTCTTCAAAATCCTCCTCTTGATCATCCTCTAGTGGGAACTGTCGTTTAACACTCCTAAATTAACCTCACTTTCTATTCACAAATTCAATAATTAGCACAGTAGTAAGCAAGGATCGATCCCATAGGGAGTACGTGTTTAATAAGACAGCAACGTTAAGGACTAGAGAATTAGGCTAATTCAAGCAATAAACACACAAGCTCGGTTTATTTAACTTGCTTCCTGATAACCTTAGTAATAATCAAAAGTTTTGACATAATTAATATTACTAATTGCTACAAATGACAAGGAATACTATCAATTACACATAATATTACTCCTTAATTAAGCAGATGTTATTGATCAAACTAATCTAATTGGCCATATTAAATTAATGAAATCAATTAGCATGCAAACAATTAGAATAGATTATCAGAATAAGTATCAAGCAAGAAGGAATAAATAGTAAAACTTGATTAATGAATTACTTATAAATAAGGTTTCACCTCTCTTTAGAACTGAATATAGAAAATTAGCCTGATGTTGGTCGATTTAGCTATCGATAAACACACACGTGCAAGTATACACGGTCAACAAGTAATATATGATAAGATATGAGTCGAACCCACAGGGAATTGTGACAAATAATAACCAAGTGCCAATCGTCTATCAAATTGATCTAATTTAAATAATGAAGATTTGATAATTTGTTGATTGGTTGAGTTCACAAGTCAAATAATGAGTAAAGTGCGGTAAAATATCAAGATAAAAGGGTCTAAGATTACAATTTCCCCCAACACGTCATTTGAATCTCCTAACTCTCTCTTTTCATTTAGTTATAGCATACGAATTGACAACCGAGAAGTCAAAACTACATAAGAGCCTCTGTCGATGGTCAATCACGAATCTTCCTAAGCGGTGTATAGGTATATGTCTATCCTATACACTATCAAGAGACTAATTTCAGGAATGATTACTAGACACGTGTCACCAAATCTAAGTAATCCTCCCTTCAATTACCAACTTTCACGTCGGAAGTCATTAAGACTAGATTCTCAATAGGTTGCATGCGGTAATTAGGTATATATCTATCCCAACTACTATCAAGATACCTATTATTGCAGATAATTAATAAGACACACGTCACTTAATCCAATTAATGACCCACAACAATCTATACTTTCACATGTTATCATAACTAGGTCTTAACCTATAATCCGTTCGTCAATTTCATATAGGTTCCCACGGTAATTACGGGCCAAGCAATTAATCTAGAAGCAAAGGTTATGACAATCAATTCACACATGCATAACTAAAATCAATAGAGAGAGAATTCAATTCAAATTAAGTGTTGGGTTCCATTACAATCTTAGAATAGAAGGTTAGTTCATGTTAGCTACAATAAACATCATTTTCAATTGATACATTGTCAAATTCGAATTACAAAGAAGATAGAAATCTAGAAATGAAACCACTTTTGGAGCTATTGAGTTGGTGTTCCTTTGGTTGCTGATGGTTTCCAACTCTCCACCTTGGCCTTGCAATTCTTCTTGACTGAGTTCCTTGGCTTTTGGCTTGATTTAGCTTGATTTGCAGCCTTGAGCTCTGTTGGTTGATGTATATTGTAGCCTCCCCCTTTCTAGCTACGTGATATGTAGCTTAGAAGATATTATTTATAGCCTCCATCAAGAAACCCTAGCCAAAATCGGACAAAATGGAGCTCAGATCGCACTATGGTTGTGTCAGATCGCACTCAGCACGGCGTTGCGCGCCCGCACGCCAGCGCGCGCGCCCGCGCCCAGCGCCTGGGCCGCACGCCCGACTGCCGCCCCGCACGCCCGCGCCCGCACGCCAGCGCACGCGCCCGCGCCCAGCGCCTGGGCCGCACGCTGGCCGCACGCCCACGCCTGCCGCTCCGCACGCCCGCGCCCGCACGCCCGCGCGCGCGCCCGCGCCCAGCGCCTGGGCCGCACGCTGGCCGCACGCCCACGCCTGCCGCTCCGCACGCCAGCGCCGCGCGCCCGCACGCCAGCGCGCGCGCCCGCGCCCAGCGCCTGGGCCGCACGCTGGCCACACGCCCAACTGCCGAGCTGCCGAGTCCGCCGAGCCCGCCGAGCCCCGCGCGCGCGCGCGCGCCCAACGCCGAGGCTGCCGAGGCTGCCGAGCGCCCAGCGCCCACACGCCCAGCGCGCGCCCGCACGCCGCGCCCATGCGCCCACGCCCAGCGCCTGGGCCGCACGCTGGCGCCCCGCCTGCCGCACGCCGTGCCCGCGACTTGGTCAACGCCGCACACCGTGCACGCAACCCAACGCCGTGCACGCAACCCAACGCCGTGCACTCCCAACTTCCGAATGTCATCAAATTAAGCTCCGAGCATCGCCAAACATAAATTTTCACCATGTTATCATCCGGGCACGGAAATCTAGGCATGGGCTTGCCCACGTGGCTTGGCCGACGCCGCACGCCGTGCACGCTTTCCGACGCCGTGCACGCCCAATCACCAAATGTTGTCAAAATAAGTACCGAGCGTCGCCAAGCGTAAATTTCCATCATACTACCATTCGGGCACAGACGTCCGGGGCACGGACATTTAGTCAATACAAACGGCGATCCGAGCGGTCTTTATTTCAATTCCTACAAACATGATAAAAATGCATCAAAGCAACATAAAACATGTAAAATTAACTAAAAACTAATTTATGTAGAAATAAGATAAAATTACATGAAAACCATATAAAGTACCTAAAGACTTGCAAATTATCAAGGCCAAAAGTACCCAAATTGTGTGTATAAAACGCACTCATCAAATACCCCCAAACTTAAATCTTTGCTTGTCCTCAAGTAAACATAGATATACTAATTTATTAACATAAACACAACCAACAACTAAATTAGAAGAGAACGACTCCAAGAATTGGCCTCAAAGGAAAAAGATCAAAAGGGGCCCAAGAACATCGTAAAGTTACAACTAAACAAAATTTCTAAACTCACTCCTACTCAAGATCTCAGCAATGTGTGTGTGTGAGTGTGCTATCTATTTATGCGAGTTAGGAAAGAGCTAACTCATGAACTCAATATATGAGGGGTTATACTATAAATCTACAGACTCATCATTACCTTGATAAATACCAAACAAGACGACCATAAAAGAAAGGGGGTTCCAAAGGGATTATTGCAGTAGTGAGTAATCACACTGGTGAGTGCGTTTTACGCTCCGTCTCACCTTAACTAATTGCATGACCGTGCAATGTCTAATCACATTAGGCTATTCAGAGCTACCCATGTAACGAGTGTTTGATCAATGACTCCCAAGCCAGATGGCTTTAGGGCATTAGGTGTAAAACACCCCTGAGGATCTATTAACTCGAGTAGCAATGGCCACGTAATTAAACTTGGTCAACCAATAATATAAATTTAATATTATTATTTTATTTTTATTTTTTTTCTTTTCTCTCTCTTTTTTTTTTTTTTTTTTTCATTATTACCCCCAAACTTATATGAAAGTCTAAAATAAGCATAAAAGGTTGCAGACGTGAGTTCAGTACATTTCAAGTATAATCCCCCAAGCGTTTAAGTAAATGAGATTTCTCAATACTAACTAACTAAACAAGTACACAGTGTACAAGAGGAGCTGAAATAACAAGAGTAGAGTGGTTAGCCAGAATGTTAAGAAGTAACTAAACATGCTCAAGCCTTACCTTAGATGAAAACACAATAACAAGCAGAATATCATTGGCCGTTCTTGTAGCATGACACGACTTAGACGAAATAAAATACTACATTATACTACCACCCCCAAACTTAAAATAAACATAGTCCTCGATGTTCATAATAGACAGAATTAAAATAGAAAACTTCACTGAGGGTAATCAAGCAACACCATCCGCACTGTTGCTACTTGCGTGGTTGCCTCCAGTTGCATCATCACTCGAATCAAGGTCATATTTCGGGAACATAGGTGTCGTTGGGAATTGGACTGCAAGGGGCCCGGTATTGAACCCGTTGTTGTTGATCACTTGTGTGGTAGCCTTATAAAAATCGGAAGTATAATTACACAATGAATTGACCTGTTGAATCGAATGATTAATGCGCCTAGACATGCGCCTATGTTCACGTTCCCTCTCCCGGGCTTCCTTTTCTCTTTCTTGCGCATTCCGCTGCATTTCAGCCCTCATCTCTTGATTTTCGCGCCGAAGCTCACGCATCTCAGCAATAAGTACGTCAATTGAAGAGCTAGATGGCTCAGGGTGCTCGATGCTAAGTGGTGGGTTGGCCTCATCTTCCTCAGTTTCTGGAGGATGCAATGAAGGTAAGTATCCAGCACCATGCTCCTCCGGCGCCCCACCCCTCCAAACCTTGTAGTGGCGAATAGCTTGGCTGTCGATAGGCGTCAAGGGGGGTTGAAGTATCTCACTTGTGTTCCACTTGACCTTTGCCAACTTGCATAAACCACAGATCAGTGATGGGTGTGGCAATCCACCTGTAGACTTTCCGTTAGCATTTTGCACTATGGAATTGCGAATCAGTCTACCCACGTTGATGCTGCGCCCCGTAACCAAGGTAAATAAGATCAGTGCCCGCATCAGAATCACTTGTGTTGCGTGGGTGGTTGGCCAAAGCTTAGCGTTTATGAAGTATAACCAAGCCTTCCCATACTTGCTTAAATCACCCTGTCGTAGATGCAATGGCTCGTCCCCTTTCATTGTCCACCGGGCGCCAGGCTTACATAAGGTTGCAATAATTTCATTCCAATTAGGCTTTTCGGTTCCCAACCTAGTGAGCTCATCCGTGCCATGGCTTCGAGGAAGTTTATAATATTCTTCAATGCTTCGCTTGCCAAAAGACACCATTTTGCCCCGAACCATGACTACATAATCGTCAGCCTCCATGGCATTGGCATAAAACTCTCGGACGATTGATATACATGCGGGCTCAGGTTGTGCGGCGAAAGTCTGCCATCCCCTTTCCTCAATTATGTTAGCAATGCCAAATTCATTAGTCTCGTGTGGAAGAATACCCCTCTCAGGAATTAATGTTTTGGTGGCCATGATAGTGTGGTAACGCTCGGATGCCTCCGCACTAACGAACTTTTTCTTGTCATAGGCTATGGTTGGTTTGGATGATGAAGATTCACCCCGTTGACGTTTGGGAGCCATCCAGAAAAAACTTCGATCAAATTACCCAAAATAGCCAAGAATCCTCTCACAGACAAATGATCGAACAGGTGGTGTGCACTCTTTAGAATCGCAGTTGTAAGTTCAATGGGTAGCACGCCTAACCCTCCACAAAGCCTTGCAATGGGAGCTAGATATGTACCTGCTAATAAAAACCACCAAAACACAGCACCCAAGCAAGAAAATTTGCAATTTAAAGCCCTTAGTTACCTTTACTTGGAAAACATTTGAAAAGCCATGGAAATCTTTCAAAAACCTTCAAATTCATGATAAAATCCAAGTTAGAAGATGAAATTGATGATTGGTTGTCGTGATTGGGTACCAATTTGAAGTAATGATGCACGAAAATTAGTTTGGGAACAAAGCATGCAAGTTGGCTAAAGAGTTAGAGGAGAGAGATATAAGAATGGGTGGAATTAAATGAGCCAAATGAAGCTTTAAAAGTTCATGCCCCAGCTGCCTGGTGCGGCCGCACAGCATGGGGCGCGCCCGCGCGCGCCTGCTGGGCGCCCAGCCCGCGTGCCACTTGCTGCTCGTCCGCCCGCCTGCTACGCCCGCTGCGCCTAGCGCCTGCTCTGCGCGCCCGCGTCCGCCCGTTGCGCCCGCGCCTGCCGCCTGCCAGCGCCCAAGCCAACTCCGAGTGCTAGCGCACATGTGCTGCACCTGGGGCGCGCGCGCCCGCGCGGCGCCTGCTGCGCCCGCGCCTACTGCCTGACTGGGCTGCTGGGCGTGCTGCTGCTGGCGTGCTGTCGGCGTTTCGCTGACATGCTTCGCTCAAATGCTAAAATTTGATGAAAATACCTACACGTAGCAACACAATTAACAAAGTTAGAAACAATTAATGATAAAAATCATATTTTTCTAATAAATTTTTTTTTTTTTTTTTTTTTTAACAACTCATGAATTAAATCTAAACAATGGGTTGCCTCCCATTTAGCGCTTGATTTAGAGTCTTCAGCCTGACTTTTTCCCAATCCTTTCGGATCGACGAGACTAATTGAGGTCTTTTGGCGTTCAATGTCGCCACCCCAATAGTGCTTAATTCTTTGTCCGTTCACCTTAAACAATTGGTTTGTCTTATCATCTCGCAGTTCAATTGCACCATGCGGAAAAACATGATTGATATAGAATGGCCCTGACCATCGTGATTTGAGTTTACCGGGAAATAGCTTCAACCGAGAGTTGTAAAGTAGGACGGGTTGTCCAACCTCAAACTTCCGATCGATTATCTTCTTGTCGTGCCACCTCTTGACTCTCTCCTTATAGAGCTTTGCATTCTCATAGGACTGGAGACGGAACTCATCCATCTCATTGAGTTGTAAGAGTCGTTTCTCTCCCGCGGCATTCAAATCAAAGTTTAACTTCCGGATGGCCCAATAAGCACTGTGTTCAAGTTCCACCGGTAGATGACACGCTTTCCCATACACAAGCTGATATGGTGACATCCCGATAGGAGTTTTGTATGCCGTCCTATACGCCCATAAGGCGTCATCAAGCTTCAATGACCAGTCCTTTCTATCCGGGTTGACAACCTTCTCTAAAATCCTTTTCACCTCTCTATTGGATACCTCCACCTGACCACTTGTTTGAGGATGATAGGCCGTGGCAATTTTATGGGTTACCCCATATTTAGCAAGAAGGGCATTAAAGTTCTTGTTACAAAAGTGCGACCCATCATCGCTAATTATTGCACGCGGAGTTCCGAATCTTGTGAAAACATTTTTTCGAAGGAACTTAAGCACCACTTTGGCATCATTGGTGGGTGTCGCTGCTGCTTCAACCCATTTTGACACGTAATCTACAGCCACAATGATGTACAAATTGTTGAACGAAGAGGGAAACGGGCCCATAAAATCGATACCCCAGATGTCAAATATCTCAACCTCTAAGATTGTGGTTAGTGGCATCTCATGACGCCTGGAAATGTTCCCTACTCTTTGACATCGATCGCATTTCAGCACAAACACATGGGCGTCCTTGAACAAGGTTGGCCAATAAAAACCAGATTGAAGCACCTTCGCCGCTGTTCTTTCTCCACCATAGTGCCCACCAAAAGCTGAGGCATGACAATGTTGCAAGATACTTTCCATCTCAGATTGAGGTACGCACTTCCGGATCAGTTGGTCAGCACATTGCTTAAACAGAAAAGGTTCGTCCCAGAAATAATGCTTCACATCGTGCAAGAATTTCCTTTTTTGTTGATAGCTCAGCTCGGGTGGTAGGACATGGCTCACCACATAGTTGACATAGTCAACATACCATGGCACCTCATGAGTGATGGCGAAAAGCTGTTCATCCGGGAAAAATTCATTAATCATGACATCGTCTCCCGCCTCATGGTCTGCACTTTCCAGCCTAGACAAATGATCCGCCACTTGATTCTCGGTTCCCTTCTTATCTCTAATCTCAAGATCGAACTCTTGAAGCAATAAAACCCATCGAATCAAGCGTGGCTTTGCGTCCTTCTTTGCTATTAAGTACTTAATGGCAGAATGGTCCGTGTACACAATGACCTTGGTGCCAATGAGATATGCACGAAATTTGTCAAAGGCATACACGATAGCAAGCAATTCCTTCTCCGTTGTTGTGTAATTAAGTTGAGCTCTAGTTAGTGTCTTGCTAGCATAATATATCACATGAAAGACCTTGTCCTTGCGATGGCCCAATACAGCACCAATTGCAAAATCGCTAGCGTCGCACATCAATTCGAACGGAAGATTCCAATCCGGGGCCACGATAATAGGTGCACTTACAAGCTTCTTCCTGAGTAACTCAAAAGCCTCTAAACATGCATGATCGAAGACAAAAGGAGTGTCTTTCTCAAGGAGACTACACAGCGGTTTTGAAATTTTTGAGAAATCCTTGATGAACCGCCTATAGAATCCAGCATGTCCAAGGAAACTACGGATTCCCTTGACGTTGGTTGGTGGAGGAAGCTTCTCAATGGTCTCGATCTTGGCCTTATCAACCTCCAGCCCCTTTGAAGATACTCTATGTCCCAAAATAATCCCTTCTTGCACCATGAAGTGGCATTTCTCCCAATTAAGCACCAAATTTGTCTCCACACATCGTTTCAGCACTTTCACAAGGTTTTCTAGGCATAAGTCGAATGAATCTCCAAAAACCGAGAAATCGTCCATGAAAACCTCCAATCCTTGCTCAACCATATCAGAGAATATAGCCATCATACATCTTTGGAAGGTGGCGGGTGCGTTGCATAACCCAAATGACATTCTTCTGAAAGCAAAGGTCCCATATGGGCAAGTGAACGTCGTTTTCTCTTGATCTTCGGGGGCAATGGCAATTTGGTTGTAGCCCGAGTATCCATCCAAGAGACAATAGAATTCATGTCCCGCCAACCTGTCTAGCATTTGATCAATGAATGGGAGCGGAAAATGATCCTTGCACGTAGTCTTGTTCAACCTTCTGTAGTCCATGCAAACCCTCCATCCGGTGACAGTTCTAGTTGGGATCAACTCGTTGTTTTCATTAGACACCACTGTCATGCCCCCCTTCTTTGGAACACATTGCACTAGACTGACCCATGGACTGTCTGAAATGGGATAGATGATGCCGGCATCAAGCAATTTGATAATTTCCTTCTTGACCACCTCCTTCATGACGGGGTTCAATCTACGCTGATGCTCAACCACAGGTTTGGCCTCATCTTCCAATATGATCTTGTGCATACAAAAAGCGGGGCTAATTCCCTTGATGTCGGCAATGGACCAACCTAGGGCTGTTTTGTATTCCCGTAGCACTCTTAGCAATTTGTTTTCCTGTACATCATCAAGTGAAGCAGACACAATAACAGGCAAAGTACTAGCATTACCCAAATAAGCATACCTCAAATGGATTGGCAATGGTTTGAGCTCCAAAATAGGTGGCTCCTCCCATGAGGATTTTGCAATGGTACTAGAGCTGGTTGGTCTATCTAACGGTTCAAATAGTTGCTTAAACTTGATAAAACGTGGGGGAACATTCAGCACATTTACCATTTCGTTAGGAAATAGAGGTTCACTCTCAAGTGATTCTCCTAGCAATTCTTCAAAAGGGTCAACTTCATATGTTGCTGTGAACACCTCTTCCACCGCCTCGTCAATCAAGTCTATCCTGAAACATTCATCCTGCACATTAGGAAATTTCATTGCTTTAAAAACGTTAAAAGTTACCTCTTGGTCTTGGACACGCATGGTTAGCTCTCCTTTTTGCACATCAATCAAAGTTCTGCCTGTGGCTAAGAATGGGCGCCCAAGGATGATAGGTATCTCCCTGTCTTCTTCGAAATCAAGGACAATGAAATCCGCTGGAAAAATAAACTTGTCCACCTTGACAAGCACATCTTCTACTATGCCTCTTGGGTGTGTGAGAGACCTATCCGCAAGTTGCAATGTAACATTTGTAGGTTTTGCCTCACTTAATCCCAGCTGTTGATAAATTGAGAGTGGCATTAGATTGATGCTTGCCCCCAAATCACATAGGGCCTTGCCAAAGAATTGGTTACCAATTGTGCAAGGAATCGTGAAACTCCCCGGATCTTTCAACTTTGGTGGTAACTTCCTTTGTAATACAGCACTACATTCTTCGGTTAGTGCCACCGTCTCAAACTCCTCAAGCCTTCTCTTTCTTGACAAGATTTCTTTCATGAACTTCACATAACTAGGCATTTGTTCCAATGCCTCAGCGAATGGAATGTTTATGTGCAATTTCTTGAAAACCTCCAAGAACTTAGAGAATTGCTTATCCAACTTTAATTTCTGCCGACGTTGTGGAAACGGGCATGGTGGATACATAGGGACTTGCTTGCTCCCCACTGGTTTTGGCACTGGCTCTTTTTCCTTTTCTTCTTCTTTTCTCTTTTCTTCCTCTTTCTCCCCATTCACATCCTCGACCACCGCTTCAGCTGGAACCTCATTCACAACTTCCGGTAGCTCCTTCCCACTTCTCAAAGTCACAGCCTTGCAATGCTCCTTACCATCTCTTTTCGGATTAACTTCAGTGTCACTAGGTAAGGCACCAGGGGGACGGATATTCATGGCGCTTGCAATCTGCCCAAGCTGAAGCTCTATATTCCGTATCGAAGCGCTATGTTGTGCAACCAATTGAGCCAATAACTCGTCCCCACTAGGCTTTTTCTCCTGTTGTGGCAAAGGTGGGGTTGGGGCTTGTTGGTGTGATTGGGTTTGATGGTGTGATTGAGTTTGATTTTGGAATCCTGGGGGATATTGATGCCTAGGAGCTGAATATTGGGTTTGGGTGTTATTGTTGTTGCTCCATGAGAAATTTGGGTGATTTTTCCATCCAGGATTGTAGTGATTGGAGTGGGGGTTGTTTTGCTGTCTATTGTAATTACCAACGAACTGTACGGATTCTGCATTGATGGGGCATTGCTCGGTAGGATGATTTCCAACACACAACTCACAGGTTTCAGAAATGCTCTGCACAGAATGAGTTCCTAAATTTTTCACTTCCTTTGTGAGTGCGGCCAGCTGTGCGGTAATTGAGGTGAGATGATCCACCTCAAATTTTCCTGCTGCCTTTTGTGGCATTTTCCTCTCCGAAGGCCATTGATAAATATTTGCAGCCATGGTTTCCAATAGTTTGTAGGCTTCCGCAAAATTCTTCCCCATTAAACTACACACCTGCAGCTGCGTCAACACTAGATCGAGTGGCGTTCGTCAACCCATTATAAAAAAATCTCAACTTGCAACCATTGAGGTAAACCATGGTGTGGACATCTCCTAATTAGATCCTTGAACCTTTCCCAAGCTTCATACAAGGACTCGGAATCGTATTGAACAAACGAAGTGATGTCATTCCTCAATCTTGCAGTTTTCGCGGGTGGGAAAAACTTTGCCAAAAATTTTCTGGGCTAAGTCATCCCACTTAGTAATTGAGCCCGAGGGGAGCGAATGTAACCAACTCTTTGCCTTGTCACGGAGTGTGAAAGGAAAAAGTCGGAGTCTAATCGCATCATCAGTCACTTGAGTGTACTTGAATGTGTCACAAATTTCCAGAAAACTCACCAAATGAGCACTTGGGTCGTCATTGGGCAACCCACCAAACTGCAAACAGTTTTGAACCATTTGGATGGTTCCGGGCTTAATTTCGAAGTGATTGGCCTCAATGGCTGGCCTGGAAATGCTTGAGTGCAAATCTGTGACAAGAGGCATGGCGTACTCCCTCGAGGTTTTAGGCTCCTCCTCAGCCATGGTATCTTGATTGGGTATACCCCGAACTCGTTCTCTACGTAGTCGTCGAATATTTCTCTCGATCTCGGGATCGTAAGGAATTAACTCAAGATCACGTGAGCGTGGCATACAAATCAAGAATACCTACAAAATAAAATGAAAATTATATACAAGTCTAAAAAGAGACCAAGTTGAATGGAATTGATATTGGTATAATTATTAGAAAACAATTCCCCGGCAACGGCGCCAAAAACTTGTTGGTCGATTTAGCTATCGATAAACACACACGTGCAAGTATACACGGTCAACAAGTAATATATGATAAGATATGAGTCGAACCCCCAAAAACTTGTTGGTCGATTTAGCTATCGATAAACACACACGTGCAAGTATACACGGTCAACAAGTAATATATGATAAGATATGAGTCGAACCCACAGGGAATTGTGACAAATAATAACCAAGTGCCAATCGTCTATCAAATTGATCTAATTTAAACAATGAAGATTTGATAATTTGTTGATTGGTTGAGTTCACAAGTCAAATAATGAGTAAAGTGCGGTAAAATATCAAGATAAAAGGGTCTAAGATTACAATTTCCCCCAACACGTCATTTGAATCTCCTAACTCTCTCTTTTCATTTAGTTATAGCATACGAATTGACAACCGAGAAGTCAAAACTACATAAGAGCCTCTGTCGATGGTCAATCACGAATCTTCCTAAGCGGTGTATAGGTATATGTCTATCCTATACACTATCAAGAGACTAATTTCAGGAATGATTACTAGACACGTGTCCACCAAATCTAAGTAATCCTCCCTTCAATTACCAACTTTCACGTCGGAAGTCATTAAGACTAGATTCTCAATAGGTTGCATGCGGTAATTAGGTATATATCTATCCCAACTACTATCAAGATACCTATTATTGCAGATAATTAATAAGACACACGTCACTTAATCCAATTAATGACCCACAACAATCTATACTTTCACATGTTATCATAACTAGGTCTTAACCTATAATCCGTTCGTCAAGTTCATATAGGTTCCCACGGTAATTACGGGCCAAGCAATTAATCTAGAAGCAAAGGTTATGACAATCAATTCACACATGCATAACTAAAATCAATAGAGAGAGAATTCAATTCAAATTAAGTGTTGGGTTCCATTGCAATCTTAGAATAGAAGGTTAGTTCATGTTAGCTACAATAAACATCATTTTCAATTGATACATTGTCAAATTCGAATTACAAAGAAGATAGAAATCTAGAAATGAAACCACTTTTGGAGCTATTGAGTTGGTGTTCCTTTGGTTGCTGATGGTTTCCAACTCTCCACCTTGGCCTTGCAATTCTTCTTGACTGAGTTCCTTGGCTTTTGGCTTGATTTAGCTTGATTTGCAGCCTTGAGCTCTGTTGGTTGATGTATATTGTAGCCTCCCCCTTTCTAGCTACCTGATATGTAGCTTAGAAGATATTATTTATAGCCTCCATCAAGAAACCCTAGCCAAAATCGGACAAAATGGAGCTCAGATCGCACTATGGTTGTGTCAGATCGCACTCAGCACGGCGTTGCGCGCCCGCACGCCAGCGCGCGCGCCCGCGCCCAGCGCCTGGGCCGCACGCTGGCCACACGCCCAACTGCCGAGCTGCCGAGTCCGCCGAGCCCGCCGAGCCCCGCGCGCGCGCGCGCGCGCCCAACGCCGAGGCTGCCGAGCGCCCAGCGCCCACACGCCCAGCGCGCGCCCGCACGCCGCGCCCATGCGCCCGCGCCCAGCGCCTGGGCCGCACGCTGGCGCCCCGCCTGCCGCACGCCGTGCCCGCGACTTGGTCAACGCCGCACGCCGTGCACGCAACCCAACGCCGTGCACGCAACCCAACGCCGTGCACGCCCAACTTCCGAATGTCATCAAATTAAGCCCCGAGCATCGCCAAACATAAATTTTCACCATGTTATCATCCGGGCACGGAAATCTAGGCATGGGCTTGCCCACGTGGCTTGGCCGACGCCGCACGCCGTGCACACTTTCCGACGCCGTGCACGCCCAATCACCAAATGTTGTCAAAATAAGTACCGAGCGTCGCCAAGCGTAAATTTCCATCATACTACCATTCGGGCACAGACGTCCGGGGCGCGGACATTTAGTCAATACAAACGGCGATCCGAGCGGTCTTTATTTCAATTCCTACAAACATGATAAAAATGTATCAAAGCAACATAAAACATGTAAAATTAACTAAAAACTAATTTATGTAGAAATAAGATAAAATTACATGAAAACCATATAAAGTACCTAAAGACTTGCAAATTATCAAGGCCAAAAGTACCCAAATTGTGTGTATAAAACGCACTCATCACCTGACATCCCTTAATCTTCCAAAACTAGGGTTTTTCCAATGTAGATAATGATGATCATATTAACTGACTAAAAACATCTACTCATAGTACCTTGTGTGCATAGAGGTAGATAAATGATCGACAAAGTATCTACCACTTCCAATAAAGGGAGAGAATGTCCTATGCGATTCGATAAGTTATAACTCAGGAATCCCTAGCCAGGTTGAATGAAAATTAGAAAGGAGTTTGTAATTTACGTTAACTAGAGTTGTGCATTTTAGAATTAAAATGCATATGATCAAATAAATAAAACTTTACAGAAATTCCATGTTTTATATTTGATTGAGACATTGTATGGTAGAAGGATTGAATTGTAAGGTAACTATTTATGGAATAGGTTCTTTGTGATTAAACGATGATTTCATATTATCCGGATAGTTATGATATGCTGAGAGGTGTCATTCATGATATAGAATAAATATTATTTACTTATATTTGAATTGTAGACAC
Source organism: Aralia elata (assembly GCA_034770075.1). NCBI lineage: Eukaryota > Viridiplantae > Streptophyta > Magnoliopsida > Apiales > Araliaceae > Aralia > Aralia elata. The sequence goes on from CM068385.1 coordinate 56,051,762, forward strand.
CCAAAATTTTGCATATATCTTCTAACCCTGACAGGAGGGCAAAATAGTCATTTTCATTAGAGTACATCCGAACAGAGGATTTTGGGACTCAAATCAACATGCATAAAGCCATCTCAACGACTGTGGAGTGACAAGCTCTCCAAGGCATAACGGTCGACTAACTGACATCAGCGGGAAGATATATTTTTGCAATTTGTAATATCTTTCCGGATTCAGAATTAGTCGAACCCTATGTCATTGCATAGCCCTCGAAAAGAGCTTTCCAGAATGGTATGGTACTTCTCCCAACTCTTCCTGGATTCAAAGTTACGAACATTTTAGCAAACGAGACAAAGAACTGACGTCACGACACGAAAACCAAGGCGCGTGGGACCACCTGGGCCAGCCGCAGATGCACGTACGGCTGGCCAGGGAAGCCTATAAATATCGATTTTCAGCAGATTTTCAAAAAAAAAAAGAGGAATCTTAGAGAGAGAAAGTGAGGTATCTTAGATAGAGAAGCTCGAAATTTGGCTCAAATTTGTTAGATTTTCGCCAACTTTAAATTAGATTAGCTAGATCTATACACATTTGAGAGCAAGGAGGTGTCAAATCTTGTTCCCTAAGGTGAAAGATTCAATCTTTCTTGCAAATTCAATGTAGATCTATTAGATCTTTTATGTTTTGTCTATTGTTGTGATCAAAGTTTGTTTATCTTTCAATTATCATATCATCTACAAAGTTCCCTTTAGATTTATATCATTTTATCGGTAGTTTTATCTTGTCATTGTCAAAGTTTGAATCTTTTCACTAGATCTACCCTAGATCTAGCTTGAATCTACCTTATTAACGATTTCAAAGTTCAAAGCTTTAACCTTTCTGCCATATCCTGCTTAAATCTATTGTGGATCTAGTCATTTGTAATATTTTTAAGTCGATTTTGTAAGCACTCTGCAAAACCTTAGATCCATATCTAGTGGAGGAGGTCCTAGCTAAACGCGTTAGGGATTCTAACAATTGAATCACTTGATAGCAGTTTTAGGATACATTTTCATATACTTTCGGTCTAAAATCCCGATTATATCATTGTATAGATCTAGGGAACCTCAGATCTACGTATTTATTCCCATGAATCTAAGCCCCGTTAATGGACCTCATCAATATATATGGTCCCTCGCGATGTCGGCTTCGATTGTGCAATCTACGGGATTGGGTTACAGGAGCTCTTTCCTAGATCTCCTTTATTTATTTCCTTATTTTAATTTATTGTTTATCACGATGTGAGCCTAGGAATATTGGAGTCAAGGTCTATGACAACCCGAATTTTCGAGAATAACTATAATAAGAATTTAATATAGAATAATTCTTATTCGAGTTGCATATATATGTGTTATATATATTTATGTGATTTATTTGGTGAGCTTAATATGTATATATATAAATGTGAAATATATACATAGATTTAGAATGAATGAGTTACTAGTTCATAATTGTAACGATCGCGAGCCGTGGGTAGCTTGGTAATTCGAGCTTATGGATATTATTGAATAAAATAGACTTTTATTAATAATATTATGTGTTAAGCGTTTAAAGGTTATATTATGACCTAGATTATGTGTAGACGATGATTAGTAAGTATGAAAGTTTTCGTATAAGCTAATTTGGTGGTTTCGATAAATATCGCTAGAGTACTATTTATTGGATTAAATAAATAGTTGAAGGATAATATTATTGAACGAGTTATTTGTTGTAAAGACGCTAACCCGAATTATGGGCGAGATATATGTGCAATGATGTATATAATTATGGAGAGTTAATCGTTAAGAGCAGTGATCGCGAATTGTGAATACCCTTGTAATTTGGGTTTATTAATATTATTGAATGGATTAAATATTATTTTTATGTGATGTCCTTTAAGGTTATTTTATAACCTGGATGATGTCAATGTATGAATTTTTATGCGTCGTTGAACCGTAGGAGTGAATAATTGATTTCGCGAAAAATTACAAAATCACTATTTACAGGCACATTTCCCGAGACACTATTCACGCCCAAATATTTTTACGCCTTTTTCGATTTCCATTAATTTCGTTAAGACGTGTATGCGAAGAAATAATTTTTCCAAGTGTCAGAAATTTTATTTGAGCCCTAACGAGAGTTAGTTCGTATCCGAAATGTATTATATGGGTGTTCCAAATAAGTGGGCAAACCCGTATTAATTATTTTTACCCATCCCAATAATTTATGGGATAACTCATTTTAATTTTGGGTAGAGTTATTGATCATATTAAGTGCAAAAATAGGAGTATTCGGGTATAGAAAAGACCAATTGGGTATATTATTTGTGTTTATTACTCCAAGAGGGAACCAATCAAACATTTTGGACCAATCAAAAGAGAGAGAGAGGAGGGAGGAGCCGACAAAAATGCCTTGAGCCCTCAACTCCCTCATTTTCCTCCCGAAGCTCTCTCCCTCCCATACCATTCCATTCATTTTCCCTCCAAGCTTCTGCAGATTTTAGAGAGAGAGAGAAAAAAAGTTGCAGGAAATGAAGAAGAAGAAGAACAAGGAGAATAATAAGAGAAGAAGAAGCGTGCGGGAGAAAGAAGAGGAGAAGAAGGAGGAGCTCAGGAGGCTAAGGAGAAGAAAGAGGGAGAGCTTCAAGCTCTTGTAGAGTCCAGTAGCATCAAGGGGAAACATTCAAGAGGTAGTCATCCTCTTCAAACCTTCTCTCTCCCCATTTCTGAGTTTTGTAAGGTTTTTAAGCTTTTGTGATGGGTTTTGAGTTTTCTTGCAATTTTTGTTGTTGTTGTTGGTTGGGGTTGCTTAATAATGTTGCCAAGAGACCTTGTAAGTTATTAATAACATTAAAGTGGAACAAAAACGAATAAAAATCCGAACCCTTGCTTAAAGGATGAAGAACATGGACTTTAGGACGATTTAGAGGACTTTGTAGCTATGATTTCGTGTTTTTTTAATTTGTTTATTGTTAAGATGTTGTACTTCCTTGGGTTACGAAGTTAACTCAACTGGAATGGAGTAAAAAGGAGTTAAAACGAAGATTTGGTGATGATTCTAGTGAAAACACTAAGAACACTAAGAACACGAAAATATAACATGAGTTGATACTTTGGCCTAAGATTTGGCCATGTTAATGTTAATGGTTAACTCTAAATTTTTGATATGTTGTAGCTCTATCTCTTAGGAGTCCATAGGGTCCGAAATAGACCAATTTGAACATCTAGAGAAAGAGTTATGGTGATTGAAAGCAAGATAGGTTAAACAATAAGAAAAACAGAGCATGAAACTGAGTTTGGCTGGCTTTACGTCGGAATTCTGCACTTGGGCGTAATGACGCCGCCCAAAGGCAAATTTTGGGCGTAGCTACGCCGGGGCAAGTTTAGGCCAGGGTCAGCTTTGGCATCCTTTAGTAAAATACGCATAACTTTCTCATACGAACTCGGATTGAGGTGATTCAAGATGATTCAGAAAGAGAAAGAGTAGACCTAAAACTTTCTTTTAATAAGTTTTAACATTTGAGGTCGGGATCAATTCCCAAATTGGCCATCTTTAGGATTGATGTGCAGTTGGAGACAATCGGAGGGCGTCGGACATGCGCATGTGCAACGTGCAATGTTTTTGACTCTAAGTTATGATGTTCTAAGTTCTAAAACATGAATATTATGAATTTAATGATACTTAACATTGACCAATGAGTATTAGATAAATCGAATGGGCATGCTAGGCGTACGTAATTGCGTGTTGCTTGGGCGTTCGAATAGGCAGGTTTGGCGTATGGGCGTGCAAACGTCGTAACGCCGTAACAAGTGTATATAACCTTGTTTAATATTTTTTTTCTAATAATAATGAAACATGATAGTGTGTTATGTATGATCATGCTAAGCACATGCAAACGAGGCGAATTAGGTATGTGACGTGTAGACGTCGAAACGCCGCGTAAAGTGTTTATGAACTTAAATAGTGTTTCGAGTTAAACAAAACGAACATTATAATGGAGTGGAATTATATTAATGTGAACCAATATATGAATCCTTTTGAGTGGCTAATTGGTGTTTTATTGTTAAATAAATTGTGTAGGATATTTGAAGGACGAGCCATCATAGTTTGGCAAGGAACGCTTAAGGCAAATTCTTTCAGTAACTTATTGACTTGTTTAAATATATTGACGTACATGACTTAATTATTAAATCTTTCATTGTTATATGGATTATATGCGAGTATGATTAAAGTGTGCACAATGTGCAATTATGTGACTATATTGTTCTATGTGGAACTTGAATTATTGTAAATATACAATGTGAGATGCATGAGGTATGCTATGAGATGTATGATGCATATATATAGATGAATAGCATAAGATTTACAATGCATGAGTAAGATGCATAGTATGAGAATCATGATGCATGGATAAATGCAAACTTATGTATTACGTGAAGCATAAAATGTAAAAATTATTAGTTCTTACTGAGCTGTCGTGCTCATTCTTGCAAAAATAAAACTTTTGCAGATTTACGATACAATGCGATTATCTTGATATCGTATGATAAGGATTAGAGGCGCATGGAAACAGGGAGGTTGCCAAATGTTTCTTTATTGTAACTAATTAGTCGTGATGACGATATATGATGTACGTGAATTTGACTATGTAAACTTTGAGTCAAAAATGAAGGTTATCTATTATAGTATGTAAGATGTGATTATGTTAGTTACTTGTTATAGTAAACTACAAGGATGCCGATGATGTATAAAGGACATTTTTATTTCGAATGTATATTTGTTGAATACTATTGTAAATATTCAGGGATTGAATAAAGTCAGAATCTGAACCTTGTGTTCACATAGGAGATTTTGTAACGGATCATGGTATTTATTTAACCTTGATCATAAGTGTATTATTTAAGGTCTTCGTGCCTGGGATTAGATGAGGATATGTTGTAATTTTATTGAAATTATATATTTGTAGTAAGCCTATGTTGCATAGGTTGTACCGTGGCGCGCCGGAATTGGGTTCAAGGTAAGACCCGCGTTTCGAGGGCGTTACAAGGTCCTTAAAATGGATATTGGCATGATTCCCACATTGGACATTATTTATATTGTAAAGTTATTATCCGATCATTGTAAATGTAAATTTGGACCTTAAAACGGTATCGAGGGTTCCATCCCATGAAAACCGAATTTAAGGCCTTGTGATAGTGAAAATTGCAATTGTAGGTGTTCAGGGCTATTGAGATGACTTTCATGCCCACAGATCGCCCCGACCCTATTTTGATTTTTAACTTCCCGTTTATCACCAAAAAAGATTTTTTTAACAAAACGACAAAGATCTTTAAAAATCAAATTGCGTTGGGTTAGTAAGACGACTTTAAATTAAAAACTAAATGTAACAAAGAATCTCGATTCCTATTTGGTGAGGGGTTTGAAAATTGTATTTTTCAAAACATCACCCCAAAATGTTTTATCAACTAAAAGCTAAAATGAACCTTTTCTTTAAATCAAATCCCTCGTGCATAGGTTCAAAGAGGCTTTAAGTTACTTTCAAAATAACGCACCTCTCACGATTTCGACCCAAAGATAGATAACGATTTCTTTAAAAATCGCACACATACACACACATATTTCACATTTAAGAAAACATCAAGATGCGGCAACCGTGCTTTCATGGAAGTCGGGGGATGCCTAACACCTTTCCCTTGCTTAAGCAAGCCCCCGAACTCTATGAATCTCGATTTTGAGAACAATTTTATGGAGTCACATATTGGGCCATATTGCAAAAAATCTAAAATCCGGATGAGTTCGTACATCCATTTAAATCTTTACCAACTGGTGACTCTGTTTAATTAGCCCATCATTAAAATCAACCTTTCAAAATCCCGTCGGCATTTATATCGATTGTTTTCCTAAAAACCACCCTTTAAGCGAAATAACAAATCGAAATCTTTAAAAAAAGAGGGTAGCAAAACAAATTAGGAAATATTGTCTCGACATTGACAGTTGGCGACTCTATTGGGGACATTAGAGGGCTTAAGCCGCGTAATCTTGTTGTTTCCTTTTCTTATTTATGTGTGGTGTGAATGGTTTGAATGAATGTTGCGATGAATGTATTACATGCTTTATTTTAGTGCTTCGCATAATGTCATCATATGCATGCGGTGAGGCACAATGAATGTATATTAATGTATGTTGTGTGATTCCTCCACCAGGAGGCGAATCCGTCGGTTGTTGATTACTGGACTCAAGGGGGCGTTCCCCCGCGAGGCTCAAGAAAGGCACCACTCAGATCCGCTCCAATTGAAAGATTGGATTCATTCCCATCGAGTAGGTTGCGAATATCTGGGGTCCTTCATGCCGAAAACCCCACGAAAATAACCCTAGTGTAGGTCAGCCTCAGATAAACCCAAAATTATAGGAAGTTTCTTCATGCTCCATTACTCCTTATATGTAAAATGTCATCCATATTTGATTTAATCATCTTGCATCTTCTTATCCTTTCATAAAACCACTAACCGTTATTTTGCAGGAAAAGATTAAAAAAATCCTCAACACAAAACATGCTACATTAGCATGCATCTAAACTACCAATTCTCAACACTAAACTACGTCATGTTGCTTTTGTAGATTGGTCCCCGAACCCGGCGCCGAGCTCGTAAGGTTCGAACATCACCTATCAAAATGTCGAAGGTTCCGCACCAGATTCCATCCCAGTCTCTCGGGAGGAATTCGAGAGCTTCAAAAAGTAAGTAGTAGAGATAACTAGTTTATTGAAAGAATAATACAAAACGACTAAAGATCAACCCGGATCTTCGGGTCTGGGGGGCAATCAAGTCTAGGGCCGTAGACTCAGTTCCCTATATTCCAATTCGGTAGCAAGGATATCGAAGGTTCCACCGATCAGACAATAATAGTCAATATCCCGGATGATAAGGATGATATAGGGATCAAAAAGAAAGTAAGGTAAATCGGAGATGCCATAAGGTCTATGAAGGGGACAGGAAATTACGAAAGTGTTCAGTACTCTGACCTATGCATATTTCTAGGGGCTAGATATTTTGATAAATTCCAAGTGCAAGACTTTGAGAAGTACAACGGATTAGGCGATCCTTACACTCATTTGAAAGTATATATAGGAGAATTCAGAACTTATACTGAAGACGAAAGCATGGAGAGATGGCAGAAATGGGATTAAAAGTCGGGAAAATTAAGGACCTTACGGCGTTAGAAGCCATAGCCGAGCACATCCAGTCTGGGAATTATGGAAGTGCGCCCAAGAGGGGCCATAAGAAGAAAGAAGAAGATGTCTCCTTGGTGGTACAGGGGCAATCCCGAGGGAACAGAAATGCTTCGACCATCCAAATGCAAGGTAATCAACCTCAACTACCACAACCGACATTCCCTCCAAAGCAAACCCAACAGAAAAGCGTTGAAGATAGGTGCAGGAGTGAATTCACTCCTCTTAGTGATTCCCTCAAAAACATATTGACTTTACTATTGGCTCAGAAGAAGATTACTGAACTGGCTACCCCAGCTGATCCCAAGGGGAAGGAGGTATAATCCTAGCAAAAGGTGCGCGTATCATTTGTGAAAGTAGTATGCACACAAGCCAATCGTATTTGATATGATGTAGCATATACTTTGTAATCTTATTCATTTATTATTAAAAAAATTAATATGCTAAGCACATTTTACTTTATCTGCATGGTGATGTTATTTTATATGTGATAAACTCATAGTTTTGAGCAATGCTTTTAGAATCATGATGATGATCATGTTAATGAGATCTAAATTCTAAGAAATCTTAAAACTAAAATCGTTCCTAATTATTGGATTACTAAAAAGGGGATTAGTGAATCCGAATAGATTGGTACATACTTTACTTGCTCTTAGAAAGAGGATGATTGATCGCATAATCATTTGTGTGGAGACACTCAAGTATGTAGATGTTTATTGGGGAATAAGTTCACTAAACGTGACTCCCTAAATGAATACTTAATAGAGTTTTACTTGCCTGTCAATAAGAATTTCTCTAGTGATAGTAGTACAAGTGATCCTTGGACTTGAGATCATCATAGTATCTTGTGTATGATGAGTTATGTTTTGGCATATCCCTTAAGATCTTTAGGGTATATCAAAGTGTATGCTTGGCTAGTTGTACATGGAGATAGGTGGATGGTCAATAAAGAATCTACCGCTTCTAGTAAAAGAAGAGAATGTCTTATGTGATTCGATAAATGACAACTTAGTAATTCTTCGCCAAGGCAAAATGAAATTAGAAAGTTATTTCTAATTTGCATTATTTAGAGTTGTACATTTGAAAATTGAAATACATATAATTAAATAAGATAAGACTTGACAGTAATTTCATGTCTTATATTTAATTGGGACATTCTATGGTAGAAGGATTGAATTGTACGGTAACTATTTATTGAAAGGTTCTTTTGTGATTAATGTTAAAATCTATATTATCTGAAAAGTCGTTGATCGCTAAGGGGGCTTACCCTTATTGTAGAATAAATATTATTTAATTAAATAAATTAAATAGTTTAATTTATTTACTTAAATAAGGTTAGAATTGTTCTAATTGATTTATTCACAACCAGTTTAATATGGAGAACCTAAAGGGTCACACTATAAAAGGAAAAATATTTATTTAAGAAGTAAATGGCATAATCGTAATAATAAGTTAAGTATATTTAATTTAATGTATAGAGATAGAATAAATTAAATAGCTTAATATTTTGAAAATATTAAATATATATTAATAAGAGGAGTCTTATTATTATTATTATTATTATTATTATTATTATTATTGTAGACACCCAAATTTTGCGTTCCCTATGCTAACCGTGACAGGAGGACAAAATCGTCAATTGAACCGGCCTGCTGGAGCGAAGAATGGGCACAAGTGCGAACACTCGACGCCACCACGACGATTTGCAGTCAAAACCGACATGACAACATGGCCATCCGAAATGAGCATTCCCGAATAATGTGTCACGTCTCACAGTAATTCCCGGACTGCAAAAAAACAAGCCTTTCAGCGAAAACCGACAGCACAACGCGAGAATCGAGGTGCGGTGCAGAAACCGAGGAGAATTAAATAACTAAAGTGCATGGCGGGCTGAGTGCATGGCGGGCTAAGGCCAGCCTACTTCAGCACATTTCCTTCATTCATTCAGGCAGAGAGAGAATTGATAGATCGGCAGAGCGGAAGAATAAGCAGCAGCAGTACGGAATTTCAAGGAGAAAATAACATAGTTTTTTGCAACAAAATAGGAGAGAAAGGAAGAAAAAAAGAGGAATAATATTCTTTTGATTTGATTGTATCATATATACTTCTTCTTCTATTCAAAATACACAAGTTTATATACACTTAGGTCTCATTTGCAAGGTGAAAATCTCCTTATTTTTGCAATTTCTATCATGTCCTTTGGTTGAATTAAATGTAGTTTGCATGTAATTGATGATGGAACAATGAATTAGGGATTATTAGTGAGGGTTCCATCGGAACAAAATTCTTCCTAATAACCCGATGATATTTATTTATTGACTTTTTTTGTTTGTTTTACGGTACTATATTGGGCGTGGTTCCTTTAGATCGCTATTTTAGGATGTCTTGGTATTGTTTGTTTATCCGTGTTGGTTATTTCTTGTAAAATCCGGTTGTGGGTGTGTGGAGATTTGGGTGTGAGCCTAGGAAAGCGACCCCGTGGTCCAAATCCGATGATGGACCTCTTTTGATGTAAGAAGTAGGAATGATGTGGTTTTCATTGTAAATATGTAATCGTCGGGCCTTAAAACGACGCTAAGGCGAGAATCGTGTTTAAGGCCCCGTCATAGTGAAAGTATGCGATTGTTGGCGTTCGGGGTTATTTTGATGGCTTACATGCCCATGAATAGCCCCAACGCATTTTAATGTTTTGATTTGATTTATGACACGAAACTGATTTCAAAGCTAAACAATAAAGATTTTCATAAAATCAATCAAATTAGGTTATTAGAATCACGAGATTAAAAATTGGGGGTGCTAATGAATGTCGATTCCTTTTAACGAGAAGGTAAAAGAAATCATTTTCAAAACATCATAAAAATGGTTTTTATAAAAATAAATAATGTTTTATTAAATCCTTGTGCATAGGGTTAAAGAGATCCTAGAGGTTGCCCATCACTTGAGTTATGAAAGCAACGTATAGATCTCGATTCCTATTTTGACAAAGATTTAGAAAATTCTTCTTTTGCCAAAACAACACCTAATGAAAATCTCATAAGTTTTTGACAATTAAAATCAAACCTTTCTCATAAAGCTTTCTCGTTAAGCCAAATGACATTCTAAAGCATTCTCAAAAGAAAGCACGACTTTTCATCAAAACCCAAATGGTTTCTTCATGCAAACTCACCACGACATTCACATAGGCACACACACACACGCGCGCACATACACACGCACATTCAAGAATTAAAGGATAGGGAAAGCATCAAGATTGCGGTAACCGTGTTTCACGGAAGTCGGGGGGTGCCTAACACCTTCCCCTCGCTTAAACAAGCCCCCGAACTCTATGAATCTCGGTTCGCAGACCAATTAATTCGGAGTCACACATGAGCCATCGATTTATAAAAAACGAAAACTAGGATGAGTTGGTACATCCATTTCAAATATACCAACTGGCGACTCTGGTTAATTGGCTCATCATAAAAAACGATCTTTCAAAACCCCGTCGACATTAATGCCTACCTTTTCCAAAAGATCATTCAATCAAAAGGCTAAAATTGGAAAAGATGAAAAACCGGCGTCGACAGCTGGCGATTCTGCTGGGGACATTAGAGGGCTTAAGCTGCTGTTGAATCTTGATGCTATCCTATCCTTTAAAATTCATAAATGTGTATGTACGTGCGGTTTTTGTTTATTTATTGTTGTGTGAATGTGTGTTTTGTCCAATAAATGAATATTTGAATAGAATGGCTTTACTTTAAAGAAATCATTTGCATACGGTGAGGACGATGAATGTGAATGTATGTTGAGAGAGTACCTCCTCCTGAGGCGAACCTGTCGGTTGCTTATTACTGGACTCGAAGGGGCTGCTCCCCGGAGATGGCTCAGGAAACGCACCACCCAAATCCGCTCCAATTGAAAGGACTCAGACGAGTAGATTGCGAAGATTTGGGGACCTTCATGCCGAAAAGCCCGTGAGAGTAACCTTAGGATAGGTCAGCCTCAGATTAACCCAACGCAGGAAAAGTCTCTTCATGCCTTTTTACGTTCACGCATATAAATGTCATGATCCCATTCATAAATGCCTCCTTTTCTGTCAAGAGAAATTACTAACCTCTATGTTTTGCAGGGAACAGCTGGGGAAGCATAATAAAGTCGTGTTTAACATTTGTTATTGCATTAAAGGACTACTAACTTTCTGTTTTACAGGGAAAGATTAAAAAACCCAAAAAACACAAAAATTACAGCTTTAGCATGCATCCACATTTTTCATTCCCCAAGACTAAACTTCGAACCATTATCTCTGTAGGATTGCTCCTCAAACCCGTTCGCAGTCTAAAAGGGCCCAAAACTCTACATCTGAAATGGCTGATCTCCCACCTACTAATCCTGGTTCCATATCTAGGGAGGAATTTGATGACTTTAAAAAACAGATGTTGGAGATGGCCATAATGCTGAAGGAACAATTGCTACCTCGACAGGATCCACCTAAAGAGGATCCACCCCAACCTAAGGGCGAGCCAGTCGTCCCAAAGGCCATTCCCGTACCTAACAAAACAGTGATTACTATCCCGGAAGAGGGAGATACTGATGACCTGCGAAAGAAAATGAAACAAATGGAGGAAACTATCCAATCTATGAAGGGCATAGGGTCTCTAGGCAGGGTGAACTATTCAGATATATGTGTCTTCCCCGGAACCAGATATCCGGAGAAATTTAAAATCCCCGAATTTGAGAAATACAATGGGAAGGGGGATCCTTATACCCATCTGAAAATCTACATTAGGGAGCTGGGATCTTATGCAAAAGACGAGGGTCTAAGGATGCAACTTTTCCAAAAAAGCCTAACAGGAGAGGCGAGAATCTGGTATGCCCGTCTCGATAATGCCCGGATCCACAATTGGGAAGAGTTGGCCCACACCTTCTTAACACAGTATAGCTTCCAGGCACAAATGGCCCCTGATAGATACCAAATGACAAAAGTTAAGAAGCAACCCAGGGAATCCTTCAGGGATTATGCACAACGATGGAGGGGTATGGCCGCACAGGTGAATCCCCCGATGAGCGAGTCGGAGATGGTGATGACCTTCGTAGATATTCAAGAGGCCCCTTATTATGAGCGGGTTATATCAGGGATTGGTAGGCCTTTTGCCGAGATGATTAAACACGGAGAAATGGTGGATATGGGTTTGAAATCTGGTAAGATTCGGGATTTCACGGCTTTGGAAACGGCTGCAGAACAAATACAGAGTGGAAATTATGGCAGCACTTCCCGTAGGGTGCAAAAGAAAAAGGAGGAGGATGTTTCCCTCATCCTTCAGGGGTCACCTAGAAAGGCAGAAAACAATCTTCCAGTACAGGTGCAGAGAGTGGGGCCATCCCGGCAGCCTAACTTCACTGATCAGAGGGCGGAAGGGCGAAGGAGATTCGAGGCCTCGCAAAATCGAGTATTCACCCCACTCGGGGATCCTCTTGAGCGGATTTTAGCGGTATTGATAGCTCAAAAGAAGATAGTCGATTTTGCACCCCCAAGTGACCCAAAGGGAAGAAGGTTTGACCCAAGCAAGCGATGCGCATACCACTCAGGTTCCCCTGGTCATGATACGCAGGACTGTTGGACGCTGAAGCACAGAATTCAGAACTTGATTGATAGTGGGGAAATTGTGGTGGAACAGCCAGACTCCCCAAATGTTAAAATCAATCCCATGCCTAGACATGATGGAGGGGGGGTCAATGTGGCAGAAACTAGTGAAGCCGAGGGGCCGCCAAGGCTGAATTATGTGAAGAAAATTGATGAAATGATCAACATGATAAGTGATCATGGGAGTGCACGGGGAGCGCCCATTAGGTTGATGGGTGTAAGTAGAAATACCACGGAGGGACCTGTCAAGTTGGCGGCTCCGAAACCCCTCATCCTTGCAGCGAGATCGCAAATCCCTGTCAGCAGTCTAAAGACGGTACCATGGAATTATGGGGGGGGTGTCAGAGGAAGCGGCCAGTTGTGCTTCTGTGACAACAAAGGGGAATCCTTTGTATCTGCCTGGACGAGTCCTTGAGAACAAAACGAAGAAAAATGAAGAGATCTCCGAGGAGAAAGCCATAGAATTCTTGAAGAGAATGGATCATCCGGAAGCAAGAGGGATCCAGGTATTAAGCGAGGAGTCGACCCTGACATCAATCATGGACTTGGTGTTATCGTCCGATGATCACTGCAAAACCCTGGCGAAAGTCCTGGAGGAGGCATACGTTCCTAAAGAAATTAGTAAGGAAGGTTTCGGCCATCTGGTGGACCACCTGTTGGAGAGTGATGTAATATCATTTACAGATGACGATATCCCCAAGGAGGGAAGGGGGCATCGAAAACCGCTACATATTGCGGTAATCTCCTCAGGTTATATCATGAATGGGGTGCTGATTGATGGGGGATCGGCGTTGAATATCTGTCCCCTCAGTACATTGCAGAAGATGAACATCAATCCCAAGCGCCTACGGGTCAGTCATGTAGTGGTGCGAGCCTTCGATGGTTCCCGGAGGGATACAATTGGAGAGATAAAATTACCGGTGGAAATAGGACCTTGTACTTTTGATATTCCTTTCCAAGTCCTAGACATTGCGGCCAGTTATAACCTGTTATTGGGGAGGCCGTGGATACACATGGTCGGGGCAGTTCCTTCCACGCTACACCAGCAAATCAAACTAATCATCGACGGGAATCTGGTAACGATCTCGGCAGAATGTGATGACCCTTCTCCTCCCAGGAATGGCCTGCCAATGATTAATGTGGACGGGTTGGCGGCACCTGCTAGTTTTCAGGCGCTGGAAATCAGCACTCCCCACTACAGATGCTTGGGAACCCCAGCCGTGAAACCTAAGGTCTCTTCAGAACTTACCTTCGTTGCAAAAGAAATGATGAAAATGAAATTCCAGCCTGGACAGGGGTTACGAAAGAGTAGCCAAGGAATCACCGAGCCCATTCAACTACCCCATCAGATAGGTAAAGCAGGATTGGGATATCATGAAGGCATAACACGGAGACACCGGCAGGGCGTGGCCCCGATTCGACTGGCTGGCAGTCCGGTTACCAAGGTCAACAATGAGCAGGGGACTAGCGAGCCTGTGATTGAGTCAGGGGATGAAGAATTAACCCCCGCAAGTGATAAGTCGACCAAGAGGGAACGTTTCCTACAGGAGTGTAGACACCCATATTTTGCGTTCCCTGTACTAACCATGACATGAGGGCAAAATCGTCAATTGAACCGGCTTGCGGGAGCGAAGGAATAGGGCACAAGTGCGAACGGCCAACACCACCGCAATGATTGGCGACCAAGGCTGACGTGACAATAAGGCCATCCGGAACGGGCATTCCCGGATAAGGTGGCACGTCTCGCGGAAATTCTCGGACTGCAAAATACGAGCCTGTAAGTGAGAACCGACGCTACGGCACGAAAATCGAGGCGTGGCACGAAAATTGAGAAAGTCAAACCGTCCAGCCGCGGATTGATCTGCGGCCAAATAGTGCGCATTTTGAAAACACGGAACTCGAAATCAAGTGAGTGGAAGGCAGGCGGCTGGCTTTGGCCAGCCTATTTCAGCTCAGCTTCGTGCAGCATACAGGGAGTTCAGCAATTTTTGGGAGGAAGAAGAATTCAGCATAGCAGCCAAGCACGGAAATTGAGAGAAAATAGCTAGATTTTGCAACAAAAATAGGAAGAAAAGAGAGAAAAAAGAGAGGATTTCTACTCCTTCGATTTTGATTGTATCAAATATATTTCTTATCCTATTCAAGTATACAAGTTTACCTCCATTTGAGGTCATTTTGCAAGGTAAAAATTCCTTTTGTTATAGCAATTTATATCACATTATTTGGTTAGATTAGATGTAGTTTTCATGTATATTGTTGAACAATCATGGATTAAGGATTATTAGTGAAGGTTCCATCGGAACAAAATTCTTCCTAATAATCCGAGGATATCCAATTGATGAAATTTCTAGCTTGTTTATGGTGATTCATTGGGTGTAATTTATTTAGATTGTCATTTCCGGATATCATGGTGTATTAGATAAATCCGGGTTGGTTAGTTATGTAGTATTCATTTTGGTGAGCATTTATTAATCTCGTGTGAGCCTAGGAATGCGACCCCGTGGTCCAAATCCGATGATGGACGTTTTGATGTATGTGATAGATTCAAGATGCTCGTTTTGTAACATGTAACCGTCGGGCCTTAAAACGACGCTAAGGCGAGAATCGCGTATAAGGCCCCGTATTAGTGGAGTATGTGATTGTTGGCGTTCGGGGATATTTTGATGGCTTACATGCCCATGAATAGCCCCGACGCGTGTTTATGCTTGATTAGATTTTGTGACACAAAAAATGATTTCAAAGATTAAACGATGAAGGTTTTTTTGTTAAAATCAAACAAGATAGGTTATTAGAATCACGAGGCTAAAAATTGGAAGTGTTAATAAATGTCGATTCCTATTAAACGAGAAGGCCAAAGGAAATCATTTTCAAACATCACCAAAAGCGGCTTTATGAACGAACGAAACGTTTTATTAAACCTTTGTGCATAGGGTTAAAGATATCCTAGAAATTGCCCATCATTTTCTGAAAGCAATGTATAGATTTCGATTCCTATTTTTGACGAAGGTTTAAAAGATTCTTGTTTCGCCAAAACCACGCCTAATAAAAACCTCATAGCTTTGACACGTAAAATCAAATCTTCCTCATGAATGAAGGATCTCTCTCGTACTAACGGAAACGACGTTCTGAAACATTTCCAAAAACAAAAACACGATTTCTCAACAAAATGTCAAAAGTTTCATCTCTCATAAAAGAACTCACCACAACATTCACATAAGCACACACACACACGCACGTACACACATTTTATGAAACAAAGGATAGGAAAGTATCAAGATTGCAGTAACCGTGTTTCACGGAAGTCGAGGGGTGCCTAACACCTTCCCCTCACTTAAGCAAGCCCCCGAACTCTATGAATCTCGGTTCGCAGACCAATTAATTCGCAGTCACATATGAGCCAGCGATTTATAAAAACGAAAACTCGGATGAGTTGGTACATCCATTTCAAACATACCAACTGGTGACTCTGGTTAATTGGCTCATCATAAAAAACGATCTTTCAAAACCCCGTCGACACTCAAAGCCGACCTTTTCCAAACATCATCTAAAAACAAAGGCTAAAATCGGAAAACGACCACATCGCGAAAGAGAGGAGGGAAACCGGCGACGACAACTGGCGACTCTGCTGGGGAAATTAGAGGGCTTAAGCCACTTGCAAATCTTGATGCTATCCTATCCTTTAAAATTCATAAAACGTGTGTGTGTGCGATATTTTGATTTTTTTATTTTTGTTCTGTATGTGTGTTTTTGCCCAATAAATGAATGATTGAATGGAATTGCTTTACTTTTAAGTAATCATTTGCATACGGTGAGGGCGATGAATGTGAATGTATGTTGAGAGAGTACCTCCTCCTGAGGCGAACCTGTCGGTTGCTTATTATTGGACTCGAAGGGGCTGCTCCCCGGAGATGGCTCAGGAAACGCACCACCCAAATCCGCTCCAATCGAAAGGGCTCAGACGAGTAGATTGCGAAGATTTGGGGACCTTCATGCCGAAAAGCCCGTGAGAGTAACCCTAGGATAGGTCAGCCTCAGATTAACCCTACGCAGGAAAAGTCTCTTCATGCCTTTTTACATTTCACGCGTAAATGTCATGATCTCATTCATATATGCCTCCCTTTTGTCAAGAGAAATTACTAACCTCTATCTTTTGCAGGGAACAGCAGGGGAGCTTAACAAAATCGTGTTTAGCATTGCATTAAAGGACTACTAACTTTCTATTTTACAGGGGAAGATTAAAAAACCCAAAACACAAAAGTTACAGCTTTAGCATGCATCCACATTTTTTATTTCCCTGGACTAAACTTCGAACCGTTATTTCTGTAGGATTGCTCCTCAAACCCGTTCGCAGTCTAAAATGGCCCAAAACTCTAAATCTGAAATGGCTGATATTCCATCTACCAATTCCGGTTCCATATCCAGGGAGGAATTTGATGACTTTAAGAAGCAGATGTTAGAAATGGCCATAATGCTAAAGGAGCAGTTGATGCCCAGGCAGGAACCACCTAAGGAGGATCCACCTCAACTTAAGGGCGAGCCAGTCGTCCCAAAGGCCATTCCCGTACTAAACAAAACAGTGATTACTATCCCGGAAGAAGGAGATACAGATGACCTGCGGAAGAAAATGAGACAAATGGAGGAAACCATCCAATCTATGAAGGGCATAGGGTCCCTAGGTAGGGTTAACTATTCAGATTTATGTGTCTTCCCCGGAGCCAGATACCCGGAGAAATTTAAAATCCCCGAATTTGAAAAATACAATGGGAAGGGTGACCCCTACTCACACTTGAAAATATACATTGGAGAACTCGGGTCTTATGCCGAGGACAAAGGGTTGAGAATGCAGCTGTTCCAAAAAAGCTTAACGGGGGAGGCAAGAATCTGGTATGCCCGCCTTGACAACGCCCGAATCCACAACTGGGAGGAATTGGCCCATACCTTCTTAACCCAATACAGCTTTCAGGCCCAGATGGCCCCTGACAAGTACCAAATGACAAAAGTTAAGAAGCAACCTAGGGAATCCTTCAGGGATTATGCACAACGATGGAGGGGTATGGCCGCACAGGTGAATCCCCCAATGAGCGAGTCAGAGATGGTGATGACTTTTGCAGACATTCAAGAGGCCCCGTATTATGAACGAGTCATCTCGGGGATTGGAAGACCCTTTGCTGAAATGATTAAACATGGAGAGATGGTGGATATGGGTTTGAAATCTGGCAAAATTCGGGATTTTACGGCCTTAGAAACTGCTGTCGAGCAAATACAGAATGGAAACTATGGCAGCACTTCCCGGAGGGTCCAAAAGAAGAAGGAAGAGGATGTTTCCCTCATCCTGCAAGGGTCATCTAGAAAAACAGAAAGCCATCTTCCGGTACAGGTGCAGAGGGTAGGGCCATCCCGACAGCCCAACTTCACAGATCAAAGGGAAAAGGGGCGCAGGAGATATGAGGCCTAGCAAAATCGAGTATTCACCCCGCTCGGGGAGCCGCTTGAGCGGGTATTAGAGGTATTAGTAGCCCAAAAGAAGATAGTTGGTTTGGAACCCCCGAGTGACCCAAAGGGTAGAAGGTTTGACCCGAGCAAGCGATGTGCATACCACTCCAGTTCCCCTGGCCATGATACACAGGACTGTTGGACGTTGAAGCATCGAATCCAAAACCTGATTGACAGTGGGGAAATTGTGGTGGAACAGCCAGACTCCCCGAATGTTAAGGCAAATCCCCTGCCAAGACATGATGGAGGGGGGGGTCAATGCGACGGAGGCGAGTGAAGCTGGGGGGCCACCAAGGTTGAACTATGTGCAGAAAATTGAGGAAATGATCAACGTGATACATGATCATGGGAGTGCACGGGGAACGCCCATCAGGTTGATAGGGGTAAGTACGAATAACACGGAGGGACCTGTCAAGTTGACGGCTCCGAGGCCCCTCATCCTTGCGGCAAGGCCGTAAATCCCTATCAGTAGTCTAAGGACGGTACCCTGGAATTATGGGGGGATGCCAGAGGAAGCGGCCAGTTGTGCTTCTGTGACGACAAAGGGGAACCCCTTATATCTTCCCGGGCGAGTCCTTGTGAGCCAAAAGAAGAAAAATGAAGAGATTTCTGAGGAAAGGGCCATAGAATTCTTGAAAAGGATGGATCACCCGGAAGCAAGAGGGATCCAAATTTTAAATGAGGAGTCAACCCTAACATCAGTCATGGACTTGGTGTTGTCATCCAGTGAGCATTGCAAAACCCTGGCGAAGGTTCTGGAGGAGGCATACGTGCCCAAGGAAATTAGTGAGGAAGGATTCGGCCAGCTGGTGGGCCACCTATTGGAAAGCGATGTAATATCCTTTACGGATGAGGACATACCCAAGGAGGGAAGGGGACACCGGAAACCGCTACATATTGCGGTAATCTCCTCGGGTTATATCATGAATGGGGTGCTGATTGATGGAGGATCGGCATTGAATATCTGTCCTCTCAGTACCTTGTAGAAGATGAACATCAATCCCAAGCGCCTACGAGCCAGTCATGTGGTGGTGCGAGCTTTCGATGGTTCCCGGAGGGATACAATGGGAGAAATTGAGTTGCCGGTGGAGATAGGACCCTGTACTTTTGATATCTCTTTCCAGGTCCTAGATATTGCGGCCAGTTATAACATGTTATTGGGGAGGCCATGGATACACATGGCCGGGGCAGTTCCTTCCACGCTACACCAAAAAATCAAACTAATCATCGACGGGAATATGGTAACAATCTCGGCAGAATGTGATGACCCTTCTCCTCCCAGAAGTGACCTGCCAGTGATTAATGGGGACGAGTCAGCGGCACCTGCCAGTTTTCAGGCGTTAGAAATCAGCACTCCCCACTACAGATGCTTGGGAGCTCCAGCCATGAAACCTAGGGTCTCTCCAGAACTCACCTTCGTTGCAAAAGAGATGATGAAAATGAATTTCCAGCTGGGACAGGGGTTAGGAAAAAGCGGCCAAGGAATCACCGAGCCCATTCAGCTACCTCATCAGATAGGTAAGGCAGGGTTGGGATATCGCGAAGGCGTAGCACGGAGACACCGTCAAGGTGCAGCTCCGATTCGGCTGGCTGGCAGTCTGGTGACCAAGGTCAACAATGAGCAGAGGATCAGCGAGCCTGTGATTGAGTCAGGGGATGAAAAATTAACCCCCACAAGTGATGAATCGGCCAAGAGGGAGAGTTTCCTATAGGAGGTCGCGAAAGAGTTTGAAACCAAGTGTTATATCCCCGGACAATTAACGAGCAGTAGAGAGGGGATGGATGTTGTCATGCCACTGGGAGCCCAACAAGTGGTGCCTGTCATCGATTGGGCAGGGCTAGTTATTCCTGAAGTGGGTAGAAGGAGGGACTCAGGCGATGTAGCCGTAGTCATCGGGGAAGTGTCCGATGTGAAGCCCCCTTTTATCCAGCGCATTTCATCTGACCTGACTGTCGACAACTGGACCATGAAACCAGTGATATCCAAACAAGGGTAAAACATGAAGTCGGGATGGTAGACCCCAGTTGGGGGGGTGATTGTATACCAGTTTTTGTCCTTTATTTTAAATCTTGCATGGTTATGTATTTTTGTCGTGTTATTTTAATAGCGATCATTGTGGGAAAACGGTTTATATATATGACAAGTATTTCGTTTTATGTCAGGTGTACCAATTTGAGTAATCCTTGCCTAACAAGCGGTCTTTCAAATTTGAATGATGATTATGATTTTGACATTGAGCTGGATTTCGATTTAATGGGCATTGAGCAAGACGAGACAGATTATGACGACGCGCTTGACGAGATCAAAGGATGGGTCGAGGATAAACCCAAACCCAACTTAGACCAAACCATCACTATAGATATCGAAACCCCTGACAAGCCAAAAGAACTCAAGATAGGGACGGACCTTACCCCCAGCCAAAAGGCCGAAATGACTGGGTTGCTAAAACAATATGAGGATGTCTTTGCCTGGTCTCATGAGGATATGATCGGATTGTCCACCGACATTGTGGTACACCGATTACCCATCAAGGAGGGTTTCAGGCCTGTCAAGCAAAAATTAAGAAAGTTGAAACCGGAGTGGAGCTTAAAAGTAAAGGAAGAGATCATCAAGCAGTTCAGGGCGGGAATCATTATGGTGTCCACTTACCCGGAATGGATGTCCAATGTAGTCCCAGTGGCTAAGCCTGGAGGAAAGGTGAGGGTATGTGTAGACTACAGAGATCTAAATAAGGCCAGTCTCAAGGATAACTTCCCGGTGCCTTTCATACACATCCTGGTGGATAACACAGCCCAATACGAAATGTACTCTTTTGTGGATTCCTTCGCGGGATATCATCAGATAATGGTGGCGGAAGAAGATCGGGAAAAGACCGCATTCATCACCCCTTGGGGCACTTTCTTCTATAGACGATTGGCTTTTGGCCTCACAAACGCGGGGGCTACTTATCAGAGAGCCATGATGGCCCTATTCCACAATATGATGCACAAGGAGATAGAGGTCTACGTGGATGACATTATTGTGAAATCGAAGGTAGAATCTGATCATATAACCCATCTCAAAAAGCTATTCAATCGGCTCAGAAAGTATAATTTGAAACTCAATCCAGCCAAGTGTGCTTTCGGAGTGCAGTCGGGTAAACTCTTGGGATTCCTGGTTAGTGATCGGGGCATTGAATTGGATCCAGCAAAGATTAAGGCCATTGTGGATATGCCGGCGCCTCACACAGAGAAGGATATAAGAGGATTCCTCGGAAGGATAAACTTCATCAGCCGTTTTATATCCCACTTGAAGACTACATGTGAGCCCATTTTCAAATTGTTAAGGAAGGGTGCTTCCCAAGAATGGAACAAGCAATGTCAGAGGGCTTTTCAGACCATTAAAAAGCAGCTGACAGAGGCACCAGTGCACCAGCCAATGTGAACAGAATTACACTCCCATCGAGAAGACCTGTTGCGCTCTGGCCTGGGCTGCAGGGAAATTACAACACTACCTCCATGGGCATACGACGTACCTGATATCAAGAATGGATCCCCTGAAATATATTTTTGAAAGGCCCATCCTGAATTGTCGGTTGTCAAGATGGCAATTAATCTTACAACAGTTCGACATGGTGTACGTAACTCAGAAAGCCATAAAAGGGCAGGGAATTGCAGATCAGTTGGCAGAAACCCCATCCGGAGGGATGGAGCCGTTAGAAACTCCCCTACTAGGCGAAGATATATTTTGGGTATCACACGCAAAATGTGATGACGAGAGACAATTCTGGAAGCTATATTTTGATGGTGCCATGAACGCTGAA
This sequence comes from Aralia elata, assembly GCA_034770075.1. NCBI lineage: Eukaryota > Viridiplantae > Streptophyta > Magnoliopsida > Apiales > Araliaceae > Aralia > Aralia elata. The sequence goes on from CM068385.1 coordinate 56,073,903, forward strand.
GGGGCGGGGGCTGGAGCCGTCCTGGTCTCTATCACCGGAGAGCAATACCCTGTGGCCACTAAACTACAATTCAGCAATTCGAACAACACAGCTGAATACGAGGGATGTATATTGGGACTCCGCTTTGCCCGCAACATGGGAGTGAAGAGATTAGCGGTGTTTGGGGATTCAGAACTGGTAATCAGACAAGCGATCGGGGTGTACAACACAAGGGAGCTCTTACTACTCCCATACCATCGTTGTGTTATCCAGTTGATGCATGAGTTCGAGGATATCGCTTTCTGACATATTCCCCGGGGACGGAATGATTTTGCCGATGCATTGGCAACTCTGGCTTCCCTAATCCATATAAGCAAAAGAAAAGATGTTCCACAGATTGAGATAGCAGTACAGAATGCCCCGGCATATGAGGAACATGTGGCAGTATTGTCAGACGAGGTGGTGTTGCCAAAGCAGCCCTGGTATCACGACATAAGGGAATATCTGAGGGATAGATCCATTCCCAACCAGGCGAGCCGAACTGAGAGGATGAGAATTCAAAAGATGGCAATGAAATTTTACCTGAGTGGGGATTCACTCAACAAGAGGGATGCTAGATTGGGATTGCTGCGATGCGTAGATGATATGCAGGCCCAAAGGATTATGAACGAAATACATGGTGGAGTGTGCGGGCCACACATGGGTGGACCGATGCTAGCCAAAAAGATCTTGAGAACTGGGCATTATTGGTTAACACTGATGGCCGACTGCGATGATCATGTCAAAGGGTGTTACCAATGCCAGGCGCACGGTAATGTGATCCACTCGCCTCCCAATGAATTGCACTATATGACCTCCCCGTGGCCATTTTCAATGTGGGGAATGGATGTAATCGGACCAATAGAGCCCAAAGCAAGCAACGGGCACCGATTCATCTTCGTCATGATCGATTATTTCTCCAAATGGGTAGAGGCAGCTTCTTTCCCCAAAGTAACTCAGGAGGTCATCGTCGGCTTCATCAGGAATAATGTCATTTGTCGATACGGGCAACCTGAGGTTTTGGTCTCCGACAATGCCAAGAATTTGAACAACGCCCTCATGAAAGTATTGTGCGACCAGTTTAAGATCAAACACCTCAATTCCGTCATTTACCATCCTAAGATGAATGGGGCAGTGGAGGCTGCAAACAAGAACATCAAGAAGATCATGGCGAAAATGTCTGCTAATCATCGGGGATGGCCGGATTTGTTACCCCTCACATTGCTGGCATACCGAACGTCAACGCGTACTTCTACAGGGGCAACCCCTTACACTTTGGTGTATGGAGTGGAGGCCGTTCTGCCAGTTGAGGTTGAAATGGCATCCCTCAGAATAGTGATCGATGCTCAGATAAGCAAAGAGGATTGGATGCAGAGTCGATACGACCAACTGGCCCTAATTGATAAAAGAAGGGTGGCTGCTGTTTGGCACGGGCAGTTATATCAACAAAGGATCTCTCGATCATATGACAGAAGGATAAGACCTCGGAAGTTCAAGGAAAATGATTTGGTGCTCAAAAGAGTCATGCCTTGTCAAGACAAAGCCAAAGGAAAGTTTGCCCCGAACTGGGAAGGACCCTTTGTGATTAAGAAAATGCTATCTGGAGGGGCCCTCATATTGCAAGAAATGGATGGTGAGGTATTCCCACAACCCCTCAATTCCGACTCGGTGAAGCGGTTCTACACTTGAATAATCAGGTTCTCCTTTTTCTTTGAGAACGAACTACGTAGGACCTGATCTCCCGACTTGTGGGGGTACGTAGGCAGCCACCATGGCGCGGTCCGATCCCTTAAAAATAATCCTTTCCCTAAACAAAACCAATTCCCAACAGCCAGATAAACCTTCCTACACCCTCAAAACTGTCCCAAAACTAATCACCGAACCAGCTTCGTCCCAAATGACATTACCCTGATCCCACCAAAACAGATAGCCAAAATCCGAAACCCAGTCCGATGAAATCAACAGGGGTACGGCAATATCTGTCAGATCTCCATCAAGACTTGAGAAGAGAAAGAAAGCGAAATGTCAAAATCATGGTTAACTGGATAAAATGATGATCCAATGAAAGGCAGCGATACGACAAAAAGGGAAAATGACTAAATATTAAATGCATGTCCTTATATAGAAGTCATTTTATTACAAGATCTCTCTTTCAATAACGGATGAAACTAACATAGTCTATGCAGGAAATAAAATAACCTACAAATCTGAAACTAGCTGAAGCAGGATGGATAAAGTGGTGCATAGATCTGAAGCATCAGCATCCCCTGCAAGCTGCTGCCCCATAATATCAATACGATCCAATAAAGCAGTGGCTCGACTGACAGTCCCAGAATGAGCATCTATAACTGCCCTGGTCTGAAGTACAATGGCATCTCTGTCAGCAATGGCAGCATCTCTAGCCAGAATGGCGTCATCTCTCTCGACAAGAGCGGCATCCCTCTCAGCCTCAGTGGTAATCAAGGCCAGGCGGAGTCGGGTATCCTCAGTGACCCGACTAGGGGCAGAATCAGCTGAGATGGAGTGATCTGCGGCACCATCTGGGAAAATCAATCTGAAATCATCAAGAGCCCCAGTCCGACTCAAACCAGCCGGATCCAAGTCTCCACGCAACCACTGAACGTAAGCAAATGTTTGGAGGTGGCAACCCTCACTATATTCGGCGGAGATCCTGCGAGACCAAAGATCGTATATCCGCAGTAGTTCCCTCTCTGTCTGGGATGATTTAAGGAATCGGTAGGCGGCTGCACCCATGAAAGGGTGAAAATCCTGCGTCTGATCAAACTGCCCTGAAACCGCCAAGGGATGATAAGTCGTTACGCCCCTCAAGCCGGCAATGGGAATGAAGTCCAGGTCAGGCACGTGAGTCAAGAAGCTCATAAAGGAGCAATATCCCGAATAGACCAGTAGATGAAAGGGATCCGCAATGACCGACAGAAATGATGTCCAGGAGGCCGCATCAGTACAGCTCACGGGACGAAACGAAAACTGCGTGGCTATGTCATGGCTGAAGCAAAACCCTTGGCGGCGGAAGTGGCCGATGGGGCTGAGATGGCTCATGAACCACACGTACAGCAAAGTCGAGCTCCCTCTGAAGGCTCTGCCTCGGAAGGACTGGAAATATGTGGCTGACATATAGGTATCCGCCAATATCATGGGAAGAATGGTGTGATCCTCCTGAAGGGCTCTAACGGTCGCAACAATCCGCATGTCCAAATGATCGAGTCCTGCAGGCAAATACAAAACTGAGATGACACAGGCCATCAGAACGTCTACTCTTAAGGCACCCCAGCGCTCCTCGGACACGGAAAAATCACCGAAGAAAAGTCGAAAACCGTCAGGTGAGCCAAATCGGTCAATCAAGAACTGAAGGGGAACCATATGGTCTGATGTGATCACCGGCAACAGGACAGCCCTCCGCAAACCGGTGAAAGTCAAGAATTGACGGCGTATGGAACCAACTGTAACCCTAGCACAAGGTCTATCCAAGGGCAAGCCGGTGAAGCGAGCATACTCCTCAAGAGTGGGGGTCAGCTCTACTGTCCCTAATCTAAACACCTGACGGGCAGGGGTCCAATAGCTCAGAATACCCTCCACAAAACCCACTGGCACCTGAAGGGATAATAAGGACCAAGAATGTCCCAAAATGCCATCGGTGATAACCCTGTCGGCCGGCAATAAACTGTCCAACCAGCGGAGGAGATTGCCAACCAACCCTGTGGGAGGAATAGAATCCAAACGTACCACGACATCTGAGGACGACATCTGAAAAAAAATAGTATCAAAAAGACCATACAGGGGTCATTTTCTATCCATAAATAAAAGCATGCATCATCCAGTTAATAATAGAGCAAATGAATTTCATAGATATAAAAGATAAAAACCGTGCATAAATGAATAAATGAGTTCAGTACATAGTGCATAAAATGAAAAAAAAAAGTAAAAAATAAAACTAAACAGATGCAGGTACAAGGGCCCTATCCTATCCTGATCTAACTAAAATCAATCTCATCTATGAAGGCGGGATCCTCGAACTGATCCCCTGGGGTCGTCGAAGTCGGAGGCCCAAAGTTCATGTCAGGCATATATGGCTGCGCTGTGGCATCAGATGAGCTCGGGCCCGCATCATAACCCGCACTGTCGGGATCGTAGGCATAAGCATCCTCTGGAGTCCGGCCCAGCACCCGAAGATATAGAGACAACTGGTCTACCTGACGGGTCAGGGTGGCGATCTGCTCGGCATGGGTAGGGCTCCGAACGCAGGCTGCCCAGTCCGTCATCATCACTGAGCCGGGGACCATGTCCCCGAGGAAGAATGTGGCCCGGGTCTGAGGACCGATGGTGCGGGGCACCCACCAAGTACGGAAAGCATCACTCGTACTGGGACCCGTAGAGAGCATCCGGTCGTCCTCCCCTGCGAGCATGATCTCTGAAGGCTGAGAGTCCAGCGGCCAGGAGGTAGTGAAAGGAAGAGAATGCGGGATGCGGATCTCTCCAATAACGCATCTGAATGCGCGCTCCCCCAGATACATCACCCATCCTCCAACACTCTGCAAAGTGAGGCGACGGGTGGAAAGCTCGAACTCCGGGCCAGAAGGATGCCCATCATCAAATCCCACAGCCAGATGCTCGGAGAGGTAGGGAACCCAGACGACATCAGTAGCCGTGATCAGCTCCAGCTGGATACGGCAGTGAGCGAAGCTGCCTGATACCGGGACCTCCTCCAAGGTGCTATGATGCCATCTTCGGCCCCGGGGATAGGTGTCCAGGCCAAGAGTGGTGACAGGCCTTAGACATGGGAGACGCTCGTAGGCCCAGAACTGCGAACGGAAACAGTGAAAAGCATGAATAACCGATAAATGCAGAAAAGGGAAATAAATGAAGGAAAGTCCAGTAATAAGAGGGGAAGAGAAGCCTCACCAGCAAGAAATGATAGAATTCGAGCCAGGCGTCTGTCTGACCCTCCGAACGCAGACGCAGACCGTGGAGGAAGTAGGCAAAAGTGAATGACCCCCAATCATGGTCGCCGATCCGGTCTACGTCTCTGACAGCTCCGACGACGCTGAAATGAATGGTAGAGGAGTTGTTCCCTAGGAAACAACCCCTCATGATGGTCAGGAATAGGCGCCGGAGCAGAACGTCCCGGGTAGCTCGATCTGCGGGAATAGGCAGTGCATAGATACCTCCGACAGCATCAACAACTAGGGCTCCAGACCGAATGCTGCGGGCCTTGAAGACCATGTCATCCGCAGCAAAGCCTAATAAAGCCCGGACCTCCGCGGGAGTGATGTCAAGATCCAGAGGGACGCGGGATCCAGTGAACTCGATGCCCATAATATACCTCCAGTCCCAGGGAGTCAACACGACCTCACAGTCCAGAAGGTGAAGGGACTGGGTCTGGTGGAACCATCTCTCGGACAAAGCCCTCATGTAACCCCAGGGGCACTGGCGGGGAATGATGGTGAAGAAGTGACGAAAGCCCCAGGAGTCCACCACCGCCCGGTACTCACTGTGCAGAGCTGTATAGAGGGAATATATATTGAACTAGTTACCCCTCGGCTGAGTAAACTCCGACACCTGTGCCAATCATCAATGGGTCAGTCCAGATAAAAGGAGAGTTGAGCAATTGAAAATGAAATCAGAATAGAACTGAATATACCTCGTTAGCCACGAGAGATGCTGAGGGGTGACGACTGAGATCCCGACCCAATAGATCGGGGATCTGCACAGATGCGCCAGACGAGGCACTATGAGGAGAAGTAGCCGGTATGCTGGAGGATGGCCCCTCTGCCGCAACCTCCGGAGGAACAGCCTCCTTAACGTCCGGGTGATCGGGACGGATGACAGCCTCTGCCAAGCGACGAGCCTGACGGGTCCGAGGAGGAATGGGGGCAGGTGCAGCCCTACGACGGCGAACACCCGAGGTCCGTGACGCGGAGGAGCTACTAGGAGCGTCGGGATCCATAGCTGGAATAGAACAAGCGAAGAGGAAGGTAAGTTCCCTTTTGAATTATGTCACGAATATGCTAAATTCCTACCCTCATCATATAATTAATGCAGCGTGATGCATGTTTACTATAAATAAAAAAAAATAAAAAATCGGCAGAGTTCCGTTTGTAAAATGGATATCCCAGGCATAAGCCAAACATATTTTCCATTAATCCAAGCCACAACAGATCAAAGTTGCATTCATATGTGTAATTACAGCATGTAAAGTACCATAACGCATGATTTTCTTTTAGAAAAGGAATAACAGTATGTGGGACCGCATCATGAGCATAAATAGGGTTCACACAGTTGATACATAGCATGTATATATGATAATACATAGCATAGCATTGTAAAGCATACATTTCTATCTCTAACCATTTAATAGCCAAATGTATAGCAAAACATTGACGAAATTGAAAAGTGAACGGTCAAAGTGTTACCTGTAACGCGTAGATCGATCTAACCGGAGCGGTTTTTGAGGGAAAGTTGGAGAAATCGACAAAAGGCCTTTGCAAACGAGCAAAATCTCAAGAATCTATGTGGGGTACGAAGTTGAAAGTGACAGATCTGGAAGCGGCGAGCCGCGAATGAATCCCGATCTTAGCCGCAGATCTATCCGCGGCTGGCCGCAGATCAATCTGCGGCTGGCCGCAGATCCGTCTGCAGCTGGCCCTGGTGGGTCCCCTTGGTTCCCTTGCAGCCGTTTGATGTGTTTAGTGGAAATGAATTACGAGATGGGTGACCGGCGACGATACCCGGCCCCGACAAGACAATCGTCCGGCGACGAAAACCGGCAATTACGAGATGGACGTCCGGCGACGAAAACCAGCTCCGACAAGATAACCAACCGGCGACGATAACCGGGGGTTACGAGATGGTGACCGGCGATGATACCCGGCCCCGACAAGACAATCGTCCGGCGACGAAAACCGGCGATTACGAGATGGATGTCCAGCGATGAAAACCGGTTCCGACAAGATAACCAACCGGCGATGATAACCGGGGGTTACGAGATGGGTGACCGGCGACGATACCCGGCCCCGACAAGATAATCGTCCGGCGACGAAAACCGGCGATTACGAGATGGACGTCCGGCGACGAAAACCGGCTCCGACAAGATAACCAACCGACGACGATAACCGGGGGTTACGAGATGGGTGACCGGCGACGATACCCGGCCCCGACAAGACAATCGACCGGCGACGATAACCGGCGATTACGAGATGGACGTCCGGCGACGAAAATCGGCTTCGACAAGATAACCAACTGGCGACAATAACCAGGGGTTATGAGATGGGTGACCGGCGACGATACCCGGCCCCGACAAGACAATCGACCGGCGATGATAACCGGCGATTACGAGATGGATGTCCGGCGACGAAAATCGGCTCCGACAAGATAACCAACCGGCGACGATAACCGGGGGTTGCGAGATGGGTGACCGGCGACGATACCCAGCCCCGACAAGACAATCGACCGGCGACGATAACCGGTGATTACGAGATGGATGTCCGGCGACGAAAATCGGTTCCGCCGAGATAACCAACCGGCGACGATAACCGGGGGTTACGAGATGGGTGACCGGCGACGATACCCGGCCTCGACAAGACAATCGACCGGCGACGATAACCGGCGATTACGAGATGGATGTCCGGCGACGAAAACCGGCTCCGACCAGATAACCAACCGGCGACGATAGTCGGGGGTTACGAGATGGGTGACTAACGACGATACCCGGCCCCGACAAGACAATCGACCGGCGACGATAACCGGCGATTACGAGATGGATGTCCGGCGACGAAAACCGGCTCCGACAAGATAACCAACCGGCGACGATAACCGGGGGTTACGAGATGGGTGACCGGCGACGAAACCCGGCCCCAACAAGACGATCATCCGCATTGACACCCTTTTATGAATGTTTTGCATCCACTGCATCTTACGTTACATCACAATTCATATGTGTCGCATCACGTATGTATTGTCATCCTTGTTCATTGTCATTCATGCATCGAGTGTCTATTCTTTATCCTGTTCATTTCATTTAAAACATTGCATAAACATGATAAAGAGGGGCAGCTGTAGACACCCATATTTTGCGTTCCCTGTACTAACCATGACAGGAGGGCAAAATCGTCAATTAAACCGGCTTGCGGGAGCGAAGGAATAGGGCACAAGTGCGAACGGCCAACACCACCGCAATGATTGGCGACCAAGGCTGACGTGACAATAAGGCCATCCGGAACGGGCATTCCCGGATAAGGTGGCACGTCTCCCAGAAATTCCCGGACTGCAAAATACGAGCCTGTAAGCGAGAACCGACGCTACGGCACGAAAATCGAGGCGTGGCACGAAAATTGAAAAAGTCAAATCGTCCAGTCGCGGATTGATCTGCGGCCAAATAGTGCGCATTTTGAAAACACGGAACTCGAAACACGGAACTCGAAATCAGGTGAGTGGAAGGCAGGCGGCCAGCCAGCCGCAGATCAATCTGCGGCTGGCTTTGGCCAGCCTATTTCAGCTCAGCTTCGTGCAGCATACAGGGAGTTCAGCAATTTTTGGGAGGAAGAAGAATTCAGCATAGCAGCCAAGCACGGAAATTGAGAGAAAATAGCTAGATTTTGCAACAAAAATAGGAAGAAAAGAGAGAAAAAAGAGAGGATTTCTACTCCTTCGATTTTGATTGTATCAAATATATTTCTTATCCTATTCAAGTATACAAGTTTACCTCCATTTGAGGTCATTTTGCAAGGTAAAAATTCCTTTTGTTATAGCAATTTATATCACATTATTTGGTTAGATTAGATGTAGTTTTCATGTATATTGTTGAACAATCATGGATTAGGGATTATTAGTGAAGGTTCCATCGGAACAAAATTCTTCCTAATAATCCGAGGATATCCAATTGATGAAATTTCTAGCTTGTTTATGGTGATTCATTGGGTGTAATTTATTTAGATTGTCATTTCCGGATATCATGGTGTATTAGATAAATCCGGGTTGGTTAGTTATGTAGTATTCATTTTGGTGAGCATATATTAATCTCGTGTGAGCCTAGGAATGCGACCCCGTGGTCCAAATCCGATGATGGACGTTTTGATGTATGTGATAGATTCAAGATGCTCGTTTTGTAACATGTAACCGTCGGGCGAGAATCGCGTATAAGGCCCCGTATTAGTGGAGTATGTGATTGTTGGCGTTCGGGGATATTTTGATGGCTTACATGCCCATGAATAGCCCCGACGCGTGTTTATGCTTGATTAGATTTTGTGACATAAAAAATGATTTCAAAGATTAAACGATGAAGGTTTTTTTTGTTAAAATCAAACAAGATAGGTTATTAGAATCACGAGGCTAAAAATTGGAAGTGTTAATAAATGTCGATTCCTATTAAACGAGAAGGCCAAAGGAAATCATTTTCAAACATCACCAAAAGCGGCTTTATGAACGAACGAAACGTTTTATTAAACCTTTGTGCATAGGGTTAAAGATATCCTAGAAATTGCCCATCATTTTCTGAAAGCAATGTATAGATTTCGATTCCTATTTTTGACGAAGGTTTAAAAGATTCTTGTTTCGCCAAAACCACGCCTAATAAAAACCTCATAGCTTTGACACGTAAAATCAAATCTTCCTCATGAATGAAGGATCTCTCTCGTACTAACGGAAACGACGTTCTGAAACATTTCCAAAAACAAAAACACGATTTCTCAACAAAATGTCAAAAGTTTCATCTCTCATAAAAGAACTCACCACAACATTCACATAAGCACACACACACACGCACGTACACACATTTTATGAAACAAAGGATAGGAAAGTATCAAGATTGCGGTAACCGTATTTCACGGAAGTCGAGGGGTGCCTAACACCTTCCCCTCACTTAAGCAAGCCCCCGAACTCTATGAATCTCGGTTCGCAGACCAATTAATTCGGAGTCACATATGAGCCAGCGATTTATAAAAACGAAAACTCGGATGAGTTGGTACATCCATTTCAGACATACCAACTGGCGACTCTGGTTAATTGGCTCATCATAAAAAACGATCTTTCAAAACCCCGTCGACACTCAAAGCCGACCTTTTCCAAACATCATCTAAAAACAAAGGCTAAAATCAGAAAAGGACCACATCGTGAAAGAGAGGAGGGAAACCGGCGTCGATAAGGAGGTCGCGCAAAAGTTTGAAACCAGGTGCTATATCCCCGGACAATTAACAAGCAATGGAGAGGGGACGGATGTTGTCACGCCACCGGGAGCCCAACAAGGTGTGCCTATCATCGATTGGGCAGGGCTAATTATTCCTGAGGAGGGTAGGAAGATGGACTCAGGCGATGTAGCTGTAGTCATCGGGGAAGTTTTCGATGTGAAGCCACCTTTCATCCAGCATATTCCGTCTAATATGACCGTCGACAACTGGACCATGAAACCAGTGATATCCAAACAAGGGTAAAACTCGACATTAGGGTGGTAGACCCCAGAGGATGGGAGGATGAGAGTTTATTTTTTGTTGTTTTGTATTTTGCATAATTATGTCGTTTCGTCATGTTATCTGAAAATGTGATCGTTGTGGAAAATAACTTATATATGGCAAGTATTTTGTTTCATGTCAGGTGTACCAATTTGAGTAATCCTTGCCTAACAAACGGTCTTTCAAATTTGAATGATGATTATGATTTTGACATTGAGCTGGATTTCGATTTAATGGGCATTGAGCAAGATGAGACAGATTACGACGACGCGCCTGACGAGATCAAAGGATGGGTCGAGGATAAACCCAAACCCAACTTAGACCAAACCATCACCATAGATATTAGAACCCCTAACGCACCCAAAGAGCTCAAGATAGGGACAAACCTTACCCCTAGCCAAAAAGCAGAAATAACTGAGTTGCTAAGCCAGTATGAGGATGTCTTTGCCTGGTCTCACGAGGATATGATCGGATTGTCCACCGACATTGTGGTACACCGGTTACCCATCAAGGAGGGTTTTAGGCGTGTCAAACAGAAACTAAGGAAGTTGAAATCGGAGTGGAGCTTAAAGGTGAAGGAGGAGATCATCAAACAGTTCAGGGCGGGAATCATTATGGTGTCCACTTACCCAGAATGGCTGTCCAATGTAGTCCCAGTGGCTAAGCCTGGAGGGAAGGTGAGGGTATGTGTAGACTATAGAGATCTAAACAAGGCCAGTCTCAAGCCCGGTGCCTTTCATACACATCCTGGTGGATAACACAGCCCAGTACGAGATGTACTCTTTTGTTGATTGCTTTGCGGGGTATCATCATATAATGGTGGCGGAGGAAGATCGGGAAAAGACCGCGTTCATCACCCCTTGGGGCACCTTCTGCTATAGACGATTGGCTTTCGGTCTCACAAACGCGGGGGCTACTTATCAGAGAGCCATGATGGCCCTGTTCCACGACATGATGCATAAGGAGATAGAGGTCTACGTGGATGACATTATCGTGAAGTTAAGGGTAGAATCTGACCATATAACCCATCTTAAAAAGCTATTCGATCGGCTCAGAAAGTATAATTTAAAGCTCAATCCAGCAAAGTGTGCTTTCGGAGTGCAGTCGGGTAAGCTCTTGGGATTCCTGGTTAGTGATCAAGGCATTGAGTTGGATCCAGCAAAGATTAAGGCCATTGTGGATATGCCGGCACCTCACACAGAGAAGGAGATAAGAGGATTCCTCGGAAGAATAAACTTCATCAGCCGTTTTATATCCCACTTGACGACTACATGCGAGCCAATTTTCAAATTGTTAAGGAAAGGTGCTTCCCAAGAATGGAATAAGCAATGTCAGAAGGCTTTTCAGACCATTAAAAAGCAGCTGACTGAGGCACCAGTGCTGGTACCCCCGAAGGATGGGATCCCTCTGTTTATGTATATATCGGTCAATGCCATCGCGATGGGATGTATGCTGGGACAGAAGAATGAGGCGGGTAAAGAGCAGGCCATCTATTACCTCAGCAAGAGATTTAGCCAATGTGAACAGAATTACACTCCCATCGAGAAGACCTGTTGTGCTCTGGCCTGGGCTGCAGGGAGATTACAGCACTACCTCCATGGGCATACTACTTACCTGATATCGAGGATGGATCCCTTGAAATATATCTTTGAAAGGCCCATGCTGAACTGTCGACTCTCAAGATGGTAGTTAATCTTACAACAGTTCGACATGGTATACGTAACTCAGAAAGCCATGAAAGGGCAGGGAATTGCGGATCAGTTGGCAGAAACGCCATCAGGAGGGATGGAGCCGTTAGAAACTCCTCTGTCGGGCGAAGATATATTTTGGGTATTACACATGAAATGTGATGATGAGGGGCAGTTCTGGAAGCTATATTTTGATGGTGCCATGAATGCTGAGGGGGCAGGAGCCGGAGCAGTACTGGTCTCTATCACCGGAGAGCAATACCCTGTGGCTACTAAATTGTAGTTCAGTAATTCAAACAATACAGCTGAGTACGAGGGGTGTATATTGGGACTCCGTTTTGCCCACAATATGGGAGTGAAGAGGTTATCGGTGTTTGGGGATTCAGAACTGGTAATCAGACAAACGATCGGGGTGTACAACACTAAAGAGCTTCGGTTACTTCCATACCATCGTTGTGTTACCCAGTTGATGCAAGAGTTCGAAGATATCGCTTTCCGCCATATTCCCCGGGGACTGAATGATTTTGCGGACGCGTTGGCAACCCTGGCTTCCTTAATCCATATAATCAAAAGAAAAGATGTTCCACAGATTGAGATAGCAGTACAGAATACCCCGGCATACGAGGAACATATTGCAGTATTATCAGATGAGGTGGTTATGCCGGGGCAGCCTTGGTATCACGACATAAGGGAGTACCTAAGGGATAGATCCATTCCCGACCAGGTGAGCCGAGCTGAGAGGATGAGGATTCAAAAGATGGCAATGAAATTTTACTTGAGTGGGGATTCACTCTACAAGAGGGATGCTGGGTTGGGACTGTTGCAATGCGTAGATGAAACGCAGGCTCAAAAGATTATGAACGAAATACATGGTGGAGTGTGTGGGCCACACATAAGTGGACCGATGCTGGCCAAAACGATCTTGAGAACAGGGCATTATTGGTTAACACTGAAAGCCGACTGCGATGATCATGTCAAACGGTGTTACCAATGCCAGGCGCACGGTAATGTGATCCATACGCCTCCCAATGAACTGCACTGTATGACCTCCTCGTGGCCATTTTCAATGTGGGGAATGGATGTAATCGGACCAATAGAGCCCAAAGCAAGCAACGGACACCGATTCATTTTTCTCATGATCGATTACTTCACCAAATGGGTAGAAGCAGCTTCTTTCCCCAAAGTAACTCAGGAGGTCATCGTCGGTTTCATCAGGAATAATGTCATTTGTCGATACGAGCAATCTGAGGTTTTGGTCTCCGACAATGCCAAAAATTTGAACAACACCCTCATGAAGGGATTATGCGACCAGTTTAAGATCAAACACCTCAATTCTGTCATTTACCGTCCTAAGATGAATGGGGCGGTGGAGGCTACAAATAAGAACATCAAGAAGATCATGGCAAAAATGTCTGCTAATCATCGGGGATGGCCGGATCTGCTACCCCTCACCCTACTAGCATACCGAACGTCAACGCGTACTTCTACAGGGGCAACCCCTTACGCTTTGGTGTATGGAATGGAGGTTGTTCTGCCAGTGGAGGTTGAGATGGCGTCCCTCAGAATATTGATCGATGCTCAGATAAGTGAGGAGGATTGGATGCAAAGTCGATACGACCAATTGGCCCTAATTGATGAAAGGAGGGTGGCTGCTGTTTGGCACGGTCAGTTATACCAACAAAGGATCTCTCAATCATACGACAAAAGGATAAGACCTTGGAAGTTCAAGGAAAATGATTTGGTGCTAAAAAGAGTCATGCCTTGTCAAGACGAAGCCAAGGGGAAGTTTGCCCCAAACTGAGAAGGACCATTTGTGATTAAGAAAGTGTTGTCCGGAGGAGCCCTCATATTGCAAGAAATGGATGGTGAGGTATTTCCACAACCCCTCAATTCCGACTCGGTGAAGCGGTTCTATGCTTGAATCATCAGTTCCCCTTTTTCTTTGAGGAACGAACTACGTAGGACCTGATCTCCCAACTTGTGGGGGTACGTAGGCAGCCATCATGGCGCGGTCCTATCCCTTAAAAATAATCCTTTCCCTAAATAAAACCAATTTCCAACAGCCAGATAAACCTTCCTACACCCTCAAAACCTTCCCGAAACCAGCCGACAAATCAGCTTCATCCCAGATGGCATAACCCTGATCTAACCAAAACAGTTGGCCAAAGATCTAAGACCCAATCCGATGAAATCGACAAGGGTACGGCAATATCTGTCAGATCTCCATCAAGACTTGAGAAGGAAAGAAAGCGAAATGTCAAAATCGTGGTCAACTGGATAAAATGAGGATCCAATGAAAGGCAACGATACGACGAAAAGGGAAAATGACTAAATTTAAATGCATGTCTGTATATATAAGTCATTTTATTACAAGATCTCTCTTTCGATAACCGATGAAACTAATATAGTCTATGCAGGAAATAAAATAATCTACAAATCTGAAACTAGCTGAAGCAGGATGGATAAAGTGGTGGATAGATCTAAAGCATCAACATCCCCTGCAATCTGCTGCCCCATCATGTCGATGCGGTCCAATAAAGCAGTGGCTCGGCTGACACTCCCAGAATGAGCATCTATAACTGCCCTGGTCTGAAATACAATGGCGTCTCTGTCAGCGATGGCAGCGTCTCTAGCCAGAATGGCATCATCTCTCTCAACAAGAGCGGCATCCCTCTCAGCTTCAGTAGTAATCAAGGCCAGGCGGAGTCGGGTATCCTCGGTAACCCAACTAGGGGCAGAATCAGCTGAGATGGAATGATCTATGGTATCATCTGGGAAAATCACTCCAGAGTCATCAAAGGCACCAGTCTGACTCAAACCAACCGGATCCGAGTCTCCGCACAACCACTGCACGTAAGCAAATGTCTGGGTGTGGCAGCTCTCACTGTATTCGGCAAAGATCCTGCGAGACCAAAGATCGTATACCCGCAGTAGATCCCTCTCGGTCTGGGATGATATAAGGAATCGGTAGGCGGCTGCACCCGTGAAAAGGTGAAAATCCTGTGTCTAAACAAACTGTAAGACCCCGAAAATTTTAATAAATAGAATTTAATTTTCTTCTTATTATTATTTTAAACAGAAAGGTATTAAATCGATAATGATAAAGTTACTAGTGAAATGTGACAATTGATATGTCTAGTAATAACGCTAAATCACTATTCACACGATCACTATTCACGGGGTACTATTCACGCTAAAACGCTTTTACATTTTCTTCGATCTACCAATTACGTCATAACGTTTATATAAGCTGGATACAAAAATTATACGGTATAAATACGAAAGTACTATTCATACGAATATACTATTCATTTATACAAAAAGTCAAACTAGTATGTCGGGGAATATTCCTTCTGTCGAATATAGAAAGTGATAGAAATTAGCGGCAAAACTTTAATCGATAACTGCTGAAATACCCGGTGATAAAAAGAACAGTAAAACACGTTATTCCACAGTAGCACACGGTGTCGCACAGTGTTTTATATTATTGATTCAATAATTGATAAAGTAACAATTGCACAATATCTTGATTTAATAATTGTTACAGTAGCATCTGCATAATATTTTATTATTTGTCACGACACTGTAACTCATATTATTTGATAGGATATTTTAGCATTATTGACAATGTCTAAAAATTCTGTCAAGGAAAGGGGTTATTTAATTGCGCGCCATTTTTATGGAAGGCCCCCTCTTTCTTGGGAATAATCTGGTTGTCAGTATTGCGAGTATATGCTATCTGTGATATTAATACATTTAACACAATAATACAGAAAAAGGGATTTATTGTGATAATGGAGTTATTTTTATAATGGTTTTATCTTTTTGATAATGGAATTATCTTTTGATAATGGAAGAAAAAATGGATGGATGATATAAATGGAAGAAAAAATGGATGGATGATATAAATGGAAGAAAAAATGGATGGATGATATTAAAAGAATATGCCAAGGGTATAAGCGTAATAAACCAAGAAAAGTTGGGGAAAAGACCAAAATGCCCTCACCTTGATTTTCCTATAAATAGGGAGAGTTTGTTTAAGAAAATTTTCACACCTTCATTGCCTATACTTCCTCTCTCTCTAAATTTCTTAAGTTCTCTTAGTGTGCTAGGCTATTGTGAGTATTTGTGAGAATACTAGTATTGTCCAAAGTTAGTAAACTTCATAGAAAGCAACATCCAGTCTTTTGTTAACGAAGGTAGGGAATATCATTTCTTTCATACTCATATATAATATCATTTGCTTTTATGTTCGTAAGTGGTATTATACTCATAAAGGTTGTTATTCATTCTGTATTAATTTGTGGGGATAACCTGTCCGTGCGGTATGACGCATGCCTAGTGAATATCCTTTGTATTCATTCCTTATTATTCTGTGGGAATAACCTGTATGTACGAGTGTCGTACCTGGTGAATACCCTTTGTATTCATTCCTTATTATTCTGTGGGAATAACCTGTATGTACGAGTGTCGCACCTGGTGAATACCCTTTGTATTCATTCCTTATTATTTTGTGGGGATAACCTGTATGTACGAGTGTCGTACCTGGTGAATAACCCTTTGTATTCATTACTTATTAATCTGTTCCGGAAATAATCTGTCTACGCGAATTATCGCATGACGGGTGAAAATCCATTTGCAGTTTCATATATTCTGTTATACTCGTATAACGTATCATTTCTTTCGTACTCTTTAAGGAATATCTTTTTCTTTCACATTTCTCCATTTATGGTAAGGAATCTTTGTTTGTTTTCAAAACCTTATTTTTAAATGGAGAAAATCCCTGAAAATTAGTAGAATATCCTTAATAGTTTGTGCTTCATCTAATATCTTTTCACTTGAATCTTTCTATTCCATTTTATACGTTATAGTTGAAGCATGAAATAATTTCTTGAATATCATTCTTGAATTTGACTCCACAATTTGATCATCGTGTTGGCAATTTGGTCAATTTTTGATACTGATTAAATTATAAGTTTTTCTTATCCTTAATCTCACTGTATCATTGTCATCATCTTCATCCTCATACTTAAATTGTGGTGATAGTTCTCTTTGGCCCGTAGTGCAAAGATGAACTGGCGTGACATGATTTTGACCAAACTGTGTATTGGTATAATCATGACTTTTGGTGTTACAAACAAAGGCGTATGGTTAAAGTCATCTTTGGCCCGTAGTGCAAAGATGAACTGGCGTTTGGCATGATCATGACCGGTGATGTTACAAATAAATATCTTTGGCACGTAGTGCAAAGAGAGGCTGTTGAAATTGTTGATTGGTGTTACAAATAAATATCTTTGGCACGTAGTGCAAAGAGAGGCTGTTGAACATGAATTATTGATTGGTGTTACAAGGAAAAAATATTGGTGGTGATCCTTTAACTTATAGAAGATGGTAGATATTATAATCTACTTGACTCTTCTAATGGATTGTTGGTTCCGCTGTAGTTGTTGTTGTTGAACAATTATAATATCTTTAAATCTCTGATTTATTATTGTTGAAGACTAAAGATAATTTTTATTCTTCATTATCTTAGTCATGATATTTCTTACTAGGCTATTTGTGCTCACTCTTTTCCTTTTTGTTCCATTGTTCTCCTCAGGAAAAGAGAGTGTAGCGGGAACTAGCCGGGGAATGGAGTGATGGTTCGAGATAATAGAAGTGTCTTAATACCTTACTATTAGTGTGACAATAAGTGTATTGAGAATTTAAGATGTATTTGTATTGTGTTGTCGTATTTTGCACAACACTTATTAGTTGTAAATGGGAAAATTCGTATTTGTATTTGCATTTTGTGGAATGTTATTGGCGACTCAAAATGGGTTGTGTGGACCTATTTTGGGGGCGTCACAGTTGGTATCAGAGCCATAAGTGTGAAGAGCCCCGATCCTCTCGCTGGTGACTTCCTTTGTGGGATGCACCGAAGCCAGACTCTCCGTAGGGGACGCCGACAATTAATAACGGTGGCAAGCTGATAGGTACCACTGTGAGGTGCTATCCGTGGTGTTGGATGTGAGTCACAGTTGGTATTAGAGCTTAGGGATATGATCTTTGGTAGAGATCTAGGATTAGAACTAGGAGGGGAGAGACGAGTAAAATCCTTCGCTAGTGTGTCCTACCTAAGCTATTTTATTTTTTTTAGTAATTGGTTTGGTTATAGGGATAAGATGTTGCATGTCTATTTCTTTAACTATATTTGTTTTGTGATCACATTTCAGAATGGCTTCTGAAAATCAAGAGATTCACTATGAGACAAGTGTGGCTGAAAATTAGGAAGCCACAAATAATATGGGTGCAAACTCAGAACATCATGATGCTAATCATGATGCTAACAACCGGATGAATGATGAATATTTTTAGGAATTTCATGCAATACATGCAGAACCAGGCGAGAAGAGCTCATGTCTACAATATTGGCAGAAATGTTGATAATGTACGAATGGTCACTGCCAAGCAGTTCAAAGAGTTGGGACCACCTGAATTTTTTTTTTGTAAGCCAGATCCACTCAAGGCAGAGGCGTGGCTCAAATAATTAACAAAGATATTTGATGTACTGCGTTGCACAGACGACCAAAAGGTTGCTTTCGCCACTTTTATGCTGCGAGGAGAAGTGGTGGGAATCCGTGAAACGTACCCATCACTCGGCACTCGAGATGTCTTGGGTCGAATTCCAAGAATTATTTAACGAGAAGTATTTCCCGGAAAGTATTCGCCATATGAAGGAGGTGGAATTCATCAAATTGGAACAGAACAATATGACGGTGTCACAGTACGAAGCCTAGTTTGCTGAGTTGTCACGTTTTGCATCTTATTTGGTGGACACTGAGGAACGGATGACACGAATGTTTCTACGAGGTTTGAAACCAAAAATTCGTAAGTATCTCGGTTCTCATAAAATTTGTCTATATTCGGATGTCGTGGATAGGGCTCAATTAGTGGAGCGGGAGAAAGAAATACTACAACCAGATAATGTCATAACCGGTAAGCTAATCATAAACTCTTGCGAGTCTATACCTTATTAGATACTGGTTCTACCCACTCTTTTATTTCATCTGTTTGTGCTCAACATTTAAACTTGACCCCTAAGAAATTGGATTTTGACTCATCTGTTGAAACTCCGTTAGAGGAACCTTCATTACATCCACTATTTATAAATCTTGTTTGATTCAAGTCGGTCATTAGTTTTCATTTTCCTAATCAACCTATTATGCGAATTCAAACAACCAAACCGTTGAAATCAATAACCGTCATTTCTTGTCACAAAGTCATTCGTTTATTGAAAAACGAATGTCAAGCTTCCTTAGCCCATGTAACTGATTTAAACAAAAATACGTCAGATTTGAATGATATTTCTATTGTTATTAAGTTTCCTGACGTATTTCCCGAAGAACTTCTTGGCCTACCCTAGACCGCAAAATCAAATTTTGTATTGACCTTGAACCCAATACAAAATCCATTTCTAAGACCCCATATGTATGGCTCCTATTGAATTTTCTGGACTTAAAAACCAAACTACAGGAGTTGTTAGATACCGATTTCATACGTTCTAATACATCGCCTTGGGGTACTCCTATTTTATTCGTAAGGAAGAAAGATGGGAGTAAATAGAAATCTATGCAGATTATAAAAACCTCAAACATTTCTTCACCCAGAAGGAAATCAACATGCGACAACGACGTTGCTCAAGCTGTTGAAGAATTACGACCATACCATTCAATACCATCCTGGAAAGGCGAACGTAGTAGCTGACGCATTGTGTAGAAGAACGTATGCAAGTACGAGTATGATGTTGACAACGTAAAGGCCCATTTTGGATGACTTACAAAGGATGAATATAGAGTTAAAGACTCCACGAACCCACGTGAAGATGATAACGTATATAAGCAGCACAAGATCGACAAAAGAGTTATGATGATCTTCATCGAAGGGACGATGAATTCAAAATCGGAGACCATGTATTCTTACGTGTTACTCCATGGAAAGAAGATACAAGATTCGAAAAGTGAGGAAAACTCAACCCTCGATTTATCGGTCCATTTGAAATCCTCGATCGAGTAGGAACTGTGGCCTACAGACTCACCTTACCGCCAAGCATGTCTTGTGTTCATAATGTTTTTCACATATCTATGCTACATAAATATGTGAAAGATCCAAACCACGTTATTAAATTAGAACCAGACGAGATAGTAGAGGATTTAACGTACGAAGAGATACCTGTCAAGGTCTTGGATAAGAAGGAATAAATTCTACGATCAAAGGTTATACCCCGAGTCAAAGTTTTATGGAGAAACCATGATATAGAGGAAATAACCTGGGAGTTAGAATCTGAAGTGAGAGCAAGGTATCCTCACCTCTTCGATATACCAGGTACGTACGTAAATTTCGGAGACGAAATTTCATAAGGAGGGGATATTGTAAGACCCCGAAAATTTTAATAAATAGAATTTAATTTTCTTCTTCTTATTATTATTTTAAACAGAAAGGTATTAAATCGATAATGATAAATTTACTAGTGAAATGTGACAATTGATATGTCTAGTAATAACGCTAAATCACTATTCACGCGATCACTATTCACGGGGTACTATTCACGCTACAACGCTTTTACATTTTCTTCGATCTTCCAATTACGTCATAACGTTTATATAAGCTGTATACGAAAATTATACGGTATAAATACGAAAGTACTATTCATAATAATATACTATTCATTTATACAAAAAGTCAAACTAGTATGTCGGGGAATATTCCTTCTGTCGAATATAGAAAGTGATAAAAATTAGCGGCAAAACTTTAACCGATAACTGTTGAAATACCCGGTGATAAAAAGAACAGTAAAACGCGTTATTCCACAGTAGCACACGGTGTCGCACAGTGTTTTATATTATTGATTCAATAATTGATAAAGTAACAATTGCACAATATCTTGATTCAATAATTGTTACAGTAGCATCTGCATAATATTTTATTATTTGTCACGACACTGTAACTCATATTATTTGACAGGATATTTTAGCATTATTGACAATTTCTAAAAATTCTGTCAAGGAAAGGGGTTATTTAATTGCGCGCCATTTTTATGGAAGGCCCCCTCTTTCCTGGGAATAATCTGGTTGTCAGTATTGCGAGTATATGCTATCTGTGATATTAATACATTTAACACAATAATACAGAAAAAGGGATTTATTGTGATAATGGAGTTATTTTTATAATGGTTTTATCTTTTTGATAATGGAATTATCTTTTGATAATGGAAGAAAAAATGGATGGATGATATAAATGGAAGAAAAAATGGATGGATGATATAAATGGAAGAAAAAATGGATGGATGATATTAAAAGAATATGCCAAAGGTATAAGCGTAATAAACCAAGAAAAGTTGGGGAAAAGACCAAAATGCCCTCACCTTGATTTTCCTATAAATAGGGAGAGTTTGTTTAAGAAAATTTTCACACCTTCATTGCCTATACTTCCTCTCTCTCTAAATTTCTTAAGTTCTCTTAGTGTGCTAGGCTATTGTGAGTATTTGTGAGAATACTAGTATTGTCCAAAGTTAGTAAACTTCATAGAAAGCAACATCCAGTCTTTTGTTAACGAAGGTAGGGAATATCATTTCTTTCATACTCATATATAATATCATTTGCTTTTATGTTCGTAAGTGGTATTATACTCATAAAGGTTGTTATTCATTCTGTATTAATTTGTGGGGATAACCTGTTTGTGCGGTATGACGCATGCCTGGTGAATATCCTTTGTATTCATTCCTTATTATTCTGTGGGAATAACCTGTATGTACGAGTGTCGTACCTGGTGAATACCCTTTGTATTCATTCCTTATTATTCTGTGGGAATAACCTGTATGTACGAGTGTCGCACCTGGTGAATACCCTTTGTATTCATTCCTTATTATTTTGTGGGGATAACCTGTATGTACGAGTGTCGTACCTGGTGAATAACCCTTTGTATTCATTACTTATTAATCTGTTGTGGAAATAATCTGTCTACGCGAATTATCGCATGACGGGTGAAAATCCATTTCCAGTTTCATATGTTCTGTTATACTCGTATAACGTATCATTTCTTTCGTACTCTTTAAGGAATATCTTTTTCTTTCACATTTCTCCATTTATGGTAAGGAATCTTTGTTTGTTTTCAAAACCTTATTTTTAAATGGAGAAAATCACTGAAAATTAGTAGAATATCCTTAATAGTTTGTGCTTCATCTAATATCTTTTCACTTGAATCTTTCTATTCCATTTTATACGTTATAGTTGAAGCATGAAATAATTTCTTGAATATCATTCTTGAATTTGACTCCACAATTTGATCATCGTGTTGACAATTTGTTCAATCTTTGATACTGATTAAATTATATGTTTTTCTTATCCTTAATCTCACTGTATCATTGTCATCATCCTTATCCTCATACTTAAATTGTGGTGATAGTTCTCTTTGGCCCGTAGTGCAAAGATGAACTGGCGTGACATGATTTTGACCAAACTGTGTATTGGTATAATCATGACTTTTGGTGTTACAAACAAAGGCGTATGGTGAAAGTCATCTTTGGCCCGTAGTGCAAAGATGAACTGGCGTTTGGCATGATCATGACCGGTGATGTTACAAATAAATATCTTTGGCACGTAGTGCAAAGAGAGGCTGTTGAAATTGTTGATTGGTGTTACAAATAAATATCTTTGCACGTAGTGCAAAGAGAGGCTGTTGAACATGAATTATTGATTGGTGTTACAAGGAAAAAATATTGGTGGTGATCCTTTAACTTATAGAAGATGGTAGATATTATAATCTACTTGACTCTTCTAATGGATTGTTGGTTCCGCTGTAGTTGTTGTTGTTGAACAATTATAATATCTTTAAATCTCTGATTTATTATTGTTGAAGACTAAAGATAATTTTTATTCTTCATTATCTTAGTCATGATATTTCTTACTAGGCTATTTGTGCTCACCCTTTTCCTTTTTGTTCCATTGTTCTCCTCAGGAAAAGAGAGTGTAGCGGGGACTAGCCGGGGAATGGAGTGATGGTCCGAGATAATAGAAGTGTCTCAATACCTTACTATTAGTGTGACAATAAGTGTATTGAGAATTTAAGATGTATTTGTATTGTGTTGTCGTATTTTGCACAACACTTATTAGTTGTAAATGGGAAAATTCGTATTTGTATTTGCATTTTGTGGAATGTTATTGGCGACTCAAAATGGGTTGTGTGGACCTATTTTGGGGGCGTCACAAAACTGCCCTGTAACCGCCAAGGGATGATAAGTCGTCACGCCCCTCAAGCCAGCAATAGGGATGAAAGACAGGTTGGGCACGTGAGTCAAGAAGCTCATAAAGGAACAATAACCCGAATAGACCAGGAGATGAAAGGGATCCTCAATGATCGACAAAAATGATGTCCAGGAGGCCACATCCGTACAGCTCACGGGACGAAACGAAAACTGCGTGGCTATGTCATGGCTGAAGCAAAACCCTTGGCGATTGAAATGGCCGATGGGACTGAGATGACTCATGAACCACACGTACAACAAAGTCGAGCTCCCTCTGAATACTCTGCCTCGGAAAGACTGGCAATATGAGGCTGACATGTAAGTATCTGCCAATATCATGGGAAGAACGGTGTGATCCTCCTGAAGGGCTCTAACGGCCGCGACAACTCGCATATCCAACTGATCGGGTCCGGCTGGCAAGTACAAAGCTGAAATGACACAGGCCATCAAAACGGCTACTATCAAAGCACCCCAGCGCTCCTCGGACACGGAAAAATCACCAGAAAATAGGTGAAAACTGTCGGGTGAGCCGAATCGGTCAATCAAGAAATGAAGGGGAACCAGATGATCTGATGTGATCACCGATAACAAGACTGCCCTCTACAAACCGGTGAAAGTCAAGAATTGACGGCGCATGGAACCAGCTGTAACCCTAGCACAAGGACCATCCAAAGGCAGGCCAGTGAAGCGAGCATACTCCTCGAGGGTGGGGGTCAGCTCTACTGTCCCTAACCTGAACACCTGACGGGCGGGGGCCCAATAGCTCAGAATACCCTCCACAAAGCCTGCTGGCACCTAAAAGGATAATAAGGACCAAGAATGTCCCAAAAGGCCATCTGCGATAACCCTGTCGGCCAGTGATAAACTGTCCAACCAGCGGAGGAGACTGCCGACCAACCCTGTGGGAGGAATGGAATCCAAACGTACCACGATATCTGAGGACGACATCTGTGAAAAAATAGTATCAAAAAGACTATACAGGGGTCATTCTCTATCCATAAATAAAAGCATGCATCAGATAGTTAATAATAGAGCAATTGAATTTCATAAGGATAAAAAAAAAAACTGTGCATAAATGAATAAAAAGTTCAATACATAGTGCATGAAATGGAAAAGAAATCTAAACAGGTGCAGGTACAAAAGCCATATCCTAGCCTAATCTAGTCAAAAGTAAGGTCATCCAAGAAGGCGGGATCCTCGAACTGATCCCCTAGAGTCGTCGAAGTCGGAGGTCCAAAATTCATGTCAGGAATGTATGGCTGCGCTGTGGCATCAAATGAGCTCGGGCCTGCATCATAACTCGCACTGTCAGGATCGTAGGCGTAAGCATCCTCTGGGGTCCGGCCTAACACCCGAAGATATAGGGATAACTACTCCACCTGGCGGGTCAGCGTGGCAATCTGCTCAGCGTGAGTGGGACTCCGAACGCAGGCAACCCAATCGATCATCATCACTGAGCCGGGAACCATGTCTCCAAGAAAGAATGTGGCCCGAGTCTAAGGACCGATGGTGCGGGGCACCCACCAGATGCGAAAGGCCTCGCTCGTACTGGGACCCGTAGAAAGCATCCGGCCATCCTCCCCCGCAAGCATGATCTCCGAAGGTTGAGAATCCAACGGCCAGGAGGTAGTGAAAGGAAGGGAGTGCGGGATGCGGATCTCTCCAGTAACGCATCTGAATGCGCGCTCTCCCAGATACATCACCCAGCCCCCAACACTCTGCAGAGTAAGGCGGCGGGTGGAAAGTGCGAACTCCGGGCCGGAAGGATACCCATCTGTGAACCCCACAGATAGATGCTCCGAAAGATAGGGAGTCCAAACGACCTCTGTAGCGGTGATCAGCTCTAGCTGAATGCGGCAGTGTGCGAAGCTGCCAGATACAAGGACCTCCTCCAGAGTGCTGTGATGCCATCGACGACCCCTGGGGTAGGTATCTAGGCCAAGGGTCGTGACAGGCCTCAGGCATGGGAGTCGCTCATAAGCCCAGAACTGTGAACAGAAACAAGGAAAGGCATGAGTAACCGACAAAATGCAGAAAAGAGAAATGAAGTGAAGGGAAGTACAGTAAGAAAAAGGAAGAGAGGGCTCACCAACAGAAAGTGGTAGAATCCGAGCCGGGCATCTGTCTGTCCCTTCGAACGTAGACGAAGACTGTGGAGGAAATAAGCAAAAGTGAAGGACCCCTAGTCATAATCGCCGATCCGGTCTACGTCCCTGACAGCTCCGACGACACTGAAATGAATGGTGGAGGAGTTGTTCCCTAGGAAACAACCCCTCATGATGGTCAGGAATAGACGTCGGAGTAATATATCACGGGTGGCTCGATCTGCTGGGAATGGCGTCGCATATATGCCCCCGACAGCGTCAACAGCCAAAGAGCCGGACCGAATGCTGCGGGCCTTAAAGACCCGGTCGTCGGCAGCAAAACCCAGCAAAGCTCGAACCTCCACTGGAGTGATATCAAGATCCAGAGGGACACGGGACCCGGTGAACTCTATACCCGTGATGTACCTCCAATCCCAGGGAGTCAGCACGACCTCACAGTCCAAAAGGTGAAGGGACTGGGTCTGGTGAAACCATCTCTCGGACAGAGCCCTCATATAACCCCAGGGGCACTGACGGGGAATGATGGTGAAGAAGTGACGAAAACCTCAGGCATCCACCACCGCTCGGTAATCACTGTGCAAAGCCGTGTAGAGGGAGTAAATGTTAAACCAGTTACCCCTCGGCTGAGTAAACTCGGGCACCTGTGGAAATCACCAATGGGTCAGTCCAGATAGAACAGGAATTGAGAAATTGAGAATAAAATCAGAGTAGAATTGAATATACCTCATTAGCCACGAGAGATGCTGAGGGGTGACGACTGAGATCCCGACCCAATAGATCGGGTATCTGCACAGATGCGCCAGACAGGGCGCGATGAGAAGATGGAGCTGGTGTGCTAGAGGATGGCCCCTCTACCACAACGTCCGGAAGAGCAGCCTCCTCAACGTC
Source organism: Aralia elata (assembly GCA_034770075.1). Lineage (NCBI taxonomy): Eukaryota > Viridiplantae > Streptophyta > Magnoliopsida > Apiales > Araliaceae > Aralia > Aralia elata. The sequence continues at coordinate 56,100,343 of CM068385.1, forward strand.
CGGGTGATCGGGACGGATGACAGCCTCCGCCAGTCGGCGAGCCTGACGGGTCCGGGGCAAGGCAGGGGCAGGTGCAGCCCTACGGCGGCGAACGCCCGAGGTCCGAGACGCAGAGGAGCTACTAGGAGCGTCGGGATCCATAGCTGGAATAGAACAGACAAGGAGGAAGGTAAGTTCCCTTTTTTAAATTATGTCACAAATATTCCAATACTCGTCGTAGAATTAATGCAACATGATGCATGTTTATTATGTGTGCATGAAAAAAAAAATCGGCAGAGTTTCGCCTATAAAATGGACATCCCATGCATAGCCAAGCATGTTTTTCAAAGAACCCAAGCCACAATAGATCAAAATTGCATATTATATGGATAATTGCAACATGAAAGGACCCTAACGCATGATTTTCTTCAAAAAAGAAAAACAAGTATGTGGGACCGCATCATGAGCATAAAATAGGACTCACACAGTTGATACATAACATGTATATACAATAATACATAGCATAACATTATAAAGCATACATTTCTATCTCTAAGCATCCAAATAGCCAGATGTATAGCAAAACATTGACGAAATTGAAAAACAATCGGTCAAACTGTTACCTGTAACGCGTAGATCGATCTAATCGGAACGATTTTTGCAAAAAAGGTTGGAAAACTCGGCAAAAGGGCGTGCAAAGGTCTGAAAATCGCGTGGGGTACGAATGAAAGTGACAGATCTGGGAAGCGGCTGGCCGCTTATAGCCCCGATCTTGGCCGCAGATCCATCTGCGACTGGGCCCAGTGATTCCCCTTTGGTCCAATGCAAGCTTAATCGATCCTAAAGCCCATTTGACTCATAATTCGGTAATAAAATACGAGATTTTGATGAATCGGATGTCAAACACGACTCCTCAATTCGACCGAGTGACTGGATACGAGATGGGTGACCGGCTGGACCGAGTGTCGCAGGATGATCGACCGACGACGATAACCGGCGATTACGAGATGGGCGACCGGCGACAAAACCCGGCCCCAACGAGACGATCGACCGGTGACGATAACCGGCGATTACGAGATGGGTGACCGGCGACGAAACCCGGCCCCGACGAGATGATCGACCGGCGACGATAACCGACGATTACGGGATGGGTGACTGGCGACAAAACCCGGCCCCGACGAGACGATCGACCGGCTATGATAACCGGCGATTACGAGATGGGTGACCGGCGACGAAACCTAGCCCCGACGAGACGATCGACCAACGACGATAACTGGCGATTATGAGATGGGTGACCGACGACGAAACCCGGCCCCGACGAGACGATCGACCGGCGACGATAACCGGCGATTACGAGATGGGTTACCGGCGACAAAACCCGGCCCCGACAAGACAATCGACCGGCGACGATAACCGGCAATTACGAAATTGGTGACCGGCGACGAAACCCGGCCCCGACGAGACGATCATCTGCATCGAATATTTTGCATATCTTACATCTTACGTTGCATCATAAGTCATATGTGTTGCATCACGTATGTATTGTCATTCTTGTGCAGTGTCATTCATGCATCGAGTGTCTATTCTTTATCATGTTCATTTCATTTAACATTTCATAAACATGATAAAACGGGGCAGCTGTAGACACCCAAATTTTGCGTTCCCTATGCTAACCGTGACAGGAGGGCAAAATCGTTAATTGAACCGGCCTGCTGGAGCGAAGAATGGGCACAAGTGCGAACACTCGACGCCACCACGACGATTTGCAGTCAAAACCGACGTGACAACAAGGCCATTCGAAATGAGCTTTCCCGAATAATGTGTCACGTCTCACAGTAATTCCCGGACTGCAAAAAATAAGCCTTTCGGCGAAAACCGACAGCACGATGCGAGAATCGAGGTGCGGTGCGAAAATCGAGGAGAATTAAATAACTAAAGTGCATGGCGGGCTGAGTGCATGGCGGGCTGAGTGTATGGCGGGCTAAGGCCAGCCTACTTCAGCACATTTCCTTCATTCATTCAGGCAGAGAGAGAATTGATAGATCAGCAGAGCGGAAGAATAAGCCGCAGCAGCACGGAATTTCAAGGAGAAAACAGCATAGTTTTTTGCAACAAAATAGGAGAGAAAGGAAGAAAAAGAGAGGAATAATATTCTTTTGATTTGATTGTATCATATATACTTCTTCTTCTATTCAAAATACACAAGTTTACATCCACTTTGGTCTCATTTGCAAGGTGAAAATCTCCTTATTTTTGCAATTTCTATCATGTCCTTTGGTTGAATTAAATGTAGTTTGCATGTAATTGATGATGGAACAATGAATTAGGGATTATTAGTGAGGGTTCCATCGGAACAAAATTCTTCCTAATAACCCGATGATATTTATTTATTGACTTTTTTTTGTTTGTTTTACGGTACTATATTGGGCGTGGTTCCTTTAGATCGCTATTTTAGGATGTCTTGGTATTGTTAGTTTATCCGTGTTGGTTATTTCTTGTAAAATCCGGTTGTGGGTGTGTGGAGATTTGGGTGTGAGCCTAGGAAAGCGACCCGGTGGTCCAAATCCGATGATGGACCTCTTTTGATGTAAGAAGTAGGAATGATGTGGTTTTCATTGTAAATATGTAATCGTCGGGCCTTAAAACGACGCTAAGGCGAGAATCGTGTTTAAGGCCCGGTCATAGTGAAAGTATGCGATTGTTGGCGTTCGGGGTTATTTTGATGGCTTACATGCCCATGAATAGCCCCAACGCATTTTAATGTTTTGATTTATGACACGAAACTTATTTCAAAGCTAAACAATAAAGATTTTCATAAAATCAATCAAATTAGGTTATTAGAATCACGAGATTAAAACTTGGGGGTGCTAATGAATGTCGATTCCTTTTAACGAGAAGGTAAAAGAAATCATTTTCAAAACATCACAAAAATGGTTTTTATAAAAATAAATAATGTTTTATTAAATCCTTGTGCATAGGGTTAAAGAGATCCTAGAGGTTGCCCATCACTTGAGTTATGAAAATAACGTATAGATCTCGATTCCTATTTTAACAAAGATTTAGAAAATTCTTGTTTTGCCAAAACAACACCTAATGAAAATCTCATAAGTTTTTGACAATTAAAATCAAATCTTTCTCATAAAGCTTTCTCGTTAAGCCAAATGACATTCTAAAGCATTCTCAAAAGAAAGCACGACTTTTCATCAAAACCCAAATGGTTTCTTCATGCAAACTCACCATGACATTCACATAGGCACACACACACGCACATACACACACACATTCAAGAATTAAAGGATAGGAAAAGTATCAAGATTGCGGTAACCGTGTTTCACGAAAGTCGGGGGGATGCCTAACACCTTCCCCTCGCTTAAGCAAGCCCCCGAACTCTATGAATCTCGGTTCGCAGACCAATTAATTCGGAGTCACACATGAGCCATCGATTTATAAAAAACGAAAACTAGGATGAGTTGGTACATCCATTTCAAATATACCAACTGGCGACTCTGGTTAATTGGCTCATCATAAAAAACGATCTTTCAAAACCCCGTCGACATTAATGCCGACCTTTTCCAAAAGATCATTCAATCAAAAGGCTAAAATTGGAAAAGATGAAAAACCAGCGTCGACAATTATTATTATTATTATTATTATTATTATTATTACTATTATTTAATTTCTAAAAGGGTTTGGGAATTAATTAATAAAAGTACTCTCATAAATTCCTAATTGGATTAGGAGTTTGATTAATTAAAAGAGTTTACTTAAAATAAAATCATATTCCTAAATAGTTTAGGAGGGTTACCTATATCTATAAATAAGATGAGTCTTATTATGGATTGGGGTTACACACACTTCCATATAGTTTGGGGAGAGTACTTATAATTTCTAAAGAGATAGAAACTAAGGTTTTACCAACACTCATCTTCTTGAATACATATTATTCCTTGGTGAATCACCTCTAGAGGCCAAACACTTGGGTGGCTAATGTAATGACCATGATTTTCGAACCAATATTATTAAGGTCAATATTTAAGTCTCAGTTATTAAATTCTTTTGGCATGATTCTTTAAACCCTTAAATGACATGGGTGACTATGTGTGGTTTATGTAAATGGATTTAATAGTTCAAATATAATGGACTGGTGGCCTTGTAAATTATTTTAAACAAGCCCAAGTAGCTATTTGTAAAAGGGTCTTGTAGATAGTTGATGTAATAGCTCCACTAAGAACTCTTAATAAGTGGACTGGTCCATTTATTTCACTAAACCAACCCGACCCAGACTAATTGTGTGTGCCTGAAAGCTAGTCAGTTAGTATTTAAAAGGTCCAAACTAGGGATTGCCGACCACGTGATCTTTTCGGTGAAGGACTAATCGTTTTTCTATTGTTGCGTGAAAGGATAGCCCACCGCATCAGGCCAATGGCCTATCCCCCCTACTTCACCGACTAAAGGCTAATGTGATGATTACCGGGTATGGCTAGAAGATGGGTTGGTAAGCAATTTTCCACCAAACCTCTCTTGACCAGCGGTTAATTCGGTTGGAACCAATCCGAAGGACGGGGTAATAACCAATGATTGGATAAAGGATTCTCTATAAATAGAGATCCTGATTTCTCTAGTAAAGCTTATTGAGTTTACTGGTTCAGATACTAGAGAGATAGACTGTGAGTTGGAAGCTGAGAGTAGCCGTGAGGAGGAGTTTGCCGATCGGAGAGACGAGCAAAAGTTGTAAGCTAGAGAACGAAGCTCCAAAGAGGTGAGGCCTTGTTTATTTCAAGTCGTAGTCCTTCCTTGTTTAGATAGTTTTCCCTACTATTTGAGTCAGTAATGTGGAGTCATGCATGATTAGTTGTGATGTTAGAGTAATGTCAACCTCCGTGTCGTAGAGTAGCTGTATAGTAACCACATGCTGTAAAGAACTGGTTAGTAACTGAAAGCAGAGTCATATTAATGATCCTATCCTTGTTACCTAGTAATATCGGAAGGACCGAAGTTGTCCGATGAGGCTTGTCACCTCACCTCGAACTCATGGACCTAAGCAACGAGGTTAAGTAAAAGTAGTTACCCGACCCCCAGACTATAGAATGGTTCCCGAAGTGGAATCTGTAATCAAACCAGAAGGCAGTAGCATCTGCTTTGGGCTTAGTTCAATACTAGAACCAAAGCCGAGCCCTGGTATCTATAAGGTTCGGACATGACTTCCAAAGTCATAACTCCGTAGCCGAAGTCTTATAATGTCAATGAGACCCAAACATTTGGTTTTCCGAACTCAAACTCAAAGCATCCAGGCCCGAAGAGGTTCCCGAACCTCGAGAGATCCCGAACTACGAGAGGTTTCCAAGAGGAAATCTGTAGTCTAACCCGAAGGTTCTGTTAGCTGCTAAGGGTCAGTTTAGTGTTGAACTCGAAGTTGAATCTCTAATTAACAGTAAGGCCCGGACCTGACTTTAAAAGTCATAACTCTGAAGTTGAAGTCTTAAAGTGACACTGAGACCCAACCTTTAGCTTCCCAAAGCCAAATGCAAGGTACATCCAAGACCGACGAGGACCCCGATGTACGGGCGGCCCCCGAACCTCTAGTAGTTCCCAAAAGGGAGCCGAAGCCAACATCTTGTGAGCAGCAGGTTGGTCAGACCCGAAGGTAGTCATAGAATGACTCTATCGATGGTACTACAACCCTACTGATCGTAGCGCTGCCCTATCAGGCTATAGAGTGTTGGAGTGGTATATAGAGCAGACCGTACGAGTCACTCGTGTTTAAATTTTTAATATGTTTCTACTGCATAGCTATGTCTGATCGGAGAGTGAAATTATATTACTGTAGGGTACTTCCCGAACCGAAACGTAGAGTAAATCATTAAGCAACAGATCATGCAAGTCTCTAATCTTATGTTCCTTATTACAAGTTCCCTCACTTCGAGCTTTTAGATTGATTGTTATACTATTGTGTATATCTTTGCAAGTCCCATCTTAACTCAATCCCTATATTGAGTAAGTTCTGAAATTTATTACATTATTCAAGTTCTTCAAATTAAGCTCGAGTTCTAGTTTCTCAAGCATTTGCTAAGTGGTTTAATTGTTTTAAAGTTATTCCACATTGATATTATTGGCATTCACACCTAGTGCATCTGAATTCGGTTCTATAATTGGACTATATTAACATTTTTGGTTTGGATATTCATGAACCGTTCGAAGAAAAGTCTAAGCCATTGTTCGTCTAGACATGCGAGTATATAAGTAATTTAAGAGCTATCTAAACCTATTATTGGAATGGATTCTTAGACTAAGATGAATAACCCCATGGTGGATAGCTTCCTAAGTATATGAAAGACGATACAAAGCAGAATTAAATGGTATACATATTCATAGGTACAAGAGGTTGATCCCCTTGCGTACATATTCTGGTGGTTGTACCTAATAAGGGTCGGTCAATGCAGCTGATGCCTTAAATTATGTTCATAATCTATTGGACTGTCGGCAGTAAATAATCAATATTCAAAGCTTCATGTGAACTTTGATTATATCGTTCAGTTGTCTCATCAACTCTTTTTATTGTTGAACTATGCTGATTATCATTCATACTCATTCATGATATATCTCTTATTCATTTTGTGACGCCCCCAAATTTGGGTCTCCAACTACCCGGATCTGGTCATCACGATCCAATACAAACAATTCACCTCTAACAACATATGGTAACTGAAATGCGGAATATAATAAACATATGTTGTTCATTACAAAGGTGTTACTAGTCCCAGAATACAATAACCTTAAGCACATACACAAATCCATACCCTAAATAACTATCAGGGTTTAAATTACATTAACAGTAATTAATTACACATAAATTTAAAATCTGCTACATGAAGTCTATCACTTCATCTTTTCTTTCCCTTTGTTCTTCCCTGACGTCTCGGGTTTAGCTGCAATGAAGTCATGATATAGCAAGGATGAGCAACAAGTTTGCTCAGCAAGTTTAAAGTACAACAATAAGGATATATCATGATGAAAGGGATATAGAAAAAGATTTCAACAATAGAATTATCAGAAGCAAGAACAATAAATGCTTTTAGAACAATTGATAGTCAAGTAGACTTTGAACAATAACTTCCAAAGGAGTCAATAGTTAGTTGACCCTCTGGTTACTGGCTACAGAATAAGTACTTGAGGGGATCAGCCTCGCGTACGCTATGTGTATGCATAACATTTAACTCTGTTGTTTGTACCTTATATACGGTACCTAGGGTACTCCCCTATAATAAAAGGGGTGTCCATTTAGTCTAAGAATCCTTACCATCGATTGGTTCGGATAGCCTTTATAAATTCTCACATACTTGCCTGACCGAACAAGGGTCCAGACTTAACCATGACTAGTTCATAAATTTCAGAACTTTAATGAATGTACGAATTCAAATACACGAGTGCGAAGGTCAATAAATACATAGATGTGGAATAATTTTAAAAGTAATTAGACCACTTAAGGCATGCTTGGAGATAAGATTCAAGCTTAAAGAATAACTCGCAATAATATATACCTTTTTGCACGAATTAAAAATAGTGCATAAGGTTTAGAAATTTGCTCAATATAAAAGTTGAGTAAGATAGAACTTGCCTGTTTGCTCAGCTACAGATAAAATTTAGCTTTAATTAATTGATCTTGAGTGACCTATCATTGGATAAAGTCGATTTATCAATTAATATGGCATAGTTGTATATTGGCACACCTTACTATACCATTTATTTGGCAGATAAACAATTTACCAATTACATTTAATTACTATCTAATCATTAACTAAACAGAAATTAATTAATGACCTTTAGTTGTTATTTTATTAACTAATCATGCTTATTTATTATTTACAAAACTAAATAATAAGTTGATTAATGCATTACTAGCTAACCGTGGCAACAAATAAATAGGTTATTTAAGTTCTATTCATACTTAGCTATTATTCACTTTCGTAATTACGAATTATTTTCCTTATTCCTCATCTACTCATTAATTAAATAATTAATGTTTCACTCTCCCCATACTTAATTATTATTAATAATAATTAAGTTCTTATTATCTTTATTTATTATTCATTGATAAATAATAAATAATTATTTTAGTGACTTTATTCATACTTAATTATTATTTAATATTAACTAAATAATAATTAAATATTTATTATCTTTATTTATTATTCATTGATAAATAATAAATAATTATTTTATTAATTTTATTCATACTTAATTATTATTTAATATTAATTAAATAACTTAACTCATACTTGATTATTGTTTAATATTAGTTAAGCAATAATCAAATATTTATTAGCTTCATTTATTATTTAAGGATAAATAATAAATAGTTAATTTATTAACCTTGTTCATACTTAATTATTATTTAACAAATAATTAAGTATGTATTATCTTTATTTATTATCAAATAATAAATAATTATTAACTTCATTTATTATCGAGTAATAACTAACTATCTTTATTTATTATTTATTGAAAAATAATAAATAATTATTTATTAACCTTATTATTTAATATAAATTAAATATTTATTAACTTTATTCATTATTTAATGCCGAATAATAAATTTATAACTTTTATTTGTACGTAATTATTATTCAATATTAATAGAATAATAACTAAATATTATTAAATATTTATTATCTTTGTTTATTATTTAATGGTAGATAATAAATAATTATCTCATTAACCCTTATTATTATTTGATATTAAATAATAATTTAATACTTATTATTTTTCTTATTATTTATTGACAATTAATAAATAATCATTAACTTGTTGCTACCCATTGGCCCAACAAATCCCTACCCAAAGCTGGGTTCGATTCCCAGCCACACCGAACATATATATATTTCTACAGAGTACTGTCGTAGAAGGTATACCCCCCCTACTTCAAGGCTTCCAGCACACATCCTAACACATTCAACAATTACCATCGGCCCAACAGTATGCACACCTATGCTAAAGTCTGTGACCAGCCATGCACCATCACAAAAATAGAAGCAAATGTTGGATATTATAAACTCTGTTACTGGCAGACAATTAACATAAAAACTAAAATCTGATTTAGGCATTAAGTCGAACATATACTGAGCATTCTAAGCCTCAACTTTGGCCGGTTTATGATACAAAATCATGTTGCCGAACCTCTTGGGGATCTCTAACACCAGAGTTTAATACAACCCAAATGCACAAAACCATCCAATACAAAGAAACAATTAACCCAATACAATCAACACCAAACTAATTACAGAAGGAAAATAAAAATAAAACTACTCAGCCGTTCACTGTTATACCTCGCTGTCGATCGGATTGCAGTCTTTCTTCTTCTTCCAAAATAGATGGTATAATCGGACATTCGCTATCGGCCTCCTCTGTTCCCTCTCCTTGCTGCGATTTCTATTATCTATTATATATTTTTAATTTGGATTCACAAGGCAAAGAGAATCGGCAGCTTTGGCTAGTGGGTTGGGGCCTTCAATTTATAGGAAGAAAATTTACCCAATTGCTGGGTATTACCCCACTTGTTTGCACCTTTAACCGTCGGTAGGAAGGGGGCAGCGACGGTGACTCGCCAGCTGGCCTTTGAGCCATGTGCCTCGTCGGTCACTTCGCCGAAAACCAGGAACCCATGGTCCGTTGGTGGCCGTTCGGTCCTTGCCCATGACAAACCCTTGCTGTCGCCGGCGATTGACAGCCCTCTCTCTCCCGTCTCTCGCTTGACTCGTTCGATTTATTGAGGGGTTGGAGTCGCTAGGTTCGGCTAATTTAGGAGGCTAGGGCTTTGGATCCTCTTCCTTGACTGATCTCCCCATTTCTTTTGCTCGGTTATTACTGATTTGAGGGTCAGAGTTTGGTTGGCTCGGTTGAATCCCCAAATTGGTATGCCAATTGGGTTTTCCCCAACTTATTAGAAACGGATCGACCCGCCTGGAAAGAATTTGGAATGGGCTCACCCAGTGGAGTTGGGCCGGCTGAAGGAATTGGAGAAGGAATGGCCCAATATGAAGTAAAATCAAAGAAAAAAAGAGAATGGGTTTGGCCCAATCAGGAAATAAAAGAAAAATGGGTCCAGCCCAAATGGAAGAAAAGTGACCGATTAAATTAATACCCTTATGTTTCTAATAATTAAATTAATTAACTAAACGATGAATTAATTATTTAAAATATTTATTTTAACCATAATTCTTTATCTGAATTATTTAATCCGATAATGATAAAATTATTTATTTACTTTTCCCTATTTTCTTGTCAATCAAATATTAGGGTTAACTCATTAACTTATTCACACTATTAGCGAGCCCCTTTAAGGCAAGAAAATTATTGGACCATATAATTAAATAATACCCATATAGATTCAATTAAGCCCGAAGAATTAAATAAAATGAATTTTATATATCAAAATAAATTTGATACAATGTTCAAAAATTCCTGGACATTACACATTTTAAACTTGCTGAGCAAACTCGTTGCTCACCCTTGCTATATCATGAAATATTACAGCTAAGCCTGAGTGCTCGAGCAGAGATAAGGGTAAGGAGAAGATGAAGTTCTAGGCTTCGGATGAGCGCGCCATCTGTTTTGAATGTGTAGTCTAGACTTCGGTTATGTAACACGAACTGTGTTAGTTACCTTTTTGAACTTCGTGATGTAATCATTTAACGTTATAGGCCTTGGGACCCTTTTGTAAACCTTCTGAAATGATCAATGTATGATTATTTATTCTGCATTTAGTCGTCGTATGTTGATTGAAGGTAATTGGATGTTAGTTATCGTGAGCACCAAATTCGAGGTATTGGAACCTGAATTTGGAGGTGTCAACAGCTAACGTTGATCAAAGGAAGGAATCTAACCGGTGAATTCAAGGAGAACACGAAAGGACTTGGAGTAGAACTCGTACCTGTGGAAGCACGGTTCTACAAGGGTATGATTCTTGTTCTTTATCTCTTTCGTATAATTGCTAATTGTGTATAAACGATGATCCTTGTTATGGTTTGTAAAATTTTAAATTCTAATTTTGCCATGCTTCCGCTGTTTATATGTAATTTGATTGTATATCATGGATATTACAAACCAACAGTGGCATCAAAGCCAAACTTTATGCGAATTATTAATTGTTTTGATTTCGTATATGTATGATATGTGTTTAGAACAATTTAATTGGGCATAATTGTTAGTATAGAATCATGTTTTTTTGAACGAAAGAGCAAAAATCTGATTTGGATTGAAAAAATCGTGAGAAAAATTGGAACAGGGATGTAATGTCGCAATGCTGTCCAGCAGAGCCGCAACGCTGGGTTCCAGTCCGGTCAGTGCCGCAGCGCAGGCCTATAGCGTTGCAGCGCTGCATTCTAGCACCGCGACTTTGACCCCTGTATTGTCCAGTTTTTTAATTTTTTTAAAAATTGAAATAAAGAAGTTTATTTTAATTGAAATTGGATTACATGTTATTTCAGAAATTCTAAATTAAAAATAAAGGAGTTTATTTTGATTTGGAATTGGATTAGAATAAAGATGTTTATTTTAATTGGAATTGGATTTCATGCTAACCAATTAGAGTTGGAATAGAATTTCATGCTAACTAATTGGAGTTAAAATTGGATTTTATACTAAACAAATTGGAGTTGAAATTGGATTTCATGAAAACTAATTGTATTTGGTATTGGATTTCTTACTAACTATAATTGCCCATTAAATGAAATCAATGCATATATAGAATGGTTTTAATTTCATGAGATGAATATTATGTATTGATGCATATGATGATATGTATAATAATAAATGGGATTGATTGTGACACCCCCAAATTCAGGTACCAATACCTCGAATTTGGCACTCACGATATAGAACATCCAACCACCTCTAAACAACATATAACAACTAATGCAGAATAAATAAACATATATTATTCATTACAAAAGGTTTACTACGGTCCCAAGGTCTATAACCTTAACCAAATACATCATAAAATACTCTAATTAATGCAAAAGAGTTCTATGGTTACATAACGGAATAGTAACATATAATGTTATCCACACAACTATTCCTTAAGCTTTGCTTTGCCTTTGTCCTTTTCGGAACTCTCCAGCTTAACTGCAATTTGTTCATGATATAGCAAGGGTGAGCAACGAATTTACTCAGTAAGTTTAATAATGAATAAAGATATATCATAAATGAATAAGAATAATAATCGCATAGAGCAACAATTTACGAACGTTGATGAAATAGCTGAATAATATAACCAACGTTCAAATAAAAAAATGAATATTAATTATTTACTGCTAAGTGGTCCAATAGAACCATGAACATGGCCAAAGAGCCAATCATTCAACTGACCCTTTTAAAACCTGGCCCTGTCAATAGTACTTGAGGGGATCAGCCTCTCGTACCCCATATAACTGCACCGGATAACCAATACTTATAGTCCCCTATTAAGGGTTGCTCTCTCAGTCCAAGAATCCGTACCAACTACTGGTTTGGATAACTGCCAAAAATATTAACCTGAATACGTCTAGCTGAAACAAATGGCGTAGACTATTTCCTTAAACAGTTCATGATTAAAGAACTTTAACATTTTACAGTTCAATAATAGAACAAGAATTCAAATGCACAAAGTGCAAATATCAATAATTATCATTGATGTGGAGTAATTGACAATAACTAAACCACTAACATGATTGAAAAATAATAACTCGAGTTTGAGTTAGGAAACTTGTAATAAGATAGAATACTTGTTCAATATCAAATTAAACAATAGTTAGAAAACTTGTTCAATATAAATGTTGAGTAAGAAAAACTTGTAATAAAATGGAATACTTACTCAAATACAATATTGAGTAAGGGAACTTGCCTGGAGCACTGTTTAAAAGCTACGCTAGTTGCACTTCAAATATCCTACATAACATCATTAATAATAGCATATCAATTAGTCACATATAGACTCCACATAAAGGTTTACAAATTTTATTAAAAGTCTCATTTTATGTTGTTCATGTTTTATAATTTAATAAACGCGATTAACTCCAAAACATCTCTCGGCATCACATCGTTTGGAAACATTATGACCCTCATCATCATTCATTCTTATTGGTTTATATTAACACCATTACATATCTTATAATGTTCATTTCATTTGAATCAAAACACTATTTAAGTTCAATAACACTTTACATGACGTTTTGACGTTTATACTTCACACGCCCGATTCGTCTCCTTTTGTAAATATTTAGCATGCTCGTACACTTATCAAATTCATCATTGATTAATGTTAATCATCATTATAATTCATAATGTTCATGCTTTAGAACTTAGAACAACATCTTTTAGCATTGGAAGCATTATACATTGCATACGTGCATGCCCGACACCCTCCGATTGCCTTCAAATGCACAACAGTCCTAAAGACAATTTTGAAATTGATCCCGACCCTAAATCTCAATCATTATTAAATGAAAGTTGTAGTTCTACTCTTTCTCATTCCGAATCATCTCGAATCACCTCAATCGGAGTTCGTATGAGAAAGTTATGCCCATTTTACTAAAGGACGTCAAAGTTGGCCAACCTACTGGATCCCGGCGCCACGGCGCCCATTTTGGCCTTATGAATGGCGCAGCGGTGCCATTCATACTTTCTGGGCAGCAAATTTTTCATTCCTTTCGAGCAGTTTTGTGATTTTATATCTCCTTCCTTACACATCGGATTAAAGTGATTTTTGGATATGTTACACTTCATGCTACGTAGTATTTTTAAAAAATATAACATGAAAAAAAACAATTCATCAAGACCTCGAGTTAATGGCCCGAATCTTCTTGTCCAGAGAGGTTTTTTAACTAAGAAAATTTTCCCAGAATTCTGGGTTTTCCAGAAAACGTTTTATTTTCATACGTGTTCCAAAAATTCATAACTCATTCGTTATAACTCCAATCATGCTCAAATTTGGTCAGCATGGACTTCTTGCTACATAGTATTTTAGAAAAATATAACATACACATTACAAATTCACAAAAGCATAATTATGGAGGCTCCAAATAAGTTGTTCATCACAATATTTCAACAAAACTAATTTGGTAAAAAAAATTGATTTCACTTCTAATCAGTGTTTAAACCATACATATGATTCCAATAACCTTATAAATCCTATTACATATATCATGACTTTGAGTCTCACTTTTTGAGCAATTAGTTATCATTGAGGCATTTTATCAAATATTTAATATGCATAGCTTAATTCTACGAATTTCAGCAGTATGTAGGCATGATTAAACAAAATATTTTGTTGTTATCAATCCTATAAACATCAATTATCAACAACCAATCTATACACAATCCAACCAATTCATTTTCATTAATTTTCATGTATTTTGTTTACTAGTTTCATATGAACATAAAAATTTCTATAACTAACCTCTTTGGATGATTTCTTCTTCTGATTTTAGGCTTTTTAATCCTTCTTGTTCGGCTTGTTCAATTCTCCAGTAACCTTGTAGCAATCCTCCCTCTTCTCCTGAATTTCTTCAAGCCCTCCCTCACTCAAATTTCATTCGGGTAGTATAGTTTTGTAAAAGTTTGGCAAATGCTTAAAATTGGGGTATAAATAGAAGTTGTTTGGCTGATCTTTCATCTTCCCCTAACCCTTCAGATTCTTCATCGAATGGATTTCAAGAAGTTGAAAAGTTTATGGAATTTGAGGAGTTTTGGATTTAATTTTCCATTTCTTTCTTCCTAAACCGTTGGTCTTCTCTCCCATTCTTTGTTGCTGAAATTTTCCTCCAATTAAAATCATATCAGCTGCTCTATGGGTCCCACCTTGGCTGATTATTCCCATTTAATAACCATTTATCCATTTAATGACCCATTTTATCATCCGAAAATTAACTTTTTCGTGAAGATAATCGATTCCTACTAAAATCGACGTTCTCATCGTCATGGAAATATTCGTTTAGTCAAATTCATCTTCGAAATTCATGTTTGACTTTTTACCAAAAAAATTAACTGGTTGACTTTTGACCAAAAAGTAAACCCCGACACAAAATGTGTTTAGGGTCTATTCTGATTAATTTGGACGTTCCGGATTCAAATCCGCAGTTCGTTTCTCCAAATCCGAACTCAAATTCGATTTTTAACCACTTCATTTGAAGCATTAGCTCCCTTAATCAGTGTAAACAATTAAACTAGTTTAAACCAACTATAACTATACATCTCATCATATAAATAAATATATATATATATATATATATATATATATACAAACATATGTGTATGTGTATGTATGTATATATACATATGTGTATGTATATATATATACATACACATATGTGTATATATATATATAACACATATACATATTTATTTAATCACATAAAAATATTACTTATAAAATTCATTTAAATAATATACATCAATATTCATAAACTCGAATAACAATGCTATCCAGAATTCACGGTCGTTACATTGATTATGGACTATTGACCAATGCATGATTGAATTTATTTTATGAGGATGCTTGAATGAATGAGTTTTATAAATGGGGTCCGCGTACCTCGTCTTCTCTAATTTTTATTAATGTAAATTCTATCTTCCTCCTATGTACTTTCCCTTGACTGCTGATCAAGGTTTTTATTTATTGTAAATAGTTTATGTAATATGATTAGTTAGAATTATTTTAAAGAATTGGAGACAAAGGAGCAAGGAACACTTGAATACCCGTTTGTAATGGAGCTCGAGTTTAAATATAATAGTTATATTTAAATTCAGTTCTTGCACTCTAGATTTGACCTTTTGATTCACTTGGTGGCTCCAGTGAACCAAACTAGAATAAAAGTTCATAATCAATCCGGGTAGAATATAGTATTCTACATGTGCATACTTACTATATATATATATATATTATCCAACTGAAATAATATGCCGCGTATTTTATATATATATGTGCATGCGCGCTAAACAAGATGAGACAAATAATAACAAACCCCTCAAAGAAATCATATTAAGTCCTAAACATTCAAAAATATTTGGAATATCGAACGTTGCCTTCTAGCATGGTAAAGCGATAGAGTATTAAATATTTAATATGAGTTTGTTGTGTCATCACAAGGCAAGTATTAAATATTTAAGATGTTGTCTTATCACATTAGATGCTTATTAAGGAATTGAATATTACTGTTTTGTTGTGTCACCACAAGGACGGTATTTTTCTCTTCACATATATGGAAGTGCTAGGTTGGACTTAACTTGGATAATTTTGATTCGGATGTGTCACCACTTAATCAAAATAATCTAAGAGGCAAAATACAAGGAGTTACATAGTGATGTAATTGACAATAGTTGTCTACCTATTTATTTATATATCGTTTGTTGTGTCACCACAAGGCTATATACATTTGAAATGGGATTCTTATTCTCACTAGCAAATCTTTAATTAGATTTGCCTAACTATATATTAAGGGTAATATAGTTTGATAAAAATAGTGGCAGATACCAATTTAAATAAAGACCTAATTTATTTTGGTAATTAATAAAATAAATGTGTGCTAAAATATTGTTAAATTTCAAATTCATTTAACAGAATTTTACAATGTCTAATTCACTATCACTGCGTAGCATATTGATGCTAATTAACCGGATCGAATTATACGGACTGGTTAAGGAATCTGAGAATAGTTCTCAAGGCTGAAAAACTATCTTATATCCTTAATATGACCATCCATGAAATGGTTGTAGACAATGGCTCTGAGGAAGAGATTGCTACTTTTAAAAAGTGGCAAGATGATGTACAGTTGGCTCAATGCATCATGCTCGCATCTATGAGTAACGAGCTTCAGCGTCAGCATGAAACTATGGATGCTCCTACTGTACTCATGCACCTTCAATGAGTTGAATGGTGAAAAAATTAAAACTGCTAGATATTAGATATCTAAGGATCTCTTCTAATCTAGAATAACCGATGCACTATAGTATAGAAAAATGTCCTCAAAAATGATCAATTTGATTGAACAATTGGGATAACTGGGTTTTGTAATGGATGGAGAGATGATCCAAGATTTGATCTTGTAATCACTTCCGGACTCTTTCTCATAATTTGTTGTGAATTTTCACATGAACAAGCTATATGTCAGCCTGCCTGAGTTGGTTAACATGTGGGAAACTGCAAAGAGTCATTTTACAACCAAGAAAGACCAAGTCTTACTTGTAGATGATTCTTCCAAGAAAAGGAAGCGGGCCAAAGGATCTTCTGAAAAGAAAACCAATTCAAAGAAGGTATAAGGAAAGGCAATAATAAAGGATAATAAGAGCAAAAAACTGATGCGGATAGCAAATGAGTTTGCTTCCACTGCAATAAGCCTAGACATTAGAAAGAAACTGTAAGGAGTATCTTGTAGAGGCCAACCAGAAGAAGCTTAGTGAAGCTTCAGTTACAAATATAGGTTTGTTCATGATTGAAATAAATATGAACTATTGACCAATGTGTGATTGGAATTATTTTAGAGGATGCTTGAATGAATGAGTTTTATAAATGGAGTATGCGTACCTCGTCTTCTCTAATTTTTCTTAATGTAAATTCTATCTTCCTCCTATGTACTTCCCCTTGACTGCTGATCAAGGTTTTTATTTATTGTAAATAGTTTATGCAATAGGATTAGTTAGAATTATTTTGAAGAATTGGAGACAAAGGAGCAAGGAGCATTTGAATACCCGTTTGTAATGGAGCCCGAGTTTAAATATAATAATTATATTTAAATTCAGTTCGTGTACCCTAGGTTTGATCTTTTGGTTCACTTGGTGGCTCTAGTGAACCAAACTAGAATAAAAGTCCATAATCAATCTAGGTAGAATATAGTATTCTATATGTGCATATTTACTATATATATTATATATTATACAACATGCTTCGCATGTTAAATAATATGACGCGTATATATATATATATATATATATATATATATATATATGTATATGTGCATGCACGCTAAACAAGATGAGACAATTACTAACAAACCCTTCAAAGAAATTATATTAAGTTATAACGTTCAAAGATATTTGAAATATCGAACGTCGCCTTCTAGCATGATAAAATGATAGAGTATCAATTAATCATTATAAGTTTGTTGTATCACCATGTTTGCCTAATTCTATACTAGCACAAATACATAAGTATACGCAGTCCACAAGTAATATAATGATAAGAGGGTGTCGAACCCACAAAGAATTATTTAATAATAATTATCAAATACTAACTCATAATCAAATTAATTTTATTTAAATAATTCGATAAAAGATTTTAAATTTTGAAAATGAAGTACTAAACTAACTAATTACTAACTACCAAGAATTGAATCAGATAAAAAGGCTTAAGATTACAATTTCCCTTAATGTTTCACTTG
Organism: Aralia elata; assembly: GCA_034770075.1. Classification (NCBI taxonomy): domain Eukaryota; kingdom Viridiplantae; phylum Streptophyta; class Magnoliopsida; order Apiales; family Araliaceae; genus Aralia; species Aralia elata. The sequence continues at coordinate 56,118,729 of CM068385.1, forward strand.
AATTAATACACTTCCTGTTAAGTTATATTAATTATTTCGGATTGTTAATCAAGAACTCATCAATATTTATAACCATCTCTCGATGTATCATAAACGAATCATGTTAAATCCACAAAAGATAGAATTAAGGTGAACACCCTAGTTAACTAATTCACTATATCTCTATGTGAATTACAATTAAAAAGGATTTAAAGCACAGGTTCTCTATCAGATTACATGCGGCATATAGGCATATATCTATCCTAGACACAAATCATGAGTTCCATCATATGCAGAAAACACAATCACATCCTACTATGATTAGGTCTAAATCTATAATCCATCTCTCGAGTTCATATAGATTACCACGATAATTGTTGATTAGACAATTAAGTAATTAATCACAAATCATAATAGACAATCTAATAATAATCAACAATAATTAACAAGGAAGCATATCAATAAAAACTATGCATTAAGATCCATTGTAATCTTAAAAAGAAATTAGTTCATAATTGAATTAAAATCCATAATCCACAAGTAAACCATCATCCAAGAATTACAAAATAAAAAGATAAAAGAAGGAAGGAAAAACTCTTTTGAAGAAATCCTTGATATCCTCTTTAGCCTCCTATCTTGATCTTCCTTCGTGATAATCTCTTGTTTCAAGCCTCCAATCCTTTTTCAATTCTAGGGTTAGAAAAAAGTAGCAAGATCTCCCTTATTCTATGCCTCACATCATGTATTTATAGATTCTAGTTAAAGTTCTAAACCAATTAGAAGTTACAATCCTTATTCCATTCAATTTGGGTCAAAAATAAGCTTTTCAACAACCCGACCTAGCGCGGCCGTGGCCATATTTGGCCTAGGAAGCAGCGTGGCCGCTCCCAAGTGCCAGAAATCAAGTTTTTCCTTCTGTATACCAGCGCGGCTGCGCCCAAAATACACTTGGAACCGGCGCGGCCGCGCCCGACAAAATTATGCTCGGACGTTTGTTGGTAAAATGGTCATAACTTTTGATCCAGGAGGAGTTACGGGGCGTACCACCTATCAAATCGAAGCTCACGACGAGATATACAACTTTCATTCTTTGAGAATGGAGAGATTCAGATTGGATCAAAGTCGAAATTAGGCTTAAAGTGGCTGCAATGTAAATGGCAACTCCAAACTTTGAGGTTCAACGTCCAATGGTAAAACGATCATTACTTTCTCATCCGAACTCCGATTATGACGATTCAAGATGTTCTGGAAAGCTAAGGTGCAGATCTACAATAAAATCTAAGTTCCAAAGTAAGAACATGCATCCAACCTAGTGTTAAAAGCCCTACATCCAACCTAGTGTTAAAAGCCCTACAATCTTCTCTTCTTGCGTTTGCTTGCTTATTGTACTCCAAAAGATGTTCGAATTGGGTTTCCTTGCTTCTTCCTACAAAATAACATAAAAACTCTATAAATACCTAATACTAATTTAAAATACTTAAGAACTCAGAAATTATCAAGCCAAACGTATTCAATTCATAGATGTAAAAACCCAATCATCACATCACAAGGCAAGTATTAAATATTTAAGATGTTGTTTTATCACATTTGATACTTATAAAGAAATTGAACGATGTTGTTTTGTTGTATCACCACAAGGAAAGTGTTTTTCTCTTTACTTATATGGAAGTGCTAAGTTAGACTTAACTTGAATAATTTTGATTCGGATGTGTCATCACTTGATCAAAATAATCTAAGAGGCAAAATATAAGGAGTTACATGGTGATGTAATTGACAATAGTTGTCTACCTATTTATTTATATATAATTTGTTGTGTCACCACAAGGCTATATACATTTGAAATGGGATCCGTATTCTCATTAGTAAATCTTTAATTAGATTTGCCGAACTATATATATTGAGGGTAATATAGTTTAATGAAAATAGTGGGAGATATCAATTTAAATAAAGACCTAATTTATTTTGGTAATTAATAAAATGAATGTATGCTAAAATATTTTCTATTTCACATGCAAAATTTAAAAATGTCAAACTCACTAATATCACTGCGAAGCATACTTGATGCTAACAAACTGATCGGACTGAATTACACGGTCTGGTTAAGGAATCTGAGAATTGTTCTCATTGCTGAAAAGATTTCTTATGCCCTAAATTCGTCCGTCCCAGTAACTGTTGCAGAAACAGCCTCTAAGGAAGAAATTGCTACTTTCAGAAACTGGCAAGATGATGCAACCGTGACTCAATGCATCATGCTCGTATCCATGAGTAACGAGCTTCAGTGTCAGCATGAAACTATGGATGCTCCTACTATACTCCTGCACCTCAAGGAGTTGTGTGGTGAAGAAAGTAGGACTGCTAGATATCAGATATCTAAGGAGCTCTTCCGATCTCGTATGACCGAGGGCACTACCTTTGAGACTCATATCCTAAACATGATTAATTTGATTAAACGTCTTGGAAAATTAGGGTTCGTGATAGATGGGGAGTTAAGTCAAGATTTGATCTTGCAGTCATTCCCAAACACCTTCTCACAATTTGTTATGAATTTTCACATGAATAAGTTGGACGTCAACTTGCCTAAGTTACTTAACATGCTAAAAACTGCTGAAGGTCACTTCCCATCCAAGGTTAAGTCTTACTAGTGGATGATTCTTCCAAGAAAAGGGAGAGGTCCAAGGTATCTTTTGAAAAGATGAAAAATAAGAAGGCTAAGGGCAAGGCAAAGGTAAAAGATAATAAGAAAGCTGATCCTGATAACAAAGGAATGTGCTTCCATTGCAATAAGTCGGGTCACTAGAAGAAGAACTGCGAGAAGTATCTTGCGGAACAAAAGCAGAAGAAGCGTGGAGAAGCTTCGACTTTCAATCAAGGTTTGTTCATGATTGAAATTAATTTTTCTGAAAGTCAGAATTCTACTTGGGTATTGGATAGTGACTGTAGTTCTCACATATGTAACACTATGCAGGGATTAAGCGGAAGTAGAAAGCTGAACAAGGATGAAGTCGTCCTACGAGTGGAAAATGGAGCAAAAGTTGTTGCATTAGCTGTAGGAACTTATTATTCAGCACTTGTTGAATAAGTAGTATTAATCATATAAATTTTAATATTATATTCATAAATTAATTCAAACATGTTTGCACAAATATAATAAATCGAAGTATTTTGGCCCTCTCTCATAAGCCACTGCAGAAGTAGCCTACGGGCAAGTCCATTAGTTTAAATAATTATTATTATGTTCCAACACTTATAAGAAACATTATTTCTATTTCTATATTGGATATGGATGGTTTTGATATTATAATAAAGAACAACAATTGTTCTATTTATAATAAAAATATTTTATATGGTATTGGATATGGATTGTTTTGACTTGCAAAAAAATATACTTCAAATTAAACAAACTAAGAAAATTAAAAAAGATGATGTTAATTATACCTTTATGTGGTATTATAGACTCAGTCATATTAATGAAACAAGATTAACCAAGTTGCATAAAGATGGGCCTTTAGAGCTATCTGATTACGAATCATATCCAACTTGTGAATCTTGTCTTATGGGTAAGATGACCAAATCACCTTTTAGTGGAAAAGGAGAAAGAGTTACAGAGTGTTTAGCGTTGGTACACACAGACGTATTGGACCTATGACAACGACTGCACAAGGAGGGTATTCTTATTTTTATTACTTTCACTGATGATCATTCAAGATTTGGATATATGTATTTAATGAAATATAAATCTGAATCATTTGAAAAGTTAAAAGAATTCAGAAGTGAAGTAGAGAAGTAGAGAAGCAAACTGGCAATAGTATTAAGATTTTTCGATTGGATCGAAGAGGGGAATACTTAAGCAATGAGTTTCTCAATTGTCTTAAAAAAATGGTATAATCTCACAATAGACTCCACCAGGAACACCACATTGTGTATCTGAAAGGAGAAATCCAACATTGTTGGACATGGTTCGTTCCATGATGAGTTTTGCCGACCTTCCAGTATCCTTCTGGGTTATGCCTTAGAATCGACTGCATACCTGAGAGTAGTATGCACACAAGCCAATCATATTTGATATGATGTAGCATATACTTTGTAATCTTATTCGTTTATTAAAGGCATTTTACTTTATCTACATTGTGTTGTTATATTAAATGTGATAAACCCATAGTTTTGAGCAATGCTTTTAGAATCATGCTAATAAGATTTAAATTCTAGATAGCTCACAAAATAAAATCGTTCCTAATCGTTGGATTACTAAAAAGGGGATTAGTGAATTTGGATAGATTAGTACATAAGTTGCTTGCTCTTAAGAAGAAGATGATTGATCTCATAATCATTTGTGTGGAGACACTAAAGCAAGTGTGTAGGTGCTTATTGGAGAATAAGTTCACTGAATGTGGCTCGCTAAGGAATACCAAATGGAGTTTTACTCGCCTGTCAATAGGAATTCCTCTAGTGATAGTAGTACAAGTGATCCTTGGACTTGAGATCATCATAGTATCTTGTGTATGATGAGTTATACTTTGACATGTCCCTTAAGACCTTTAGGGTATAACAAAGGGTATGATTGAGTATAATAAGTTGTACATGGAGATAGGTGAATGATCAACAAAGAATCTACCACGTCTAGTAAAAGATGTGAATGTCCTATGTGATTCGATAAATGACAAATCAGTAGTCCTTGGCCAAGGCAGAATGAAATTAGAAAAGAGTTTCTAATTTGCATTATTTAGAGTTGTGCATTTGGGAATCGAAATACATATAATTAAATAAAATAATACTTGACAGAAATTCCATGTCTTATATTTAATTGGGACATTGTATGGTAGAAAGATTGAATTGTGCGGTAACTATTCACTAAAAGGTTCTTTTGTGATTAATGTTGAAATCTATATTATCTGAAAAGTCGTTGATCGCTAAGGGGGCTTACCCTTATTTTAGAATAAATATTATTTATTTAAATGAATTAAATAGTTTTATTTATTTATTTAAATAAGATTAGAATTGTTCTAATTGATTTACTCACAACCGGTTTAATATGGAGAACCTAAAGGGTCACATCGCAAAAGGAAAATATTTATTTAAGAAGTAAATGGCATAATTATAATAATAAGTTAAGTGTATTTAATTTAGTCTATGGAGATAGAATAAATTAAATAGCTTAATATTTATTATTTAATATTTTATAAATATTAAATATAAATTAATAAGAGGAGTCTTATTATTATTATTATTATTACTATTACTATTATTTAATTCCTAATAGGGATTGGGAATTAATTAATAAAAGTACTCTCACATGAATTCCTAATTGAATTAGGAGTTTAATTTAATTAAAGGAGTTTAATTAGAATAGAAACCCTAATCCTAAATAGTTTAGGAAAGGGTTTTCCTACATCTATAAATAAGAGAAGTCTTATCATAGATTAGGGTTACATACTCTTGTATAAGAATTGTGGAGAGCACTTATAATTTCTATAGAGATAGAAACTAGGGTTTTGTCAAACACCCATCTTCTTGAACAAGTATTATTCCTTGGTCGATCACCTCTAGAGGCCAAACACTTGGGTGGCTAACGTTGATCAAAGGAAGGAATTTAATCGGTGGAATTCAAGGAGAACGCGAAGGAATTGGAGGTGAACTTGTACCTGAGGAAGCTAGAATTCTACAAGGGTATAATTCTTATTCTCCATCTCTTTCGTTTAATTAATAATTGTGCATAAAGAAAGATCATGGTGATGGTATGTATAAAATTTTAAAATCTAATTTTATCGCGCTTCCGCTTTATTTATGTAATTTGATTGCATGTTCGCGTTATACAAACCTAACAGTGGTATCAAGAGCCAAACTTTATGCGAATTATTAATTGTTTTGATTTTGTATATACATTGATATGTGTTTAGAACAATTTAATTGGGCATAACTGTTTGTGTAAAATTATTTTATTTTTTTTATTAAAATTTTTTTTTAAAAAAAAAAGTTGGTCAAAGTCAATGGTCCAACGTTGACTGGTCAACTGATGATGTGGCACTGACTACTGATGTGGCACATGCTGCTGATGTGGCGCTAATTGGTCAACTCCTGACTGTTGACATGGCGCTGACTGGTCAACCTTTAAAAATAAAATAATTAATTTAGGGCTAGAGGGTTTTGAACCCTTGACCTATTGGTCATATGTTGGAAGCCTTACCACTACAGCAGAAGTTTGACTTAAAGGCTTGTTTGATTATTTCTTTCAAAGGTTTATGATCAGGGTTGACCTCATTTTTTTTTATTTTTGTAAATTAAAATAAAGGAATTTATTTTGATTTGAAATTTGATTAAGAAATAAAGGAGTTTATTTTTATTCAAAATTGAATAAATTAAAATAAAGAAGTTTATTTTGATTTGGAATTTGATTAAAAAATAAAGGAGTTTATTTTTATTCAAAATTGGATAAATTAAAATAAAAGAATTTATTTTGATTTGGAATATGATTAAAATAAAGAAGTTTATTTTAATTGGAATTGGATTTCATGATAACTAGTTGGAGTTGAAATTGGATTTTATACTAACTAATATTGCCCATTAAATGATATCAATGCATATATGGAATGGTTTTATTATTCATGAGATGAATATTATTTATTGATGCACACTACAAAAAAAAGCCCTTCGGCAACAACACGTTTTCGTTGCTAAAGGTTTAATATTTTGTTGCTAAAGGATCTTTTGCAACGATTTTTCGGTCGTTGCAACCTTCGTTGCGGAATGAGCGTTGCTAATTGTTCTGCAACGAAATTATTTTGAACGTTGCAAAAGTGAAACATTTAGCAACGAAACTTGAATTTCGTGCAAAATTATAGATCATTTATAACGAAAAATTTCATTGCCAATTTATTTAGAAAATGTTGCTAAAAACCAATTTTCGTTGCAAAAGCCTACTTATTAGCAACGAAAAGCAGTTTTTCTTTGCCAACGAAAATGAAATTTCGTTGCGTTTGGTATACTTTTGGCAACGAATTTTGTCGTTGCTGAACAACTTGGGAATTGTTGCCTAAACTTATTTTTGTTGCTAATTGTATACTTTTTAGCAACGATTTTTGTTGCTAAATGTACATAGTACATCGGTCATATATTATTTTTCAACGAGATTATGATCAATTAGCAACGATAATATGCATTACGGATTAATTTTAAAGAGCAACGAAAGTTGTCGTTTAGCAACGACACTATACGTTGTTGATTGCTTTTTATTTTCAACGAAAGTTGAAATGATTTGCAACGAAAGTTGATTTGGTTTACAACGAAAGTTGATTTGATTTGCAACGAAAGTTGATTTAATTTGCAACGAAAGTTAATTTAATTTGCAACGATAGAAATATTGCCTTTGTTTTAACAATATCCTATTCTGTAACGAATGTCGAATTATTTTACAAACAAAATAAATCATGGCTCAATGACTCCATAGCAAATTATTATCCAGTACAAATAAAAATATAGGTTCGTCTCCTATGAAATTGTCTGTTAAAGTGAAAATGTTACATGTTAAAAATATTAGTAATAAACAAAATCTCAAAGTCTTCAATGCCCACCCAAGTCTTAAAGCGATGCAAACTCCAATATTCATACATTTTCAATATCCTGCAAAATTAAAAAACCAAATAAATATAAAATTAAGTGAAAGCACATGATCTAAGAGATGAATTTCTATATTTAAACTACAATAATATTTTTAAAAAATTGTAACCATGGAACATTTTCATCCGGGAACAATTCTAACACCTCCACGCAGGGATAATCAAATTAAGATAAAGACCTTCAACATGCATTTTATTTTGTTTGTTTTACATATTTTGGAAGCTAAAATAGAACCAAGTGAGAAGTTTTTAATCCATGCTACTATTCAGTATTCACCAAAGCAAAGAAGTTCAACTAATAAAATATAGAACAATTAGGGAGTAAAAGATATATGAAATTAAATGAGCACCGAAATATATTGGCGCTAGCAGTACATGATATGCTTAGTAATTGACTAGTTGCCATTTTTTGACCGATTTATAAAGAATGCATAGTTATGCTTGATAGGCTAATTATCATAAGACTGATGAGGGGATTACCATATCTTTTGGAAGTTTTCCAAGGAGACCATATTTGGTGTGAACATATCCTTGATACTAGATTCCAAAAAACTTCACCAGAAGTTCTAAGTCATGTTTTTGTTTTGCTACTGATTGCTATTTCTTGCACAAGAAAAATCTAAAAAACCTAATAAACTAACTAATTATGCAAAGTGTGCTCCTTCAAGTAAATCCCATGCGAAAATCACCATTCTGATTTAGCGACAGTAAATTTTTTGATAGTATGTTGAATTAAACTGTTCTTATGATACAACTACTATATAGAAAAGAGGTTTGGGTTATATATAGCCACCCATGCAAATTATAGCTTAACCTCTGAGGCTATAACTTAATTCAGTTTATTTACCTTTAATCTGAAATCTATTAACACAATGAAAATGTTCATACCTTAACTTTTGAGGCTATAACTTAATTCAGTATATATCATTTCCATCGCAAGTAGACTGCAAGCCTATTAACACAAGCAAGCAGATTAAAGGTAAATAGATTGAAAATGTTCATATTCAGATTTTAGATTTGTTTGTCTGAAAAGCCAAGATAGATAAAAGCCTCAAACAAGCTACACAAGGAGAGAGATGAATGCGAATACAAGTACTTATCTCTTCAAGGCCGCATCCAAGTCTTGCTTGTCTTTGTAGTTGAAGGCCTCATCAAACCCGAATTTATTCTTCAAGAGGTCAACTTTATGCGAAAAAGAAATAATTTTTAAACACTTACAGAGAATCAATTCAATGTTATTTCCACTATGCTCTAGTGTACTTACGCCTTAGCATAGTAGGTAAATTTAACTATCAAAACAACTAAATCTGTATAAAGCAACACTACTTATGTTTGAGATTAGCTTAGTTGAAAAAATGCGCACATTGGATTTTCATGAATGAAAACTTCAAAGGGAACTGACCTTTTCTTTTGTTCCAGCTCTCCCAACAACATAGCTACCCAACAGCTTCGCAAACTGCCCAACATGCTGACCAACAGCTCCAGATGCTGCTGAAACGTAAGCAATCTTCCCTTTCTTTGGGGAGCAAACCTCATAGAAACCAGCATAAGCAATCATACCACGCATACCAACAACTAGCAAGGACAATCTGCATATTTCCTGTTGAGGTTTCATTCCAAGCTTAATAGCAAGGACAATCTGCAAAGTCTCGAAAAGTTCAACAACTAGTAGAAAATCAAAATTTACAGTAGACAGCTAGGCATAAACACCTATAGAGCACACATATATAAGAACAAGTATGAAGATACATATGATGACAAACACTGAAGAAATAGTTCAAAATTATTAAGTGTGTAACTAATTTATACTCCAGATATCATCAAACAACACACTTTTGGTTAATGCATCTGCTCCCACTTAAGAATGTTGGTTCAGAGTTTTCTAAAGAAAAATAAACCTGGCATCCGTAGCAAAATCTAGTATAAAGGCATCGCAACAGCATAGTCTGAAACCTAGTGAAGGAAGCTCCACTCCTAAGATTTATTTCCTGCAAAAGACCCCAAATAAACCTTTTATTCAGAAATTAAGTACCACAAGAACACATGGTAAAAGGAAAGAAACAAAAAACAAATGGCACAAATAATTAATCCTCAAGTAAATAACTTATATACAAGGATCAGCATATTTTTTGTCCCTTTTTTCTAAACAAAATGAGCATGCTACATAAAAGCAGTAAATGCTTTTTTAGAACAGTTCAGACCGTGGAAATAACTAAGAACCATATTCATCGTAGTCATAATAAGACGGATAAGTTTCCCAACTGATTTCTTTGTGGTACTCACTTGCCTAACATCCCAATAGTTTCAGTAAACTTTACTTAATAGATTATAATATCAATACTTCAGTAGTATTTAGTGAAGGAGCAAATATATAGCAATCAATCACAAACTTGAAGATCTTACCATAGAGGATCATTCAATCTTAAACCAAACTATCATGTTGGCGAAGGTTCACTGAAAGAGCATTGGCCACCTGAAGTGAAGAAGAAAACTCCCGCAAAAATAATTTCCACCTCTGGCCCCTGTTTAATGAGTAATGACTATAAGTCTATAATATATAGACCCACCTGTGCAGTGAGGTAGTACAATGCTCATGACAGAACAGAACCAACATTATATTCAGTAACATAATAAGAGGTCATTATAAGTTGCATATGACAAGGTAATTAAATGATTAGATATGACTATTTCTAGAAGGAAATTGAGCTGATAGCATAATACAACTTTTGTTTTTAGGAATATGGGTCGCATCTCTTCATTGCAATACGGAATTTTTAAAACCTTAGAGTGAAACTGTAGCATTCCCCGCCTCTTTACTTGAGAAGAACTCAGTTTGCATGTCTTCACATTCTTTGTATTTTCTGTAATTTATCTCCTGGAATTAGACGTGTGTTCTTCAAATTGCACTTAAAATTTTGAAGTACAAATATCAAAAGTTTTATTTTGTCATTTCTAATTATCGCTTAGTAAACAAAATGTGTAAATAAAGTACCATTGTTTGTAGCATGATAACCCACATCAATACAAGCCTTTATTGGAGTTATATCATCAAACAGGTACGATAGATCTTCATTCTGGCTTACATCATTCCATAGGATCTTAGGTACATCTAATTACAACAACAACCAGTTAGTACCAGTAATTTCAAGTATCTTAACTTACTAGTTGACAATAATTTGAGGGACTCATCAAGATTGATACCTTCTTGGAGAGCAAACTCATCACCTTGCCATTCCCACATCTTTCTGTTGCCATTTCACATACACACACAAAAAAAAAAAATTGATTAACAATTGTTATATTCTGCCTACTGCAGAAACAGAAAACTTCATATAAAAGAGTTTTGCTAGCTTAGAAAGAATAAGTGTTACATTTCAAAGAACTCACTTTTACCATTTTACATGAGAATTTAGAACTAATTATAATCAAATTTGAAGTTAAAATAAAATATAAGAAAAGAAAGAAAGAAATAATATTCTTACACAAAATAAATGATCCCATCCTTGTATATTTAACTTTATGGCATACTATAATTGGGTTGAATGCATGAAATATCATAACAAGTAATATTGGTTTAAATGTTTAATAAAGTTACCGGATAAAGCGAATCTTAGTTTTCGTTTTCCTTGTGATGCACCTGGAAGAGGGAGAACGTGTCAAGTATCGGCTTGGGATCATGTCTTCTTAGGACTATTCTGGATGTATAATGCAATTTCGGTAGTAAGAGATTTACAAAAGAAGATAGAAAAAAAATTCAACAATTGCTAAAAATGTGCTCTAGCCACTCTTAAAATTTGCATACGAGAATTAGTATTTAAACAAAAAAATAGAAATACTTAACTCTACAAGAGGTAGACATGAAATTGCATGATTGTCAGAAGACCAATAATATCTCAAAAAATCAGTATGATACAATATAAAATTAGCAAAAATACATAAAACTTAAAATTTTAGTTAAAAATAATAATACTTTTAGTCCACATTAAGCAATGTCAATAAAAATAGCCTATAATACTCCCCCTGTTCCAAAAAGAAACCAGTACTCTTATAGAGAGGGTAGTACATTATAACAATTGAGTATTTTCAAACTCAATTTCAATTTCATATTTATCTAGAAAAAGGTCATTAAATTATTTTAAATACACAAATTACTAAGATCTTAACCATAACTTTCCCATGATTATACTAATTTTACAGCTAGAATAAATAAACAGGTTACATTTCTCTATAAACTTGGCATTAAAGAACAAAATAACTGAACTGGAGTTTATGAATCAATCAAGCAAAAAATGAGCAAGACCTATATCACCAAATGAAAAATTGGCTAGCTTGATTGCAAAGGGTTGTGATTTAGATCTTAAAATCAGAAGTTCAGTAAAAAAATAGATCGATAGCTAGATTTATCCGAAAACCCAGAACCGGGTAGATCGATAGCTACCGTACGGATGCCCTTAAGTCCTAAAGATTTAGCAATTTTTCTAAAACTATAAGAGCTACATCTTAACCCATGTACAATGAGTACATTCTCTGAGCTAATGGGTCCTTCTTGAATTGTAAATACTTCAACATAAGGGTGATTTGGGGTGGTTTGTACCTTGATAATTCGACCCTTGGAGTAGTAGTGGCGCATATTAGTGGGAAGGGAGAGGAACCAGGCCTTGGAGTCTTGAGGTTTAAGAGAGGAGAGAGAAATTTAAACCCCAAGACAAGCTCCCTTACCACAGGCACTTCCAATAACCACAAAGGCAATGCAATCACTCCTCACCGAACCTGAATTCTTCCAAACCCAATTTGTACCTATCCCTAAATTGTGGAGAAGGGGATGAAAGGTTAGCGTACATAGCGGGAATGAAACAAAGAGATGGGGGGAAACAAATTGGGGAAATATTAAACCTTGCGCTAAATTATAATTATAATTTTTGTGTTTATTCTTTTATTACTAGTATTTTATTCATTTTTTTCATTTTTGTATTGGATTTTATTTTTTTATGAGATAATTAATTAATTATCTTTGTGATAAAATTTTATTTATGAGATTTTACTTTTTATTCAAAACATTTTTTTCTTAGCTCGAATTGTTTGTGTTGATTGTTAATAGATTTTTTATATTTAGGTGTGAGATAATAATCATAACACTTTATTATTAATTCAAATAACTCATTAGTTATAACAAAAATTTTAAATATTAAAAGTGTAATTTTAATTACCTAGTTGTAAGGGTGTAAACGAGTTGACCTGAACCAAACAAAGGGTTACTCGGAGTCAACTCGAAAAGTTAAATTCATATTAAAATTCGACTTGGATTCGAATTGCTTTTAAAAAACTCTACTCATATTCAACTCAACTCGAATATTCATTACTCGAATTCGATCCGACTCGGATCGAATTATATTCAAACTACTCGTGAACTTCGAATTCAAGCTCAAATTCGAGTATCTTCATAGTAACTATTTTTATAATAGATATAATTATAAATTAAACTTATTATTTTACTTAGAAATTAAAAAATATATTTATTATTATACTTTATAAAATATAAAATCACAATTAAAAATAAAAATAAAATAGTAATAATTAATTATTCTAATTTTATTTAACTTTTTATATATTATAAAAGAATGTATCGAATAACTACTCAAATATATATTAATCGAATATTTATGTGATTTGTGTGGTGAATTCAATGTGTATATATAAGTATGAAATATATATATATATATATACATACTTTTGGAATGAAAGAATTAATAGCTAGTTAAAATATTAAATTAATTAGCTTGAGTTAAATAAGAATTGAAATATGAAAGTGAGGAAGAGTAATAATTAATTTGAAGTGAAATGTATAAGTTAAATAAATTGTTTGAAACAATTTATGAAAAGAGCAATTTTAATTTAATTTGATTATACAATATTAATTGTATAAATTGAATGAGTTTTTTAGTGTAACGTTCATTACACAAAAAGTGTTAAAATAATTATGGATTAATTCCATAATTTAAAAAATAAATTTTATACGTATTATAAAGGTATAATATTTGAATTTTTATTAAGAATGGAAGAACATGTAATTACAATATATAAAATAAATTACATGTATGAAGTGAAAATAAAGTATATATAGTGTAATATATGCACTATGTATACATAGTGTATAAAATATGTAGTGAGTAATAACACTAGTGCTGAGAACTAACAATGTAGTCAAATATGGGTACTGAGAATGCAATAAACTAACCAAGACTGCTGAATATTAAAACCAAGACATGATACTTAGGATGAGTCATTAAGGAAGTAGGAGGTGTAAGGCAATTAGGCCATTCGTAGGATACAGTAAGCTAAAGCACTCCAATGTTCATATGTCTGAAATCAAAAGGAAGGCCATGAAGTGGTTTAGTCTAAGGATCCATTCCTAGTCTTCTTCTCCCAATTTAATTTCCGTTCCAAGAAGAGGAAAGAGAGGCGGCCCTAAACTATTTCACTTTCAACCAAACCAAAGAAGAAGAAGAAACAACCTTGTTTCTTTACCATCCGATCCAAAGAAGGAAGAAAGGAAAAAAAATACAAACAGAACGACCGAATTGAAAGGATAATAGGGATCAAGCACTGCCACGAGAGGATTTCATGGCAACTTGAATCAAGCAATTGACAAATAACAAGCTAATTAAGCATCTTTGAGAGGTAAGTTATATGTTTTTAGAAATTTTAATAAACAATGGGTAAATATTACTTATTGTGATCATATATCGCTATGATTGGATTGTTTGGACTGTAAATTAGTAAGAAGGAGATTAGTTATTGTTGTGCGGAGTAATAAGGGAGGAGAACATGGCTTGAAATATATATAAACCTCTATGAACTCTGTCCCAAAAATGGATGTATGTGTTATGTTTGATAAAATTCCTCTTTAGGGCTGTTAAGCTTAAATAGTGAAATTGAGTAAGGTTTGAGGTTAAGAACCTCTTTGTGTAAGCCTAATAAGGTTAGAACCTGTTTTGAAAAGAAGAATTCATTTATGCTTAGTCGAAAAAAACTGACTTGATAGAGCAGTTTTGGCCCTCTGTTAAACCTGTCTAAGATGTTCAAATTTGCTAAGTTATATTTTTTTTAAATAGTATGATATGCCTCCTATAACATACTAAAATTTGAAATTTATCGGACATATAGACTTTGAGTTAGAAATTGACAAAGTGGGCTGGTTGGGCATGTGGACTGCAGAATCGTAGAGCGAAACTGCTCTAACAACTGTGTCTGCATTTTTATCAATTATAGTATTGATTAATAATATAAAATTAGAATGAGAATGTATTGTTAATGCACAAAATCGGTAATGGGAATAGTCCTGATTTGGGTTGTTAAAGGTTCCATTTTGGTTTTGCTTCGAATTATAGGGATAGTCAGATTTAAAACTTTCACGTGACAAAAATATTACTTCATATTTCAGGTGCATTGTATTTTTGTTCATTCTACTAGTGTCATAACTGTTAGTGTTGTAAAAGGAATTTATGCTGCTACCATGTTATGTGTTGCTAAAAGAATGATAGCTTAGAATTTGATTCACTAAACAATAAAGACTACTCATATTTAGTAAATAGTGAGCATGATTATTGTATGTTTTTAGATAACTCATATTTAGTAAATAGTGGGCATGTTATTGGCCTCTCCATCTCTTTGTAATACCATCCATGCATTTACAGATAAAATAGAGCAGAACAAATAGAGCGTTCATTGAAATGATGCTCAAAGTCAAATGAAAAAAAAAATATAAATGTATTCTTAATTCTAGAAGTGTCAAGATGAACCAAAAGCAATCTTGGGCAAAACGTCTTTGATATTTGGACTGAGGTCAGATATCTAAAAACCAGAAATTTAATATTATAGCTATAGCTCAAAATACCATACTTCCTCCTTAAAAAATGAGAGCCCACTTTCAAAATTAATGTACAGAATTACATTATAACTTTGACTTATAAAAATGGGCTCTCAATCAGGACATAGGGAGTAATCAGTAATATATCATGTAGTTCTCATACTAATCGATGTGCTTTATACAACTTCACTCTTGATCCTGTTCTCTTTTATAAATGGAGCAACTCTTTTGAATCATTACCTTATTCATAGCAATATACGACCTTCTCATTTTGATTGTCTAATCTATATGCCTCTCAGTTTACGTCTGATAGCAATTTAAGAAATCCACATCAAGTTTACTTGGCCTATTAATTAGATTGACCAGCAGACAGTAGGTGGTCTAGCATATAAATGACTGTGTCAACGCCAATGTTTGTTTGGTTTCTCTAATTAAGAGACTTCTTGTCTTTTCAGCTATCACATTTACACATGGTTGAGTTTTGTTAATTCAGTAGTCTATAATATTTTATAACACGTTCTATACTCTAATTTACTTCTATAACTAGATAGATTTCTTATATTTTAAGCTATTGCATTAGCACATGATGAGTTTTGTCTTTTCAGTTCGTCTAATTACATCTTATAACACGCTGCATATGCTAATCTAGTTGTCTTGTCATCTATTTGTGGTTGAGTTGGCATGTTGTCCTCTGATTTGGATGCATAGACCTGGTGTAAAACACTTCTGATCGATTTTATGATTTTTACAGCTTCTTGGGTACCATGGACCTTTAGCCAACTGCCAGTCTGGAAGAGCATTTTTGACTGCAACTACTTAGGACATCTTATAGTTGTTAATTGACTGTGATCTCTAGGATTTTAAAAGTCTTTGCTACTACTTGTTTTATGGGGGAATTTTTGTTAAGTTGTTTGCTCAAACTGCCTATGTTAAATCAAACTTGCGCCTATGCTACAAAATGATGTTATGAATGAGTTGCTTTTTAAAGATGTTTTGTCCTTTACTCTTTTGCCAACTGAATGTGTGGTATTCTTGATTAACTGTGGCTTATTATAGGTCATTACCAAATATATGTTTGTTTGATGTTACTTGTATTATGGTTCGATACTGAAATGAAATTGGGAACAAAAAAAATGATATTTTGAAATTGTATATGTTACTTGTATGTTTAATGCGCTTATTCAGAGTTGCGTATAGGTTTTTAAAAGATACTGATCAAATTAGAGGATATATAGTTTACTTGAAATAAACTAGTTGAGTTATTTGTAAGCATAATGTGAGTTGTTTCTAAGCATAAAAGCAACATCTATATTGAATACTTATATTTCTAACCTTTTGTTGTCTACAAGAGTTAATCATTATAAACTACATTCAATTTACTACAAACTTTAATTTTTATAAATTAGAAAATATATCTATATGTGCTTAATTTTAATTTCAAAAATTATAAAAAAAAAAAAATTTAAAATTGTGCATTTATTTTGAGACAGAGAGAGTGAAATATTTGACTTTATAAAATTGCGTCTAAATAAATAAAAATTGTAAAATACAAAATGATGCGTTTTTGGGGGGGAAAAAAGGCTGAAACTTGCTTATTTAATTTCTATTAATTTTGGGCAACAATTTACTAGTCGTTGCAAAAACTTGTACAAAATACGCAACGAAAAAATAATTATTGCCAATGAATGTAACCACATATTAGGCAACAAACTATAGCAACAATTTTTTTTTCGTTGCCCACAATGAGGAGAAATCACATTAGCAACGAATAGGCTTTTTCTTTTTTCCCGCTAACGAGGCAACGAAATTTGGCAACGAGTCATGAATTTCGTTGGGAAAAATGAAAGTCTTGCACAAACTGTAACGAATGCCAAATTTCGTTGCCAAACATGTATTTTTGGCAACAACTTTATAAGTCGTTGCCCCAAAAATCGTTGCCAAATGTCCATTTTTTTATAGTGGCATATGGAGATATGTATGATAATAAATAGGGATTGATTATGGACTATTGACCAATGTGTGATTGGATTTATTTTAGAGGATGCTTGAATGAATGAGTTTTTATAAATGGGATCTGCGTACCTCGTCTTCTCTAGTTTTTTCTTTATGTAAATTCTATCTTCCTCCAATGTACTTCCCCACTTCCCCTTGACTACTGATCAAGGTTTCTATTCATTGTAAATAGTTTATGTAATAGGACTAGTTAGAATTAATTTTGAAGAATTGCAGACAAAAGAGCAAGGAGCGCTTGAAGACCCGTTTGTAATGGAGCCCGGGTTTAAATATAATAGTTATATTTAAATTTAATTTTTGCACTCTAGGTTTGACCTCTTGGTTCATTTGGTGGCTCTAGTGAACCAAACTAGAATAAAAGTCTATAATCAATCCGGGTAGAATATAGTATTCTATATGTGCATGCTTACTATATATATATATATATATATATATATATATATATTATATTATCCAACATGTTCCGCATGTTAAATAATATGATGCGCATTATATATATATATATATATATATATATATATATATATATATATATATATGTGTGTGTGTGTGTGCATGCGTGTTAAACAAGATGAGACTAATAAATACAAACCCCTCAAAGAAATTATATTAAGTCCTAAACGTTTAAAGATATTTAGAATATCGAACGTCGTCTTCTAGTATGGTAAAACAATAGAGTATTAAATATTTAATATGAGTTTGTTGTGTCACTACAAGACAAGTATTAAATATTTAAGATGTTGCTTTATCACATTTGATGTTTATTAAGGAATTGAACATTACTGTTTTGTTGTGTCACCCCAAGGACAGTATTTTTCTCTTCACATATATGAAAGTGCTAGGATGGACTTAACTTAGATAATTTTGATTCGGATGTGTCACCACTTGATCAAAATAATCTAAGAGGCAAAATACAAGGAGTTACATAGTGATATAATTAACAATAGTTGTCTACCTATTTATTTATATATCGTTTGTTGTGTCACCACAAGGCTATATACATTTGAAATGGGATCCTTAGTCTCACTAGCAAATCTTTAATTAGAATTGCCGAACTATATAATGAGGGTAATATAGTTTGATAAAAAATAGTGGGAGATACCAATTTAAATCAAGACCTAATTTATTTTGGTAATTAATTAATAAAATGAATGTATGCTAAAATATTGTTAATTCATTTATAGAATTTTACAATGTCTAAATTACTATCACTGCGGAGCATATTAGATGCTAATTAACCGGACCGAATTACACGGACAGGTTAAGGAATCTGAGAATAGTTCTCAAGGCTGAAAAGCTATTTTATATCCTTAATACGCCTATTCCTATAATGGTTGCAGACAATGCCTCTGAGGAAGAGATTACTACTTTTAAAAAGTGGCAAGATGATGCACAGTTGGCTCAATGCATCATGCTCGCATCCATGAGTAACGAACTTCAGCGTCAACATGAAACTATGGATGCTCCTACTGTACTCCTGCACCTTCAAGGAGTTGAATGGTGAGGAAAGTAGGACTGCTACATATTAGATATCTAAGGAGCTCTTCCAATCTAGAATGACCGATGGCACTACAGTACAGACTCATGTCCTTAAAATGATCAATTCGATTGAACAATTAGGACAACAGGGTTTTGTCATGGATGGAAAGTTGATCCAAGATTTAATCTTGCAATCACTTCTGGGCTCTTTCTCACAATTTATTGTGAATTTTCACATGAATAAGCTATATGTCAGCCTGCCTCAGTTGCTTAAACATGTTGAAAACTATAGAGAGTCATTTTCCAACCAAGAAAGTCCAAGTCTTACTGGTAGGGGCCAAAGGATCTTTTGAAAAGAAGAGTAATTCAAAAAAGGTATAAGGAAAGGCAAAAACAAAGGATAATAAGAACAAACCTGATGCGGATAGCAAAGGAGTTTGCTTCCACTGCAATAAGCCTAGACACTAGAAAGGAAACTGTAAGTGTAATGCCCAGGAATTTTTAAAATCCTGTACAATTTATTTTAACGTATGAAATTCGTTTTATTTAATTTAACGAATTTAATTGGATCCATGTGGGTATTATTATTTAATTATATAAATACGTGGTCCAATAAATTTTCTGTGCATTAAAGGGATTCACTGATAGGTAAATAAATTAGTGGGTTAACCCTAAAAGTTTAATTGCAAGAAAATTTGGGAAATTAATAAATAATTTTATCATTATCGGATTAAACAATTCGAATAAAGAATTTTGGTTAAAATAAATATTTTAAATAATTAATTAATTAGTTTAGTTATTTAATTTAGAATATTAGAAATGCCATGTGGATAATTTTAAATTGGGTCATTAATCTTTTATTTAGCTTGGCCCATTTCTTTTCTCCTAAGTTGAACCCAAATTTCCTTTTATTTCCTATTGGGCTGAGTCCATATTTTTAATTCCCTGCTGGGCCAAACTCAATTATAAGCTGAGCCCATTCTTTATTTTTCCAGTCGGGTTGGATCATAGGGCACGGGTCGGATTCTCTCTTAACTGAATGTGGGCAATTGGTAACCTATTTGGGGAAAACCAGCTAAGTCAGTCGGCAAAATCAAATTGGGACAACCGAGCGAACAGAAGCAAACCTTCACCCATAACCCTAGCCTCTCAATCAGTCAAATCAAGGGGTAGAGTGAGGCGAACCTAGCTGGACCTAGGGTTTCAATCAGTCGAACGAGTCGAGCTAGAGGGGGCTGTCAATCGCCGGTGACAGCTCGCGTCGACGGGTTGGGGTGAAGAGGAAGCGGCGACCGGCGGACTAAGTGAAGATCGAGGGAGCTACCGAGGAGCAAACGGTCAGACCATGGGTTCCTGATTTCCAGCGACGCGACTGGTGACAGCGCACACGGCTCAAAGGCCAACCGACAAATCGCCGTCGCTACCCTTCTCCTACCAACGGTCCTTGAATGATCAAATAGGGTAATAACCAGCCTAATTAGGTAACCAATTTGCTATAAATTGACCGCCTAAACTTTAGAATGAGCTGCTAGGATTTTTGTGTTCAAATTGAAGAGAGAAATTTAGTAGAGAGAGGGAACAGGGGTTACAATTCCAGTTTGCTGCGGATGTCCAGCTTGATTGTGTACTTCGGTAGAAGGAGAAAGTCGGCGAATCGTTCAACCCCAAGGTATTGAGTAGTTCAAGCCACTGTGATGGTTTAGTGTTAGTTTTTAAAAATTTTCCCCTGTGATTGGAATGGGTTATACATTGTACTAAACAATTATTTTGGGGAACTAATTAGGTTCTAGCAGTAGATAAGATTTGCTTACACTATACATTTGGTTGGGATTATACTGTATGGTGTTGATTTGGGGAAATCTGTACTGAGTTGTTTAATTTTTCAGTGGTGTTGGGTTGTGTTAAAGATTATGTTGGTTTATAATACTGTAATTAGAGTATGGTTGTTCTGTATTGGGATAATTGTACTGTGTTAACTCTTTGACTGGGAACTGTCGAACCTAGAAAAGTTCTAGCAGTTGAAGGTATTAAGCTTATACAATACAATTGTTTTGGATTTGTATTACGTTAAATCTGTGTTGGGTTATTCAGATTAAGAATCTGGTTTTTTGAATAATGTATGTTGCTCTTGTTGGGTTGCATTGAACTGTTCTGTATTGGGATATTGTTTCTCTATACTGAATAATAATAATTGGGTATTGGTAAATTAATTATTGTTATAGGTAAGGATAATACATATTTAATTATTATTTATAATAATTAAATATGAGTAGGGTTAAATAAATAATTATTTATTATTTATTAATAAATAATAAATAAAGATAATAAATATTTAATTATTATTTTAATTAATAATTAAGTATAAATAAAGTTAATAATTTAATTATTTATTATTTATTCTTTAATAATAAATAAAACTAATGAATATTTGATTATTGTTTAACTACTATTAAATAATAATCAAGTATGGATAAAACTAATAGATTAGCTATTTATTATTTATCCTTAAGTAATAAATAAAGCTAATAAATATTTGAGTATTGCTTAATTGCTATTAAATAATAATCAAGTATGAATTAAGTTAATCATTTGATTATTTGTCAATAAATGATAAATAAAGATAACAATTATTCAATGAAATAAATTATTTATTATTTATCAATAAATAATAGATAAAGATAATAAATATTTAACTATTATTTAAGTAATATTTAATAATAATTAAGTATGAATATAGTTAATAAAATGATTATTTATTAATAAATAATAAATAAAGGTAATAAATATTTAATTATTATTTAATCTTAAATAATAATTAAGTATAAGTAAAGTTAATAAATAATTACTTATTATTTAATATTAAATAATAAATAAAGATAATAAATATTTAATTGTTATTCAAATGATATTTGATAATAATTAAGTATAACAAAAGGTAATGAAATAATTATTATCGTAATAGATAAGGATTGTTTAAACCATGTTCAGGGACAGATAATGGTAATAAATCCGGGAAACCAAAGAATAGGTAATCATGATTAGCTACCATCAAGTTAATAGCTAAAAATTATTAATTTCTGTTTAGCTAATGTTAATTAGTAATTAAATATAGATGGTGAATTTTACCTGTTGAGTAAAAGGTATAGTGAGAGGTGCCAATATACAACTGTTAATTGATAAATCGACTTTACCCAATGATAGGTCACTCGAGATCAATTAATTAAAGCTAAACTATATCTGTAGCTGAGCAAACAGGCAAGTTTCTAACCCTAAACTTCTTTCATTTTTGCAAGTTCTTCTCACTCAATTTTTGCATTGAGCAAGCTTTTAAACCTTATGCATTGTTTTAATTCGTGCAAAAAGGTATATATTGTTGCAAGTTATTCTTTAAGCTTGAATCTTATTTCCGAGCACGCTTTAAGTGGTCTAATTACTTTTAAAATTATTCCACATCTGTATATTTATTGACATTCGCACTCGCGCATTTTGATTTCATATAATTATTTAAATTCAGAAATTTTGAACTACTCATGGTTAAGTCTGAACCCTTGTTCGGTCAGACAAGTATGAATTTATAAAAGCTATCCGAACCAATCAATGGTAAGGATTCTTAGACTGTATGAACACCCCTTTATTTATAGGGGAGTACCCCACGTACCGTATATAAGGTACAAACAGCAGAATTAAATGTTATGCATATACATAGGGTACGCGAGGCTGATCCCCTCAAGTACGTTATTCTGTAGCCAGTAACCAGAGGGTCAACCAGCTATTGACTCCTTTGGAAGTTATCGTTCAAAGTCTATTTGACTATCAATTGTTCTAAAAGCAATTATTGTTCTTGCTTCTGATTCTTTTCTAATGTTGAAATTCCTTTAATATCCCTTCATCATGATATATCTTTATTGTTGCACTTTAAACTTGCTGGGCAAACTCGTTGCTCATTCTTGCTATATCATGACTTCATTGCAGCTAAACCCGAGACGTCAGGGAAGAACAAAGGGAAAGAAAAGATGAAATTATAGACTTCTCGTAGCAGACTTTAGGTTCATGTGTTAGTTAATTACTGTAAATGTAATTTAAACCCTGATAGCTGTTTAGGGTATGGATTGTGTAATTGTTTAAGGTTAATCGTATTCTGGGACTATTAACACCTTGTAATGAACAACGTATGTTTATTTTATTCCGCATTTTAGATACCATATGTTGTTATAGGTGGATGTTTATGTTGGATCGTGATGACCGGATCCGGGTATTTGGAGACCCGAATTTGGGGGCGTCACAGGTTGGTATCAGAGCTGTAGGTTATAAACTTTAGGATCGCGAAACCTAGGTTATAACCTTCATAGTAAACTCGTATCGAGCATTAGGAGATAAATCGAGGAGATTTATCATATGTGGTTTTGATGAATTGGGGAATTCATCGAGTCGAGTAGTACCCAATGAAATATAATTTCATTTCTTTAATGAATATATTTTATTGTTGTACTAATGTTAGTTTTTGTGTGTTTGTAGGATGGCTGCCGTAGGGGAGACCAGTGGAGCCCGTGAGGAGGAGGAGGTATTTATAGACATACCGGTAGTGGCGGAGCAGCTGGTGGGTTATGCTCCTATTGCCCCGGGATTGTTACAGGAGGAGTCCGAGTCGGAGGAGGACTACCAGAGGGAGATCCCCAGAGCCGGTGGTAGGTAGAGTCATGAGGTCGGGCAGTCAGGATCCAGAGGCTGAGGAGGAAGACCCCGAGACCGAGGGGGAGGAGCCACCTGCGGATGTTGATGGCATGGGGTCCACTGCCGATGATATTATCGAGGGGCTGACTAGCAGAAATGAGGAGCTGGAGGCTCGGATTGCTCATTTGGAGGAGCAAAACCAGACCCATCAGTTTATGGAGGACCAGTACAGAGACTTAGCCTACCAGCTCGAGCATGACTTAGGGGTGGCTAAGGTACACCTGCAGGGCTACGAGTCCTCAGCACAGCAGGTCGGACCACTGCTACATCAGCTAGTGGCCCGAAATGCTAAGTTGAGAGAGAGGTTGGAGCAGAGGGATCTGCAGATCGCCCACCTGAGGGCGAAACAGGACGCCATGAAGTTCGAGATTGGGCTAGAAGTTGCTGAGAATGTCCGAGTGAGGGACGCCTGGGTCAGAGCAGCAAGTAGAGTTGATCTATTGGAGGACCGGTTAGAGGCTGGGGCGGTGAGGATCGAGACCCTAGGATATGCCCTAGATGCAGCCTACAGGAGGCCCCGGACTGAGATAGGGGAGTCCAGTCGCTCTGTTCATCGCAGGGTCGGGGATTGAGCATTCTCTGGTCAGCAGGCTCAGATCCGTCGTGATGAGCAGTGATTTGATGGAGCAGTTGATTTTCTTTAGTACAGTCAGTCCCACTTTTTGTCATATTAGGGACATATTTATGTTGTCTTGTGAAGCTTTATATTTGTATCTATGCTTGGGGTAGCAGTTAAACCCCAACTTTTGTGATCTTTAGGGATGAAAGATTAGGATTCCCCACTTTTGTCTAGGGGGAAAGGTTATTGATGGATAGGGCACACAGTGGCGCATTTATAGCAGTATGCCACAGGTTTAGTCTTGTAACAAAACAGTGGTATATGAATATAAATGCAAATGTTTCACTTAAATCAAATGTGTTGATAGATATTTTGCCCTTGATTGCTTATTTTAATAACATGTCATGTAAAATATAAATCTATAGGTAAAAGTCATCAGTTTCCTCATTCAAACTATGCCGAGAGGAAGGCCACGTAACCAACGAGTTGAGGAATCAGAGAGCGAAGTTGGAAATCAATCCAACCCAATGAGGATGTTCGCCGAAATGCTGGCAGAAGCCATGCAATCAAGGCCGCCACAGGGAGGGGCCCAAGCAGCGGCCGAGCCAGTGCATCATCTGACAAATTTCAAGGATTTCAAATTGGTCGGACCACCCGAGTTCAAGGGAACTCTTAACCCAATAGAAGCACAGACCTGGATAGAAGAGATAGAGAAGGTCTTTGAGGTGGCAAGGGTGGCAGAGGAACAAAAAATGAGTTTTGCTACCTTCATGTTAAAAGGCGAGGCAAACTACTGGTGGAAGGCCAACAGAGGCCGAGTGGAAGAAGGCACTGTCACTTGGGATCGTTTTAAGCAAATGTTCTTGGAAAATTACTTTCCAGAGAGCATGAAGCAAGAGATGGAGATCAAGTTCCTGGAACTAAAACAAGGGAACATGTCTGTGGCGGAGTACGCAGCTAAGTTCAATGAGTTGGCACGGTTTGCAACTCACCAGGTCAGCACCGAGGAAAGGAAAGCTCGTAGGTTTGAGCAAGGGTTGAAACCATGGTTATACCGTTCGGTTGCGGTACTAAAAATCAAGACATTTGCAGAGTTGATGGAGAGGGCAATCATTGCAGAAGGTGGCAGTGAGGCCCTGGCTAAGTATAATCAGGAAAAGAAGAAGGGTCATGAAGGCCAGAAGTCAAGAAGCAGCGGGGGCAGCAACCCCAATAAGCGCAAATGGAATGAAAGCCAATCACTCGGGAGTAATAAACCCGGAGGAAACCAGTCTGGAGGGGAGGCGAAGAAGCCAGGCAGGTGTAGTAATTGTGGCAAGAACCACATGGGAGAATGCATGAAGGGAAAGAGTGTTTGTTACCGGTGTGGGCAACCGGGACACATGGCTCCCCAATGTCAGAATAAGCCAAAGGGGGGATGTTTTTCATGTGGAGCACCCGACCACCAAATGAGGGATTGTTCGAAGAAGAAGGGTGACGCCGGGAGTGGCAACAGGAACAACAACAGCGGAAACAATAACCGGCTGAGCTATGGGGCACCAGCCAGTCAAGATAACAGGCCGACAGCCCGCACGTTCAACATGACTGTCCAGGATGCAATGGAATCCAAGGACGTGGTGTCAGGTATCATCCCAATCAATGATATAAATGCATATATGTTATTTTATTCGGGTGCTACTTGCTCTTTCGTTTCCGAAGAATTTGCTAGTCAATTAAAGTTACCTTGTGAAAAGTTAGAACACCCTATGAACGTAGAAGTAGCAAATTGTCCCCGTAGAATACATTCATAGGAATTGTTGTGTTGAATTACGAGGATTTAAGCTCAACGTGGATTTGATACCCATTCGGCTGGGAGAGTTTGAGGTAATCCTGGGAATGGATTGGCTATCAACCCACGGAGCAGTTATTGATTGTAAGGAAAAGTGTGTACACCTGAAGACTCCTAATAAGTCGAAGGTAGTATTTTACGGCAGTAAGTCACCAAGACAATCTTGTTGTCTTACTATGATGCAGACGAGAAGATTACTTAAGAAAGGTTGCGTGTGTTATTTGGCCTATGTGGTCGATGCTCGTCAGGTCGGGGATGAGATGAGTCAAATACCGGTCGTGAGAGAGTTCACCGATGTTTTTCCCGAAGAGCTTCCAGGATTGCCACCGGACAGAGATATTGAATTCGTTATCGATTTGGTACCGGGAACCGCACCAATATCGAAGCCGCCGTATCGAATGGCACCTGTAGAAATGAAAGAGTTGATGGTGCAACTGCAGGAGCTGTTAGATAAAGGTTATATTAGACCGAGCGTGTCCCCGTGGGGAGCGCCAGTTCTGTTTGTAAAGAAGAAAGACGGTTCAATGAGGCTTTGTATCGACTATCGGGAGTTGAACAAAGTTACGATTAAGAATAGGTATCCACTTCCTAGAATTGACAATCTGTTCGATCAACTCAAGGGAGCGAAGTACTTTTCAAAGATCGACTTAAGAACAGGCTACCATCAGCTGAAGGTGAGGCAAGAAGATATCCCGAAGACTGCATTCAGAACTCGTTATGGGCACTTCGAGTTTCTGGTAATGTCTTTTGGATTGACGAATGCACCAACAACATTCATGGATATGATGAACAGAGTGTTCAAGCAGTACTTGGACAAGTTCGTAGTTGTATTCATCGATGACATCTTGGTGTATTCAGAAACAGAGGAAGAGCATGCTGAACATTTAAAGATTGTATTAGAAGCTCTCAGGAGGGAGAAATTGTATGCAAAGTTTTCTAAGTGCGAGTTTTGGTTGCAGAGAGTGCAGTTTCTGGGTCACGTCATCGACAAAAATGGTGTTTCAGTGGACCCAGCAAAAGTGGAGGCAGTTATCAACTGGGAACAGCCGAAGACGCCGACCGAGATCCGGAGTTTCTTGGGATTAGCAAGATACTATCGAAGATTCATACAAGATTTTTCAAAGATAGCATCGCCATTGACTAACCTCACCAGGAAAACAGTTAAGTTCGTTTGGTCGGAGAAATGTGAGGAAAGTTTCATGGAGTTGAAGAAGAGACTTAGCCAAGCACCAGTGTTGACCTTACCAGACAACACTGGGGGTTTCGTAGTTTATAGCGATGCGTCACACAAAGGTCTGGGCTGTGTACTGATGCAACACGACAAGGTCGTGGCGTACGCATCACGTCAACTGAAAGACTATGAGAAGGGTTATCCGACTCACGACCTGGAGTTAGCCGCGGTGGTGTTCGCCTTGAAGATTTGGAGGCACTACCTATACGGGGAGAAGTGCGAGATATATACAGATCATAAAAGTCTGAAATATATCTTCACTCAAAAGGAGCTGAACATGAGGCAGCGCCGATGGTTAGAATTGATCAAGGACTACGACTGTGAAATTCTGTACCATCCGGGCAAGGCAAATGTTGTGGCTGATGCCTTGAGTAGAAAAGGCAAGGTGAAATTGATGCAGCTGACAGTCCAGGAGGAATTGATACGGGACTTCGAACGCCTGGAACTGGAGGTTAAGTATCCGATGGAGACGGACGAAAAGTTGTGTACCGTAACGGCATGTCCGACTCTACTGGATAAGATAAAGGAGGCTCAAGAATTTGATGAAGAATGCATTGACATTAAGAAACAATTATCGGAGGGAAAAGCATCGAAGTACAAGGTTGACAGCGCAGGATTACTGAGATTCGAGGGAAGGATCTGGATACCCTACGTACCAGACTTAAGGGAAGAAATTTTGCAAGAGGCCCATAATACGAGATTTTCGGTACATCATGGTAGCACCAAGATGTATCAAGATCTTCGTCAACATTATTGGTGGCCGCATTTGAAAGGAGAAGTTGCAGAGTTCGTCAGCCGGTGTTTAACTTGTCAACGGATCAAGGCTGAGCACCAACGGCCGAGCGGATTGTTGCAACCCTTAGAGATTCCCGAGTGAAAGTGGGAGCACATTACTATGGATTTTGTGGTAGGACTCCCAACAACACAGAAGGGTCTAGACGCCATCTGGGTGATCGTAGATCGGTTGACCAAGTCTGTCCACTTTCTACCGATCAAGATCAGGTACAAATTGGAACAGTTGGCAAAACTTTACGTGAAGGAGATAGTATCGCGACATGGAGTGCCGGTATCTATTGTGTCTGACCGGGATCCGCGCTTCATGTCAAATTTTTGGAGAAGCCTACAGGAAAGACTGGGAACACAATTAAGAATGAGTACGACATATCATCCTCAGACTGATGGTCAGAGTGAGCGAACAATTCAGACCCTAGAGGATATGCTCCGGGCAGTTGTGATGGACTTAAGTGGCAGCTGGGACGATCACTTGCCACTAGTAGAGTTCGCCTACAACAATCGTTACCATGCTAGTATTGGTATGCCACCGTACGAAGCATTATACGGAAGAAAGTGTCGAACGCCGTTGTGTTGGGATGAAGTTGGTGAACGGAGGTTGTTGGGACCAGAATTGGTACAACAAACCGTGGAAATCATTAAAGTAATAAGACAACGGTTAGTAGCAGCCCAGGACCGCCAGAAGAAGTATGCCGACTTACACCGTCAGAAACGAGATTTTGAAGTTGGTAGCTTTGTGTTTCTGAAGGTATCTCCCTGGAAAGGAAAGATCCATTTTGGGAAGAAGGGCAAGCTGAGCCCTAGGTTCATAGGACCGTTCGAGATTTTGAGGCGAATCGGCGAAGTGGCGTACGAGGTAGCATTACCTCCTGAACTTGAGCACATCCACAACGTGTTCCACGTATCAGTGTTGCGTCCGTATAAGCCAGATTACAAACATGTTATTTCCTATGAACCAATTCAAGTCGAAAGAGATTTATCGTACGAGGAGATTCCTGTTCAAATACTGGATAGAAAAGAACAGAAGCTGAGGAATAAAATCATTCACTCGGTGAAAGTTCTCTGGAGAAACCACGCGGTAGAAGAGGCTACGTGGGAACTTGAAGAGAAGATGAGAGCAAACTATCCGCGATTATTTGAGTAACCTTAGATTGAAATTCCGAGGACGGAATTTTTATAAGGGGGAGAGGATGTAATGCCCAGGAATTTTTAAAATCCTGTACAATTTATTTTAACGTATGAAATTCGTTTTATTTAATTTAACGAATTTAATTGGATCCATGTGGGTATTATTATTTAATTATATAAATACGTGGTCCAATAAATTTTCTGTGCATTAAAGGGATTCACTGATAGGTAAATAAATTAGTGGGTTAACCCTAAAAGTTTAATTGCAAGAAAATTTGGGAAATTAATAAATAATTTTATCATTATCGGATTAAACAATTCGAATAAAGAATTTTGGTTAAAATAAATATTTTAAATAATTAATTAATTAGTTTAGTTATTTAATTTAGAATATTAGAAATGCCATGTGGATAATTTTAAATTGGGTCATTAATCTTTTATTTAGCTTGGCCCATTTCTTTTCTCCTAAGTTGAACCCAAATTTCCTTTTATTTCCTATTGGGCTGAGTCCATATTTTTAATTCCCTGTTGGGCCAAACTCAATTATAAGCTGAGCCCATTCTTTATTTTTCCAGTCGGGTTGGATCATGGGGCACGGGTCGGATTCTCTCTTAACTGAATGTGGGCAATTGGTAACCTATTTGGGGAAAACCAGCTAAGTCAGTCGGCAAAATCAAATTGGGACAACCGAGCGAACAGAAGCAAACCTTCACCCATAACCCTAGCCTCTCAATCAGTCAAAGCAAGGGGTAGAGTGAGGCGAACCTAGCTGGACCTAGGGTTTCAATCAGTCGAACGAGTCGAGCTAGAGGGGGCTGTCAATCGCCGGCGACAGCTCGCATCGACGGGTTGGGGTGAAGAGGAAGCGGCGACCGGCGGACTAAGTGAAGATCGAGGGAGCTACCGAGGAGCAAACGGTCAGACCATGGGTTCCTGATTTCCAGCGACGCGACTGGTGACAGCGCACACGGCTCAAAGGCCAACCGGCAAGTCGCCGTCGCTACCCTTCTCCTACCAACGGTCCTTGAATGATCAAATAGGGTAATAACCAGCCTAATTAGGTAACCAATTTACTATAAATTGACCGCCTAAACTTTAGAATGAGCTGCTAGGATTTTTGTGTTCAAATTGAAGAGAGAAATTTAGTAGAGAGAGGGAACAGGGGTTACAATTCCAGTTTGCTGCGGATGTCCAGCTTGATTGTGTACTTCGGTAGAAGGAGAAAGTCGGCGAATCGTTCAACCCCAAGGTATTGAGTAGTTCAAGCCACTGTGATGGTTTAGTGTTAGTTTTTAAAAAATTTCCCCTGTGATTGGAAAGGGTTATACATTGTACTAAACAATTATTTTGGGGAACTAATTAGGTTCTAACAGTAGATAAGATTTGCTTACACTATACATTTGGTTGGGATTATACTGTATGGTGTTGATTTGGGGAAATCTGTACTGAGTTGTTTAATTTTTCAGTGGTGTTGGGTTGTGTTAAAGATTGTGCTGGTTTATAATACTGTAATTAGAGTATGGTTGTTCTGTATTGGGATAATTGTACTGTGTTAACTCTTTGACTGGGAACTGTCGAACCTAGAAAAGTTCTAGCAGTTGAAGGTATTAAGCTTATACAATACAATTGTTTTGGATTTGTATTACGTTAAATCTGTGTTGGGTTATTCAGATTAAGAATCTGGTTTTTTTGAATAATGTATGTTGCTCTTGTTGGGTTGCATTGTTATAGGTAAGGATAATACATATTTAATTATTATTTATAATAATTAAATATGAGTAGGGTTAAATAAATAATTATTTATTATTTATTAATAAATAATAAATAAAGATAATAAATATTTAATTATTATTTTAATTAATAATTAAGTATAAATAAAGTTAATAATTTAATTATTTATTATTTATCCTTTAATAATAAATAAAACTAATAAATATTTGATTATTGTTTAACTACTATTAAATAATAATCAAGTATGGATAAAACTAATAGATTAACTATTTATTATTTATACTTAAGTAATAAATAAAGCTAATAAATATTTGATTATTGCTTAATTGCTATTAAATAATAATCAAGTATGAATTAAGTTAATCATTTGATTATTTGTCAATAAGTGATAAATAAAGATAACAATTATTCAATGAAATAAATTATTTATTATTTATCAATAAATAATAGATAAAGATAATAAATATTTAACTATTATTTAAGTAATATTTAATAATAATTAAGTATGAATATATTTAATAAAATGATTATTTATTAATAAATAATAAATAAAGGTAATAAATATTTAATTATTATTTAATCTTAAATAATAATTAAGTATAAGTAAAGTTAATAAATAATTACTTATTATTTAATATTAAATAATAAATAAAGATAATAAATATTTAATTGTTATTCAAATGATATTTGATAATAATTAAGTATAACAAAAGGTAATGAAATAATTATTATCGTAATAGATAAGGATTGTTAAACCATGTTCAGGGACAGATAATGGTAATAAATCCGGGAAACCAAAGAATAGGTAATCATGATTAGCTACCATCAAGTTAATAGCTAAAAATTATTAATTTCTGTTTAGCTAATGTTAATTAGTAATTAAATATAGATGGTGAATTTTACCTGTTGAGTAAAAGGTATAGTGAGAGGTGCCAATATACAACTGTTAATTGATAAATCGACTTTACCCAATGATAGGTCACTCGAGATCAATTAATTAAAGCTAAACTATATCTGTAGCTGAGCAAACAGGCAAGTTCCTAACCCTAAACTTCTTTCATTTTTGCAAGTTCTTCTCACTCAATTTTTGCATTGAGCAAGCTTTTAAACCTTATGCATTGTTTTAATTCGTGCAAAAAGGTATATATTGTTGCAAGTTATTCTTTAAGCTTGAATCTTATTTCCGAGCACGCTTTAAGTGGTCTAATTACTTTTAAAATTATTCCACATCTGTATATTTATTGACATTCGCACTCGCGCATTTGATTTCATATAATTATTTAAATTCAGAAATTTTGAACTACTCATGGTTAAGTCTGAACCCTTGTTCGGTCAGACAAGTATGAATTTATAAAAGTTATCCGAACCAATCAATGGTAAGGATTCTTAGACTGTATGAACACCCCTTTATTTATAGGGGAGTACCCCACGTACCGTATATAAGGTACAAACAGTAGAATTAAATGTTATGCATATACATAGGGTACGCGAGGCTGATCCCCTCAAGTACGTTATTCTGTAGCCAGTAACCAGAGGGTCAACCAGCTATTGACTCCTTTGGAAGTTATCGTTCAAAGTCTATTTGACTATCAATTGTTCTAAAAGCAATTATTGTTCTTGCTTCTGATTCTTTTCTAATGTTGAAATTCCTTTAATATCCCTTCATCATGATATATCTTTATTGTTGCACTTTAAACTTGCTGGGCAAACTCGTTGCTCATTCTTGCTATATCATGACTTCATTGCAGCTAAACCCGAGACGTCAGGGAAGAACAAAGGGAAAGAAAAGATGAAATGATAGACTTCTCGTAGCAGACTTTAGGTTCATGTGTTAGTTAATTACTGTAAATGTAATTTAAACCCTGATAGCTGTTTAGGGTATGGATTGTGTAATTGTTTAAGGTTAATCGTATTCTGGGACTAGTAACACCTTGTAATGAACAACGTATGTTTATTTTATTCTGCATTTTAGATACCATATGTTGTTATAGGTGGATGTTTATGTTGGATCGTGATGACCGGATCCGGGTATTTGGAGACCCGAATTTGGGGGCGTCACAGTAAGGAGCATCTTGCAAAGGCTAACTAAAACAAGCTTAGTGAAGCTTCGGTTACAGATATAGGTTGGTTCATGATTGAAATAATTTTTTCTATAAGTTAAGGTTCTACTTGGGTATTAGATACCGGCTGTAGTTCTCACGTATGCAATTCAATGCAGAGACTAAGCAGAAGTAAAAAGCTAAACAAAGAGTAAGTAATCTTACGTGTGGAGAATGGAGCAATGGTTGCTACATTAGCCGTATGAACTTATAGTTTAGCGTTGCTTGCGGGCAAGTCTATTAAGTTAATAAGTTGTTATTATGTTCCAGTTCTCTTTAGAAATATTATTACTTTCGTTGTTAGACAAGGAAGGTTCTGGTATTATATTTAAGAACAATTGTTGTTTTATTTATAATGATAATGTTTTGTTTGAAACTGGAAGATTACTTGATGGACTTTGTATACTTGACTTACATGAAAATAATTTTACAAATTGAACAAACTAGTAAAGAAAAGGAGATGATCATTCAAACAGTTGAATTTGTGTATTTAATGAAATACAAGTCTGAATCATTTGAAAGGTTCAAAGAATTCAGATGTGAAACAAATTGACAAAGTATTAAGATTCTTTGATCAAATCGAGGAAGGAATACTTGTACAATGAGTTTCTAGATCATCTCAAAATAGTATTTTCTCATAATGGACGCTTCATGATACATAATAATTGATTGGTGTATCTGAAACGAGAAATCGTACCTTGTCGGACATGGTGCGGTCCATAATGATTTTTACCGACATTCTAGTATCCATCTGGGGTTATGATCTAGAAATGGCTGCATATCTACAAAATAAGGTAACCTCAAAATCCGGCCCCAAGACTCTATAAAAGTTATGGATAGGGAGGATTCCTAGTCTTAAGTATGTTATGATAAGGAGTTGTCTAGCTTATGTGAAAAGGTTTCAAAAGGATAAGTTTAGGACAAAATCTGACAAGTGCAGATTTGTGAGATATCCTAAAGAAAGTTTAGGGTATTATTACTATAATCCTACATGTTGCCTTCTTGGATAAAAGTGTTTATCATTGAACGAGCTAGTGGGAGGGTAATAGATCTTGAAGGAGTTCAAGAACCACAAAGCACTATAAGTCAAACCGAGGAACCTGTAGATATACCTATTGTACCACAACCGAATTGTAAATCTGGAAAAGTATCGAAGATACCTAGAAGGTATGGATTCATCATAGAGGATGATGATGAGGTATGCATCACAGAGAATGATGATCCAGTTATATACGATGAGGCTATGAGTAGTAGACACTCAGAGAAATGATAAATGGCAATGAAATCTGAAATAGACTCCATGTATGAGAACCAAGTATAGACTATGGTTACTCCACCGAAAGGCATAGTGCCTAAAGGGTGTATATAGGTATTTAAGAGAAAAACTGGGGCAAATGGCAAGGTGGAGACCTATAAAACCAGACTTGTTTAAAAGGTTTCAAATAAAGTCAAGTAGTTGACTATGATAAAACCTTATTACTAGGTAATGCTCAAGTCCATTTGGATTTTGCTTGTGATTGCAGCTTATTACGAAATCTGGTAAAATGGATGTAGAGACGTCCTTCCTCAATGAAGACTTGAGGAGAATGTATGTATGATACAACCAGAGGAATTTGTTTCAAAGGTTGAAGCAAATCTTGTATGTAAGTTACAATGATTCATTTATGGATTAAAGCAAGCTTCTCAAAGATGGAACATTCGTTTTGATGAGACAATCAAAAGAGTTTGATTTTATCAAAAATGAGAATGAACCTTATGTGTACAAAAGGGTCAGTGGGAGCGCTGTGACATTCCTAGTATTATATGTTGATATATTACTGATAAGGAATGACACACCAATGCTACAATCAGTAAAGATAAAATTATCTAAACATTCCTCCATGAATAACTTGGGAGGAGCATCCTATAAATTGGGGATATAAATCTATATAGATAGATTTAAAAGGATGTTCGGCTTGACCCAATGAACGTATATTCATTCGATGCTAAAGGCGTTTAGCAAGGCAAACTCCAAGAGAGGTCTCATGATGATGAGCCATGGAGTTTATCTCTCTAAAATTGTCTCCAATGAAAGAGAGATCACATGATTTATTATCATGTATGTAATGAATATACAAGGCCTGATGTTGATCAGTCATATTCTGGAGAAGATCACTGTAAGACAGTGATAAATATCTTAAGTACTTAACCGGTATTGAAGATGTGATCATGATTATCTGAATTAAAATTAGAGAGCTAAACAAACTTAAGTTTTTTAGACTGACCAAGACAATAACAAATCCACTTTAGGGTAAATTGTTACCTTGAATGGTGGTGCAGTGAATTGGAAAGGTTCCAAAATAGCAAGGAGTTGCTGGTTTAGTGACAAAGACAAAGTATATAGCTGTAAATGAAGCTGCAAGTTGATTGTTTGGATGAAAAGTTCATTACAGAACTAGGAATAGTTCTTAAGTCTCATCTTGGATTCAAACATGTGTTGCGGCACTTTCATTTGATTAGAGGAATCATTGAAAGAGGAGAAGTCACTATAGAGATAATGGACTCTCAAGAACAACATTGCATATCCATTTACTGAAGCTTTATCTAACAGTAGGATGATCGTTACTTAGAGAAGAAGGGTATTAGATACCATGGCGATTGGCTTCGATGCAAGTGGGAGATTGAAAGTAGTATGCACACAAGCCAATCATATTTGATATGATGTAGCATATACTTTGTAATCTTTTTGTTTATTAAAGGCATTTTACTTTATCTACATTGTGCTGTTATATTAAATGTGATAAACCCATAGTTTTGAGCAATGCTTTTAGAATCATTATGGTGATCATGCTAATGAGATCTAAATTCTAGATAGCTCACAAACTAAAATCGTTCCTAATCGTTGGATTACTAAAAAGGGGATTAGTGAATCCGGATAGATTAGTACATACGTTGCTTGCTCTTAAGAAGAGGATGATTGATCTCATAATCATTTGTGTGGAGACACTAAAGCAAGTATGTAGGTGCTTATTGCAAAATAAGTTCACTGAACGTGGCTCGCTAAGGAATACCTAATGGAGTTTTACTCGTCTGTCAATAGTAATTCATCTAGTGATAGTAGTACAAGTGATCCTTGAACTTGAGATCATCATAGTATCTTATGTATGATGAGTTATACTTTGACATGTCCCTTAAGACCTTTAAGGTATAACAAAGGGTATGATTGGGTATAATAAGTTGTACATAGAGATAGATGAATGATCAACAAAGAATCTACCACGTCTAGTAAAAGATGTGAATTTCCTATGTGATTCGATAAATGACAACTCAGTAGTCCTTGTCCAAGGCAGAATGAAATTAGAAAAGAGTTTCTAATTTGCATTATTTAGAGTTGTGAATTTGGGAATCGAAATATATATAATTAAATAAAATAAGACTTGACAGAAATTCCATGTCTTATATTTAATTGGGACATTGTATGGTAGAAGGATTGAATTGTACGGTAACTATTCACTGAAAGGTTCTTTTGTGATTAATGTTGAAATCTATATTATCTGGAAAGTCGTTGATCGCTAAGGGGGCTTACCCTTATTGTAGAATAAATATTATTTATTTAAATGAATTAAATAGTTTAATTTATTTATTTAAATAAGATTAGAATTGTTCTAATTGATTTAGATTTATTCACAACCGGTTTAATATGGAGAACCTAAAGGGTCACACCGCAAAAAAAAATATTTATTTAAGAAGTAAATGACATAATTGTAATAATAAGTTAAGTGTATTTAATTTAGTCTATAGAGATAGAATAAATTAAATGGCTTAATATTTATTATTTAATATTTTAGAAATATTAAATATAAATTAATAAGAGGAGTCTTATTATTATTATTACTATTACTATTATTTAATTCCTAATAGGGATTGAGAATTAATTAATAGAAGTACTCTCACATGAATTCCTAATTGGATTAGGAGTTTAATTTAATTAAAGGAGTTTAATTAGAATAGAAACCTTAATCCTAAATAGTTTAGGGAAGAGTTTTCCTACATCTATAAATAAGAGAAGTCTTATCATAGATTAGGGTTACATATTCTTGTATAAGAATTGTGGACAGCACTTATAATTTCTATAGAGATAGAAACTAGCCAAACACCCATCTTTTTGAACAAGTATTATTCCTTGGTGGATCACCTCTAGAGGCCAAACACTTGGGTGGCTAACGTTGATCAAAGGAAAGAATTTAATCGGTAGAATTCAAGGAGAACGTGAAGGAATTGGAAGTGAACTTGTATCTGAGGAAGCTAGAATTCTACAAGTGTATAATTCTTATTCTCCATCTCTTTCGTTTAATTAATAATTGTGCATAAAGAACGATTATGGTGATGGTTTGTATAAAATTTTAAAATCTGATTTTATCGCGCTTCCGCTTTATTTATGTGATTTGATTGCATGTTCGCGTTATACAAACCTAACAATAGGTACGTACCAAATCCGTCCCAAAGACTCCATATGAGTCATGGACAAGGAGGAAACCAAATTTTAAGCATGTTAAAACTTGGGGTTGTCCAGCTTATATCAAAAAGTTTGAAAATAATAAGCTGTAGACTAGATCCAACAACTGTAGATTCGTGGGATACCCTAAAGAAACATCAGGGTATTATTTCTATCATCCTACTGATCAAAAGGTGTTTATTGCGAAATATGGTGCCTTCCTAGAAAAAGAGTTTATCCTTGAAGGGGTAAATGAGAGTAAGATATATCTTGAAGAAGTTCAAAAACCACAAAATACTACGGATCAAAGTCAGGTACCTGACCAAGTGTAAGAACCTACTATATCACAACCTATTCGTAAATTTGGAAGAGTACCGAAGATATCTGAAAGGTATAGATTCATCATAGAGGATGATGATGAGGTACGCATCATAGATGATAATGATCCATTGACTTACGAAGAGGCTATGAGTAGTAAAGACTCAGAGAAATGGCTAGAAGCCATGAAATCTGAGATGAATTCCATGTATGAAAATTAAGTATGGACTTTAGTTTCACCACTTGAGGGCATTAAGCCTATTGGATGCAAATGGGTCCTTAAAAGAAAGACTGGAGCGGACGACAAGGTAGAGACCTATAAGGCCCGACTGGTTACAAAAGGTTTTAAACAAGGACAAGGTATTCACTATGATGAAACCTTATCACCAGTATCTATGCTCAAGTCCATTCGGATTTTGCTTACAATTGTAGCTTATTATGACTACGAAATCTGGCAAATGGACATGAAGACGACCTTCCTCAATGGGAAACTTGAGGAGAATGTATATATGATATAGCCAGAGGGTTTTGTTTCAATGGTTGGAACAAATCAAGTATGTAAGCTACAACGATCCATTTATGGATTCAAGCAAGTTTCTCGATGGTGGAACATCCGTTTTGATGAGATAATCAAAGAGTTTGATTTTATCAAAAATGAGGATGAACCTTGTGTGTACAAGAAGCTTAGTGGGAGCGTTATTTCATTCCTAGTATTATATATTGATATATTACTGATAGGGAATAATATTCCTATGCTATAGTCGATCAAAATTTGGTTATCTAAATATTTCTCCATGAAGGACTTGGGTGAAGCATCCTATATTTTGGGGATTAAGATCTATATGGATAGATCTAAAAGGATGCTTAGTTTGTCCCAAAGAAAGTACATTGACTCGATGCTAAAGAAGTTTAGTATAGAAGATTCCAAGAGAGGTCTCATACCGATGAGCCATGGAATATATCTCTCCAAGAAACAAACCCCAAAGACACCTGAGGAAAGAGATCGCATGAGTAAGATTCCTTATGCTTCAGTAATAGGATCTATCATGTACGGTATGATATGTACTAGACCGGATGTTGCTCATGCACTTAGTGTAACAAACAGATATCAGTCGAATCCAAGAGTGGAACACTGGAAGGCAATGAAAAACATCATAAAGTACTTAAGAAGAACTAAGGATATATTTCTTGTTTACGGTGGGTCTGAATTGAAACTAGAGTGATATAGAGACTCAAGTTTTCAAACGGACCAAGATGACAGTAAATCCATTTCAGGGTATGTGTTTACCTTAAACGGTGGCGCACTGAGTTGGAAAAGTTCCAAACAACAAACAGTTGTTGATTCAGTGACAGAGGCAGAGTACATAGCTGCAAGTGAAGCTGCAAAGGAAGCTGTTTGGATGAAGAAGTTCATACCTGAATGTGGAGTGGTTCCTAGCATTAGAGGAGTCGTACCTTTATTTTATGACAACACGGGAACTGTTGCACAAGCCAAGGAACCCAGGTCTCATCAGAAATCCAAACACGTGTTGCAGTGGTTTCATTTGATTAGAGAGATCATTAAAAGAAAAGATGTAACCTTGGAGCGTGTAGACTCTCAAGACAACATTGCAGACCCATTTACTAAAGCTTTAACCCAACAATAGTTTGATCATCACTTAGAGAAGATGGGTATTAGATACCATGGTGATTGGCTTTAGTGCAAGTGAGAGATTGAAAATAGTATGCAAACAAGCCAATCATATTCGATATGATGTAGCATGTACTTTGTAATCTTATTCATTTATTAATAAAAGAATTAATATGTTAAAGGTATTTTACTTTATCTACATGGTGCTGTTATTTTATATGTGATAAACCCATAGTTTTGAGCAATGCTTTTAGAATCATGATGATGATCGTGCTAATGAGATCTAAATTCTTAGAAAGCTTAAAACTAAAATCGTTCCTAATCGTTGGATTACTAAAAAGGGAATTAGTGAATCCGGATAGATTGATATATACTTTGGTTGCTCTTAGGAAGAGGATGATTGATCTCATAATCATTTATGTGGAGATACTAAAGCAAGTATGTAGGTGCTTATTGGAGAATAAGTTCACTGAATGTGGCTGGCTAAAGGAATACCTAATGGAGTTTTACTTGCCTGTCAATAGGAATTTCTCTAGTGATAGTAGTACAAGTGATCCTTGGACTTGAGATCATCATAGTATCTTGTGTATGATTAGTTATTCTTTGACATGTCCCTTAAGACCTTTAGGGTATATCGAAGGATATGCTTGGGTATAATAAGTTGTAATGGAGATAGGTGAATGGTCAACAAAGAATCTATCGCTTCTAGTAAAAGAATAGAATGTCCTATGTGATTCGATAAATGACAACTCAGTAGTCCTTAGCCAAGGCAGAATGAAATTAGAAAGTTGTTTCTAATTTGCATTATTTAGAGTTGTGCATTTGAGAATCAAAATACATATAATTAAATAAGATAAGACTTGACAGTAATTATATGTCTTATATTTAATTGGGACATTGTATGATAGAAGGATTGAATTGTATGGTAACTATTCACTGAAAGGTTCTTTTGTGATTACTGTTAAAATCTATATTATCTGGAAAGTCGTTGATTGCTAAGGGGGCTTACCCTTATTGTAGAATAAATATTATTTAATTAAATGAATTAAATAGTGTAATTTGTTTATTTAAATAAGATTATAATTGTTCTAATTGATTTGTTCACAACCGGTTTAATATGGAGAACCTAAAGGGTCACACCGCAAAAGGAAAAATATTTATTTAAGAAGTAAATGACATAATCGTAATAATAAGTTAAGTATATTTAATTTAATCTATGAAGATAAAATAAATTAAATAGCTTAATATTTATTATTTAATATTTTGAAAATATTAAATATAAATTAATAAGAGGAGTCTTATTATTATTATTACTATTATTATTATTTAATTTCTAAAAGGGTTTGGTAATTAATTAATAAAAGTACTATCATAAATTCTTAATTGGATTAGGAGTTTGATTAATTAAAAGAGTTTAATTAAAATAAAACAATATTCCTAAATAGTTTAGAAGGGTTACCTATATCTATAAATAAGATGAGTCTTATTATGGATTGGGGTTACACACTTCTATATAGTTTGGGGAGAGTACTTACAATTTCTATAGAGATAGAAACTAGGGTTTTGCCAACGCCCATCTTCTTAATTACATTTTATTCTTTGGTGGATCACCTCTAGAGGCCAAACACTCGGGTGGCTAACGTTGATCAAAGGAAGTAATCTAACCGACGAATTGAAGGAGAACACGAAAGGACTTGAAGTTGAACTCGTACTTGTGGCAGCACGGTTCTACTAGATTATTATTCTTATTATCTATCTCTTTCGTATAATTGATAATTGTGCATAAAGGATGATCCTCGTCATGGTTTGTGAAATTTTAAATTCTGATTTTGTCATGCTTTCGCTGTTTATATGCAATTTGATTGTATGTTTATAGATATTACAAACCAACAATTCGGGTTCCCCTGGTCATGATACCTAAGAATGCTGGTCTTTAAAGCATAAAATTTGAAACCTGATAGAAAGCGGTTAGATTGTGGTAATGCCACCTGAACAACCCAACTTTCATACCAACCCTCTCCCTCGGCACAATACCGAAGGTGTTAATATGATTAGCTCTAGGAAGGTAGGAAATCACAAGTATCTAAGGAAGATTGAAGAGTATGCTCCTCAGTTCAAGATTGGAGCCATGGGAAGGGAGTATTCGGATGGCGGTCATGCAACGAGACAATAGTCAATAAATATAAACGCGTAGTTGAGCCAACTAGCCGAATTGATTATATACCAACATCAACTCACGCTACAAGTGATTAGTCAATTTTCAAAGACTAAATTAACCACAGCTCCTCCCAGAGTTATTTCCCTCACTGAGGAAGATCAAGCCAGGCTTCAAGAACAAGAAAGGTGGAAAGATACGATAGCCAGGGAAGCTAGGCTAGTGAATAAAGAAAGGATGAATCATGTGTTGTCTATGAATCGACAATTTACCCTTTTAGGACAAACCAAGGAAGAAACGCTGCACTTGTTGATAAGCAAGGGAAAGGTTACAAAACTGTTGCCACCCATCAGCCCTCGCTTAAAGAGATACGATGACCCTACAAAGATTTGTCTATATCATTCAAATTTGCTAGGTTATGCCACAGAGGAGTGTTGGGCCCTTTAACATAAGATTTAAAACTTCATTGAAACTGGGGAGTTAAGAATAGCAAGCAATATCGAGGTTCTCACTATTGAGGGAAGTACCCTGGAAACGAAGGGTATGTCATACTCATTAGAGACAGAGAGTTCGGAAGAGGTGGTGGCTATAATCACATATCTAGAAGGCGCAGAAATCGGACCCCTTATAGTTCAAGGAGCTACGCAGAAAACAAAGAAGACACTTGAACCTCTTATGTTGGCATCAAGACCACAACATCCCATCACAAGTTTGAAGGCAGTCCCTTGGAATTATGGGAAGGAAATGGGAGAAACAACTGAATGCACTGTCGTCTTGCTTAAAGAAAACCCTCTGTATCTACCGAAGCGAGCAACAAAACCTGTAAGAAGCCTGTGGTGAAAATACCCGAAGAAAAGGCAATTAAATTCCTCACCAAGGTGGGACATAATGAGGTAAAAATTGTGAAATCACTTAAAGAAGCTCAAGTCCAAGTCTCCATCCTCGATCTAGTCCTGGCATCTAAAGACCATCGGAAAGTATGAATCAAAGTCCTGGAAGAGGCGCATCTCCCCAAAACCGTGGACACAGAGAAATTTAGCCTCTTAATTGGTTATATCTTGGACAACAACATGATCTCTTTCACCGATGACGACATACCAGCCGAAAGGACTAGTCATCGCAAACCGTTGCATCGCAGTAATCTCCTCAGGATACGTATTGGGCGGGGTGCTAATTGACGTAGGGTCAGCCCCTTATGATACCCTCGAGAGAATGAAGATCAATCTCAATCGAATCTGAAGCAGCCACATGGTGGTCAGGGCATTTGACAGATCAAGAAGAGATACTGCAGGAGAAATTGAACTTCCTATGGAGATAAGTCCCTATTCCTTCAATATCTCGTTCTAGGTGCTAAATATCACTACCGGATATAATCTTTTGTTGGGACGACCGTGGATCTACATGGTCGGGGCAGTCCAGTCAACGCTTCATCAGCAGCTGAAATATATCATCAACGGGAATCTAGTGACCATGTTAGCTGAACCCGAATATCTTCCCTATTTGTATGGAGACATCCCTTTGATTGGATTGGATGAAGGAGTCGAGCCTGCCAGTTTCTAGGCTTTTGAAGTGAGTACCGCCCGATATCGACCCATAGGCTCCCCTGTTCTGAAGCGAAGGGTACTCTTGAAGTTATGTCGATGGCTCGAGA
Organism: Aralia elata; assembly: GCA_034770075.1. NCBI lineage: Eukaryota > Viridiplantae > Streptophyta > Magnoliopsida > Apiales > Araliaceae > Aralia > Aralia elata. The sequence continues at coordinate 56,162,004 of CM068385.1, forward strand.
AATGATCGCCCATCAATATCAATCAGGCCAAGGATTAGGAAAGGATGGCCAAAGAATTAAAGATCTAATCCAAATGCCCACTCAATTTGGAAAGGCAGGGCTAGGTTATGCTGAGGGTTCAAGCAAAAAAATCCTCACAAAAGCGTCCCACCTCAGCTAACCATCATCCTTATGCCAAAAGTCAGCAGGTTTGATTCCAGAGACCTACTAAAGAAGATTCCTAAGCACACTTCGGGTTTGTTGATACCCAAAGTCAATGACTAGATGAAGGAATAATTGATGATGAAGACAACTTGATCTCGACTAATGAGCAGAAAACAAAGAATGAGAAATTCCTGCAAGAGATCCAACAGCAATTTGAAAGGCAATTCTATCTCTCCCAAGGCCAAGAAGGAGATGGGGGAAAATTAGGTAATGACAATACCAAGTTGGCCACTATACAGGAAATCATCTTTTCCCTTAATTGGACTAAGGTAAGCATTCCCAGGGAATATGGTGATTCAGAGAATGAGCAAGTCTCGGCCATCATTGAAGACATCACCCACCAGAATGATGCCTCCATCTCGGCTATTGACAACGACATGTTCACTAACAATTGGAAAGTCGAACCACCAGTAGTCCATAAAGGATAAAAGATGGGAGATTGGTTATACTGATCCTCGAGATATAGAATGATACTATCACTACTCTATTTAACTTTCTGCATGTTTATGTTATAATCATTTCATCTAATGAAAGCTTATGTATTGAAAAACAGTTGTTATATAATGATTATTTACGTTTTATTGTCAGGTGTCCCAATTTGAATGATTTTAGCGCCATTGATGATTGGCCAAATCCGAAAGATGATTATGATTTCAACGTGGAGCTTGATTTCGATTCAATAGGGATCGAACAAGAGGAGGTGGATAACGAAGAGGTGCCCGAAGAAATCAAAAGATGGGTCGAAGACAAGCCCAAACCCAACCTCGAGTAAACCACCACCATCAATATTGGAACCCTGGACAACCCCAAAGAACTCCAGACAGGATCCGACCTTACCTCCAGCCAAAAAGAAGAAATGACCCAACTCTTGGCCTAATACGAAGATGTATTCACCTGGTCACACAAAGATATGATCGGGCTATCTACTGATATAGTTTTTCATCGATTGCCAATCAAAGAGGGTTTCAAGCCAGTTAAACAACAATTGAGGAGGTTAAAACCAGAATGGAGCCTGAAGGTTAAAGAAGAAATCGTCAAGCAATTCAAAGCCAGAATTATCATGGTATCCACTTACCCCGAATGACTATCTAATGTAGTCCCAGTCCCAAAGCCAGGAGGGAAAGTTCGAGTCTGCGTGGACTACTGGGATCTCAACAAGGCCAACCTCAAAGACGATTTTCCTGTGTCGTTCATCCATATCTTGATAGATAACAACGTACAGTTTGAAATGTATTCGTTCGTCGACTGCTTCGCCAGCTATTTGTTAGGTTTGTATATAACGCGAACATGCAATCAAATTACATAAATAAAGCAGAAGCGCGATAAAATCAGATTTTAAAATTTTATACAAACCATCACCATAATCTTTCTTTATGCATAATTATTAATTAAACAAAAGAGATGGAGAATAAGAATTATATCCTTGTAGAATTCTAGCTTCCTCAGGTACAAATTCACCTCCAATTCCTTCGTGTTCTCCTTGAATTCCACCGATTAAATTCCTTCATTTGATCAACGGTAGTCACCCAAGTGTTTGGCCTGTAGAGGTGATCCACCAAGGAATAATACTTGTTCAAGAAAATGGGTGTTGGCAAAACCTTAGTTTCTATCTCTATAGAAATTGTAAGTACTCTCCATAATTCTTATACAATAGTGTGCAACCTAATCTATGATAAGACTTCTCTTATTTATAGATGTAGGAAAATCCTCTCCTAAACTATTTAAGATTAGGGTTTCTATTCTAATTAAACTCCTTTAATTAATTATCCTCCTAATCCAAATAGGAATTCATAAGAGAGTACTTCTATCAATTAATTCCCAATCCCTATTAGGAATTAAAAAATAGTAATAGTAATAATAATAATAATAATAAGACTCCTCTTATCAATTTATATTTAATATTTCTAAAATATTAAATAATAAATATTAAGCTATTTAATTTATTCTATCTCCATAGATTAAATTAAATACAGTTAACTTATTATTACAATTATGTCATTTACTTCTTAAACAAATATTTTTCTTTTGCGGTGTGACCCTTTAGGTTCTCGATATTAAACCGGCTGTGAATAAATCAATTTTAACAATTCTAATATTATTTAAATAAATAAATTAAAACTATTTAATTCATTTAAATAAATAACATTTATTCTACAATAAGGGTAAGCCCCCTTAGCGATCAACTGTGACGCTCCCAAATTCGGGTCTCCAAATACCCGGATCCGGTTATCACGATCCACTACAAACATTCACCTCTAACAACATATGATAACTAAAATACGGAATATAATAAACATACATTGTTCATTACAAAGGTGTTACTAGTCCCAGAATACGAAAACCCTAAACACTTACATAAATCCATACCCTAAATAAAAGTCAGGGTTTAAATTACATTGACAGAAAGTAACTATTCGTAAAATGAAAATCTGTTACGAGAAGCCTATCACTTCATCTTCTCCTTCCCTTTGTTCTTCCCTGACGTCTCGGGTTTAGCTGTAATGGAATCATGATATAGCCAGGATGAGCAACGAGTTTGCTCAGCAAGTTTTAAAGTACAACAATAAGGAATATATCATGATGAAAGGGATATATAAAAAAAATGGGATTCAACCATTATCAGAAGCAAGAACATTAATTGCTTTTAGAACAAGAGATAGTCAAATAGACTTTCAACAATAACTTCCAAAGGAGTCAATAGCTAGTTGACCCTCTGGTTACTGGCTACAGAATAAGTACTTGAGGGGATCAGCCTGGCGTACGCTATGTGTATGCATAACATTTAATTCTGCTAGTTGTACCTTATATACGGTACCTGGGGTACTCCCCTATAATAAAAGGGTTGTTCATCCAGTCTAAAAATCCTTACCATTGATTGGCTCGGATAGCTTTATAAATTCTTACATATGTACCTGACCGAGACAAGGGTTCAGACTTAATCATGAAAAGTTTGTGAATTTCAGAACTTAAATAATTATACGAATTCAAATGCACGAGTGCGAATGTCAATAAATACATAGATGTGGAATAATTTTAAAAGTGATTAGACCACTTAAGCCATGCTTGGAGAGAAGATTCAAGCTTAAAGAATAATCTTGCAATATATACCTTTTTGCACAAATTAAAAATAATGCTTAAGGTTTAGAAACTTGCATTCAATATACTGAAAGAATGAAGTTAGGGAACTTGCCTGTTTGCTCAGCTACAGATAAACTTAGCTTTAATTAATTGATCTTGGATAACCTATCAGTTGATAAAGTCGGTTTATCCATTAGCATTGTATAATGGTATATCGATACACCCACTTATGCTATTTATTTAAAAGATAGACAATTCACCATATACATTTAATTACTACTAAACATAATTTAATTAATGACCTTTAGCTATTAAAATAAATGACAGCTAATCATGATTACTTATTCTTTGAATACTCAGATTATTACCCTTATTAGTTAATAATCCTTACTTATGAGAATAAATAATTAGTTTATTATGCATTACTAACAGTGACTAGCTTATAAGTCATTTAGTTATTATTTGCGCTTAATTACTATTCACCTTTAAAGGTAATTGAGTAATTATTATTCCTTGTCCCTTATTCAACGTTAATTAAATATTTAATGTATTAACTTAATTACTATTAATTTAAGCAAATATTTATTATCTTTATTTATTATTTAGTGATAAATAATAAATAATTACTTTATTAACTTCATTCATACTTAACTCTTATTTAATTAAATAATAATTAAATATTTATTATCTTTATTAATTATTTAGTGATAAATAATAAATAATTACTTTGTTAACTTATTCATACTTAATTACTATTTATTATTAATTAAATAGTAATTAAATAATAAATAATTATTTTATTAACTTTATTCATACTTAATTAGTATTTAATTAAATAATAATTAAATATTTATTATCTTTATTTATTATTTTATTGATAAATAATAAATAATTATTTTGTTAACTTATTCATACTTAATTATTATTTATTATTAATTAAATAGTAATTAAATAATAAATAATTATTTTATTAACTTTATTCATACTTAATTATTATTTAATTAAATAATAATTAAATATTTATTATCTTTATTTACTATTTATTGATAAATAATAAATAATTATTTTGTTAACTTATTCATACTTAATTATTATTTATTATTAATTAAATAGTAATTAAATAATAAATAATTATTTTATTAACTTTATTCATACTTAATTATTATTTAATTAAATAATAATTAAATATTTATTATCTTTATTTATTATTTATTGGGAAAAGTAATAAATAATTATTTAATAAATTTTATTTATTAGTTATAATAACTAGATAATTACAAGAGCATTTTAACATCAAATCAGTTAACCAATACTTTAGCCAGTACTAGCATAGTTGATTATCAATTTGACAACAATTAGACTCCATTCACTAATTATTTTTGTTTAAATAAGCAATTGAACCACCAAACCAATTTGGGAAGTAACTAAATTATTGCCTAATACCACTGAACATCTCAGTTCCTGCAATATCATCTCAAGCCAACTGACAGTTTGTTCAACATAGTAGGGGAATACTGATCCCAGTATACAGTATAGTTAAATTTACCAAATCTTACACAAGCAAAACAGGTCACCAATCAATACCATAAGGAAGTCTATCAGTTTGGTTTTCATTGGCATTACATCAAACACCTTGTGGGCACACTAAGGTCGACGCTAGCCTAAAACCTGCATAAGGTCCTACTGCCCGAACCCTGAGGTTCACTTGAACACCAAAATGCCAATTTAAAGAACAACTCAATGCAGCACAACAAGAACAACACCATACTGATTTCCCAAATTAACCAAACAGCAAACAAACGTAGTTCAATACCAGAACTCTTAACCAAGATAAACCAACAAAATCCAGTATTGTGAAAACAACCCAAGAACAATATAATTCTACAATCACAGAAAAAAATACCAACCAATACATTGATACATACAATCCGAATACATCCCAACACAAATTTGGGGACTAGAAATTTAACTCAGTTGCTCGAACTACTTTATACCTTGGGATTGACCGACTTGCCGTCCTTCTCCTTCTTCCACAGTACAAAACCCAGCTGGACATCCACCACTGGCGATTGACTCCCCTTGGCTTTTCCTTTCTTTCTCTAATTTGGCTCTCAATATCGGCAGCTTTGGTTAGGATTTAGGGCTTCAATTTATAGAAGATTTGTTACCCAATAAACTGGGTATTATCTCGCTTGACAGGGCAATACCCAAGGGTCAGAGGGGTAGGCTGTCGATTGATTTGTCTCTGTCAGTCCTATCCCAGCCAACTGCGAAATCACCGGCAATCCTCGAGCCGCGCACTTCCACCCGTCAGTCGCCGGTCGTCTTCAACCCCTTGGTCCGTTTAATGGCCGATTGGTCGACGACTTTCTCCTTCAGTCCAACGATCGACCTCCTTTTGCCCCGTCCCGTCCGATTGAGTCACTGATGGGTTGAAAGCTTCGAACCCCCCCCCTTTTTCCTTCACTGGTTTCGTTTGACAGAGGGTTTTGAGGATTTGATTTGGGGTTTGGGTTCTTGTTCGGTTGTATCCTCAGTTGCCACTAATTTGGATTTTCCCCAATTGTAGTACTGGTAGGATGCCCCAAAGGAGACGGATCCGACCTGATTAAGGAAATGGGTTGATTCGGCTGGTAGGCAAATTTGGGCTCAACCCAATAGGGTTGGGCTGGTTGGTTTAAATCAAAGAGGCGGCCCAATAGGAAAAGGAAAAGGATTTGGACTTAAATTAAAATTAATTAAGAGCAACTGGCCAATTTAAATAAAGAAAGTCGACCCAATTTAAATTAACCCCTTGTATTACTAATATTTTAAGTCAAATAATTAAACCAATTAATTATTTATTTAAAATATTTATTTTAACCATAATTCTTTATTTGAATTATTAAATTCGATAATGATAAAATTATTTATTTAATTTCCCAATTTTTATTGCCAATCCAATGCTTGGGTTAACTCACTAATTTATCCAACCTATTAGTGAGCCCCGTTAAGGCAAAGAAAATTATTGGACCATGTGTTTATATATTTAAATAATAATACTTACATGGATCTGATTAAATTCGTAAAATTTATAAAATGAATTTCATATATCAAGATAATTTAATACAATGTTTGAAAAATTTACTGGACATTACATCCTCTCCCCCTTATAAAAATTCCGTCCTCGAAATTTCAATCTAAGGTTACCCGAATAACTGGGGGTAATTCGTTTTCATCTTCTCTTCAAGTTCCCACATAGCTTCTTCCACCGCGTGGTTTCTCCAGAGAACTTTTACAGAATGAATGGTTTTATTCCTCAGGGTCTGTTCCTTCCTATCTAATATTTGAACAGGAATCTCCTCGTATGATAAGTCCTTCTCGACTTGAATTGGCTCATAGGAAATAACATGCTTATAGTCTGGCTTATACGGACGCAACACTGATACATGAAACACGTTGTGGATGTGCTCAAGTTCAGGAGGTAATGCTACCTCGTACGCCACTTCACCTATTCTTCTTAATATTTCAAAAGGTCCTATGAACCTAGGGCTCAATTTGCCCTTCTTTCCAAAACGGATTTTCCCTTTCCAGGGAGATACCTTTAGAAACACAAAGCTACCAACTTCAAAGTCTCGTTTCTGACGATGTAAGTCGGCATACTTCTTCTGGCGATCCTGGGCTGCTACTAACCGTTGTCTTATTACTCTAATGATTTCCACGGTTTGTTGTACCAATTCTGGTCCCAACAACCTCCGTTCACCAACTTCATCCCAACACAACGGTGTTCGACACTTTCTTCCGTATAATGCTTCGTACGGTGGCATACCAATACTATCATGGTAACTATTGTTGTAGGCGAACTCTACCCGTGGTAAGTGATCGTCCCAGCTACCACTTAAATCCATCACGACTGCTCGAAGCATGTCTTCCAAGGTCTGAATTATTCGCTCACTCTGACCATCAGTCTGAGGATGATACGCCGTACTCATTCTTAACTGTGTTCCCAGTCTCTCTTGTAGACTTCTCCAAAAATTTGACGTGAAGCGCGGATCTCTGTCAGATACAATAGACACCGGCACTCCGTGTCATGATACTATCTCCTTCACGTAAAGTTTCGCCAACTGTTCCAATATGTACCTGATCTTGGTCGGTAGAAAGTGGGCAGACTTGGTCAACGGATCTACGATCACCCAGATGGCGTCTAGACCCTTTTGTGTTGTTGGGAGTCCTACCACAAAATCCATTGTGATGTGCTCCCACTTCCACTCGGGAATCTCTAAGGGTTGTAACAATCCGCTCGGCCGCTGGTGCTCAGCCTTGATTCTCTGACAAGTTAAACATCGGCTGACGAATTCTGCAACTTCCCCTTTCAATTGCGGCCACCAATAATGCTGACGAAGATCTTAATACATCTTGGTGCTACCCGGATGTACCGAAAATCTCGTATTATGGGCCTCCTACAAAATTTCTTCCCTTAGATCCGGTACGTAGGGTATCCAGATCCTTCCCTCGAATCTCAGCAATCCTGCGCTGTCGACCTTGTACTTTAATGTTTTTCCCTCTGATATTTTCTTCTTAATGTCAACGCATTCCTCGTCAAATTCTTGAGCCTCCTTTATCTTATCCAGTAGAGTCGGACCTGCTGTTACGGTACACAATTTTTCATCCGTCTCCATCGGATATTTAACCTCCAGTTCCAGACGTTCAAAGTCCTTTATCAATTCCTCTTGAACTGTCAGTTGCATCAATTTCACCTTGCCCTTCCTACTTAAGGCATCAGCCACTACATTTGCTTTGCCCGGATGGTACAGAATTTCACAGTCGTAGTCCTTGATCAATTCTAACCATCGGCGTTGCCTCATGTTCAGCTCCTTTTGAGTGAAAATATATTTCAGACTTTTGTGATCTGTATATATCTCACACTTCTCCTCGTATAGGTAGTGTCTCCAAATCTTCAAGGCGAAAACTACCGCTGCTAACTCCAAATCATGAGTCGGGTAACCCTTCTCATAGTCCTTTAGTTGACGTGATGCGTACGCCACTACCTTGCCGTGTTGCATCAGCACACAGCCAAGACCTTTGTGTGATGCATCGCTGTACACTACGAAACCCCCAGTGTTGTCGGGTAAGGTCAACACCGGCGCTTGACTAAGTCTCTTCTTCAGCTCCATGAAACTTTCCTCACATTTCTCCGACCAAACGAACTTAACCGTTTTCCTGGTGAGGTTGGTCAATGGCGATGCTATCTTCGAAAAATCCTGTATAAATCTGCGATAATATCCTGCTAATCCCAAGAAACTCCTGATCTCTGTTGGGGTTTTCGGTTGCTCCCAATTGATAACCGCTTCTACTTTTGTTGGGTCCACCGAAACACCATTTTTGTCGATGACGTGACCCAGAAACTGTACCCTCTGCAACCAAAACTCACACTTCGAAAATTTTGCGTACAACTTCTCCCTCCTGAGAGCTTCTAATACAATCTTTAAATGTTCAGCATGCTCATCCTCTGTCTCCGAATACACTAAGATGTCATCGATGAATACGACTACGAACTTGTCCAAGTACTGCTTGAACACTCTGTTCATCATATCCATGAATGCTGCTGGTGCATTCGTCAGTCCAAAGGACATTACCAGAAACTCGAAATGCCCGTAACGAGTTCTGAATGCAGTTTTCGGGATATCTTCCTGCCTCACCATCAGCTGATGATAGCCTGTTCTTAAGTCGATTTTTGAAAAGTATTTCGCCCCCTTAGGTTGATCAAATAGATCGTCAATCCTAGGAAGCGGATACCGATTCTTAATCGTAACTTTTTTCAACTCCCGGTAGTCGATACAAAGTCGCATAGAACCATCTTTCTTCTTTACAAACAGAACTGGCGCTCCCCATGGGGACACACTCGGTCTGATATAACCTTTATCTAACAATTCCTGTAGTTGCACCATCAACTCCTTCATTTCTACAGGTGTCATTCGATATGGCGGCTTCGATATTGGTGCGGTTCCTGGTGCCAAATCGATAACGAACTCGGTTTCCCTGTCCGGCGGCAGTCCCGAAAGTTCATCGGGGAAGACATCAGCGAAATCCCTCACAATTGGTATTTGACTCATCTCATCCCTAACCTGACGAGTATCAATTACATGTGCCAAATAACACACGCAACCTTTCTTAAGCAGTTTCTTGGTTTGCATCATAGTCAGACAACAAGATTGTCTTGGTGACTTACTACCATAAAATACCACCTTCGACTTATTAGGAGTCCTAAGGTGTACACATTTCTTTTGACAGTCAATAACTGCTCCGTGAATTGATAGCCAATCCATTCCCAGGATTACGTCAAACTCTCCTAGTCGAATTGGTATCAAATCCACATTGAGCTTAAATCCTCGCAATTCAGCACAACAATTCCTATGAATGCATTCTACGGGGATAATTTCCTTGTTTGCTACTTCTACGTTCATAGGGTGTTCTAACTTTTCACAAGGTACATTTAACTGACTAGCAAATTCTTCGAAAACAAAAGAGCAAGTAGCACCCGAATCAAATAGCACATATGCATTTATATCATTGATTGGGATGATACCTGACACCACGTCTTTGGATTCCATGGCATCCTAAATTGTCATGTTGAACGTGCGGGCTGTTGGCCTGTTGGCTTGACTGGCTGGTGGCCCGTAGTTCAACCGGTTGCTGTTTCTACTGTTGTTGTTGCTTCGGTTGCCACTCCCGGCGTCGCCCTTCCTCTTCGGACAATCCTTGATCTGGTGGTCAGGTGATCCACAGGAGAAACAGCCTCCTTTCGGCTTGTTAGGGCACTGTGGGGCCATGTGCCCAGGTTGTCCGCAACGGTAACACACGCTCTTCCCTTTCATGCATTCCCCCGTGTGGTTCTTTCCACAGTTGTTGCACCTGCCTGGCTTCTTCACCTCCCCTCCAGATTTGTTTCCCCCGGAGGACTGACTCTCAACCCATTTTCGTTTGTTGGGGTTACTGCCCCCGCTGCTTCCTGCCTTCTGGCCCTCATGACCCTTCTTCTTCTCCTGATTGTACTTAGCAAGGGCCTCACTGCCACCCTCTGCAATGATCGCCCTTTTCAACAATTCTGCAAATGTTATGATTTTCAATACCGCAACAGAACGGTATAACCATGGTTTCAACCTTTGCTCAAACCTACGAGCTTTCCTTTCCTCTGTGTTGACTTGGTGAGTTGCAAACTGTGCCAACTCATTAAACCTAGCCGCGTACTCAGCGACGAACATGTTTCCATGTTTTAGTTCCAGGAACTTGATCTCCATCTCTTGCTTCATGCTCTCTGGAAAGTAATTCTCCAAGAACATCTCCTTAAAGCGTTCCCATGTGACAATGCCTCCTTCCACTCGGCCCCTGTTGGCCTTCCACCAGTAGTTTGCCTCGCCCTTTAACATGAAGGTAGCAAAGCTTGTTTTCTGTTCCTCTGCCACCCGTGCTACCTCGAAGACCTTTTCTATCTCCTCTATCCAGGTCTGCGCTTCAATTGGGTTAAGAGTTCCCTTGAACTCGGGTGGTCCAACCAATTTGAAATCTTTGAAATTTGCCAGATGATGCGCTGGCTCGGCTGCTGCTTGGGTTCCCCCAGGTGGCGGTCTTGATTGCATGGCTTCTGCCAGCATCTCCGCGAACATCCTCATTGGGTTGGATTGATTACCCACCTCACTCTCTGACTCTTCAACCTGTCGATTACGTGGTCGTCCTCTTAGCGGCATGATTTGAATTCTGGCTGATTTTTACCTATAGTTTTATATTTTACACAATATGTCATAAAAATCAGCAATCAAGGGTAGAAACATCTATCAAACACATTTGATTTAAATGAAACATCTGCATTTATATTGATATACCACTGTTTGTTACAAGACTAAACCTGTGGCATACTGCTATAAATGCGCCACTGTGTGCCCTATGCATCAATAACCTTTCCCCCAAGACAAAAGTGGGGAATCCTAACCTTTCATCCCTAAAGTCCACAAAAGTTGGGGTTTAACTGCTACCCCAAGCATAAATACAAATATAAAGCTTCACAAGACAACATAAATACGTCCCTAATATAACAAAAAGTGGGACTGACTCTACTAAAGACAAATCACTGCCCTATCAAGTCACTGCTGACCAGAAGAGAATGCTCCATCCCCTACCCTGCGACGAACAGAGCGGCTAGACTCCCCTACCTCAGTCCGGGGCCTCCTGTAGGCTGCATCTAAAGCATGTCCTAGGGTCTCTATCCTCACTGCCCAGGCCTCCAGCTGGTCTTCTAACTGATCAACCCTCCTGGCCTCCCTGGCCCAGGCCTCCCTGACATGCATCCTCGCAGACACCTCCAGCCCAGCCTCGAACCTCATAGCCTCCTGCTTCACCTTCAGGTGGGCGATCTGTAGATCCCTCTGCTCCAGCCTCTCTCTCAACTCAGCGTTCCGGGACACAAGCTGATGTAGCAGTGGTCCGATTTGCTGCGCTGAGGACTCGTATCCCTGCAGCTGCATCTTTGCTACTCCCAGGTCATGATCGAGCTGATAGGCCAGGTCTCTATACTGGTCCTCTCTGATCTGGTGGGTCTGGTTCTGCTCCTCCAGATGAGCTACTCGGCCCTCCAGTTCCTCATTCCTGCTGGTCAGTCCCTCTATAATATCGTCGGCAGTGGAACCCATGCCATCCACATAAGCAGGTGGCTCCTCTCCCTCGGTCTCGGGGTCCTCCTCCTCATCATCTGGGTCCTGACTGCCAGACCTCATAACTCTACCTACCTCCGGCTCTGGTAGCTCCCTCTGGTAGTCCTCCTCTGGCTCGGACTCCTCTAGCGGTACCCCGGGGGCAATAGGAGCATACCCCACCAGCTGCTCCGCAACTACGGGTATATCTAGGAATGTCTCCTCCTCTTGGGTCCCACTAGTCCCTGCCCTGTCAGCCATCCTACAACCACAGACAGAGATAACAGATATCAGTATCATAATAAAATACATTCATTGATAAAATTAAAAGATATTTTATCATGTACAACTCGGCTTAGCAGATTTCCACAATCCACCCCCAGACCAGGCTATTACTCGAATTTCCCTGATTCGAGTCCTAACGTACTCAATACGAGTTTAAAAACTAAGGTCATAACCTAGGTTTCGCGATCCTAAAGTTTATAACCTACGGCTTTGATACCAACCTGTGACGCCCCCAAATTCGGGTCTCCAAATACCCAGATATGGTCATCACGATCCACTACAAACATTCACCTCTAACAACATATGATAACTAAAATGCGGAATATAATAAACATACATTGTTCATTACAAAGGTGTTACTAGTCCCAGAATACGAAAACCCTAAACACTTACATAAATCCATACCCTAAATAAAAGTCAGTGTTTAAATTACATTAACAGAAAGTAACTATTCGTAAAATGAAAATCTGCTACGAGAAGCCTATCACTTCATCTTCTCCTTCCCTTTGTTCTTCCCTGACGTCTCGGGTTTAGCTGTAATGGAATCATGATATAGCCAGGATGAGCAACGAGTTTGCTCAGCAAGTTTTAAAGTACAACAATAAGGAATATATCATGATGAAAGGGATATATAAAAAAAAATGGGATTCAACCATTATCAGAAGCAAGAACATTAATTGCTTTTAGAACAAGAGATAGTCAAATAGACTTTCAACAATAACTTCCAAAGGAGTCAATAGCTAGTTGACCCTCTGGTTACTGGCTACAGAATAAGTACTTGAGGGGATCAGCCTGGCGTACGCTATGTGTATGCATAACATTTAATTCTGCTAGTTGTACCTTATATACGGTACCTAGGGTAATCCCTTATAATAAAAGGGTTGTTCATCCAGTCTAAGAATCCTTACCATTGATTGGCTCAGATAGCTTTATAAATTCTTACATATGTGCCTGACCGAGACAAGGGTTCAGACTTAATCATGAAAAGTTTGTGAATTTCAGAACTTAAATAATTATACGAATTCAAATGCACGAGTGCGAATGTCAATAAATACATAGATGTGGAATAATTTTAAAAGTGATTAGACCACTTAAGGCATGCTTGGAGAGAAGATTCAAGCTTAAAGAATAATCTTGCAATATATACCTTTTTGCACAAATTAAAAATAATGCATAAGGTTTAGAAACTTGCATTCAATATACTGAAAGAATGAAGTTAGGGAACTTGCCTGTTTGCTCAGCTACAGATAAACTTAGCTTTAATTAATTGATCTTGGATAACCTATCAGTTGATAAAGTCGGTTTATCCATTAGCATTGTATAATGGTATATCGATACACCCACTTATGCTATTTATTTAAAAGATAGACAATTCACCATATACATTTAATTACTACTAAACATAATTTAATTAATGACCTTTAGCTATTAAAATAAATGATAGCTAATCATAATTACTTATTCTTTGAATACTCAGATTATTACCCTTATTAGTTAATAATCCTTACTTATGAGAATAAATAATTAGTTTATTATGCATTACTAACAGTGACTAAGCTTATAAGTCATTTAGTTATTATTTGCGCTTAATTACTATTCACCTTTAAAGGTAATTGAGTAATTATTATTCCTTGTCCCTTATTCAACGTTAATTAAACATTTAATGTATTAACTTAATTACTATTAATTTAATCAAATATTTATTATCTTTATTTATTATTTAGTGATAAATAATAAATAATTACTTTATTAACTTCATTCATACTTAACTATTATTTAATTAAATAATAATTAAATATTTATTATCTTTATTTATTATTTAGTGATAAATAATAAATAATTACGTTGCTAACTTATTCATACTTAATTACTATTTATTATTAATTAAATAGTAATTAAATAATAAATAATTATTTTATTAACTTTATTCATACTTAATTATTATTTAATTAAATAATAATTAAATATTTATTATCTTTTATTTATTATTTATTGATAAATAATAAATAATTATTTTGTTAACTTATTCATACTTAATTATTATTTATTATTAATTAAATAGTAATTAAATAATAAATAATTATTTTATTAACTTTATTCATACTTAATTATTATTTAATTAAATAATAATTAAATATTTATTATCTTTATTTACTATTTATTGATCAATAATAAATAATTATTTTGTTAACTTATTCATACTTAATTATTATTTATTATTAATTAAATAGTAATTAAATAATAAATAATTATTTTATTAACTTTATTCATACTTAATTATTATTTAATTAAATAATAATTAAATATTTATTATCTTTATTTATTATTTATTGGGAAAAGTAATATAAATAATTATTTAATAAATTTTATTTATTAGTTATAATAACTAGATAATTACAAGAGCATTTTAACATCAAATCAGTTAACCAATACTTTAGCCAGTACTAGCATAGTTGATTATCAATTTGACAACAATTAGACTCCATTCACTAGTTATTTTTGTTTAAATAAGCAATTGAACCACCAAACCAATTTGGGAAGTAACTAAATTGTGACGCCCCCAAATTCGGGTCTCCAATTACCCGGATCCGGTCATCACGATCCAACATAAACATCCACCTATAACAACATATGGTATCTAAAATGCGGAATAAAATAAACATACGTTGTTCATTACAAGGTGTTACTAGTCCCAGAATACGATTAACCTTAAACATTTACACAATCCGTACCCTAAATAGCTATCAGGGTTTAAATTACATTAACAGTAGTTAACTAACACATGAATCTAAAGTCTGCTATGAGAAGTCTATCATTTCATCTTTTCTTTCCCTTTGTTCTTCCCTGACGTCTCGGGTTTAGCTGCAATGAAGTCATGATATAGCAAGAATGAGCAACGAGTTTGCCCAGCAAGTTTAAAGTGCAACAATAAAGATATATCATGATGAAGGGATATTAAAGGGATTTCAACAATAGAATAATCAGAAGCAAGAACATTAAATGCTTTTAGAACAATTGATAGTCAAATAGACTTTGAACGATAACTTCCAGAGGAGTCAATAGCTGGTTGACCCTCTGGTTACTGGCTACAGAATAACGTACTTGAGGGGATCAGCCTCGCGTACCCTATGTATATGCATAACATTTAATTCTGCTGTTTGTACCTTATATACGGTACGTGGGGTACTCCCCTATAAATAAAGGGGTGTTCATACAGTCTAAGAATCCTTACCATTGATTGGTTCAGATAGCTTTTATAAATTCGTACTTGCCTGACCGAACAAGGGTCCAGACTTAATCATGAGTAGTTCAAAATTTCTGAATTTAAATAATTATATGAAATCAAATGCGCGAGTGCGAATGTCAATAAATATACAGATGTGGAATAATTTTAAAAGTAATTAGACCACTTAAAGCGTGCTCGGAAATAAGATTCAAGCTTAAAGAATAACTTGTAACAATATATACCTTTTTGCACGAATTAAAACAATGCATGAGGTTTATGTCGACGCCGGGTTTTTCGCTTTCTCTTGGTCTCTTAGTCTTTTCCAAATTTTAGCCTTTTGGTTTAGATGATTTTTGGAAAAGGTCGGCATTGAGGTCGACGGGGTTTTGAAAGATCGTTTTTATGATGAGCCAATTAACCAGAGTCGCCAGTTGGTATATTTGAAATGGATGTACCAACTCATCCGAGTTTTCGTTCTTTTGTAAATCGCTGGCTCATATGTGACTCCGAATTAATTTGGTCTGCGAATTGAGATTCATAGAGTTCGGGGGCTTGCTTAAGTGAGGGGAAGGTGTTAGGCACCCCTCGACTTCCGTGAAACACGGTTTACCGCAATCTTGATGCTTTTCCTATCCTTTAAATTCATGAATATGTGTATGTAGGTGCGCGCGTGTGTGTGTGTGTGTGCCTATGTGAATGTTGTGGTGAGTTTGTATGAAAGAGTCATTTGGATTTTTGGGAAAAATCGTGTTTTAATTTTGAGTATGCTTCGGAATGTCTTTTCGGTATACCCGAGAAAGCTTTATTTCTTTATGAGAAAAGTTTGGTTTTAAGTGTCCAAAACTATGAGATTTTTCATTAAATGTCGTTTTTTTTTTGGCAAAAGAAAGAATTTTAAATCTTCGTCAAAATAGGAATCGAGATCTATTACATTGCTTTCCGTGAAACGATCAGGGCAATTTCTAGGATCTCTTTTCACCCTATGCACAAAAGATTTAATAAAACGTTACTTATTTTGCAAAAAATCATTTTTTTGTGTGGTGTTTTGGAAAACGATCTTTCTTTTAGCTTCCTCGTTAGATATGAATCGACATTCATTAACATTTCTCAAATTTTAACCTCGTGATTCTAATATCCTACTTTGCTTGATTTTTATGAAAATCTTATCATTTAGCTTTGAAATCAATTTCGCGTCATAAATCGAAATCGAGCATAAACACGCGTCGGGGCTATTTCTATGGGCCATGTAAGCCATCAAAATGTCCCCGAAACGCCAACAATCACAATATTTCACTATCTCGGGGCCTTAAACCCGATTCTCGCCTTAGCGTCGTTTTAAGGCCCAATGGTTACACACTACAAAACAAGCACTCTTGTAATCTATTACATACACCAAACGTCCATCATCGGATTTGAAACCACGGGGTCGCTTTCCTAGGCTCACAAACCACGATTGCTACACACTCTCAAATTGAATACTTAATTATAACAACGTAGATTTGCCTAACACATCCTACAAATACCACTCAATTAAATTACGCCTAATATACATCCATAAACAAAACTAGAAATTTCACCAAATTAGATATCATCGGATTATTAGGAAGAATTGTGTTCCAATGGAACCCTCACCAATAATCCCTAATCCATGATTGCTCAATAATATTCTTGAAAATTTCAATTAAATTTAGGCCAAATAACATGATAGAAGTTGCAAAAATAATGAGATTTTCACCTTGCAAATGATACCAAAATTGTGTAGAAACTTGTGTATTGAGGGAAATATGAGATGTATATGATATAATCTAACAACAAAGGAAATTTCTCTCTTTTTCTCTCAATTGTTGCAAGAATGTTTTGCTATTTCTCTCTATTTCCGAGCTAAAACTGCTGCTGATTTCTTCTTCTTCCGCAAACTGCCCAACCTCCTGTATGCTGCCTGCTGCCGAGCTTAAATAGGCTGGCCAAAGCCAGCCGCAGATCTATCTGCGGCTGGCCGCAGATGGATCTGCGGCTGGCCAGCTGGCACGCCTCCCATCGCACTCAGCTGCTGAGTGCTGATTTCCCGGTTTTCGTGCTGGCGCACCCACTTGGCCGCAGATCTATCCGCGGCTGGCGGGCTTGACTTTCTCGATTTTCGTGCCACGCCTCGATTTTCGTACCGCAACGTCGGTTTTCGCTGACAGGCCCGTATTCCGCAGTCCGGGAACTTCCGGGAGACGCGCCACCTCATTCGGAAATGCCTGCCTCGGACGGTCATGCTGTCACGTCGACTTGGGCTGCCCAAATCATTGCGGCGGTGCCGGGCGCTCGCCCTTGTGCCCGCTCTTTTGCTCCTGCAAGCTGGTTCAATTGACGATTTTCGCCCTCCTGTCAAGGTTAGTAGAAGGAAACGCAAAATTTTGTGTGTCTACAGCTGCCCCTCTTTATCATGTTTATGAAATGCTAAATGAAAATGAACAGGATAAAAGAATAGGACACTCGATGCATGAATGACAGTGTGTAAGAATGACAGTGCATACATGATGCCTCACACATATAGCTTATGATGCAACATAAGATGCAATGCATGCAAGACATTCGTAAGAGTGTCAATGTATCAACCCCTTGACCGTGTTCGTTAGTCTTTGGGTTCACTCCTTCAATCTGTCGTCTCGTTCGGGGGCGGCCGGGTATCGTCGCCGGTCACCCATCGCGTAACCCCCGGTTATCGTCGCCGGGTCGGTCCTCTGTCGGAGCCGGTTATCGTCGCCGGACATCCATCTCGTGATCGCCGGTTATCGTCGCCGGTCGATAGTCATGTCGGGGCCGGGTATCGTCGCCGGTCACCCATCTCGCAACCTCCGGTTTATCGTCGCCTGGTCGGTTATCTTGTCGGGGCCGGTTATCGTCGCCGGTCACCCATCTCGTGATCGCCGGTTATCGTCGCCGGTCGATCGTCATGTCGGGGCCGGGTATCGTCGCCGGTCACCCATCTCGTAACCCCCGGTTATCGTCGCCTCTCGGTTATCTTGTCGGGAGCCGGTTATCGTCGTGCCGGTCATCCATCTCGTGATCGCCGGTTATCGTTCGCCGGTCGGTCGTCTCGTCGGGGCCGTGGGTATCGTCGCCGGTCACCCATTCTCGTAACCTGCTCGGTTATCGTCGCCGGTCGGTTATCTTGTCGGAGCCGGTTATCGTCGCCGGTCATCCATCTCGTGATCGCCGGTTATCGTCGCCGGTCGGTCGTCTCGTCGGGGCCGGGTATCGTCGCCGGTCACCCATCTCGTAACCCCCGGTTATCGTCGCCGGTTGGTTATCTGTTGGAGCCGGTTATCGTCGCCGGTCATCCATCTCGTGATCGCCGGTTATCGTCGCCGGTCGATCGTCATGTCGGGGCCGGGTATCGTCGCCGGTCACCCATCTCGTAACCCCCGGTTATCGTCGCCGGTTGGTTATCTGTTGGAGCCGGTTATCGTCGCCGGACATCCATCTCGTGATCGCCGGTTATCGTCGCCGGTCAATCGTCTCGTCGGGGCCGGGTATCGTCGCCGGTCACCCATCTCGTAACCCCCCGGTTATCGTCGCCGGTTGGTTACCTGTTGGAGCCGGGTTATCGTCGCCGGACATCCATCTCGTGATCGCCGGTTATCGTCGCTGGTTCGATCGTCATGTCGGGGCCGGGTATCGTCGCCGGTCACCCATCTCGTAACCTCCGGTTATCGTCGCCGGTCGGTTATCTTGTCGGAGCCGGGTTATCGTCGCCGGTCATCCATCTCGTGATCGCCGGTTATCGTCGCCGGTCGAGCGTCTCGTCGGGCGGGGCCGGGTATCGTCGCCGGTTTCACCCATCTCGTAACCCCGGTTATCGTCGCCGGTTGGTTAACTGTCGGAGCCGGTTATCGTCGCCGGACATCCATCTCGTGATCGCCGGTTATCGTCGCCGGTCGAACGTCATGTCGGGGCCGGGTATCGTCGCCGGTCACCCATCTCGTAAACTTTTCACTTCAACACGTCAAATGGCTGCAAGGGAGCAAGGTGGGACCCACCAGGGCCAGCCGCAGATGGATCTGCGGCCAGCCGCAGATGGATCTGCGGCCAGCCGCAGATGGATCTGCGGCCAGCCGCAGATACATCTGCGGCCATGATCGGGCCTTAAATCCAACGCGGCTCCTCCAGATCTGTCACTTTCCACTGGTAATCCAAAGAGAGTCTCTCGATTTTTCTTGTTCGCAAGGGCTTTTTGTCGATTTTTTCAACTTTCCTGCAAAAACTGTTCCGGTAGGATTGATCTACACGCTACAGGTAACACTTTGACCGGTCACTTTTAAATTTCGTCAATGTTTTGCTATACATTTGACTATTTGCATGTTTAGAGATAAAATGTATGCTTTACAATGTATGTTAATGTACCATCATATATACATGCTATGTATCAACTATGTGAGTCCTATTTTATGTTCATGTGCTGCGTCCCACATATTGTTATTCCTTTTCTGCAATAAAAACATGCATTACATGATGTAATTACTCGTATGAATGCAATATTTAAATCTGTTTGAGGCTTTGGTTGATGGAAAACACGTTTGGCTTATGCCTTGGGATGTTCAATTTACAAACGGAACTCTGCCGATTTTTTTTTTTTTTTTTTTTTTTTAATAAACATGATCATGTTGCATTAATCATATGATGAGGCTAGAAAATTTAGAACGTTCATTACATAATTTTAAAAGGAAACTTACCTTCTTTTTCGCCCGTTCTATTCCAGCTATGGATCGTGATGCGCCCAGTAGCTCCTCCGCCTCTCGGACTTCGGGTGTTCGCCGTCGTAGGGCTGCACCCACTCCTGTTCCTCCTCGGACCCGTCAGGCTCGTCGTTTGACGGAGGCTGTCATTCGTCCTGGTCATCCGGACGTTGAGGAGGCTGTTCCTCCGGAGGTCGCGGCAGAGGGGCCATCCTCCAGCACACCGGCTCCATCTACTCATCAGGCTCTTCTGGCGCCTCTGTGCAGATACCCGATCTTTTGGGTCGGGATCTCAGTCGTCACCCCTCAGCATCTCTCGTGGCTAACGAGGTATATTTCAGCTCTATTCTGAATTTCACTCTCAATTTCTCCATTCTCCTTTTATCCGGATTGACCTCTTGGTGATTGCCCCAGGTACCCGAGTTTACCCAGCCGAGGGGTAACTGGTTCAACATCTATTCCCTTTACGCGGCCCTGCACAGTGATTATCGGGCGAATGGTGGACTCTTGGGGCTTCCGACATTTCTTCACCATCATCCCCCGCCAGTGCCCCTGGGGTTACATGAGGGCTTTATCCGAGCGATGGTTCCACCAGACGCAGTCTCTTCATCTCCTCGACTGCGAGGTCGTGTTGACCCCATGGGACTGGAGGTACATTACCGGCATTGAGTTTACCGGGTCCCGCGTCCCCTTGGATCTTGATATCACTCCTGTGGAGGTTCGAGCTTTGCTGGGCTTCGCTGCTGAGGATCGGGTCTTTAAGGCCCGTTAGCATTCGATCCGGCGTTTTAGCTGTCGATGCTGTTGGGGGTCTGTACGCACTGCCCTTTCCCGCGGATCAGGGCACCAGGGACATTCTGCTACGACGCCTGTTTCCTGACCATTAATGAGGGGTTGTTTTCTGGGGAACAACTCCTCCACTATTCATTTCAGCGTCGTTGGAGCGGTCAGAGACGTGGACCGCATCGGTGACTATGATAGGGGTCATTCACCTTTGCCTATTTCCTCCATGGCATGCGTCTACGCTCAGAGGGACAGACTGATGCCTGGCTCGGCTTCTACCATTTCCTGTTGGTGAGTCCCCTCCTCCTCTCTCTTACTGTATTTCTTTTCCTTTCATCTCTTTTCTGCATTTGATAGTGACTCATGCCTTGCCTTGTTTCTACTCACAGTTCTGGGCTTACGAGCGGCTGCCATGTCTGAGGCCTATCACTACTCTGGGCCCGGACACCTATCCTCGGGGTCGGCGATGGCATCACAGTACTCTGGAGGAGGTCCCCGTGTCGGGCAGCTTTTTGCACAATTTGTCGTAATTCAGCTGGAGTTGATCACGGCGTGCCGACGTCGTCTGGGATTCCTCTACCTCTTCCGAGCATTGTGACTGTGAGGGTTTTGCTGACGGGCCATCCTTCCAGGCCCGTTGAGTTCGAGCTTTCTACCCCGTCCCGCCTTCACTTTGCCAGAGGAGTGTTATTTCGTGGCGAGCCGAGGCTGGGTGATTGTAATCTGGGAGCGGGAGGCAGCCGTCATTCAGATGCGCGTCATCGTACCGGGGAGATCCGCATCCCGCACTCCCTTTCTTTCACTTACTTTCCCCTGGGGCCGCTGGATTCTTCAGCCTTCAGAGATCATAGCTTGCCGGGGGAGGGAGGATGGGTCGGATTGCTTTTCCACAGGTCCCACTACAGAGTAGTGATTGCCATTCGCGTTACATGGTGGGGTAGCCGCCGTTTACCATCGGTCCCTCAAGACTCGGGCCCACTTTTCTTCCTTGGGAGACATGGTTCCAGCTCGGATGACGATGACCGATTGGGAGTTGTGCCTTGGTGTTCGGACCCGCTACCCATTGGCTGAGCAGCCATCGCCCTCATTGGACCGCCGTCAGGGTGTTTAGAATTCAGTTGTACGCTGTTTATTCGGGGGTTGGGGGCCGGACCCCGGTAGGAGGCTTACACCTCTTACGATCACTGACGGTGCATGTTATGATGCCAGGCCCGAAGTTCATCTGATGGCACACCATGAGCGCATCCCCTTTACATATACCTCGCTGATATGAATCTCTCTTCTTTGGTCGCTACCAGATGCTCGGACGAACTCCAGGGGGATCAGGTTACAGAGGATCCTGCATTATATCATAGAATGATACTGATTTTATTAAACAATATAGAACCAATGTAGGAATTAGCGCATTTTAGGGTCCTATTTACTGTCAGTCAGCACCTGCTGACAGTTAAGATTTCTTTTTTCATTTTATTGGCACTATGTACATGAAACTCATTTTATTTTTATTTTGATGCATCAGCTTTCTTTTTCATTTTTATGGGATTCACCTGCTTGTATTTGATATAACTTGTTACACAATGATGCGTTTTATTATGCTCTTTTTATTTATGGAATACTGAGAATGACCCCTGGTAACAAGCGCTCTTTTTGATACTATTTTACTCACAGATGTCCGTACCTCGGATGATGCATGTTGAGTGGCATCTGTGTGGATTCCATTCCTCCCACAGGGATTGGTTGGCAGTCTCTTTCGCTTGGTTTGGAAAACAGTTTACTGCCGGCAAGACAGGAATTATTCCGCAGATGGTCTTTTGGGACATTCTTGGGTCCTTACTGACCTTTCAGGTTCCAGCGGCTTTGTGGGGATGGTCTTCTAGAGCTACTTGGGGGCGGCCCTCTGCCGCGTCAGGTGTTCTAGGTTAGGGACAAGTAGAGCTGACCCCCAACCCTTGAGGAGTATGCTCGCTTTAACAAGATACCGGCTTGTGCAGTTGGGGACGGCACAACCCTTGTGCCAGGGTTACCGTTGGTTTCCATGCGCCGTTCAATTCTTGACTTTTACCGGTTTGCGGAGGGCTGTCTTATCACCGGTAATCCCACAATCAGACCATATGGTTCCTCTTCGAATTCTTGATTGAACCGATTTTGGCTTCAACCTGACAGTTTTTCCGTCTTTTTTTCCTCGGTGATTTTTCCTGTGTCCGAGAGCGCTGGGATTTTTTTTAGCCTTGAGAGTGGACTTTCTGATCGGCCTGTGTCATCTCAGTTTTGTATTTTGCCTGCAGGATCCCGATCATGTGGGACATGCGGATTTGTTTGCGGCCAGTTAAGGGCCCTTCAGGAGGATTTACACCATTCTCCCCAATGGTATTGGCGGATTACCTACATGTCCGGCCACATATTGCCAGTCCTTCCGATGGAGATTCTTCAGAGGGAGTTCGACCTTGTTGTACATATGGTTCATAGAGTCATCTTTAGCCCCCATCGGGATTCATTTCACTACGTCGCCAAGGTTCTAGCTTCAGCCATGACATAAACCACCTCAGTTTTCCGCTTCGTTTTTTCCGCGAGTTGTAAATGATGTGGCCCTCCTGGGACATCATTTTTGTCTAATCATTGAGGGACCCCTTGTTCATCTATATGGCTTTAACTCGGGCTATTGCTCCCTGCATGAACTTCTTGACTCATGTGCCTTACTGGCAATGGATTTCATTCCCATTGCTGGGTTTAAAGGGGGTGTGACGAACCTATCATCCCCTGGCGGTTATCACCAGGGGCTAGTTTGATCAGACACAGGATTTACACCCCTTCGCGGGTTGCACGCCATCATACCGATTCCTTTAATATCATCATGTACAGAGAGGGATCTATTGCAGGTATAACGCAGCTTTGGGATCGCTAGGGATCTTTGCCGAATATAGTGGCGAGCTGTCCACATCCAGACATTTGCCTACGTACAGTGGTTGCGTGGAGGACCTGGATTCGGCTAGTTTGAGTCGGACTGGGGCCTTTGGATGACCCTACGGAGTGATTTTCACCAGGAAAATACCACAGACCATTCCATTTCAGCCAGAATCTGCCCCGAGTCGGTCGCTGAGGAATTCCCGACTTCTCCATGGCCCTGATTACTCACTGAATAGCCGAGAGGGAATGCCGCCCTTGCCGAGAGAGATGAGGCCATTTACGGGCTAAGAGATGCTGCCGATTGCTGATAGAGAGGCCATTGTACTTGCAGGACCAGGGCAGTGTGGTAGATGCTCATTTGGGACTGGTCAGCCGAGCCTACTGCTTTACTGGGATCGTATTTGAATATGATGGGGCAATGCAGATTGCAAAGAGATGTTTGATGCTTCAGATCTATCCACCACCCTGTCCATCCTAGCTTCGGCTAAAAAAGTTTAAGATTTGGTAGATTATTTTATTTCCTGCATAGGGACTACCATTGTTGGTTTCATCAGTTATTGAAAAAGAAATCTTGTAATAAAACGGACTATTATATAATATCAGACATGCCATTTAAATTTAGTCAGTTTTCCCTTATTGTCCGTATCATTGCCATCCCATTGGGTCATCATTTTTTTTTTTTTTTTTTTATCCAAAATGACCATGATTTTGACATCTCGCCTTCTTTACTTTTCTCAAGACTTGACTGGAGATTTGACAGAGATTTGCCGCACACCTTTTGATTTCGTCGGATTGAATCTCAGATTTTGGATAACCTGTTTTGGTTTGAGGGGGGGGGGGGGGGGGGGGGGGGGGGGGGGGGGGGGGGGGGGGGGTGGGGGGGGGGGGGGGGGATCAGGGTATGTTAAATGTCTGGGATGAAACTGGTTAGACAGTTGGTATTCGGGAAGGTTTTGAGGGTGTGGGGGGTTTTGTACCCCCCACCCCACCCCCCCCCCCCCCCCCCCCCCCCCCCCCCCCCCCCCCCCCCCCTTAGGAAGGTTTTATCTTCCCCTGGCATATCGAAAATTGGTTTTGGTCAGGGAAAGGATTATTTTTTAAAGGATCGGACCGCGCCATGACGGCTGCCTACGTACCCCCACACCAGTTTGGAAGATCAGGTCCAATACGTAGTTCGCTGTCAGGGGAAAAAGGAACTGATGATTTATAGACGTGAATACCGCTTCCACTAACACTAAACCGAGATCAGACTTGGAAGGGGTTGGTGGAAATACCTCACCATCCATTTCTGTGCAATATGAGGGCCCCTCCGGATAGTACTTTCTTGATCACAAATGGCCCTTCCCAGTCCGGGGCAAACTTCCCCTTCGGACCTCGTCTTGACAAGGGATGATTCTTTTCAAACACCAAATCGTTTTCCTTGAACTTCCCGAAGTCTTCTCTTTTTATCGTACGATCGAGAGATCCTCTTGTTGATTATAGCTGGACCTAATGCCAAATGGCAGCCACCCTCCTTTTCATCAATCAGGGCCAATTGGTCATATCGGACTTTGCATCCAATCCTCCTTCGTCATATCTGAGCGTCGATCAGCTATTCTGAGGGACGCCATCTTATCAACCTCGACTGGTAGAACATCCCGTCCATTTCCCTAACACCAAAGCGTAAGGGGTTGCCCCTGTAGAAGATACGCGTTGATGTTTCGGTATGCCAGCAAGGTGGTAGGTGGTAAAACAGATCTGGCCATCCCCCCGATGATTAGCAGTACATTTTTTTTTCCATGGATCTTCTTGATGTACTTTGATTGGCCGCTCTCCACTGCCCCCATTGCATTATTGGGAACGGTAAATGACGGAAATTGAGATGCTTTAATCCTTGAACTGGTCACACAGTCCTTTCATGAGGGCGTTGTTTAAATTCTTGGGCATTGGTCGGAGACTACAAACCTCAGGTTGCCCATATCGGCAAATGACATTAATTCCTGATGAAGCTGGACGGATGACCTCCTGAGTTACTTTAGGGAAAGAAGCTGCCTCTACCGTTTGGTGAAATAATCGATCATTGACGAAAATGAACCGTGTGCCCCGTTGCTCGCTTTGGGGCTCTTACTTGGTCCGATTACATTCCATTCCCCACATTGAAAATGGCCATGGGGGAGGTCATACAATGCAGTTTTCATTGGGAGGTGTATGGATTCACATTTACCGTGCGCCTGGCATTGATACACACCGTGTTGACATGTATCATCGCACACAATCGGCCTTCAGCGTTAACCAATAATTACCCTGTCCTCAGATTTCTTTTTGGCCAACATCGGGTCCAACTCATATGTGGCCCCACACACCCCGCCATGGATTATCATTCATAATCCTTTGGGATTGCGTTGTTCGGTCTACGCAGTGCAAAGCAACTGGTCCCAACCCAGCATCCCTTGTGTAAAGAGAATCGCCACTCAGTAAAACTTCATTCGCACATCCTTTTGAATTCTCATCCTTTCAGGTCCGATTTGCCTGATCAGGAAGGGAATCTGTCTCTCAGATATTCCCTGAAGTCGTGATACCAGGGCTGCCTCGTCAAACACCTACCATCGTTTGCTAACACATACTGCCAACATTTTCCGTCCATATGCCGGCGGCATTCTGTACGGTGAGCTCAATGACAATCTGTGGGACTGTCCCTACTCTTGATCACGTGGAGTAAGGAAGCCAAAGTCGCCCAATCGCATCGGCAAAATCATTTCGTACCCCGAGGGAATATGGCGGAAGGCGATAATCTTCGAACTCTTTGCATAAGGCTTGGGTGACACAACCGCAACGATGGTATGGAAGTAACCGAAGCTCCTTAGTGTTGTTATACCCCCGAAATGCTTGTCTGATTACCAATTCTGAATCCCCGAACACCGCTAGTCTTTTCACTCCCATCTCACGGGCCAAATCGGAGTCCCAAGATACACCCCCTCGTATTCAGCGGTGTTGTTCGAATTGCTGAAACGAAGTTTAGTGGCCACGGGGTATTGGTTCTCCGGTGATAGAGACTCAGGACCAACAGCTCCGGACTCCTGCCCCCTTCGGGTCATTCATGGGCACCATCAAAACTACAGCTTTCCAAGAATTGTACCCTCGTCATCACATTTTTTCGCGCGATAACCAAAAATATATCCTCCCGCCCTGGCCGGGTGAGGAGTTTCTAACGGCTCCATCCCGCCTGCCGGGGCTTCTCAAGCCAAACTGATCCTGCAATTCCCTGCCCTTTCATGGCCTTCTGGGTTACGTACACCATGTCAAACTGTTGTAAAATCATCTGCCATCTGGATAATCGACAATTCAGCATGGGTCTTATCCAAAAATATATTTCAAGGGATCCATTCTTGATATCAGGTACGCGTTGTATGCCCATCGGAGGTAGTGTTGTAATCTCCCTGCAAAGCCCAGGCCAGAGCACAACAGGTCTTCTCAATGGGAGTGGTAATTCTGCTCACATTGGCTAATATCTTTTGCTGAGGTAAAATAGATGGCCTTGCTCTTTTCCCGCCTTCATTTTTTCTGGTCCCAACATACATCCCATCGCGATGGCATTTTACCGATATATACATAAATAGAGGGGATCCCATCCTTCGGGGGTACCTAGCACTGGTGCCTTCCCGTCATTTGTTTCGTTAATGATATGAAAAGCCCTCTGACACTAGCTCATTCTCCATTCTTGGGAAGACGGCCCTTTCTTAAACCAAATTAAAAATCCGGCTCACATGTGGTCGTTCAAGTGGGATATAAAAACTGGCTGATAAAGTTTATCCTCCCGAAGGAAATCCTCTTATCATCCTTTTACTGTGTGAGGTGCCGGCATATCCAACAATGGCCTTAATCTTTGCTGGGTCCAACTCAATATGCACCCGATTACTAACCAGGAAACCCAAAGAGCCTTACCCGGACTGTACTCCGAAAAGCGCACTTGGCTGGATGAGCTTCAAAATTTATACTTTCTGAGCCGATCGAATAGGCTTTTTGAGATGAATTTATATGATCGGATTCTACCTTTCGATTTCACGAATAATGTCGTTCCACAGTAGACCTCTATCTCCTTGTGCATCATATCGTGGAATAAGGCCATCATGGCTCTCTGATAAAGTAGCCCCCGCGTTTTAGTTGAGGCCAATAAAGCCAGTCGTCTATAGCAGAAAGTGCCCCAAGGGGTGATGAATGCGGTCTTTTCCACGATCTTCCTCCTCCACCATGTATCTGATGATAATCCCGCGAAGCAATCCACAAAAGAATACATTTCGTACTGGGCTGTGTTATCTACCAGGATGTGTATGAAAGGCACCAGGGAAGTTATCCTTGAGACTAATGGCCTTGTTTAGATCTCTGTAGACTACGCATACCCTCACCTTTCCTCCAGGTTTAGCCACTGGGAAAAAACCCAAATACCCCCAATTGGGGGGGGATTTTTTAGCCATTCCGGGTAAGTGGGACACCATAAATGGATTCCCGCCCCCTGAAATTGTTTGATGATCTCTTTCCTTCACCTTTAAACTCCACTCAGGTTTCAACTTTCTTTAGTTTCTGCTTGACAGGCCCTGGAAACCCTCCTTGATGGGTAACCGGTGCACCACAAATGTCGGTGGACCAAATCCGATCATGGGCCTCGTGCGACCAGGCAAAGACATCCTCATATTGTGCTTAGTAACTATCAATTATTTCTGCTTTTTTATTTTTGGCTGGGGTTTTAAGGTCTGTCCCTATCTTGAGTTCTTTTAGGATTGTCATGGGGCTCTCGATATCTAATAGTGATGGTTTGGTCCAAATTGGGTTTGGGTTTATCCTCGACCCATCCTTTGATCTTCATCAGGTGCGTCGTCGTAATCTGTCTCCGTCTTGTTCAATGCCCATTAAATCGAAATCGCAGCTCAATGTCAAAATCATAAATCATCATTCAAATTTGAAAGGACCATTTTGTTAGGCAAGGTTTTACTCTCAAATTGGTACACCTGAC